>BCIG01000010.1:194244-786005 GCA_001599915.1 Symbiotaphrina buchneri | reverse complement strand
CCGAGAGGGATTTTTCGTCCCTTGTGCAGGAGCGCTATCGCCCGAAACGTATTTTTCGTCCCTCACACAGGAGCGCTATCGCCCGAAACGGATTTTTCGGCCCATCAGGTACCCCGGTACCGCCGCCCGACCGGCCACCGCCTTCGCGTCCGGCCCGCCCATTGGCTCCCCGCCGGCGAGGCCGTCGATTCTGCCGCCAAACCCGGACCCCGTCATGCTCCTTCTAATAAACAATTATGTATTTATCCTAACAGAAAGTTTTATTAACTAGAGTTCTAAGTGATAGTCTTTTATTATTTTAAACATCATTGAAACTGAATATATAGTTTGTATAATAATGATGTGAGAAGTTATTTAAATATAATGACTTCTATAAGGTCTTAAAATCAATGTCAAAGGATTTAATCCTTTAACTCTTAGTATGAATAACATCTTTATGATTCATCTGATTAATAACCTGGAATTCCAACCAAGAATAAAGCATATTGATATATACTGGTACTTTTACAGAGATCTAGTCCAGGATAAAAGACTTGAAGTCTATTATATCTTTATGGACAAGATGTTAGTTAACAGGTTTACAAAGTCATTTAATCAGGTTAAACATGAACAATTTATAAAGTTACTAATAAAGGGAAACTATACCAAGAAAACAAAGGCCTAGGAACGATACAATGGTAGGAATAGCTTTACTATCATTGTAGGAATGTGTTGGTATAACCCTAGTTAACCATGTAACTTATCAATAAACAAAACCATATATAACTCTAGAAACCTGTCTAGATAGTATCTCTGTTTAATTAATTGATATATTATACCCATATTACTGTTTTTCTAACTGTAATAGTAGAACATGGTTGTCTTATGACTTTTTCCTGAATTGTACTACTACTCAGATTATGAGAATAAAGAGATGAATTACTCTAACACCAATGCCTGAGTGATAATGTAATCATGACCTGATACTAGCTGGATATAATCTTTCTTGGTCATGGGTCATGGAGAAATTTAGAGATGCAGAGATCATGGCCCTTTAGTCAAGGCCGGTGACTATGATCCAGACAGGGACATTCAGGGGCAGTGCTGAGATTTTACAGGACATCTCATCTAACCACAGAGACAGGCCGGGCGAGCCTTGCCAAGAACGGGTACAAACTTTCAACAGTACCAGTCTCTTGAGTGTAACTGATTACCAAGTTTTACACTGGTAAAATGTAATGTGCCCATGTCCTCCGAAACCGACTTCCTGTGGTAGTATGGTCCCTGTCTGGGCTAATATCAACATCTACTGGTTCGGTCCAGAGAATGAGCAATACTGCTAATCGGTACACAGGAATGCTTTGGTTCAGTAGTTGTAGTAATTATGGATGTGTGCAGGACAAGACTATATACAACGGGCTTGCTATGGTTTTTGGGAACAGATGTGTACAATTGCTGTAATCGGTCTGAGTGCATTTGTGTCCCTTAAGATCCTGATATCTTAGGCCGAATCCCAGGCGTATAATCAGTACAACGATGACTCCATCAGTAGTTGGGAAGCTTGGAGTCGTTAAGGATTAAAAAAGTAAGGTGGATCCCAGAATTACCATGTCCTTGGATATCATAGCTCTAAAATCCCCTTTGTTGATGACATTAAAGACGGTAAGTACCATCACTGCACTCCAACCTTGTAGCAAAAGATGGACATCCCTCATCCTCAAATCCAAAAACAAAAAGTTCGGATCACTGGGTAACCCAAGTGATCCTATGAAAATCCGAAGATTAACCCTAACCCTAACTCTCACACCTGTTAGGTGTGAATGTTCTACATGTGACTTTTATATGAACTTCTCAGATATACTCTAAGACGAAATTAATTCATCTGCAGTTACTCTTCGCCATATGCCCCATGCCTCGTTGTTGGAAAAAGAGGTCGCAATGGATTATATATAGTTTACTGGAGGGCTAGCGCCTATATGCATACATTTTGAGGGTTTGGACTGCGGCGGCCCACGGGTGATGACCATTCCTGTTCGAGAGCCTCTCCTACAGAGTGTAGACGAATTCGGTATTCTCCCTATCGGTAAAGTCAAGGAATCTGGCAAAGTCAGTCAGTCAGGACATGGGCAAAGTATGCAACGGCGAGGGGCACGTACTCTTGATTTTCCAGAACCGTATACCCAGGCTGCGCTCTGATAGCTGCCTTCTTCTGGTTCTGTCTCCGCGCATACCACCACAGAAAGATCAAGTCTGCAACAGCAAGCGCGTAACAAACCAAGATACTGATCTCAGCAGGGACGTATCGCGGTGCGTCCTTGGGCCGGAAGGTCTGCGGGCCGACGATGTTCCCGACCGGAGTATGCGATCGTGTACAGCGCAGCCACGGTCGTCTTCTTCGTGTACCCAGCCACATTGGATGCAATGAGCGACAAGACCGAGGCAAACGCCGCCGGGTTGACCTGCGTCATGTAGTACCCGATGAGGCGGCCGGTGTTGTATCCTTCCAGGGGCAGGGCGACGATGAGAATAATCCCCAGCAGGGCGATGGAGATGACGACGCAGCTGCACAGCGCGCGGTGGCCGAAGCGGTCTCCAGCCCAGCCATTAAGCATGCAAGCCACAATCACAAAGGCTCCACCTGGCGCGCCATAGAGAAGACTTTGTTCAGAGGTATACCCGAAGCTGACGATGAGCTGGCTGAAGAAGTTGGTCAGGCCGCCGTTGGGGATGTCGTGCAGGATGGCGTAGAGGATGAAGCCCCACGTCATGGGGTCCAGCAGCGCCTCGCGGGACTGGTACCATTTGAAGTGCTTGTTACCGATGCCCTGCTCGTTGACGCGCACGCGCTCGACGGCGAGGAGCCGGTCGCGCTCAGAGAGCCAGCGGCAGTTGAGCTGGTTGTCCGGCACGACCCAGTAGAACCAGAAGCCGACGAGGATCTGCACCATGTCAGTTATAAAGCATTTACATCCACGAGGGGATCTCGATGGAGGGGATCTCGATGGAGGGGATCTCGATGGTGTGAGCATACCGTGAGACAGCCAGTGACGACGAAGATGATCTTCCATCCCGCGATCGAGGAGCCGTGCGCATCGATGCCCTTGGCGATCCCGTACGCGACGAAACCTCCGAAGATCTGGCCCCACCCGTTGAAGCTGAACAAGATGCCCATGCGGAAGCCTTGCTCGTGGCTGATGTACCACTGCGAGATGAACAGCGCGAAGCCCGGCATGACGGCGGCCTCAAACATGCCCAGCACGAAGCGGATGGCGATCGCGCCGGAGTAGTTGTGCACGACGGCGAACAGAGCCAACACCACACCCCAGATCACGATGCAGAAGGCGGAGTACTTCCCCAACGGGAGACGCTGAAGCAGTCTGCTTGTCGGATACTCAAAGGCTAAATAACCGAAGTAGAAAAGAGATCCCAGCCATTGGTAGTCGCTGCCGACGAGGTTGAGGTCTTTCTTGATGCCCATGATGCTGGCGTAGGAGATGGTAGTTTTATCGAGGTAGTTCAGCGCCCACACGACACATCTGGTATCCATCAGTACGTACACTCTTCTCCCATGTCGGGCTTCCAGGAGATACGGTTAGGATAACTCACAAGATGGGCATCATATGCCAGTCAATAGTGCGAAGCAGTCTCTTATTCGTCGCAGGATCAATGACCAGCGGCTCACCATGATAGGCCGCCACAGCCTTCATAGCATCATCAGCATCAATATTCATCGTCTTCGGCTCGACATGCGCGATGCCATCCTCGGCCACAGGATGCAGTTCGCAGTCTTCGATCTGCTCCGTGGGCGCGGACGGATCGGCGGTTTTGGCTGCCATGGTGACGGTTGCGCTGGATGTTAGGGATACGAGGATAGAGTGCTTGACGCAGAATGTGGATGCGGATGGATCGACATGGCAGGATTTTGTGGAGAAGGAGGAGTAGTTATGAGTGTATTGGACCCTGCGTGTGCATGTGGTTGTTCCCCATGGGGTCGGTGCGCGTTCCGATCGACTGTCCGTGCGCGGCGTCGATCGGCGGCGCCTCCGAGTGGAGATTCTTCACCGCGCGCCTGGATGTGTCCCGGCGAGGCCTCCGAGGTACGGCCACATGGTTCATTTAGCCACACAGCAGCAGTCATGTGCCCGGTTACTTGACAAAGGCACTCTTCGAAGGCGATGAAGACGCTCTTGATAAGATATCCAAGCGCCGTTAGTTCGGGGCTTTTCCACAAGGCCGAAGAAAGTTGTTTGTAGACAGCTACCTCCAACTGTTTTACCCTTACAGCTATCTTCATTCATTACTCCAATCCAACATCACATTCAATCAACATGGCGAAGGTAAGTGTCGCCCGCGGTTTGTTTAGGATAGCTTGCATCACTCTAACTTCCCAAAGTTTCCAGTATTCTCCGCCCGGCCCCGCGTGGCTATGACCATGGGCGACGCAGCAGGCATCGGACCCGAGCTTGCCGCCAAAATTCTGGCCGACCCCCGCAACTGCGAAAGGGCAGACATATACCTCCTTGCCGACATGAGCGAAGTGCGATCCGCAGAGGTCGCAGCGGGCGTCACCATCCCCATAGCCGCCGTCGCCGGGCCCGAGGGCGTACAAGTCCTCGACGACGGCACAGCACCCTCATCACCGATCCCAGTCGGCAAGGAATCCAAGGAAGCTGGGCAGCGGGCCATATACCAGTTGAAGCGCGCGATGGCGATGGCGAACAACGGCGAGGTCGATGCGATTGTCTTCACGCCGCTTAATAAGACGTCGATGCACTGGGGCGGAATGGACGAAGAGGATGAGTTGCGCTGGTTCGCGAAGTACCTCCATCATGAGGGCGTGACGAGCGAGATCAATATTATGGGCAATATCTGGACGGCGAGGGTTACGAGCCATGTCGGCATCAAGGATGTGGCGTCGCTGATCTCGCAGAAGGCGGTTATTGATGTCATTAAGCTTTTGAATCAGCTGCTGTATGCACCCTCTTCCTGGCTTTGGCTTCTCTCCAGCACCTACTGATCTTGTCTATCAGATCTGAGTACGGCATCGCGAAACCTCGACTGGGCGTATGCGCACTGAACCCACATTGCGGCGAGAACGTGCTCTTCGGCACGGAAGAGATCGACTCGATAACCCCAGCAGTCAAAGCCGCCAAAGCCATGGGCATCGATGTGCAAGGCCCCTACCCATCAGACACCATTTTCCTCGACAAGAGCCGCAAGAGCTACGACGGGGTTGTCACCATGTATCATGATCAAGGCCAGATAGCGATCAAGCTATTAGGGTTCGACGGAGGCGTGACGGTCGAGGGAGGGCTGCCGGTTGTCATTGCGACCCCCGCACATGGCACAGCGTTTGATCTCGTCGGGAAGAACGTCGCCAGCGCGAAGAGCAGTCAGAATGCTTTGAATGTGGCTATTGCAATGGCTGGGCGCAGAAGAGCAGCGAAGGAGAATGGTCCGGCGAAGGTGGCTAATGGAGTACATCACACGAATGGAGTTCAGGTTACAGTCTAGACATAGTTTTGCGGTTTTGCTTTGATCTCATGAATATAGAAGTCTATGAAATATTCTCCGTTAAATCCGTAAAGACATTATTGGTTGTGATTATCTGATTTGTGATATTCTTGGTACCTACCGAGGTAGCTGGTGATGTGTGCACACATTGCGCTCAACAGATGGGGCCTGATCGGCCTTTGATCAGGCCCGATCCCCGTGTTCGAGACAGTCTTACGAATCTGTCGGGGTTGACTTTCATGCTGCAGGACCGACCGGCGGATAGATTTGGACGAGGACAAAGCAATGATTGCAGCCCGTGCCTGTGATGATATCATGAAATAAAATTGCAATTCCAGACAGAGAGCGAAATGGAACTTGCCAACAGGTAAGATTTGGCGATGCACCAATGCCTTGAAATTAAGATACTCACGAAGCTGGAATCCAGAAGTTATAGCGCACGCAAGATCCAGTCCTGAACGCGAGTAAGGGAATAGCGTCGAAAAAAATGACTCCAACTCCGGATCGGGCACGGAATTCATTCCAAGTTTCCGTGCCGTCACGGCGCAAAAGTGGCCCGCCGCCGCACTACGGTAGCAATTAGCGGGCTCGGTTGCTGCGAGGCGTGACAGGAATCCGGTACCAAAGCATGGAGTTAAGCGCCGACGGCCGACCCCGAGCCAGTGAAACCCGATCGCCCTCGCTCGTAGATGCCTAATCTCCGTTTATAAACATCTAGCCGCGCCCAGAAAAAAGTCTTGTTACGCAAACACAACCACGTTTTCATCCATGTCCCTCAAAGACATTTGCTTTGACCTTTTGCTGTAAACACAGCATCGCAGATGGCTGAGATGGCTACGACGGAGGATGCAGCCCCCAGGGCTGCGGCAGTGGAGATGAGTCCAGAAGCCGCGAAGGAGACGACGGTCGAAGAGCCGTCCACAACGGAGTCTTCCACGCAAGAATCGGAAAAGGATGCCGATGCGGTTACACAGCAGGAGCCGGCCGGAGACGAGCAGCCGGAGTACATCAGTGGGCTTAAGCTTCTCTCGGTCATCTCTGGGGTGACGCTGGTGATCTTTTTGGTGTTGCTCGACATGTCCATCATCTCAACTGTAAGGCATTTTGGCACAAGAAGATGTGGGAACGAGGGATCAAAATGACTGACGAGATGCAAAATGATAGGCGATTCCATATATCACAACGCAATTCCACTCGCTCGATGATATCGGATGGTATGGTAGTTCGTACCAACTGGCAAGGTTGGAAAACTTCGATCCCCACTGCTACACGCAAGTGTCACTGACCATGACCAGCGCCTCTCTTCAACCCTTGACTGGCAAATTCTACACGTACCTGGAAACCAAAGTACACTCGTCGTCTCTGTTGTGTAAGCTGTCGTGCTGATCTGCATCAGTGGACCTTCCTAACATTCTTCGGCATCTTCGAACTGGGCTCTCTCCTCTGCGGCGTCTCAACCTCGTCCAAGATGTTGATCGTCAGTCGGGCCGTAGCCGGGATTGGGACAGCTGGTATAGAGAATGGGGGTCTCACAATCATCGCGAACTCCGTGCCGATGCATAAACGTCCAGGTAGTTCTACGTATTGCTATTCTTGGCTTGAATCTCCTGACTAACGGCGCACTGCGTAGCTATGATCGGTATCATGATGGGCTGAGTCAAGCCCTGTTTACCTGTTCGATCATCACTGACTAGAACATTGCAGTCGCTCAGCTCGGTATTGTCATAGGACCCTTGCTCGGCGGGGCTTTTACTGAGTATGCAACATGGAGGTGGTGTACGTCAACCTTTGGCATTCTCTTCTGTTTCCCATCTGTCCGTGGCATTCCGGGACTGATAAATCATGACATGCAGGCTTCTATATCAACCTCCCCATCGGCGGCCTCGTCGCCGTGCTATTGTTCTTCATCACCATTCCCGACAAGAGCCTCAAGCCCGAGGGCGATTCGAAATGGCACGAACTGGTGGCGAAGAAGCTCGACCTGACCGGATTCACTCTCTTCGCTCCAGCAGCAATCATGCTGTTGCTAGCACTGCAATACGGCGGCAATCAATACGCCTGGAACAGCGCCACCGTCATCGGGCTATTCTGCGGCGCGGGTGGCACCTTCATCGTCTTCTTATTCTGGGAGCACCGCAAAGGCGACTTAGCCATGATCCCATTCAGCATGATCAGCAAACGAATCGTCTGGTGCAGCTGCCTGGTCATGTGCTTCTTCATGTCGACGCTGATGTGCGCGGCCTTCTATCTCCCCGTATACTTCCAATCGATCAAGGGGACCTCGCCGATGATGAGCGGTATCTACATGCTGCCTAGCATCCTGAGTCAACTCCTCTTCGCGGTCCTCGCGGGCGTTGCTGGTAAGTCTTCTCCCACCTTTCTTGATTTAAAGCTTGTGAGCGCCTTGCTGACAGGCCTCAAGTTGGGAAGGTCGGGTATTATCTCCCGTTCTCCGTTGTCAGTGGAGTGATAATAGCGATCGCCAACGGCCTGATCGCAACATGGTCCTCCAGCACACCCACGGGCAAATGGGTCGGCTACCAAATCCTCCTCGGCGCCGGCCGCGGCCTTGGCTTCCAAATGGTCAGTCCCGCACCCTCCCCTCCCCTGCGAAAACCTCCTAACCCTGCCCCCAGGCCATCATCGCCGTGCAAAACTCTCTCCCACCCGCACAAATCTCCGTCGCCATGTCACTCGTCGTCTTCTCACAGACACTCGGCGGAGCCATCTTCCTGACCTTCGCGCAGACGATCTTCACGAACAGTCTGCGAACCGAGGTGCCGAAGGAGTCTCCGACCGTCAATCCGGCCGTGGTGATTAACGCGGGCGCGACGGGGATTAGAGATGTGCTCACGCCGGCGCAGTTGCCGGGCGTGTTGAAAGCGTATGCGACGAGTGTGGATCGCGTGTTTTATTTGACTGCGGGATGTGCGGTTTGTTGCTTTGTCTTTGCGTGGGGCATGGGCTGGAAGGATATTAGGCAGAAGAAGAAGAAGGTTGAGGCTGTGTAGAGATGGGAGGGGGAGGTTTGGGGATTGTATGATAGAGGCTGGTGTGAAGGGGCTCGCAGCATGAAAGGCGTTAGGGATAGGAGGGCAAGGCACCACAGCCACCACTCAATATTAATTTCATGGTTTCATTTTTACAAGGCAGCAAAATCGACCTAACCTCTCAGAGCCCGCATGTACAGGTTACCAGGAGAAAGCCAACGAGCCCCTGCCGTCCGGGAAGCAGTCGGGGCGGTCAGTAATAATAACACATCAATTCACACCCGGCCCCCCGCCCCCGGGCTTCACACCGGCGTCCCCTCGACATTCACGGCACGTTTAACTTTGTTTGCTATACCCTTACCCCGCTCGATTAAACCCGGCACGTGGACCCACAAGCCCAGGTAGCAAACTTTGAGGCAGGGGCATAAATGGAGTGATCAGCACCTGGCACTGTTTGGTGCCGCTGGGATTTTCCTGCAAGTTGCGTTGTCATGCTGGGGTTGTGGAAGGATGGATAGTGCTATATATATAGATATGTATAAAAATATACACACACTATGCGTCGTCTTCCCATTCGATTTCATTTTCTTCTGCTTGGTGTTATATTTCCAGACTGTCTATATATACGAATCAGCACGTTTACTCCTTCTCTTCTAATATCCACCCCAGCGGGTTGAAACCCCGCAAGGCAACTGAAAATACTGTCCTGCGTGTCGGATTCTCTGATGCCATGTTTCGATTAACCATACTCAGGCATAATGACGGCACTTTCAAAGCAAAAGAAGACCATGTCTAATCAGGAAGCCTTTCGACGGGATGTTCTGGCCTACTACCAAGCGAAAAATGTCACGGCAGTGTACTGCCATCTCACTGGATGGCAGATGGTATCTGGACCCGACGAAGGGTTCATGCTGCGCACATCGTGCCGAGTCGTTGGCATGACTGCTTTGTGGACGTTCAAGGATGATGGATTTCGAGGTTGTTGTCAAAAGGATGTCTAGTCCGGTGTTGGATGATGTTTCTGGGGTCGATGGGTTGGACCTGAGGGGTCTAGGGAACGGTATGTAACTATAACCTATGTATATGATGGAGAACGAAAAAGCTAAATGGTTGATATACAGGCATCACGTTGCAAAGCACCATTGAGCAAGGGTTACATACTGGTAAAACTGCCAATCTGCCATGCATTCCAGAGCCCGTGAAAGATGGCGAGACCATCTGGAAGCGCATTCTGGTCGACGGAAGGCAAAAGCTTGAATTCGAGTTCATACGGGGTTCTGTGATGATGCTCGGAGGCAGGCCACAGCGCTGGCCTTACCCTCAACAACCGGACATGGGGTCAGCAATAGGATTGCAAGGCGAAGATGGAGGTGGCACCCTTGGGGGCTACCTGGCCCTTATCGAAGACAGCCAGGCAATGATGGTAGTGTGCGTATCCAGCCAGTATGTTTGACGACCATCGAGCTTTACCGCCGCCACTGGTCGGCAGAAAGGAGAAGGATGACGAAATTATCGAATGCGACTTTGGCGCCGGCAATGTGGCCCACTGAAAGTGGGTAGTTAGTCTTAGTGGGCTTCCCTTCATCATAATCTTGGGTTCGGTTGCCGCAGTGAATAGGATATGGACGGGCGAGAATTGAAGTTTCGCGGCCAAATAGGCCAGCCAGGAGGTATCCATACTTCCGCTTCGTCATCACCTATTTCAACGCCCAAGATGAGAAGTACACTGTGTTCAGCGTACCACCAGAGTTGAGACTAGGAAGGTTGGGTTTTGCTGGGTGTGTAATCTCTGAGAATAGACACTGGTTTCCCTTTCGCGGAAGATCTCCTGCTCTCCTCTCTACGGAGGCAATACATCCGGGTCTTTGACGAACCGCTGGCGAGCCGGTGGCTGACAAAGGCCCAGCAAGCTCGTGTAGCTATAAATCTAGCGGTTGTAAACCGCAAGAACGAGAACCAGACTGCGGTGAAGCAAAGGTTCTTCGGGACATCGAAGGAGTTAAACGCCCAGTGACTCGGGAGATAAAGTGGAAGGTTTGCATCCCTGTTCGCAACGGTTTTCATTCATTCTGACATGAAACAGGACATTGACGGGAAAGAATTCGAGTTTCTTGGTCAACTGCGAGGAGATACCTGCTTCCGCTTCATAATCGCGTACCCACATGCAAGGGACCAAAGCAACAGAGACTTAACTAATGCTGTAAAGGAGAAGACAAATTTTTGGACGTCCCTGGGGCGTATCGCCGGGAGTCGACACCGGTGGCTATCGCATGGAACATCTCAGGCTTTGAGCAAGAGTCGCTGTGGCAATGTGCAGCCTCACCAACCAGGAGAACTACGAATAACATTGGGGTCTAAACCTATTCGACAGAGAAAACCACACAATCTTCCAAGTCATTGGCACTCATCCCGACTCTGAGCCGCTGACCAGAGCGGCAAGATTTCGCGAAGCTACTGTGACAGTGTGCAAGGCCGGTCCTGAGGCTGAAAGAGATGAACAGGGGCATGAAAAGAGGCACAAGAGGCGGCGCCACGTGCTGAGCCCGACCCCGAACCCGGCGGCTTGTCCGGGGACGTGGGAGAGGGTGAGGAGTGTGGTTCTGCGGGTTTCTGGGCAGGAAGTAGACGTGCTGCGAATGAGGGGAAGAGGACAGGAAGGAGTGTTGTGAGGAAGAGGACGAGCAGGATACCGTTGCCGCGTTGCTTGGCCGCGGTGGAGTCAGACTCGATGCATGGCGTTGGTATTTGTTCTGGGAATGGGCTAGGTCCGCTCCATGGTGGGATAGAAGGTTATGATGCGGGAACAGCGAAGCGCGATATCTACAAAACGAGCGCAGGCATCGCAGATGCTGAAGATACAAAAACATATCATTGTCAATCCCACCTCATTATCATCATCCCCACCACGTAATTACTCACTCACAGCACAGTACAGATACACCACTAATCCGCAATAAACCTCGTTTACCCTTCCCCACGTCCTCCAGACCCTGCTGCACAMCCTTTCCACCTTCCACCTCCCACCCCCATCATCAGCGCATCCCCAACGCACCTAACTAACCTACAAGCCACTACTTCTAAACAGGGCAATGGTATCGACAAAGCCGTCGAGGTTATCGGCATAGCTCGCGACGCTCGCGCCATTGATCTGAATCATATTCGTCGTGCCCACCGTGTTCAGATTGTAGATATCGACGTCCACATCGCTGCCCTCCAGGCTGACGATCGCGGACTGACAGGCTTCGGCGCCGCCTTGGTCGGAGCAGGCTACGGCAGCAACACCATTCAGCATCGGTATGGGTCCGGGGTATGTCTTGTCGAAGGTCTAAGAGAAAGCAAAGGGGGAGGGAATGGACCAGGGCGGTTGAGGGAGCAGGGGCAGAAGGGGGAAACGTACTCGTCGAGTAATCGCTGAAGAAGGAATACAGCCCCGCTCCATACACTAGTATATTCTGGGAGTTGAGCACACGCAGACCCCACGCCGCGGCGCAGTTCGCGCTGCTGCCCGCGCAGCTGGTCGCGAAGTCGGGGTCGTTGAGAGAGGCGTCGTATGGGAAGGGTTGGAGCGCGTTCGGGTTCGGTTGGTAGTACCTGCGCGTGCGTGTGTTGCTGTTAGTGGGCTGGAAGGAAAAGGGGATAGAGGGGGAAAGGGGATTAGGGGCAAGAGCGTACGGAGTTTCGGTCTGGATCTGGCCCATGAATGCATCCAGTGTGGAGGCGAATTGGTACTGGTACAGCGTGTGATGCTCGACGGCCGTGCCGACGCTGTCCACCGATGTCAGTATGGTCATTTGGCACAGTGGGATCAGGGTCCCAAACGTACAGCCAAATCGTTCCCGTCGTGCTCTCGATATACAGGCCCCTGCCGGCATACACCGTGATCTGCGTCAGGCTCGGGTCATCGATATCATGATCTGCCGTCCACAGCCAGACATTCTCCAGATACAGGCCTGTAGCCGCAGGGGTGACATGCATCGTCATAAACGCCGCAATGCAGTTGTTATTGACCGTATCCGCACTCGGCGTCGTCGGGCACTGCGCCACCTGCAGATCCGAGCCCGTGAACCCGCCCACGCGGGAATGCACGTCCCACATCCCCGACGGAGCCCCAGACGGTGAGGCAACGTTCCACTCGATCAGCACCGCGCCTGCCTGTGCCCCCTGTGTGCTGACCACCATGTCGCTCCACTCGACCTGGCCCGCTGCGCCGCCTGCTGCGCCCACGCGCACGACGGGCTGTGGGTTGGACATGTCCGCGAAGAAGGACCCGCTCGACATGATGACGGCGTATGTCTCGCCGACGAGCTTGGAGCCTGCGGGCACGGTCAAAGTGCTGGTGACTTTGTAGATGCCGTAGTCGAAGTAGACGACGTTGCCAACGGCCGCGGCGGCGTTGATGGTTGCTTGCAGCGCTGCCGTGTCGTCGGTTACACCGTCGCCGCGCGCGCCACCGCTGCGCACGCTGGAGAATTGTGTCGAGGAGAGAGTCTCGTATTGTGGCTTGGAACGTTCGTAGTATTTGGAGCCGGACAGGAGGGAGGCTGGACGAAAGGTGGGCGTGAAGGAGCCCTCGAAGTTGGTAGGCCCGTTGGGCGTATATTCGTGGCCTTCACCCCACGCTGCAATGGTGGTCGTACCAGTTGTTCCGGCAAGAGCCAGGAGGAGATCCGGTTCTTCCACGGCAACGGGGACGTTGTCAAGAACAATATTCTCCAGGATCAGACTGCCGGCGGCGGGCGGGGAACTACTAGAGTCATGCGCGGTCCTGATCCCAACGGGCGTATCGCTGATCTGGCTATCAATGATGGTCACGGAGCCTACAGCCTGATCGGTGCGGCCCCCGGCAGACATATCGAGGCCGACGCTGCAGTTGTTGATGCTGAGCGACTTGTACGTCCAGCCGCAGTCCCAGATCTGCGAGATGGCCGTGACGCAGTTGTAGAAGGTCAGGTTCCGCATTGTGAATTGTTGGTTGCCGATGTTGGCGCCGTAGAGTCCGCCGTAGAAGACCAGGTCGGACATGAATCCCCCAGAGCCTGTAAGTTGGACATTATCAGTCATGGTCTGTTTGTGTGGCCACTGGCTAGGGTGTGTCAGGGTAGAAATTACCGTCTTCAACAAACAGGCCCTGGTGCTGCGTTCCAGGCGCATCACTCATCTTAAACACGACATTCTGCAAACTCGTCGCCTGCGCTGTATTCCAATGGATTCCCGTAGCAGCAGACGTGCCCGGGATCTGCGTCATGTCGAACACCAGGTTGCGCACCTGCCGGTAGAAGATATTCGTCGAGCCAAAGCCGCGGTTCACGTCCCCGTCAATCAATCCAAACGAGCCACCCGTACCGCTGAAGGTCGGTGTTGCCAGCAGCGTCGGCATGGCGTTTGGATTCCCGATGATTTGCGTGAAATAGTAGTCCACGATTGGGGATGATATCAAGTACGTGCCCGCGGGGAAATAGACCACCGCAGGTGTCGTCGTTGTCGACGCACAACTCCCTGGCGCACAACGCCCGCCGCTGCTGACGGCGCTGTTGATGGAGGCAGTGTCGTCCGTGACACCGTCACCTAGATTCTGTGAGCGCGCTCCTGACAACTTTATTGAAAGATGACTTACCTGCGGCGCCGTAGTCCTTGACATTACGAAACACCTGGTAGCCAGACTCCGCGTACGGTGCATATCCTTGATGCGCAATCGTCTCCATCCAGTACGGCGCCGGCGTCGCTCCCGCGGCGTTCGGCTGTGGACCATGATGAGGGCCGTTGACTGGAGCAGCAGTTGCAGTCCCAGTGGGACCGTGGTAGCCCGTGAAATTTGCGAATTCGTTCAGAGCGGAATCGACGACGGATTGCACCTCGGCGGGCGTGTAGTGGACATGTTGAGAGGAGACGAGATAGGGTTGTAGTAGGATGAGAAGTGTGTACGCGAGAGTAGAGACGAAAACGGAGAACATTGCTGTCAGCCTATCTGGGGTAGTGGTTGATCATCAGAAGCTTAGCACTGCAGGCTCGATCAGATACGACGAGTCTCAGTTCCTCACTCCATTCCCCAAGGACCAAAGGACGGGCATTTGTACAGCCTTCTTCAGCCCCTGAATCTTCCTCAATGCATCTGACAACAACTCCCCATGCCGCCCTCATCTCAAAGCAAGGTCAGCCGTTGCGCGAATTACACACAGCTCACAAATCTCCAGTAACGTTGCTCCAGACCCTCCCACCCTCCTTGCTGAGGCTTGCAGCCTCCCCTCCAATCTTTTTGCATTTTACCCACGCGCCGCGCGCCCTGCCCGGCTCGTCCGCTTCGTCCATCATCATGTCGTCTCCCCCTATTGCAAATTAGCCGGGGGGTGCGCCTGACCGGGGTTGCTGCCAGATCGGGCGGGTGCAGGGGTGGCCAGATGACCCCGGCGCACCGGTGTTTCAGGGATCCCGCGCTAGCTCTTGCTGTGAGCACAACGTTACCTACCGCAGGCAATCCTCTCTTTCTGCTTCCCGAATCCCCCTACCAGTGGTGGTCCTGGTGGTCCGGGTGGTGCCTGACATATGACCCCGGACGGTTGGCTCATTACGGCTCTTTAGCCCCGTGCTGTTATTGCGCGTTGTGCGGCTGTACCCCGCTTTTGCGGGCGCGCCCGGCTGGGCGATGAGTGGTCCTGGCTGGTCCATGTGCTTGCGGTCATGGGTTTCTTTTTTCTCGGTGGTCCTTGTGGAGATTCGTCACACCGGAGATCTTGTCTTTCATTCCCGGGAGATTGTGGTACCGGCTGTAGCAGCGAATCAGATGATGCACAGGCTTGATTGGTCGCTCTGCTGGGATGTCATGACGCTTACTTCAAAAGACAGGGAGTGGTGGTGGCGGACGTCAACTTGCCTTTGCATGGTGGAGGAGATCCGAGAGTGGTCAAATGCAGTCACATTAGAACGCCCACGATGGTATGAAATGTTGGTCGAAGCATCGTTGGTAAAGCGAGGACTGTACCGGGTGTTTGAGTCGACAGAGCTTCGAATCATTTCGAAATACAGTTCAGCCAAGAATAGGCAGTCCAGAGTGTAGAGAGAACAAAGGTTCTATTGCTATGTTGGACCCCCAACCATATGCCTCAATGTAGCATGCTACCATCTGCCCTAAAATACCAAAGCGCCAGGGAAATGCGTCTCATATCCATGTTCCCGTGACTGTCGTATCTAAGGTGCAACCATGCTGGGCAAGGTTACATCCCCGGCCGTCTCCGATGCATATCAAAGGGCTCTGCACCTTCCTCAAGGACAATGTTCTTCCTTCCATACGGAAACATGGTGAAATTGCTCTTCGCAGTCGACATAGCCCATGACTCATTCTTCCACCATCCGACCGAGATCCATGAGAACAAGTTCCACCTCCATTTATCCCACTTAGACCAGTCGTCCTGCCCAACCATGTTATGCATCCCTGCATACTCAAAATACTTCGGGTACCATCCAGCCCAATCCCAATCAATCAGGCAGAGACAATTATGTTTGTCCAAGATCATGTTTCGTGGAGCGAGGTCTTGATGTGTGAAGACGAGTGGCGTGGCCTCGGTCGGCGAGAACTTTTCAGGACGGTGTGGTGGCTTTGGTAGCGATGCTTCGCGCCGGCGTTGGTGGACGGGGATGAAATTCACCCAGAACCGGAGAAAATCAACGATCGCTTGAGGCTTCGCACGGGGTGGCAGGCTATAGGAATCTTCCAACCAGATCGAGTTGGCGCGTCCAGAGTCGATGCTGCCGACGCTTGGTGAAGTGCGAGTGCGCATAAGTCTGATATAGCGACGTAGCTGGAGTGCAAGGCGTATTGTTTTGAACCAGCTCAATTGTTGCCAGCACTCCTCAAGGGTCTCTCCATGGATGCGCTCCATGACAACATGCGCTACCTTCTTGTTGCTCTTGATGACCGTACGTCGGATTGCTGGTACGGGTATGCCCAAAGCATCGGCCATCTCCACTGCCCTGAGCACATCTTGAAGTTCTTCGGGAGGTGTGTATTTTGCGACAAGATTAGAAGAGAGCAACGCCACCGTAGAGTTCCCAATCGCACTGGGGTCCTCGAGCTTTGGAGCTTGCAAGATGTACTTTGACAGGGTGTCAGAGTCGTATGTCAGGAGCTTCTCCTCGTCAAAAGGCGCGTCCGTGGCCGGTTTGGGTGTGATGTCAGTGTCGCTCGAGATTCCACCAGATGTCGCACACAGTGCATCGTCAGAGACCGACTTGAGGATGATACGCTGACGCTTATGCAGCTGGGTGACGATGGTTGTCGATTGAGACATGTTGTCGATTCAAGGTGGAGGAGATGTGTAAGAAGATGGAAGAGTGGCTACGAGAGAAGAGTCATAAGGCTGCGAAATTCGCGTCGCTTAGAGTTGGATGTGAAGCGAGGGCCTCTGATTGGCTGAAGGCTATGTTGTCCCGAGGCTGTATGACCGCCCCTCCTCTACAACACCAAGTGATATAGCTATGAAAGGAAGGACTCACCCAAAGCCACTTGAGATGAGAATGCTGGATTGGCGTGTCAGATCAAAGGCTTTGTTAATAAATGAATAGATTGCCGTAATGACTGTAATTGCTTGTAGACCACGATCGTAAGGCAATTCACCTGCCAGAGGTTGCTGGTCATTGCCCATTCACTACTATACCTCAATGAACACATTAACATGGAGCAGACACGCGTCACTAAGCGTACAGAGAAGCGACGGAAGCCACTTTCCACTTGATTACCTTTGATTCTACTCACGGTGTTACGACTACACCATCTCGTCGTCTTGAAAGCTTCGACCACTGAGGAACTCGATTTCCAAATACTAAACCCAAACATACACATCTTCCATCATCCCATCTAATCTAGCAATGTCGGAGTTACCAAAGGGTGAGTGCAATCCATTGCAGCGGATGGCCAATTAGCTGATATCTTGCCAGGGACGGAGAAATGGGACGTCAGGGCCTTCAAGGCAGAACACCTCGAACATAAAGTCACTCATATCCACTGCGTCGCATATCCTAACAAGTTAAACACGCCAACCAGTCAGGGAAGAACCCCAGTCAACCACTGGGTCACATTTCTACAACTGCGGGGGGAGGATGACTATAAAAGCATCAAGGTCAACATGACCACCGGCGGAGGGGAGGACGGCCTGCGAGGCATTTTAGCTGTCCAATCGAAACTGCAGACCAAATCGGAGGCTGCAAGAAAGACAGTCACGCTTGCCTTTAAAGGCAAAAACAAGAGCAAGGTCACGGTCTCCAAAATCCTGGACCTCATAATTGAGAAGAAGAGAGACCAATACAATTTCTCTGAGAACCAAGAAGGGTGTGCGTTTTGGCAGGCCACCTTCATAAAAGACTTGGAGGAGAAGGGGCTCCTCGAAAAGGGCAGTAAGGACAAGGTGTGGTCAGAGATGTTGAAGTATTGGAGGTCACCCATCCATCTTGGGGCCATTGACAGGGTTCCGGACGAAGGAACGTTCTTCTGATTTTGTGGTTTGTTTGCATAGCGGGTCGGGAGTTTTGTGGCTTCGGGTTTTATGGCACATCAAAAGTGGTTACAGATTGCGTGTGCCGGTCAGCACAGTGGGCGGAGACCTACAACTCCTGAAAAGTCATGATTTTCATTCAAGACAGTGGTACAAATGCTAAGCTACCAGCTGTTGGAACCGCTGTTTGTGCATGCTTCGACTTTCATAATTCCACAGAGGCTGCTCAGACCCCACAAAGTTTACCCCATCGTGAAGATATTGTCGTTCTCTGCCTTCATATCAACCAAAACGCATTTCCGCCGGGTGGGCCACGTTTGAAAGGCGATGGAATTATGGCAATTTTGCCAGTATCTGATACTTGCTCAATGGTCTTTTTGCAACGTCGTTTGTCTTCAATATCACCAACTCAATGGCCTCCTTCTCAAGGCCCATTCCCACAGAATTCAGGGCAATGGTCGCTCATTCTGCCACGGCTGTCAATTGATGAATTGCCTGTTTCAAGGCTCAGGGTATATCTTGTCACTACGCCAGTGTCGAGTGGCTGTGCATCGAGCAAGGTTTGTTCGTCATCGCTCCACCTCTCCTCCGAGGCCGCCGAAGGGGAACTTTGCCTTCGGCGGATTCCACGTTCGAGGACGCCATATTGTCCTCGTTGGGGTTTGAATTGTCCAGATTAGTCGGATTTATCGGCTTACCACCGTGGTGGTTACGGTAATGCCTGTTACCAGTTAGACTTTCCGTTCTCCATGATATTGATTGTAGTACATACCATTGCGTGGATCCCTTCGATTCAACCCACTACCCACTGACCCCAAAAATATCATCCAACTTCGGACCAGAGAGCATCTTCGGTACGATGTGCGCAGAATGAACCTTCTTCTGGTCAAGTGGCATCCAGTAAGATGGCAGTACACCGATGTGATATTTTTCGCTCGGTAGTAGGCCAGAACGGCCCGTTCGAAATGCCTCCTGATTGAATCTGACCTTCTTTTGCTTTGAACATGCCGTTAACCCTTGGAGTGACGACATTTCTATATGCCCACAAAGAACTCGCAATCAGGCCTAAGTTGGTTGTCGATTTTGTCCCTAAGAAATTCGGAGATTGTCATCGAGACCACGGTTTTTCGGACGTAACGGACGCATGGTTGACGCGCCTGTGCTGCGCTTGCCGGAATCTTTGGACGTGTAAGTCAGGCATGACGGAGGAGATCCTCTCGGGGATAGGGGGTCTTTCAGCCATTCTGGCAATCAGCGTGGTCAGAGCTTATCGCCTGGTCGTTGTTGGAACATACTGGCACATGTCTCGCCAGACCGCATCCCGGCTCCCTTTGGCCACCATGCCCTTATCCTCCAGGTCACCTATGAAGATGGCCTGCCAAAAGGCGCATCCCTCCTCGTTCTCGTTGAATCGGTAGCGGTCCCTTTTTCCCCCAAGATGACCTCCAATACCTTTTGCACCGTAATCCCCTTTCCTTTGACGGGTAGCGAGACCAACTTCGGGTTTTCTTACAAATATGCGTAACCCTTTGACGTGCGCAGGTCCAGAACGCTCCTTCTTAATATAATATAAGGCGGAATATATACGAAACCGCAAACAATCCCGGAAAATTGAGAAACTTTCATGATCTGCGCGGCTGCGCGCCCTCATTATAAGTTTTTGCCCACTGCAGCTACAGAGAACCCCTCTTTGTAGCAAACAAAAGTAGTGAGTCAATATATTCTAGCAAACTTCAGAACAGTTAATGCTCGTCATCATGTTGACCCACATTTTCTCACCGAATCAGCAAGGTTATCAAACAGTATTTCTGGCATGTGTCATGTTCGGTATAATATGCTAATATATACAACCTAGCCACTCTATATACTGGAAGCCGTCAAACTGCCCCTTGCCGTCCAATGGTTTCCATGAAGCAGCAAACCATGCGCAGCTACCATATTGCAGTCGGATGCCAGCCAACGCGAAGGATCCGCACTATTATGAGACAAGTCACCCCTGCCGCATATGAACAACCCGAGAATACGATCAGCCCCCAATAGTCTCCTCCGCATGCATCGAGGATACTCCCAGCAATCGGGACTCCCGTCAATGCACTAACAAAGCAGTCAGCCAGAGAACGATTGACAATCCAAGGTCACACATACCCCACACTGGCAATAGTATACGCCGTCGAATAGAACCTTCCGTAATGTTCCGTGCGGCACAATTGACCCAACACGACTGGCGTCAAGCTGATATTACTGCCACTCGCAATCCCAAAGACAACCGCAAACGCGTACACGGCGCCCGGCAACCAGATGGCCAGCACCGAGATCATGCACAGCGAAACCGCCACAATGAGCGTATTCATGCGGCCCAGCTTATCCGCCGTATATCCCGGCAACCATCTCCCGAACAGCGAGCCTACATTGAGATATGCCTGGAGGCGGTACGCCTGCTGCTGTTCCATGCCCTGCTGCAGCGCGTACGACGTGATGTACGACAGCGGCACAAACAGCGCCCACTCGATGAAGTATATCCCCGTCGTCATGATCGCGAAGCTGGGGTCCCGCAGGATAGTGAAGTCCGGCCAGATGCTGGCTTTGCTGCCAGCGCTGGCGGCGCCGCCGGGCGTCCTCTTTTGTGTTTGTTTGCTGCTCAGCCGCGAGCGTGTCAGCACACTGGCGAGGGCCGCGAAGACTCCGACTATGAGCCCGACGGCGCGGACGGTCCAGCCCCACCCGATTTGTGTGAATAGCGGCTGCATCATAAACGGGAAGACGATGCCGGCCAGCGAGCCGCCCGAGATTGCCAGCCCCGTCGCAATCCCACGGCGCCGGTAAAACCAGTGCTGTACGGAACCGACGGCCGGGGTGAACATCAAACTTGTGCTCAAGCCACCCAGCACGCCGAAGACGAGGATGAAATGCCAATACGCGGTGCAGAACGAGAGCAGGACATGCGTGACGACGAGCAGCACGGAGCCGGCACTGATCAGCGCCGTGGGGCCATGTACATCAAACAGCGGGCCCACCTGGATGCCCGCGAAGAACGTCACCGCGTTGTACAGCCCGAAGATCCAGCCGATGCTGCCCGTGCTGTACCCGGCCAGCTGGTGCGTCGAGATGTACGCCTGGTAGGTCCCCAGGCAGTTCATGATCTCGAAGGCGGCGAAGAATGAGCAGAACGATCCGAGCACGACCAGCCATGCCTGCGTCCCGCCTTCGGGGTACGTGTTGCCGTAGGCATCGGTGGATGCGCTGGCCCGTGGAGGAGGTTGTTCCAGGCCGTCGGCTGCGGCAAGACCTTTCTCATCGTTGGGTTCGAAAATGCCGGCCGTGGGCGCGGATTCTACGTCCGCTGGCTCTTTCTCCTCCATCTTGTTGATGTCCCTGATCCTAGCATCTGAAGGAGTCACGAGGAGAAGTAATGGTGGCCATCTCCGTAATATGAAATATTCGTCCTGAGTCAGGCGGCGACGTCCGACTCGGCACTTGAGGAAAGGCAGAAATGTGGGGCGAAGCGCCGAAGGAGTGGGAGGTGGGGTACGAAGTACGAGCTACGAGGCTCGAGATGCCGTTCTTCCACTAGTCGACGGCAATACTGGGCTAGTGCCCGTCCACGCTGCTCGGGGGAGTTTATCAGATCGAGAAAAGGATTGTAACGGAGCAGGCCGACGGTGAGCGTAGATTTTCCAAGAACTCTTATCAGATCAAGAGCACGTATTCAATTAGCTTTGACTACCGCATGACACCTTAAGGGGCCCACTTTCGGTGTCACAGGCCGAAGGTAATATTGACCATAAGTGCCACGCTTATGGTGTGTGTATAGGTCTGGCTGGGCGCGACCGGCAGATTATCGAGCGCGGGTAAAGCCCGGGAGGGGAGGTTTTACTTACAAATCACGGCCATCGTTTTCTGTTCGATCTCATAAAGGCCAAGAAGAGGCGGGGGAACCCGCATGGTCAGCCAGTTGCTATCTGAAAACGGAGCCTCTCGAAGACGACTGATTTTCTATCAATTACAAGCTCTCAAACCCTACAACCTAGCTTGTGCCGAACTCTCACCCATCGCATGACCCTCCTTATAGATCCTATCTCGGATCGTCTTCGGCTTCTCGTCCAGGATGGCGTTCTTGCTGTACTCTATCCTCTCTTTCGTCGTCTGGAAGCAGCTCGGCACGTCAGTGTCTTTCATAGACCGGCTCGGGTCTCGGATCAGAGATGCAATGGCACGCCCGCTCTATTTGTCCATTAGCGAGGGAATCAAATGCTTGATGATGTTAGGCTGTGAACGTACCAGCAGAACGCGCGGCATGCCGTGGCCGCAGAATCCGGCGAGTATGAATTGGCCTGGCCGATCAGGCACGGGGCCGACGTATGGGCAGTGGTTGTCGGTGTGAGAGAGGACTAATGCGACAACACATATCGTAAGTGATTGTCCAGAATTATGATAGAGACAGAAAACGTTTGACATACTTCCGGGCCATACTTTATCGGCCACAGCACCTGAGTTCTCCCAGCCCCGGAACGTACGCTGCATATACCCCTCAAAATACTTCTCCGCATTCTTGATCTGCTTCGAGTCATCAATATTCCCCAACCACTCGTCATCCGAGTCCGAATGTGCCCGCTTCGCGCCACCAACGACAATACTCCCATCCAATCTTGGAATCAAGTAATCCACCACGCCCTCTGCCCAGCGCAGTGTGTACGAGTTATGCAACTGCTGCGTGCGTTCACGCAGCTTCGTGTCCGGCACGACAATGTGGCTCACCGTGCCGCGCATCGGGATGATCTTGCCCTTGAACGACGGCAGCACGCCGGCCGTGTAGCCGTTGGTGGCGTAGACGACCGTTTTGGCGCGCAGTGACCCGCGTGGTGTGACGAGCGTGTAGTAGCCGGCTGAGTCCTGTGTGGCGGAGACGTTGGTGACGGGCGTGTGCGTTTGCAGGTTGACGCCTTTCTGCAGAGCGCGCGAGAGCAGCGTCGTGATGAACTTGTACGGCCAGATGTGCGCGGATGTGAAGGTGAAGCAGCAGCGGACGTCCCTGACACCAGAGATCTGAAGGAGGAGCTTAGTATACGTTTTCTTGGGCAGATCTGCGGACAGAAAACGGAAAAATGGGGCTTCTTACTGCTTCAGCCTCTTTGCCTTTGAGGAAATCCAGGTCGGACGTATCAATTAGGCCCAACTGTACCAGCCTCCTATAGCTGCTCTCCATCTCTGCCGCCATCTCGTCTGTCATATAGCAGTCCTGTGTGTCCACCATGAACAACTTGTCCGCCAGCCAATCAGGATCACTCATTACTTACAATCGCCCTGGTCATATGGAAATCACAATCAATCTTCTCCTTCTCAATCAAGGTCTTGGCCGTACGCAGCGTCTTGGCTTCAAACACCGGCACCTCTGCCGCCGCCTTCTCGCCATAGATGGGCGCAAACTTATTGAACCCGAAATGGATGTCTGGCTTCAGATGACCACCTAGCAGAGCGGTCTGTCAGCGAGGACACCCATGTCTATCTCACCTCGGCGCCAACTCACCATTTCGGCCCGTGGCGCCCGAACATACCTCCCGCGCCTCCAGCACCACAATCGACTTTGACGCCACAGCAGGCAGATCTTTCACCTCTGGATCATCGTGTGTGAGGTAGTATGCCGTGCTGGAACCCGCGTAGCCGGAGCCGATGATCGCGATGTCACATTGCGCCGGCAGCTCGGGCGTGGAGCGGTGGTTGGCGAGCTCGGACGGCTCTGAGAGCCAGAACGAGCGGATCGGGTTGTCGACGGGGCTGAACATCTTGGAATCCCGAGAGAAAACGAGGGAAAGGAGTACTTAGGAGTCCTGGAAGTCGTAAATCGACGGGATCATCATTATTTATTCGTGCTGTTGGCAAGGCTTATCGGGCTTGCCGTGGGCTTCGGCTTGAAGTTTATCTGGGCCGAGCCGGGAGTGCCTTAGCGGCCGAGTCTGCCGATGAGCGATGAGCACTTTCTCGAGCAGCGTAGATGATCTATATACACAACTCAGCACTGGATCATCTGCCGTGAACGTTGGACATGGAGCTAAAGATGACAGCAATCTCCAGGTGTACTATACTTGTCGAGATGATGGGGCGGGGCACGCAGACATAGCAACATTTACTGGGGTAGTAGAGCCCACACTACGATCCTCCTAGAAGCTTTCGGGCCGGCGAAATCAATTGTGCGATTTACCAGGATATAGTCTTCTACATGTTGCTCACCTTAATTTGAGAAGCCGTAGATCCGGAATTCTCTGCAGAGGCCAGGCAAAGGCAGAAATCATACAGCGTTGCGGGGCGACTTAGCTGAGTAAGAAAGGTGCGGGCCAGACTCTCCAATCGGTGCGCAAAAACAATTGGCCGAGCCGAGAGCCCCAGAAAAGTTCGAACGCCGCAACTTCAGAGCGCCACTCTCCGACCCCAGTCAGCGACCATCACACCAGTCATCCATCGATGCAGGCGTCAGAAACCCACGAGCACCACTATCGAGATTCTTATTCACCAAGAAGTCATGGAAGACACAAGTTCAGAGTCCACCGGTGCGCGGCAAGCGGAACAGGCGTGTACTGAGTGCAGGCGCCGGAAGTCGAAGGTATGGATCATATGATTTGGAACCGACCACTTGTCACTGGGTGACCGGCGTCGTCGGCCTTTGTCGTGATATTCGCGGTTGCTGTTATTTCTGGAATTGATTTACTTCTGTCAAGTCGTGTGGATTGATGGATCATGGCTTCCTCGACGTCACCAATTGTTCTTCCGGATATCAATCAATGAGTAGCGCGCCTGCTTGACCGATCCTCTCGTTTTATCTTTCCACGGTTCCTAATGCATCTGAAATGTCCATTTACCCCTTTCATTGATTGATATCTGCCGCTAATGGTCAACCCTGCTTCTGACTGATCACTTTCAATGCTCCATGGACCATCTGTTCAATGTTCTTTCAGACTCTTTGCTTTTTAAGCACGAATCAATGGTCAAAACTGCAACTGACATGCTAGTAGTGCAATCGTCTGGTTCCAACATGTGGCCAGTGTCGAAGACTACAAAGGAGATGCCGCTATGAGAAGCAGCTGAAAACGCCTCTGACTAGGCGTCACCTCACGGAAGTTGAGAATGAGCTTGCCCGAATGAGGGCTCTACTGCAGAATGTCTTGCCAGAGGAAGCTTCAAGACTCCTTGACTCATCAGAGCAAGTGCTTGATAGGCCGCGAGCAGAATCAGAAGCTACAGCAGTCGATATCCGACCCGGCGCCCCCTCACAGGACAACTTGGGAGCAGTGCCACACGATCAATTCGACGTATCTATGAACACCGTGAACACTGGCGCTCAGGTGTCATACGTAGAGAGACCGCAGCAGGTTCTAGTGGATCAGAGCCAGAGACAAGGGTCGTACATATCTGCATCAGGCCAGGGTCAGAACCACTCGAACCAAGGGCAATACATAGCACCACCTGTGCTGGATACTCCGTCGAGCGCTTTCACGACGCGGTCAGCTAGGACGGCGATGTTATCCCTGGAAAGTCCTCCAGCAGCTGGAGATTTTGAGTGGGACGAGCGCACGAACAAGCCAGAGGGTGATAAGTTTGTTGATGGCATGGCCAACCTGCCTAGCGAATCGAATGGCGCCGGCTACTTAGGTGTTGCCTCCGGCGCGGCACTCCTACGTCTGACAGAGACCCGTCCAGAGGAGGGAAGTCACGTTCATTGGGCTGCAGATCAGACATCTATACCCCGATCATTACCTCCGCCTTCGAACTTGGACGGATACGTTGACGCTTACTTCAGGCTGTACCACGTATCCTATCCCCTCATCCATGAGCCTACATTTCGAGCGCAATATATGGAAGTTATCCCTCGGCCTGCCCATGCAGCGTGGCACGTCTTGCTATATGTAATTGCTGCTATTGGAGCTTATACTACTCGGACACATCACAGCGATACCGTCGACGTTGCGCTTTTCCAAGCAGCTAAATCGCGGCTTTCGATCGATATGATAGAGACCGGGAATATCGTGCTTGTTCAGGCTATGACCCTTATCTCGAACTATCTATAGAAGCGCAACAAGCCAAACTCCGGTTATAATTATCTCGGGCTTGCTAGAAGGACAGCAATGGGTATAGGGCTCCACAAGGAATTTCCTAACTGGGAAGCGAATCCCTTGAAGCTTGAGATTCGAAGGAGAGCCTGGTGGTGCCTTTTCATCTTCGATGTTGGCGCTGTAATCACTTTCTCACGTCCTCTGGATCTTCCAGAAGGCGCGGGCGGAGTTGAGGTGCAGCTACCGCTCAACGTCCATGACAGCGAACTTACAGCAGCTACCCGTGATACGCCAAGCGCCGCAGATGAGACGACCATCTACACGCATGTACGGGCGCAGTCTACGTTCCATCTAGCAACGAACCAGATCTATTCACGGATAATCTCCACCCCATTTCCAGAACCAAGTGAGCTGATCAATCTCGACGACCGGTATATCGGGCAATGGCTTGCTTCGCTTCCGCCTTTCTTCCAGGAGAATGCTCCGCAGATCTCCAGATACGTCTTGTGTCATTCGATTCTCCGATGGCGCTACCGCAACTTCCGGATCTTGATGTATCGACCATTCGTCATCCGCAGGGTCATCTGGAAAGCAAAAGAAGGGACGATAATGGACCAGCTTGAACACGATGACGTCTCATTCACCGACACCGCTATCCAGCGTTGTCTGACGGCAGCATCGGAAACGGTAGATCTGATATCAGTTTTCTGGGCCTGCGAAGCCAAATCCATGATGGCCTGCTGGTACGGTCTCTACTTTTTATTCCAGGCTATCATGATCCCTGTCGTCTGTATACGCAACGACCCGCAATCCATGATGGCCATGACGTGGCGGGATCAGATCCTACGAGCCATCCAGGTGATGGAGGACATGGTTCAGCTCAACCAAGCAGCCGAACGTTGCTTGGGCGTCATTAGATCTCTATGTGGAGCTTACCTTACGCCGCTCGATGATGGCTGGAATGGCCCAACGCAAGAGAGCCCGCAGACGCAGCTATCGAGCTTGTACCCCCTATTCTGGCCGACGCTGGAGTCTGCGCAGTTTGACGGTGACATGATGATGTATGTATGCCAGGATCTGCGCTGTGGACTATAGATACTGACGATGACCACAGACAAGATTCAGCTATCATGGAGTTCTTGAATCAACTTCCTTCAACTGAATAACTGCCCCGCTGGGCGGCTCACTGACCTGTCCACTAATACGAAGCTTCTATATCTCAAATCGGGAAAAGCTTGGCTTCCGGCTTATGTTGGAAAGAGTCTGATACATGGGCATGATTGGTCTATTTACGGTACCCCTACGAGGCCAGCCTTTTGAGCCACGGGGTCGTATCTCGCTGTCTACTAGACCGGCTTTCACAACAAACTATTATTATTCTGTCTATGGCAGAGTATATGCGCCGTCAATAACAATGTTGGCGCCGGTCATATAGCTCGAAGCATCCGACGCAGCAAATACATACGCCTGCCAAGTTAGCATGGGTTTGCACGCTACAGCTGGAGAATGCAATGACTTACTCCTTTGAGCTCATATGGATCGCACAATCTCTGCGCCGGCACCATTTGGAACCACTTGTTCCTCCACTCGGCTGGGTGGACTGACAACATGTCTGTCGCAATGAAGCCTGGCGATATGCAGTTGACGCGGCAGAAATCGACCCATTCCACAGCCAGACATTTCGCCAGCTGGACTAACCCAGCTTTTGAAGCATTGTACTGCACATGTCCATTAGCAATGAGATTCAACACGCTGGGTTTCACAACATACCGCTGCCTGCTTCTGTGGCACATTCACCAAGATGGCACTCACGCTTGCCGTGAAGACAATATTGCCGTACCCCTGCTCCTTGAAGATCCTGCCGGCAGCCTGCGCAGTATAGAACGCACCATCCAGGTTGACCTTCATGATCTCGCCGAATTGCTCGGGGGTGTAATCCTCAGCCGCATAATGTGACGCAATACCCGCGTTGGCGACGAGGATATCCAGCTTGCCGTAGTCTTTGGCGATCTGCTTCAGCACCGTCTCGATCTCGACGGGGTCGCGCACATCGGCTTTGTATGCGGTGCATTTTGTGTTGGTCTCGGCGCTTATCGAAGCAGCTGTGTCGGGCGCTGAGGATGAGGAGGTGTAGATGAGGGCGACCTGGTGAGGTTGTGGTTAGATGTTGAAGGCCTCGCCGCAGGACAGGGTAGAGCTACGTCGGCACCGGCTTCTGCTAGGCCCCGACAGACTTCTAGGCCGATTCCCCTTGCGCCGCCTAGATCATTGCGATCCGGTGTTAGCTCTCCATCGCATGATCCTCAACCGTGTGCTTCAGTGAGGTGTAACGCACCAGTGACAGCAGCGACCTTGCCCGTAAGGTCGAACTGCTTGAGCACAGTCTTGTTCTCCGGCTTTGCGAGAACCATATTGTCGCCTTTTCCTTTAGATTCCGTGCTTTTGCTTTTGCTCGTATGATCGAAATAGCAGAGATGAGATGAAATTCCTGAATATAATACTTCTTCACAGCAGATGCAGATTAACTATTTGACCCCGACCCTTTCTACGGACGAACCTCCTTCCAACAGACATCTACCTTCGCTATGGAGCACCCCGTGTGCTCCACACGTGAGGGCAACTGGCCACCGCGCTCCGGCCGGGGTACCCACTCACCGCTGGGGCGCGAGCGAGCGCACGTGCTGCGCCGCCGGACGACCGTTGTCCGCACCTTCCCCCTGCGGACGTCCGTGCGTGGTTCGGGCTCTGGACCGCGCGGGGAGGTTCGTCTCAGGACAAGGGAGTGGAATCGCCGCTACGGGGTAAGCTGCCATTCTTGGAGGTGCAGCTGATTAGATGTCATGCGATTTAAGGCGTGGAGATGCCATATGATCATAGTCTACGGGCTTGGGGTCGTCTGAGGGGAAGTTCGAGGCCGAAGGGGGTCGGGGTTGGGCGCTTAGAGACGACTTGGTGGAAAGATCAGTTTGGCTGTAGATTGCGGAGCAGAAAAGGGGCTTCTAGATGTGATAAAGCTATGTGGCAATTATTTGGGAGATTGAATCGCTTCTGTACCATTATGTGGTCAATATCTGCGCGGATAGGCTATACAACAAAGATTTGGCGGTTGAGTTGATATCCTGAAAGTCATATTATTATTCAAGTCACAGCCACGTTGGTCCTTTAAAATTTAACCCAATTGCGGCAGCGGTTTCATTAATGAATTCTATTTGGTCTAATCACACACCATCCTCTAACCTGATACACAATTACCTGCATGTGTACCCTCCGTCGACAACAATGTCAGATCCAGTTGTGTAAGTGCTTGCATCACTGGCAAGGTAAAGGTACACTCCCTTGAGCTCCCGGGGATCAGCGTCCCGACGCAACGGAGTCAACGAGTACCACTCCTCCTTCATCTCGAACGGGCAATCGCCGCTAATAGGGGTATCGATGTACCCGGGGCTGACACTATTGACCCTCGCAAAGGGCGCCCACTCAACCGCCAGACTCTTCGCCAGGTGGATAACACCGGCCTTGCAAGCATTATAGCAAGCCTGTTGCTGGGGCACATTGGCGGCATGACCAGACATGGATGCCGTGAAGATGAGGTTTCCTGAACCTTGCTTGCGGAAGATCTCGCCGGCGACGCGCGCGCAGTAGTAGGCCCCACTGAAATCAATGTCGACGACCTTGTGCCAGTCCGACAGCTTGTCATCGAGCCCGCCGGCTTTGGACGGGATGCCTGCATTGGCGATCATGACGTCCAGCCGGCCGAAGTCCTGTACCACGGCCTTGGTCGTGCTCTCCACCTCCTCGAATTTCTCGACCGAGCATTTGTAGGCTTTGGCCTTGACGCCGAAGTCGGACGCCAGCGTAGCGGCGAGCTTCTCGGCTTTGGTGGAGGCGTGGTACCAGATGGCGATCTGTTGACGCTGTTAGTTCTTGGACTATGAGTGGGAGAAGGGAAACAGCGTACGTCTGCGCCGGCCTCTGCAAGTCCCCTAGCTACTTCGTAGCCAATACCGCCCGAGCCACCGGTGATGATGACGACCTTGCCGTGCATGTCGAACATCTTGAAGACGCTATCCGGCAGCGTTGGGTTGGGCCACCGGATGCTCTTCTGGCCGTTTGTTCCATTTTCGGCGCCCATTTTTGCGTTCTATGTGGTCAGGAGACTGTTTCGTTGTTTGGCCTCGGTGTCTCTTGGAGAATTGGCTTTGGTCAGTTTCTTGTGGAGTAGCTAGAAGGACATAGAAATATTTCTTGTTGGACAAGGTGGAAACCTCTACTGTCTTACACGGCGGGTCCATGGCCTCCGCTGGCTTTGCTCGGAGAACCCACACCAGTTGTCTCCACATTTCTTCGATCATCATGTGCTCTCCGTGGTCTCGGCCGCGATCCATGCATGCTATAATCTCTCATCCGATTCCCGATCGCATATCTACAGCTCGCCTGACACCCGCGGACAACAGTCGTCCGATGCCCCAACGCCCCGCTCCCACACTACGGTCAGGTCTCCCCGGACAACCAAGCCCGATCAGGCGACCATCGTTAATAATGTCACCATTCAAGGCCATACCGGTAGCGGAAGAAATCGGACCCACCCAGTCGTGGAGAGACATGGTGCCAGGATTTCTGCTCGCGCGATCTACTGGGGCTCCGCAAGCTTTCGCATCCCTGACACGAGGTGCCCTCGTGGAGTGATGATCCTCTGCATATAAAGCCCGGGCGGATCCCATGCATCCCCACTACTCCACACACACTCGAAGGGTGGAAAAATTCCCCTGCTTCGCTGCGGACTGAGTCTCCCGGACTGGTTTCTTTTGGTCTTTGAGATACTTGACTTTTTGCCTCGTGAGCAAGAGCAACGATGAGGGATAGAGCTATTGTTGGTGATGCGGTTGCGGAGGTGCTGCCTAAGTATGATCGCTACTGGTTCCAGGTCCCTCATTTGTTGAGGTTGAATCTGGTCCTGATCATACCGCTGTTGTCGTCGTCCGTTGCTGGATACGATGGTAAGGTCCATTCTTCGATCATACACGGAATGATGTTGACCCGAGGCCAGGCTCGATGATGAACGCGCTGCAGTCGCTTTCGCAATGGAAAGACTACTTCGGCAACCCTGCGGGATCCGTCCTGGGCGTGGTGAACGCCGCGCAATCAATCGGCTCCGTCATCTCTCTGCCCTTCGTCGGTTACCTCTCCGACAAGATCGGTCGGCGGAAGACGCTGCTTGCCGGCGCCGTTACCATCATCATCGCATCCATCATCCAAGCGGCGTCCGTCAAGTACGGCATGTTCATCTTCGCGCGCATCCTCGTCGGCGTGGGCTCCATGCTGGTGGTGCAGCCGTCGCCGATGCTCATCACGGAGCTGTGCTACCCGACCCACCGCGGCAAGTACACGTCGCTCTTCTGGACACTGTACTACCTCGGCGCCATCCTGGCCGCCTGGACCTCGTACGGCACCCAGAAGCACATCGCGAGCAACTGGTCGTGGCGGATCCCATCTATCGTCCAGGCTGGCTTCCCGATTATTCAGGTCGTCTTCTGGTGGTTTGTCCCAGAATCCCCGCGTTGGCTTATTGCCAATGACCAAGCGTCCGAGGCTGAAATGATCCTTGCTCGCTACCATACCGGTGGTGAGACCGGTCATCCATTGATCCAGTTCGAGATGGCAGAGATTATGCGGACCATCGAGCTGGAGAAGGCGGCTGAGGACACGACCTGGTCTGCTCTCATTGCCACGCCTGGCAACCGCCGCCGTACCTTCATCGCCATGTGCGTCGGAGGCTTCGCGCAGTGGAACGGTATCGCCGTTGTCTCATACTACCTGAGTAAGTCTCCTAACTTCCCGTATACCATCCACTTCCAGCTTGCTAACGTACGATTAGCTCTTGTGCTGGACACCGTCGGCATCACCGACCCCGACACACAGACACTCATCAACGGCCTTCTCCAAATCTTCAACTTCGCCGCTGCCGCATCAGCCGCATTCCTCGTGGATCGTCTGGGCCGGCGCACACTCTTCTTATGGTCAGGCATCGGGATGCTGATCTCGTTCGTGATCTGGACAGCCTGCTCAGCCGAGTTCGACATCCAGGGATCCAACAGCTTCGGCATCGCGGTGGTAGTCTTCATCTTCATCTTCTACTTCCACTACGACATCGCATACACGCCGCTGTTGCTGGGCTACCCGACGGAGATTTTCCCGTACTCGATCCGCAGCAAGGGCTTGACGGTCGAGTTGCTGACCGTGTATGGCTCCCTGATTGTACTGGCGTTTGTGAATCCGATTGCGCTGGATAATATTGGCTGGCATTATTATATTGTCTTTTGTTGCTTGCTGGTTGTCTTCTTTGGGGTTACTTGGTTCTTCTTCCCGGAGACCAAGGGCCATACTTTGGAGGAGATTGCGGCTGTCTTTGATGGTGAGGGTGCGGTGCCCGAGATCTTTGAGGATAATAAGACGGGCACGCAGCAGGACCATGTGGAGCATCCAGCGAAGGTGTGAGGCCGTGTACATAGACCTAGATCTACTGTAAAGATACCACTCCCGCTCATCCTCAGCGGAAAGAAAAGTGGATTTTGTCCATCTAAAACGTGCCACTGAATGATCGGTGAACGAGCGAATATTTTCATCTGCGATGAGCCCGGCAAGATGCTCGATGAACTAAACAGCTTACCCAAGCCATGCAATGCCTAACATTAGTCTATTTGGTGATAGTCTATGAACCCAAGCTTGACGCCCATATCCCTCTTTGCAGTCTAAGAAGGTCTCTTCTCCAATCCGAAATCCTGCGACGTTTATATCGCCAGCACCACGAACCCCATCAGCCACACATCATGTCCTCTCCTCAACGCTCTTCACCACAACATCCGGGCTAATCAAGCCCTGCTTGATCGTCAAGCCATTCAGATAATCATTCGCATCCACCCTACGATACGCATCCTCCAGATTCAACTCAATACCCGCCTTAACATGCCTCTTCGCGACCCTCGTGCGCGCCTCCTCCAGATCCGCATCAATGAACACCTTCAAATCCACCGACATTGAAATCTCACGCCACCCCTCCTGATCCAACAGCAAGTAATTCCCCTCTAAGATCACAATCCCCGTCGCGGAGGGGATCACCACCCGGTTCTCTAGGGGGTCTTTCAACGCGTGGTCGAATGATGGCGCGTAGATATCCCCCGACTCGTCGTCCGCAGATTCCCGCAGCCGCCGCACCAGCGCCACGACTTTGTCCACGTCGAATGTCCAAGGCGCCCCGCGGCGGATGTACGCCTCGACTTTGTTGGGCAGCTGGTCCAGTACCGCGCGCGGCAGGTGGAAGCCATCCATCGAGACGCAGATGGCGCGCGGCACTTCGCCGTGCTCCTGCGGGTGCTCCGCGTTCAGCAGCTGCGTGACCCGCGTCGCCGTCGTCGTCTTCCCGGACCCTGGCGCGCCCGCGATGGCGACGAGGATGCGTCGCTTGTTCCCGCGCTGCTCGTAGGTGGCCCAGATCTTGCTTGCGAGCTCGTGGTAGGTGGCTTCCATGATGCTGGTGTGGAGGCTATGATGGCAGCTGCTGGAGCTGGCTGTCATATCATGCTTGGCCCGATCTTGCGACAATCACCATCTACTGAAAAGTCCGGGGCGTGCTGGCGTGCGCACTACAGCGAATGACCGTTTCTTTCTCGGCCGGGGCTCGCTGTGGAGAGTGTGTGGGAGCGCGTGGTGGGTCGTGTGCGCAACGGGTTCTTCTGTCTACCCCGTTCCCTCCTCTGCGTTCTCTCCTCTACGGGCTGTGCGCGTGCTTCGATTTCAACCTTCGCCAGCGCGTTCCGAGTCTTCCTCCTGGTGGACCCACCGCGTCATCCCCCGCGCTCCACTCGGGGTCTCGGATTGGCTGTTGCTGCGTGCGGTTGTGGACTGTGCGGAATAGACGGAGCAAGGCGCCGGAGACGGTCGACCGTGTCCGCTGTAGGGGTGCCGCCCCCGCTCGTCTGGCTTCCCGCCGACGACCGAATCTCTGGCCCCCGGCTGAGAGCTCGGGCGCCCCACGCGCGTTACTAGCTCAGGGTCGTGTATGTCCTCGGCTTGAATTATTTTCGTCACAAGACAGGATCGTGGGATTGCGAAGAGAGAGCTGATAAAGAAAAGAAGACCTTGACTTGGACTTCTATTCAAAAGCCCTCACCGAGAAGTTCTTACCCCTGCCCACAAGAAAGAGCTATAACAACAGAAACAAAATGGGTAGCATACCAGTAAGTAATCTCAATACCCCCTCTTGAGCACGCCGTTGACGCTGGATTTCTTTCAGGAGAAGAACCCCGCCTTCGTGCTCCGCGCCGTCAAGGACGTCGCCTTCGAAGACCGCCCTATCCCGAAAATGCGGGATCCCTATGATGTCCGCGTGCACATCGGCCAGACCGGCATCTGTGGAAGCGATGTGCATTATTGGCAGCGAGGTATGTCCCGCAGAGTATAGGTTTCTGGGCGCAAATGGGCCAAGTGGCTAAGATACACGGCGTAGGGCGCATCGGTGACTTCATCCTCGAGTCACCCATCATCCTCGGCCACGAAAGCTCCGGCACCGTCGTCGAGGTCGGCTCTGCAGTGAAGAACCTCAAAGTGGGCGACCGCGTGGCTATTGAGCCTGGTGTGCCGTGTAGGCAGTAAGTCAGGCCCTTACTCGCTTTCCTGGCTTTGCCTGCCGCATAAAAGTAAGTAAAGGAAAGTCTAACAATGGCTCTCCCAGCTGCGACTACTGCCGCTCCGGCTCGTACAACCTGTGCCCCGACACCGTCTTCGCGGCCACGCCTCCCCACGACGGGACACTCGCCAAATACTACATCGTGGCATCGGACTACTGCGTTCCCTTACCAGACCACATGGACCTGGAAGAAGGCGCGATGGTCGAGCCCGTCGCCGTGGCCGTGCAGATCACCAAAGTCGGCAACGTGCGCGCGAACCAGACCATCGTCGTCTTCGGCTGCGGGCCCATCGGCGTGCTGTGCCAGGCCGTGTCCAAAGCCTATGCTGCGAAGAAAGTTATTGGTGTGGATATCAGCAAGTCCCGCCTCGAGTTCGCGAAGAGCTTTGCGGCCGATGAGGTCTTTTGCCCCCCGCCCAAGCCGGAGGGCGTGGAGGCGACGGAGTGGAGCGAGAAGGTAGCGAAGTTGATTAAGGATGAGTTTGGCCTGGGAGAGGGCCCGGATGTGGTGATTGAGGCCACCGGCGCGGAGAGCTGTATCCAGACGGGCGTGAATCTGGTTAAGAAGGGTGGCATGTACGTGCAGGCGGGAATGGGCAAGGAGGTATGTTCCCAGTGGCCTCTCCCTCTCACGTTGTATACCCAAGACCGGGCGTGTACTGACTGTGTATAGAACGTGGTCTTCCCCATCACGACAGCGTGTATCCGCGACCTAACGATCCGCGGCTCCATCCGGTACACGACGGGCTGCTACCCGACCGCCGTAGACCTAGTCGCGAGCGGGGAGATCGACGTCAAGAGGCTGATCACGAACCGGTTTAAGTTCGAGGAGGCGGAGAAGGCGTTCGAGCTGGTCAAGCAGGGCAAGGAGAGCGTCATTAAGGTTATCATTGAGGGCGTGCAGAACTAATAAATGCTGTTTGCGTACCTGGGATGGGTATAGGATGGTTATGGCTGTTTTGAGGGACATGAAGGCATAGGCATATCTAGCATTGCAATTTGAAAAATAATATCACTGTGTGCCTGGCTTGCTAGAACGAGCCTTCCTCAAATTTCCTTAACGTATCGCCAGGGTTCCGCACAAGCGCCTCGTCCATCTTCCCCATAAGTAACCTGATCGCCGCCCGCTGGGTCCTCAGCTCTGCGCGCAATGCCGACAGTTGCCCCGCCGAAGCTTCTTCCCCATTCGTCTCCTCGTTGGCACTCGCCGGCTGCTTCACCAGACGCCACCTTGCGGAGCTCCATATCTTATGGACGTCCTGGAAGTTAATCTGCACATTCTCGTCAAGTGGCTGCGCCACCGCGGCTTGATATGCCGCGAACAACTGTTCCGAGAGGGCCAGCAGCGCCATTGGTGGCTGCACACAGTTCAAAGTAAAATCATCAGCCAACGACTCGCCCCCCGCTCATTCTGACGGATTCAAAGCCTACCTGGAAACACTCCGCATGCTTCCTCCCCAGTCCCAAACAATGCGCGCAATACTCCCCGAACTGATACGCCTCATGATATCGACACTCAAACTGCTCCGGGTGCGCTGGGTCCAGACCTGAAAGACAGACCGTGCACGGAAGGGTCTTGGCGGAACCGTATTCCAGCACAAACGCTTTCGCGGCCCCGCGTTGCTCACTGGCGGGATCTTGATTCCTGCGGGGAGGGCTGATGTGGGGCCGGTGGGAGGCTCCTCCCGTACCGTAATGGAGGCTTCGGGAGAAGGCGAGGTCTTGGCTCGTGCCTTGCACTTGCCCGTTCCCTTGCCTGTGCCTTCGGAGCGGCCCCTTGGGCGTATGAACCTTGGCGTCGGTGGCATAGTGTCGATAGAGTTCGTGCACGATTCTGGACCGGATAATAAGGATTTGTGACAATAAGAGGTGAGGCTTGCTCGGCTTGCTCGATAAGCAGATGTGCCGGAAGACCACATTTAACGCCATTATTTAATGCTTATTCCGTTGTCTAACATACTGCAGGGCAAACCTTGTCCGCGGTGAATGACCTTGTCAGTCTACGATGTTCTGGTGAAGTTAAGATGAATTGAAATAGAGGTCTTCGTCCCTTTGGAGAGAGATTAATTTCGGATTATATCGCAATCCTCAATCCGAGAAAAAAACAAACACCAAAATTTAGCTCAACACTTCAGCAAACACAATCCAAAACACAGCGGAAAGCAACAAACACTCCCAGCCTTGCCTCTCCACATTCCATCAGTGAATACCTCACGGCTTCCTTGCCGTCGTCACAATATACCTAGCACCCAAATCGAACCCCTCCTCCTCACCAAATCTCTCCAGCAGCACCTCCTTCATCCTCTTACTCAGCTCCTCACTCAATCCCTCCTTCCCAGGCCACAGCCTCTCCACAAACGTCTTGATAAAGATCGAAAACATCTTCATGAACTGGTCCACATTATCGACGGGGAACTGGCCGGGCTGGACGTCCGTTTTGATATCGACGAACCCCACCGCCGAGAACTGTTCGACGATGTATTCAACCCGGTCCCATTCCCCGTTGCCCATGGCGCCGATCATGGTTCCGCCGTCGGGGATGGTGCTGACGGAGGGGATACGTGAGAGCGCGGCGGTGACGATGGGAATCCACCCGACGGAGGCCCAGGATGTCATGCCGTAGACGCCGTTTGGTTTGAGGACGCGGAATGCCTCTACAACAGTCCTCAGCGTTAGCAACACAGCAGCAGATGCGGCCAGGGAAGACCTCTTAACCAAGCCTCTCAGACGAACCTTTAAGCGCCTCCCCCGGCCTCGGCAGCACCTGCACGCCAAAACTCATAAGCACATGCGTGAACCTCCCCTCCCCCTCCTCAATTTTCTGCGCATCCACAACCTTCCCCTCGACCTCCTTCCAGCCCGCATCCCGCAGCCGCTTCACCGCCGCGTCGACCATCACGCTTGACAGATCCCCGCATGTGAGCTTCGTGTGTACGATGATTTCGGGCGAAGCGAGCTCGAGCAGCGTGGCGCCGACGACGCCGAGCCCACAGGCGTTGTCGAGGACGATGCGTGGCGAGGGGGAAGGGGTGAGGAGGCTGGCTTGCTGCAGCAGCGCGGCGGCGGGCGGAGCGGTGCCTCGCTCGGCGGCGCGGTAGAGGTTTGCGGCGGTGGAGTTGTCGTAGAGGGTGTGGATGGATGACATGATGGGGTGAGCTTTGCGGTTTTGATGATGTTAATTATGCTCCGTTTCATAAGATGAATATTTTTGGGGGTGAGCTTGGTTTCCTCCAGTCCACAGCGCAGGCCAGGCGCGGTTCATATAGCCCGGGAGCAGGATGGTCACGGTCATTCTCCCTCTGAGCGGAGAGTTCTCTGATTCATGCAAATGACCTTAGGAGTTAAAGATAACAGTATCTGAAGTCGAGCTATGTGATTTCTCAAGACGCTCATTGGAACCCCAATTCAGCCCCTGGCCAGCAAGGTGTCTTCGGCGACATTTCGCCCGCTCTGGTTTCTGTCCGAAAATCATCAGATATTGCGCCAAACCATTAATGGTTAGCCTAGTACTGCGATTCGGTTGCCGGCAAGGCACGGGCGGCGGACCAGGCGTCCAGTTCTCCAGACCACCGTAAAACGGCTTTCAGACCCGGGACGTATTTTTACATGGTCGGAGACTATTGAACTTGTGAATTGCAGGATCAAGAGTAAGATCTGACTATCGGACTGTACCAGAAATATCTGCTCACCAGAGTCACTGACTTAATGCTCCATTTAGTGGTGGAAACACCGCAGAGTTACCTACCTACCTTACGTACCTTCGTAACCTCTGGAACCTTCCACCTTCCAGAGATCTCGCTCAGGCTCGCATCGGACGAGGCTTGGCAATTACCCGCAGCTTGCAACCCAACGGACGCTGGACGCCGTATCGGATACATTATTCTAGAACCCGTCGGAGGCGGAATAACACACATCCATTGTAGCAGGGACAAGCCTGGACGACAGCCCGGTATCACACGAGGTCAATCCTAGAGCGTAGCTTTGCGCTTTGCAACGTGGACTGCCATCAATATCTGCACTAAAACAGCCGCTAATCGTCACAGTGGAGCCAATGCTAAAGTGTCGGGCCGCCGCTGGGCGGACGAAATTATTAATGATCCCGACTCGGTGATGCTTCACATGCCAGCCAGGTGTATCTATAAAACGGCAACAGAGATCCCGATTGCTATCTTCACCTCCGTCGCAATTGACTCAATTTCACCTTTTCAAGAACCTACACGTCGGTGAATCCCAGGCATGGAAGCACTCAAAAAATCCGAACTACGCGTCGCGGCCGGCGAGGAAGGGCTTGAGAAGCGGACCTTCCCCGGCGCGGTCCTGCTGGCTGAGAACAAATCTGGTATGTATGCATCGCATAGTGTGCTTCGCCTTTGTCGTCTTCCTCTGCTCGGCGACGATATCCATGTGGACTAACACTCTCCAAGGAACACTGAAGATCGCCGAATCCTTCGGCTTCGCCTCGGTGGACAGCACTTCGCCGCGCTTCGACCCCGATACGGTGGTCTTTGCAGCGTCATGCACTAAGCTCGTGACCACGGTCGCGGTGCTGCAGGTTGTTGAGCGCGGGCTTGTGAGTCTGGACGAGGATATTACAAGAGTCTTGCATGAGTGGAAAGATGTCCCCGTCTTGGATGGGTTTGATGAGAGTGGGAAGCCGGTCTTGAGGCCGCGAAGGACGACGATGACGCTGAGGTGCGTTGTGCTTGCGTGTTTCATTTGGTCGATTTGCTTTGCACGATAGTTGGTGTGAAATGGGCGGCTGGCATGATCCTGACTGACGATCGCGTATTGCAGGCACCTGCTCACGCACTCCGCCGGCATCGGCTACGACTTCATGACGGAGAAGTGGACACAGTACCGGAAAGCCATGGGGCAACCTGTGACGGGGCTCATGGGCGGGCCAGAAAGTCTTGTAAGTCCTCCCTCATCAATCCACACCACCATCCATCAAACCCAGGGCCACTCTGACATCAAGCCAGGCCGAGCGAGCTCTCCTCCCGCTCCTCTACGACCCCGGCGAGGGCTGGGAATACGGCGCGGGAATCGACTGGGCCGGCGTCGTGGTCGAGCGGCTGACGAACCTGACTCTCGAAGCCTACGTGCAGACACACATCTTCGCTCCGCTGGGCATGACCTCGTCAACCTTCCACCCGGAATCGCACCCGTCCATCGCCGCTCGCATAGCACCTCTCTTCGAGCGGACCCCCAGCACAGGCAAACTCTTCCGCTCGCAAGTCTTCCCGCAGCCGCTCCCCTTCGACGCCGGCGGCTCCGGCCTGTTCACTACCGCGCGGGACTACTTCACGCTGCTACGCTCGCTACTGCACTCCTTCCCCTCCTCGCCTTCCTCCTCGACCACCACATCCTCCTCCTCTCCCAGCATCCTAAAGCCCGCAACCGTGCAAGCAATGTTCACGCCGCAACTCCCCTCGCCGCGATACCTGCACGCGACCGTCGCGTCCAAAGACGCCGCCGAGGCATATGGCATGCTGAACGCGGTGCCGCTCGATACGGCCGTGGCCGCGGGGCTGAACTGGGGTCTGGGCGGGGCGCTGGTGCAGAGCGATGTGGAGCAGGGAAGGAGGAAGGCGGGCACGTTGTGGTGGGGCGGCATGATGAATTCGTTTTGGTGGATTGATCCGACGGCCGGAGTGGCGGGGCTGAGTGTGACGCATATGTTCCCCTTTGGAGATGCGGAGACGGTGCAGTGGTTGAGGAGGTGGGAGGGGGCGGTTTATGAGGAGCTGGAGAGGGTGGAGGGTGAGGGGGGGAAGGGGGAGTAGATTCCAAAGATGCGCAGTGGGGTTTAAGGAGGTTTGGGGTGTTGTGTCTTGGATTTGCTAGCGTTAGAGAATAGAGGACAGGATAAATTGTAGAAACGCCGTTATGCTAGTGCTAATCTCCCCCACTCTGTGTTTGCCATCCGCTCGTTACAGCTTCGCAGCCAGTCATTCAAGCTTCGACAGCCCCGCCTTAGCCGGTCCCTGGATCTGAATTCCCTCCTTACTGAACCTGCTTCCATGAACCGGGCAATCCCAGCTCTTCTCCGCCGGATTCCAGCAGACTACACCCTGCAGATGGGGGCACAGCGCCGAGTACTTGCTGACGTTGCCCTGCTCATCCTTGTACACGGCAGTAGGCTTGCCGAGCTTGCCATGGACAACACCACCGCAGCCATTCGGCAAGCTCTCGATATCCGGGACGTCGGACTGCAGGTAGCGCTTGTACTGCAGGTTGACCTGGACGTCGTGGGCGATCATGCTGGGCAGCGTGCTGAGTGACGGCAGCCGCTTCGGCGAGTACAGCTTGGCCCACGCGTTGTCGACGCCTTCGATGGCGTCCGCGATGATCTTGCCCGCCATGACCCCATGTGTCAGCCCGTTGCCGGAGTCGCCTGTTACGATGTACGTGTGCTGCTTCATCTGGTTGAGCCCGATGAAGGCGACGTGGTCGACGGGTTCCATCACTTGCCCGCTCCACTTGTAGTCGACGCTGCCGGCGCACGAGAAGCGTTCCCGCACCCACTGCTCCAGCTCCTCGTACCGACCGTCGGGGGATTCCTGGCCGACTTTGTGATCGCACCCGCCTATGACGAGGTAGTCATCCTTGTCGTCGCAGGCTGTAAATCGAACATATTTGTACGGGTCCGCAAGGTCGTAGATCAGGCTGTCTTCGATGGCGCCTTTGGGGACGCGAATCGCTATGCAGTAGGTTCGGTAAAACTCAAGCTCCGTGATTATACTGAGCTTTTGCAAGGGGATGTTGGTGGCTTCGACGGCGTCCTGGCATAAGATCGTGTGGCCGTCCATTGTGCCGACCTTGACGCCCGAACTCCCTTCTTCGATTGACATCATGCGCGTATGAGTATAGCAGGAGAAGTTTGGTTGTTTGGCGAACCACTTGAGTAGGCCATTCAGATATTTGGTCGGATGGAATGTCGCCTGCCCTGGGAATATCGTGGCGTCTCGCTGATCCGGTTTCCCATCCCAGCCTCTGACCGCGAAACCTTCTTCAAAATGCGCCTGCAACCCCACCGACTGGGCCTTTTCCGCCTCTTCCTTAAGGAACTTTACTTCCTTATCATGTTTCTTGTCACCACGCGGATACTGGCTGAGCTCATATCCAGGCAGCAACCTGTACTCGCACTCGATGTCTAGTTCTTTTGCGATCTCGCCCACGCGTTTCAACGCCCATGTATGACTCTCAGCCGCCGCCTTGGCTCCATCCTGTCCCTTCTTGCTCACGAGCTCGACATAGTGGTCATCCAGAGCGTTCGCCAAGTGTCCCGACGTACGACCTGTTTCGCCGGAGAGGACCTCGCGGGCTTCGATTATGGCGACCTTCTTACCCCGCTTGATGAGCTCGTACGCGACGCTGATGCCGCTGATGCCGGCGCCGATGATGCACACGTCGGTGGTGATATCTTGGGTTAGTTTCGAGAACGTGGGGCGGTTGGAGTAGGGCTCGAGATGGACCCAGACTGAGTCGCTGGCACCAGACGTGTCCATGAAGTGATCGGCCGACATCTTGACGGCTGATGCAGCAAGAGGCTTGGTGGACAGATGACAAGTAAACGATGGCCTCAGCTGGCGATGGGCTTCTCGCAAGATACGAAATGAGGTAGAGGGTACCTTACTCCGCAGTGTCGCGAAGGCCTTCATCCTGGCGTGAGGGGTACAAACGTAAGGTACGAAGGTAGATTGGTAGATTGTTTACAAGCGGTCATGATGACGTCGGTCGCTTAGCCACTCACAGCCGTCCATTTGGTCAGCGCCCTTAGGAAATGTCATGACCGCGACGATTCTGCTTATGGTAAAGTGCTGGAATGGCCATGCTCCACAAATGGCAATCAAGATTCCCATTCACTGTCATATCGCGCTCGCGCGATAAAAAGGCGCGTCGCTTTTCTCACTCGCCTTGCATAGCTGAGGTATGCTATCACTTATCCCTGGCCGATTTCACAATCTCACTGGCGTTAGGGTAAGGACATGTTTTCCTGTTAAGTACACCATTCAGATGGGCATCTTTTGTACTCCGGGATCAGAACTCAAGTTGCAGCTCCTTCATTGTGACTTGCATTAGTTGGAGATAAGACGCACTGTTGTCCCGAGATTGACTTCCCATCTTGAGGATATTTCCCGATCCCGTCCTGATGGGACCGGCCCGACGCTCGCTATGACAATCGCCTTCAAGCATGAGAAATATCCCCGCGGCGCCACAGTTCTTTATTCTGCGTCTTATCTCTCTACCCAAATGCGAAGGTATGTGGTCACACGTGGACAACGGGAGGGCAGCCCTCGAGCGACTGTAGCACGCGTCGGGTGGCGATCAACCACATCCGGTCAAAGGGAACAAAGCCAGCAACCTACGACCTTCGGACCATTCGCCAGATCCAACGTTATCAGTCATTCAACAAAGCCAGGAGGTGACCAGGTCCGCCCGGATACGTTGCTTCATTACGTCCTTGGAATTGATGCCGGCGATCATCTTTTATCAGGCCTTCCATTCGGCTAAACTCGAAGCAGCAGGTAACGGTCGCGATTCTTTATCTTTGAAACGCCGTAGGTGTCACACCCCTGCCATTGCCATCATCGAAACCAAAGCCAAGTGGCTCTTCCAAGTTCCAGCAAGTCATATCGACCCCCGATGGCTAAATTTACGAAGTGCAGTTGTCACTCATCTTTGATGAGTTGGCTTCCTCGTCCCGTCATTTGAACTCGGCTTTTGTGTTCATCGATTGAACCTGGTGCTAGTCCAGGCTGATGCTACCATGACAAGTCACCTCTAGCCGTGGTCGCGCAGGTTCGATTGGTTGTCACGTTGGATCGTGAAACGCGTGATATCTTTTGTTTGTCTCCCGCAACATCATCCGAACTGTCATCATGTTATCTCGCCTTCACTCTGTGTTCTGGTGGAAATTGAGGACCGTTGAGATTGTCCAATAAGATCTGTGAAACATATCATGTCATCGATCTGATTTGTTTTCACGAAGCGTCGGCTCTTGCCAAGGGTCAACTAATTGACATCGACCCCCTTGTTCTAGATGCTCTTGTGATATGGAGCTTTTCAAATTATCCTAACGCTGTGAACGTTGCAAGCGGCAGATAATCCACAGTTCTCAATGGTGATGCCGAGGCTACTGCATGACGGGTGTGGCTCCCTCTTACCGATCCGGTGTGGATTGACAAATTAAAGCTTGTGTACCCCGCCTTAACAGTTGTGTTGCAGACAGCCCTGCACAAACCTTGGCTCTGTGATAGGTCAGGACGTCAGGATAAACACAGATAACAGCAATGATAGTGAAGGGTCGCCGCTATTGCTCACCGATACTGGGTTAAATTGATGCGCCGTTTCTTTCACTGACTCGTATTATCCCCCGCGCTGGATGGACATATTATTACCGGCCGTTTTCTAGCCAATGACCATCCTCAACGACCTCGCTTTGTCTGCCGTTCCTGGGTTGGGCCTCGGGATCATCTCCCAACCTCAACCATGGGTGGAGGATGCTGAAACGCAAGGTGTGGCAGCGAGCTTTCCACTCATTTCCGGCCAACCTACCAGAAAGAGGCATCCAGGTCTCAAGAACATGACTGCGTGTATCCACTCGCCACCTGCACTTTCCCCCAAGAAGAGAATCCAGGGCCTTCCACCATGCACACAATCCCCGTCCGCAGGTAGTTCCCTGGCCCTCCCGCCTCTCACATGCGCAATGTTTATGGAGACACACATGCCACCTTCTCGATACGGGCAATTGAGCCGGTTCGTTGCGTCCCGAGACAACAATCAGACCGTCTAGCGCCGGAATCTACCCCACGAATGCCACTGCGTGCTACGGGATGGGATCTCTTAGCATTCTAGCGTACCGTCGATCGGAAGCTTGGTGAAACGGCTAAATCAATATTGTCTTGGCCGATGAGGTAGGATAAATAACCACGGCATGTCCAGGATGGCATCATCACCAGCGCCCTTCATTTGGTCAACAGGCAATAAGAACTACACTGCGCCTGTCATCACTCTCTCCTGTATATCTTTCTAATTCGCTTATCTACTCCTATATCATAAAACTTATTTCATCTAGTCATGACCGCCATTCGCCACGTCACCGCCCTCCTCGCCCTCCTGGCAGCGACTGCCTCAGCTGCTCCCACCGAGAAGCGAGGGCATTATTTCAGTTTGACGCAGCAGTCCCGCGGCCAGAAGCTGAAGAATGGCCCAGCTGATATGTTGCGCACGTATTTAAAGTATGGCGCGAAAGCGAGTGCCAACTTGACTTATGCGGCTGCTGCGATGGAGGGCGAGGACACTGCAATGCCCGAGTCCTACGATGAAGAATACCTCTGCCCGGTTTCCATAGGCGGTCAGACTCTGAATATGGACTTTGATACCGGTTCTAGCGATTTGTAAGTGAATCTGTGTGGTCATCATAATATAACTGCGCTCTTTCTAACGACTGTGCCTTCAGCTGGGTCTTCTCGACTGAGCTGCCTTCATCTGAATCCGGGCCATACGCTATATAATCCATCTGCGTCGTCAACTTCCCACCTCCTTAGCGGATATACGTGGTCCATTGAGTATGCCGACAACTCTGCCTCCAGCGGCAATGTCTACACAGACACTGTGACCATCGGCGGCGTGACCGCAACCAGTCAGGCCGTCGAGGCTGCAGAGACCGTCAGCGCCGAGTTTGTGGAAGATACTACCAACGATGGGCTTGTTGGACTTGCCTTTTCGCAGCTAAACACCGGTACGTGTGGTTCAATTCTGTACCACTCATATCTGCACAAGGCGCCTCCCTCGTACTAACACGAAGTCATGGCCGGCAGTGGAACCCACTCAGCAACTGACCTTCTTCGACAACGTCAAGTCCTCGCTCGCCTCACCTCTCTTCACCGCCACACTAAAGCACCAGGCGCCGGGGTACTACGACTTCGGGTACATCGACTCGTCCAAATACACGGGCAGCATCACCTACACGCCCGTCGACACAGCCAACGGCTTCTGGCAGTTCACGGCATCCGGATACGCCGTCGGCAGCGGGTCAACGACCACGTCGTCCTTCAGCGCCATCGCCGACACCGGCACCACCCTGCTGTACCTCCCGCAGGCGGCCGTCACGGCGTACTACAGACAGGTCAGCGGTGCGAGGTATAACTATGAGTATGAGGCGTATACCATCCCCTGCAGCGCGAGCCTGCCGAGCTTCACGGCGGTCATTAATGGTTACCGCGCCACGGTGCCGGGGTCGTATATTAATTATCAGCCGATTAGTGGAAGCAGTGAGTCCCCTCCTTTTCCTATCCCGTGATATAGTGAAACCAGGAGTGGGTTTGTCTAACGCGGTTCATAGCGTGCTACGGTGGCATCCAACCCAACACCGGCTTGGACTTCGCCGTCTTTGGCGATGTGTTCCTCAAGAGCCAATTCGTTGTCTTCGATAACCCGGGGACACCGCAGCTCGGCTTTGCCGCCCAGTCCTGAGGTAGTGAGGAGTATTTCCGCTGGTTTGGGCCAGAGGTTTGTTGCCCTTAATGCTAGGGGTAAGGTGTGTCATGTGGCTTTTGGTTTTGGAAGCTATTGCATGCATGGCTTTTCTTGCCTTTTGATGATGTATGTATGCCTTGTATGATTTATGGGCGTAATGAATGCATTCAAAGTCGGTCTTATCGGATGCCAGCATTCTGAAATGTAACAAACCAGGCTACTGGAATTTGAGCAGGGTAATCGGCAATGGCACGCCCCCGTATTTGGTAACTGCACGCCCCTCTCATACAAAAAACGGCGATTTGGTGGACCGTGTAATCCCACCTTGATATACGGATATGTAAACAGGTATAAGATGGCGCCCTTGATCGATTGATCGATTAATCGGTCCAACCATCAGGGAGATAAACCAGATAGGCTACGATGTTAATATACGGGCAAATAGATACGATACGATGCAGGTAGATGAGATATGCAGATTGAGATGATACGATGTAGAGAGATGAGACTGTGAATAGATATGATACGATGCGAATAGATGAGAGGGGCGTGTGGTAACCAAAAACAGAGGCGTGCCATTACCGATTAACTTTGAGCAGCGAGCACTCAGTTACTGGGACTGTAGACTGCCCCAAGCCATATACAGGCATTCTTGTGAGCGGAACCAACATAGGTAGTGGTTCATGAGCCACAGCGGATTCTCATAGAAGTTGCTTACTGCCCTAGCTGTCACATCCATCCTGCAACATACCCTGAACTCCTAATATGACAAACTCACTGCTGTACGCTCTTTTATTCTCGAATCATCTACTGACTAGAAACATCGTTCAAGCACACCTCTATTTGGCCAAGCAAATTCTAACATACAGCCGAGTGAACGAAATGATGAGAAACAGCAGGTCTAACGGGCGTATGAGTGTATGACTGCGTGATACAGAACATGATCCAACAGCAGTATCACAATCTATTCCTTCTCACTGATCGACCGCCTCGAGGCAAGTTCATGAGGCCCGTCCATCTGCTCTTGCATCCTACAGGAGATCAGCATCGACACTCCCCAAACGACCAGAACCCGGTCAATGACTTACCTCGACACCCTCCTCACCGGCGCTCCCCCCTGCTGCATCTGCTGCGACATAGGTGTCCCGGGGATCAGCGGGCTCCTAATCCACTCACTATCCGGCAAGTCCACCGGCTCCCAATACCCACTTCCCTGTGTCGGGCTCCCGGGACCCCTCCACCCCGCCTGCTGCTGTGGCATACCATGCTCAAAGCTATACGGGCTATGAGGGGAATACAGCGGCGGTGACGCCGTCTCCGCATGCAGCATCTCGCGCTGCTGCTCCTCCTTGCGCGTGATCTCGTCTTTGAGCGTGCGGTTGCGGCCGTACAGGAAGAACAGCGCGCCGGCGATGAGCGCGGCGAGAAAGGCCCCACCGACCGCGATGCCGGCGATTCCGCCTGTCGAAAGGGGTTTGTGTGTGCTGTTGCTGCTGGAGGAGGAGGTGTTGGAGGTGAAGGGGTTTTCTTCGGCGGGGAGAGCTTGGCCCGGGCTGAGCATGATGGTCGAGTTCTCCGCGTAGGCTTTCTGGTTGGCGAGCGTTTCGGTGTCGTTCTGGAGATGAGTTGTTAAAGGGGAGGGGTTATGTGGGAGAGGGAGGGAGGGAGGCGTACTGGGTTTATCACGCCGACCATGCCATCGTTAATACATGCCCCCGGAGCGCTGCAGTAGAAGAATACCGGCTCCGTGTCATTGATGACGATGCTGAAGGTCGGGGGCTAAGGAACGGCGAATCATTAGCCTGTTTCCAGCATCCAAGTGATTCACTATCACCGATAAGACTCACATCACTTGAGACCTCAGACACCGGATGAAAACCGGACCAAAACCCGGTCTTGTTGACGCCGCTGTACTCGTATGGAATGCATGGATACTTGTATTCAGCGCGAGCTACCGAGTGGTTCTGAGGGAAGAACTCGAATTCTGCGGCCGCGGGGATGAGTTAGGTGTCGAAGCAGCGCGCTGGGACGGGAGGTCAGGGGCTTACCGATGGTGTCGCCGACGTTGGCTGTTACTGCGCTAGGGAGGAACGTAAAGCCTGCCTTCTAGACGTCAGCACCTAGTTTATCAGCACCACTTGGGTGTCCTCTCAACTTACGATCCCTACACCAATGGTATGCGTCGTCGGCGCTGCGGTTGTCAACGGCGAAGACGAGGAGGACGAGGAGGAGCTACTGCTCGGGGATGAGCTGGAGCTGGAAGATGTCTCGCTGCTGCTGCTGGGGTCAGTGGAGGAAGAGGAAGAGCTGCTGTCTGAACTGCTTGACGTCGTCGACGTGCTGTCTGAGGTGGTGGAGTCTGCGATGACGGGATGTGAGAGTAGGAAGACTGTAAGCAAGAGCAAGGCCCCACGAGGCGGTACCGAGAATAGTCTCATCGCTGGAATTTCAGGGATCGAGTGCTGTTGGGAAGAAGAAAGCAAGAGAGTGGAGGGAAAGTGGGCGGGGACATCCTTTGCATGATATGGAACGGTTGAAAGAAACATGTTTTCTTTGTCTTGCCCTCTTTGTCGTGCCATGCCATCATCGACCTGGCCTGGTGGTCGGCGTCTACTGCCGTTGGCTGGGGCATTTCTTTGTTATTGATCCCACTTCATCTTTGAATGGTTTTTTGATGATCAGGCGTGCCACACATAATGAATTCTCGTCATGACAATTTGCCCGCCGAGCACTTGGCACCGTAAAAGCATTATATTCTCCTTGCTGGTGAGGATTTCCAGCGGTCGGGTTATCCCCCGCTGACCGTATCCTGGATTCGATCAATGAGATGGAACGGAACCTTTCTCAATGTCAGCTAGCTCTGTATAGCCCCGTATATAGAAACCGTATCAGAACTATCGTCTGTCAGGTCGGCCAGCCGATTATCCGATAACAACGGCGGCGGACGCGGACTGTTCCACCCCCGCTTCGGCGATACGCGATATCAGCTACCCCTAAATAATCCTCCTCCAGGACCCCTACTTTCCTTTACCATATCCCCAACAATACAGACTCGAGTTGGCACTGGAGAGCTCCATATCCATGTCATCCACCTCAAACACCACAGCTCCCTCATGGGAGACCCTGGCCGCCGCTCACCGCAGCGCGCGCGACGCCAAGATCCCTTCCTCCTGGCGGCTGCCGGCGTCGGTACTCGCAGGCGCCAAACAAGATAACCCGATCAGCGTGCTCGACGCCCCGGCGACATGTGGGATCCTGACGGCGAGCGAGGTGGTGTTGACCGAGAAACACGACGCAACGACATTGTTGGCTATGATGGCGGCCGGGGAGGTGAGTAGCGAGGAGGTGACGCGGGCGTTTTGTAAGAGGGCTGCTGTGGCGGGGCAATTGGTGAGTTACCTTCAAAGTTTGCTTCTGGGGGAATGATTGTTGCGGAGGGGGTGCAGGGGCTGCAAAGGGGTGCTGATGAATTGACGGTGGCAGACGAATTGCCTCACGGAAGTCCTCTTCGACGAGGCGCTTGAGCGCGCGAAGGAGTTGGATCGCTACTACAAGGAGACCTCGAAGACGAAGGGTCCGCTGCATGGGCTGCCGATCAGTGTCAAGGTGAGCAAGCGTTGGCCGCAGCACTGCCCTTTCAAGGAGAACTAGGAGGCTAAACAGGAAAACTGCAGGACTCATTCAAGATCAAAGGCGTGCATACAACCATCGGCTTCGTCTCCTTCATCAACCACGGTCCCGCGACGGAGAACAGCGCGCTGATAGACCTCCTGCTCGATCTCGGCGCCGTCCTCTACTGCAAGACCAACATCCCACAGACTCTCATGGTCCGTCTCCCTCCCACCCCCCTTCCCTCCTCTTCTCTCCACCCCATTCTCACTATCTCCCTACAGACCGCCGAATCACACAACAACATCTTCGCCCGCGTCCTCAACCCGCGGCGCCTCACGCTCGCCGCAGGCGGTTCCAGCGGGGGCGAAGGCGCGCTGCTCGCGCTACACGGCTCCCCACTCGGCATCGGGACGGACATCGGGGGCTCGATCCGGATCCCCGCGCTACTCAACGGGCTATACGGCTTCAAGCCGTCCACGTCACGCTTCCCCTACGCCGGGCAAGCCTCGCCCGCAGCACCCGGCATGTCCGGCGTGCTCGCCTGCGCCGGCCCGCTCGCACACAGCGTGCGGGATCTCGAGCTCGCGTGCCGGCTGTGCATCGGCCCGCAAGCCTGGCGGCGGGATGCCGGCGCACTGAGCTGCCGGTGGCGCAGCGTGCCATCCAAAGACACGCTCCGCGTCGGCGTCATCATCGAGGACCCTGCGCGGCGCGTGCACCCGCCCGTGCTGCGTGCCATGCAGGCCGCCGTCTCCAAGTTACGTGAGGCCGGGCATACCGTGCTTTCCGACCTCGCGCTCCCGACCGTCGACGAGGCCGTGTACCTGACCAGCCAGTTCTTCGGCATGGACCCCGCGGACCCGCCGACGTGGCGCCAGCATATCCTGGCCAGCGGCGAGCCGCAGATCCCGGCCATTGCGAACACGCGCTTGGCCACGGGGGAGTATATGAAGCCCACACTGGAGAACTTGTATGCCTTGAATGTGAGACGGAGGGAGTTCCTGGAGGGCTGGAGGCGGGAGTGGGTAAGGCAGGAGCTGGATGTGCTTATTTTGCCCGGCTTTCAGGGCGCGGGCGCGAAGCATGATACGTACGGCCCGGGAACGTATACAAGGCTGTGTCCGCTGCTGGATGTAAGTCCATTCTTTTCAGGATGTTAACGGGGAGCTGGAAGAAGAGGGATGGCGGTGGATTTGGTAGGCAGAGGGCTGACGTTCGTACACGTAGTATCCGGCCGCGATGGTGCCGTTCGGCAAAGCAGAGGAGGCGCTGGATAAAGAGTTCTTGAGGGATGTGGCGTACAAGCCTGCTTGTAAGTACAAACGTCCCGTTGCCATTAATGTTTTGAAAAGAGACTCGTCTGTGGCAGTGAATGGGATTACTGGCTGAATGCGCTGGGCTAATGCGTTGTGTTGCTCTTTCCAGATGAGCCGGATGCGGTCGAGGGCATGCCGTGCAGTATCCAGATCATTGCGCCGACGCTGCATGATGAGGAGCTCTTGAGCGCGGTGGCGACCATTGATCAGGTGTTGAATGGATAGGGGCGGCAAGTAGTAGTGGCGGTAGATGGCGTGCACTTCAGAGCGGACGGAAGTTGAATTGAGGGGATGGGAAAGTCATGATCGATAGAAAAAACTACAAGAGAGGACTTGGACCCTGCACACGCAATCTCCTCTCCGCCTCCTCGGCCCCCAAACAATCCAAGCGCCCTTCAATCTCCATCTCCCTCTACTCCGGCATGTGCTCAAACGGCTTCGCCAGATGCTCCTGACAGAACGGGAGCTTGCTGACCGTCCAGATCTCCGTGTCGGGCTTTAACTCCCTCTTGATCGCCGTATCGAACGTACCGGCCTTCATCGCGATGATATCCGGCGCCGCGTCCGGGTCGTGCGCGATCGGGCTGCCGCACTCGCTGCAGAAGATCCGGTGCACGGCTTTGCCCGAGGATCCCACGCCCGCCCACGACTTGGTCGGCCCGTTGAGGGTGAGCTTGGCTTTGGGGACGACGGCTACGAGTGCTGTGAGGGGGAGGGGTGTTAGTGAGGGGGTAGCAGCTTGAGAGGTGGAATGGGGAAGGGGGAGGTTGAAAGGGAGGCAGGAGGGGGGAGAGGTACAGTAGGTGCTCCCGCTCTGGCGCTGGCAGTCGTCGCAGTGGTCGTAGCCGACGAGGGCGGGCTTGTCGACGTCGATGGAGTAGGTGACGGCCTTGCAGAGGCAGTGTCCCGTGATAGTCATGTTGGGCTGTTTGCAGTTGTCGGTTTGCTGGTGTCTCGGTGTATGTATTTTCAATTTACAGTTGTTTGTCTCTGTAGTTCTTGGGTAGGAACAATTACAGATGAGCTTGGTGAATTGAGCTGAAGAGGGTTGCAGGCTGCTGCTGGTGGATAAATACTCCTCACACAGCTCAAGAAGGTGGGGAAACTGGAGCTTTCTATTGATGTAGGTGTAATCCCGGCCCACTAGCGGTTGTTCCAGTTCACTAATCAGGCAGTGACCGACTTGCTCCCCAAACTGATTTGGAATAATACGAAGTACACCGTCTACTCGTACAGAGTACGCTCCTGCCCGCAGCCGAGCCCGCCGCAACCAATCATCACTGCCGCGTTGACTGTGTACTGGTGTTCGTTGCGCACGCCTCGGAGGATTTTCATTGGTTGATTGCATGTTCTTCCTAGCACTGGCTATGTCAGCATTTGGCGTCGCGATGCCGGGACGATTTGGATACTCAAATACTACCTGCAGTAGCAGAGTTTCTTATCTGGCTTGGGGGTCTGTCTGCATGGTGGGCCTGAAAACGCATGCCGCATGCGAAATAACCGCGTTCTCAAGCGTTACGCGCGAATGCCATGTCGGGCGCCTGAGGGTCTGGAAGACGCCCTCGACGCCTTTGCAGGTGAAAGAAGCGTCGGCGGCGCTTGCGATGTGCCGTAGGACCCGCGGGAATCAGCTTGAAGGGGCCCGCATGTGGGGATTTGTCAAACACTAGGATACGTGGCTGGATGATTGTTCAATGGAAGGCGCTGATTATCATGGTGCCAACCAGTGGAGAAAGCCAGGGTTGAGTGAGTCGTGAGGGTGGATTTTAGTCATGCGTGATCGTTGCCGCATTTCAAGTATGATGAAGCGCGCATCAGATTAGTGCAAGAAGAGGATGCGAGGATGCTGGAGGTTGGCTTTGCGTTTCTTTGTCAGGTAAGTGCGTTAACATGGCTTTGATCTTCAATCGCCATTCACCGGGATGCGTCATCTGTGCAATATGCAGGCGCAGTAAGTGAATGAAGGATAACTTGCTTTTAATAGTTGAAGATCTTGCGCTGACGGTACATGATAGAAACACAAGGTAGACAGGGATCATAGATCTGCAGATCCTGAGAGAGCTATCTGTTCAAGTTGTCCTTGATGTGTACTATGAGTGTCGCCGGGATTGGAATTGGGATGATCCCTCTGCTTCGCTGAAATGAGCTCGTTGCTTTTCTTCGCCTGTGTGCGAGCTTCAAGTGACTTGCGCCGACGTTTTTTGCCTTCGTGTGCTCGAAACTGGTGTGGCTTCACTGTGAATATTCTGGACTGACTGGACAATCTCGTAGCGGTGAATGATGATGAGCTGGGAAAGCGAAGTAAATGTTTGTTATTTTCAATATTAACGAGATCATTTGCCTCTTTCGTGAATCTGTTGCTCTCATTGTGCAACGGGATCATAGCCCCACATCACGCCATGGACCAGAATCTAGCCCCTTACCCCAACATTTCACCACCCGCCCAGCAAGCAGGCTGACTCCGCTGCGGAGGTTCTCGGGCTTTTTCGGCGGCACTGTCAACAAATGCAACAGATTATTCGTATATTGGTATCTTGTATTCCCCTCGGAGGATGAATTGACACATATTCACAGCATCGTTTCTTGACCAAATATCGAAAAATGGTGCTCATCGTCCTCAGTAAGTGGTTGCTTCGGGCCTCTCCGCTTCCTGTGGGGCCAGGCCCCGGCCCCACGGTCAAACAACGTCGTCTGGCCGCGGTGTTTAGGAGAGGATACAGTCAACGACACGGTACGAGAGATCTATTCCCATTAATTGACCCTTCTCAACTAACATCATAATCACCAAGGCGAAAAACTATGGGAACCCACCGACCCCTCCGCCGCGCCACTGGACCACTACCGCCGCTTCGTCAATGCCAAATACCGGACCTCCCTGGCCACCGCACACGACCTTCACAAATGGAGTGTCACAAACCCACACGCCTTCTGGATCGACCTCTGGTCCTACCTGCAGCTCACCCCCTCTCTCCCTTCCTCAACCACACACGCCTTCGACCCCTCGCTCCCTCTAAGCGCAATCCCGAAATTCTTCGAAGGCGTGGCGCTCAACTACGCCGAGAACGTGCTTGAAGGCCGCGACGCGGACGCAGTGGCGCTGGTGGCGTTGCGCGAGGGTGACGAGGGCGTGGGCGAGGAGATGACGTGGGGCACGTTGCGGGAGAATGTGCGGCGCGCGGCGAACGCGTTGAAGCAAGCCGGAGTGGGGAAGGGGGATAGAGTCGCGGCCGTGATGGCGAATCATCCCTGGACGGTGGTGCTCATGCTGGCGACGTCGTCGATTGGCGCGATTTTTTCGTCGGCGTCGCCGGAGATTGGGGGCGAGGTATGCTTCTGACATCCCTGCCGCGGTAGTGGATGAATTGGCTGACGGGGGTGTGGGCCATCAGGGCGTCATCTCGCGCCTGGCACAGATCTCCCCGTCGATTATCTTCGCGGACCCCACCGCGCGGTATAAAGGGCGCGTCTTCCACAACGCCGACAGGCTCTCCCAAATCCTCAGCGCACTCCCCAACTCCCCGCAGCTAATCTTCAGCTCATCCTCTCCGCGCGTCGCCGACCACCCCACGCTCTCCTCCTTCCTCAGCAGCAGTTCCTCATCCGCGCCACTAACCTACACGCGGGTCCCCTTCTCGCACCCGCTGTGGATCCTGTTCTCGAGCGGGACCAGCGGGCCGCCGAAATGCATCACGCACCAGCATGGGCTGATCCTGCAGCAGAAGAAGATCTCGGCGCTGCATAACAGCCTGTCGCCCCGCGACGTCGTGCTGCAGTACACTAATACCAGCTGGGTCATGTGGAATGTCATGAACGGGTATCAGGCCGTGGGCGCTAAGACGATCTGCTACGATGGTAGTCCGCTGTGGCCGGATCGCAGTGCGCTGTTGCGCGTGTTGGAGAAACATCGGTACGTCGTTGTCTCAAGAGAGTGATAGAGAGTGATCGAGGGGATACGGGAGCAGGAGCTGACGTGGGCACGCAGAGTCACCCTCTTCGGCACCTCGCCGCGGTACCTCCTCGAACTACAGCGCGGGGGCATCGTGCCCAAGAACGAATTCGATCTTTCCGCCCTGCGCATCGTGAGCGTCACCGGCGCCCCGCTCGCGCCGGACCAGTATCGCTGGTTCTACAGCGCGTTCCCGCCACATGTGCAACTGACCAGCGTCGCGGGCGGCACGGATATCGCGTCCTCCTGTACGATTCCCTTTTTTTTCTTTATCTCCGCAGAAGCCTGGGATAAAGGTGACTGACGAGAAGTAGGGTTCACGACGGACCCGACGGGGCCGGTCTACGCGGGCGAAATGCAGATGAAAGCGCTGGGCATGGACGTCGACGTCGCGGACCCCGAGACGGGCGAATCGATCGAGCACGTACGCGCACCTACCCCCCTCAACCCCTTCCTCCACTCCCCCTTCAAAAAAAGAAAAAAACTAACTCCATCACCCTCTAGACCGGCGAACCCGGCGAACTCATCTGCCGCACGCCCTTCCCCTCCATGCCCGTGCGATTCTGGAACGACGACTCCTTCAACAGCTTATACACTTCAACGTACTTCACGCGCTTCCCCGGCGCGCCCGTCTGGGCCCAGCACGATGTCGTCAGCATCAACCCCCTCACGGGCGGGGCCGTGATCCACAGCCGCAGCGACGGGATCCTCAACCCGTCCGGCGTGCGTTTCGGCAGCGCTGAAATCTACGCCATCACCGAGTCCGCCGCTTTCGAGGGCGTGATTAAAGACTCTCTCTGCGTGGGCCAGAAGAGGCCAGGGGATGTGGATGAGCGCGTGTTGTTGTTTCTGAAGTTAGCGGATGGGGTGGTGCTGGATGGGGAGTTGGAGAGCAGGGTGAGGGGGGCGGTGAGGGAGCGGTTGAGTCCTAAACATGTTCCGGCGAGGGTGCTGCAGGTGCATGAGTTCCCGATGACGAGGAATGGGAAGAAGCTGGAGACGGCGGTGAAGAAGCTGGTCTCTGGGGGAGAGGTTAAGAGGAGTGAGGCCGTGGCGGATTGGGAGGTGCTGATGTCGTATAAAAGGTTTGTGGGGCTGGAGTGAGTGGAAATTTGAAGTGGTGGACTATCCAAATATATCTTCTCTACAATACCTATGCTGCTCCCGATTCCAAGAACAGATGTCTACAAGATTCACCGGTCCAGGGAAAAGCTTCGAGATAGCTATGAGCGAGCCTTTTCCACATGCGTCACAATACGCAAAACAATCCATCCATCCATCCTATACCAAACACTCTTGATCGGCCTCCCTACTGCGAAATCCGCTTTTCCATACATCGGATGTTCCGCCCCGGGCGCCTCGTCGGCGTTCTGATGGACCTAGCTCAGTAGCAGCACTCACCTCTCATTGGTCGCTAGAGCGGGTCCCAGCGGGCTGTACGAAGAGTAACGCCGAGGAACGCCAGCCCCTAACCCCTTCGCGCATTAGCCCCTGAGCGGTTATCTGCGATTACTCTGTAGATAGCCACGCGATAGCGCCGGCAAGCTGGTGAAAACTGTAGTCAAAAGGACGCGGGAACCCTGTCTATCTTAAGGCGCGCCTTTTTTGACAACCAGCTCTCGCCCCGTTCGTTGATTTTCAACAACAACCCAATTCACGCCTACGGCTTTCAGCGCTGCAAAGTCTTCGCCGTCGCGATCTTACTTGGAAGCCGGCAGTCCTTCGCCGCCGCAATCGGACAACCCCGCTACCCAGCCCACAAAGCCCCTCCCGCGCGCGCCCTCGCCGGCCACCGCATCATGAGCGAGCACATACAGCCCAGCAGCGGGTCCGCCTTCGCGCCGAACCCAACACTGAAGGGCCACAAACTGCTCATCGCGCAGAACTGGGACGAGCCCACCGAATGGATCGCGAGCGTCAAAGCCGCGCACCCCGACCTCGAGATCGTAGTGCGATCAGTCCCCTCGCTGACGGCGCCGGGCGCGGATACCAGCGTGTACGCGGACACGACGATGGTGCTTGCGTTTGCGACGTTCCCGACGCTTGAGCAGGCGCCCGGGCTGAGGTTCGTGCAGCTGAGTAGTGCGGGCTATGATCACCTCGTGGAGAGGGATTGGTATAAAGACCCGAAGGTCATTATGTGTACGAGTAATGGCGTGCATCCGTATGTGTTTCTTCCCTTCTTGCTTGATCTGGTAGGGATGGGAAGGGGGCGATGTTTGCTGATGAGTGTGGGTATGCAGGCCGCAGATTGCCGAATGGGTCTTTTGGACGTTCCTGGCGTTCCAGCACAAGAGCTCGTTCTATCAGAAGGCGTTTGACGAGGAGTATTTCGTCCCCGTGCCGGAGATGCCAATGATCGAGGACTGCGTCGGCTTGCGCATGTACGTCTCCCCATCTCGTATCTGCAACCCCCTCTACCCCCGGCGGCGTCCTTTCCCTCATCCTCTCGCACGACAAAAGAGCAAGCTGCTAACGCACCATCACAGGGGAATCCTCGGCTACGGCGCCATCGGGCGACAATGCGCGCGCCTAGCCAAAGCCTTCGGGATGGAAGTCTACGCGTACACGGCGCGGGAGCGCAGCACGCCCTCCTCACGGGCCGACTACGAGGGGTACCGGGAGCCCGGACTAGGTGATCCCGACGGGCAGTTCCCAGCCAAATGGTTCCACGGCACCACCTCCGAAGCACTCAACAACTTCCTGTCACAGGACCTAGACATGCTTCTGATCTGCATGCCGCTGACGGCACTGACACGGAAAATGATCGGCGCCCGCCAGTTCGAGTTGTTGAGCAAGAAGAAGGCGTTCGTGAGCAATGTCGGAAGGGGCGAATTGATTGATACGGAGGCGTTTATTGACCGTCGAGCCCGAACCAGACCCAAAGTAGCCACTTGGAGATGGTGACGGTGCGATGGTTGTGTGCACCGTTGTGCAGCCAGTGTAGCGAGACGACGAAGCCCAGAAAACACCACACGGCCAGAAAGGTGAGAATTGTGAAGTCGGACATCATTGCGCGGAGAGAGACGAAGAGCATGTGTTCAGACATGAGGTTGAAGGCTAGACGAGGTATGAGGATCGGTGCTGCTATAGAGAGAACGTCGAGGGCTTGGCCGCTGGAATGAGATGAACCTGTGCAAAGGCCATGGAGGCGCAGTGAGAGGTATGCGACATAAATTGCGGTGAAGAGAATGTCCAGAAAGGACCACAAGTTTTGCGTGTAGACATGCCAGCCGTGTTCGAGGATAGAGGCAAATTGGTCAAGCTCCCACCCCAGCGTATATACAATAAATAGAAGCTCATAAATTGTGAATGTCGTACCACTGCGGTTGGCCATGGTAGCAATGTAAAGCGCAAGCAGAAAAATGAACTGACAGACCTCCGGGAGATTCCGCGTGCGTGGTACCACCAAACGGTATTGGTTGAAAAGCCTAGCTTTCCTGGGATCATAAAGTTCGATCTCCTTGAACTTGTAGTGATCCGGTAGGATATCAATAAAAGAAATCGGCGTATAAGTGATCTTTCCTTTGTAGATAGCGTCCACGACTTTCTGACATGCCGTCGAGGCCAAAAACAGCTTACTTTCCGAAATAATAGCCACCTCTAGAGCGTTCGACAGCCGTTCTCGGCCATCTAGTCTCTTCTGAAGCGCCCAGGGTAGAGCGTTCCGATACTCTTGGACAATATCTTGTGGTGCGTTCTGGAAGGGCTCAAAGCCGGTAACAACAATATGAGCCAATAGCAGTAGACCCCGCGGTCCCGGGTGATCTTCATCGTAGCGACGGAGTATGCGTGTAGCAAGTAACTCGCATAGTAATGCTCTAGTGATATTCACGCTCGAATGGTGAGCTTGGTATGACTGCTCATGCAGGAACTGGGCCCGGTTGACCAGAAGACAGTATACTAGAGGGAGGCGACGGTTAACGCCCATATAACGGAGAGACAAGTCTATAGCTTACCCACTGATATGTCTTGCATATCATACAAGCGATCAACCAACGGGCGGACAAGCGATATATTCATCCGGGGAGATCTGAGTAGCTCTAGGCTGTACGGATCGTCTACTCAGGCAGGACAGACATCGTTAGTCATCGTATAGGCGCCTCGGCTTGAAAGCATACTATTACTGACCTATACTGTTTCTTACATCGCGCCGAATTCTATCAAAGGTCAGTTATCGTCTTTCGCGGATGGATTGTGCATTCGACTCACCTGTGGATGGTTAAATAGACAGGCAGCTTATCTAAGGACTTGAGCAGCTTTGATTGCGCGTCAGGTGCATCACTCTCATCGCCAGAGAGCAGCGGCTGTGCTTCTTCCATTGCGCTGATGAATATTGCCCGGTTACATTCTTGCCATTATTGACATTCTTGTCATTATTGATTGTTGGATGACCGCTTGCCGATATGTCCAATTCTCTGATGCGGGAGAAGAAGAAGCGGTTTGGATCTCGAGAGACGTCACCGGCGAGCCCGGGATAGCTAGGCTCTTTTGGGAAGGTGTTCTTTCCCCGGTGGATGAAGGTTGGTCTCAGTAGAGACATGTCGTTGTCCGCCATTTCCTTCTCAATTTCAGAATATTCAAATGCTCAGGAGCGCAAGGCTGATTATAAGCGTTTCTTAGATATCAAAAGGTCGAAAGCCACCCTATGCCTCATCCATGATGAGCTTACGCCGCCTAAGAAAGGGGTAGCGCGCACCGGGCGGAATCCCAAGGCGTCCCGTCGCTTGGCAAAGGCATTGCAAATCGCCTTCTCCACGCTCCACTTTTTCTGCCATCTCATCTCCATCCGCCCCATCCGACGATCCCTTCCGCAACGAACCCATCTCTTCTCCACGCCGGTATGGGCTCGACACAGCGATAGCGAGTATGGTCGCCATCCCTAATGGCCACCGCTTACGCCGTTCCCACGTCCTCTCTGCGATCGGTGCCATCGTGATCCTCGGCTTTCTGTGGCTGCGTCTCGTCACTCCTTCACAGCCACGAGCCACTTTCGACCCGGAATATGGAAAATTGAACCCTACGGATACGGCATCCAAGGTTGCCATCGCGACGTTCCTGTCCGGCGACCTCGAGCCCGAACACGATCCCTACTTCGTCTCCGCGCGCATCCTCGCATACCAACTGCTCCACGACCCCTCGACACGAGTCACCGGTCCCGACAACGCCCTTCCACAAATCCCGTTCCTAGCGTTATGAACGAGCACGGTGACGGAATATAAAAAAGCGCAGCTGGCGGCCGATGGCGCAACTATAATCGAAGTGGAGGACGTTCCCTTGACATGGTGGATCAAAACGGGCGTGACGCGGTGGCGGGACCAGTTCACCAAACTCCGCCTCTTTGAGATGACCGAGTACGAGCGCGTCCTCTTTATCGACGCCGATACCCTCCTGATGCATCCTATCCATCCGATATTCTCCGAGGAAGCGGCGTGTATACCTGCCACAACCCGCATCGACACCAACGCCGGATCCGAAGGCATCGAAGAAGCCGTCTCGGGCGGCAGGCTAAAGCCCGACGAAGCGCCACTGCCAGCCAACTACGTCTTTCTCGCACGCAGCGACAATGCCCTAGCGGGGAAACGAAACCACACCTTCCCTCCGGCGCAAACGCGCACCTTCTCGGCGGGCTTCTGGCTCGCGGCCCCGTCGAAGGAGATGTACGCGTACCTTCTGAGCACGATGCAACACTACCACCGCTTCGACCCGCATGAGATGGAGCAGAGCATGCTCAACTATGCGTTTCGGCGAGAGGGCGCCATGCCCTGGGGTGAGCTGGATCCTAGGTGGAGTGCGACGTGGCCTAATATGGCGGATGTGGAAGCGGGTGTGGTTAGCTTGCACGAGAAGAATTGGCTGGAGGGACCGGATGTTGTTAGGCAGCGGTGGTGGCAGCTAAAGGCGGAGATGGAGGCTTTCTTCGGAGCGAGGCAGGGAGTGGCGGAGACGGACGGGAATGGGTGAAGAGGGAAAGCGCCATCTGGTCGCGAGCATTCAGAGCGTTCAGAGCATTGGTTTGTCCTTCACGGCGAGCGTTGTATAAATTAGCCTTCAATGTATGCCGCCTTCTTGTTTAGGCCTCAGAGCTTGGGCGGGCCGGGATTCACCATAATAGGTGACGCTACCCCTGAGACGACAGGAATCATCCGGGACTGTCCGAACATAGATGACGCAAAGCACACATACCACAACAAGCGTAAGATCACTGGAATGGGATTTCTATCCCTTACAGGCACGATGGAGCTTACGACAATTATATTTATCAGATGTCATTCAAGGCTTTTCTTGTGCTCTACTTCTAGCGAATCTATTCAAAGATCGAACAAGCCCAAAGCCTCTCTCCTCGAGGTGCTGTTGGGATCCAAATACGGCTTCTCGCCCAAGCTCACAGCCCGCTGGCCGGTTCGCTCGCCGAGTCCATTGTAGTCATACGTCGCAGTGTGGTACACGCTACGATTATCCCAGATCGCTATCGCTCACGTCAGGACATTCTTTCTGCAAAGAAAAATCATCATGCAAAAGGACACAGCTCGGAACTTACCTAAATCATTCTCATTCTGCCACTTATAGCGGACCTGGAGATCATGATTCTCGACAACAAGATCCAAAAACCACTCGAGGAGCTTCTTGCTCTCGCCCTCGCTGATATCATTGATCTTCTGCACATGATGGCCGAGCCCGAAGACGCTCTTCCAGCCCGTCACAGGGTTCGTGCGGATCACTGGGTGGATCGCCTCGAGCTTCGTGCCGACGTTCTCGGGCGCCCCGCGCGGCTCGGAGTAGAGTTCGAAGCCGTTCTCCTTGGCGCTGATTCCGAACCCGGGCTGCGCGTACGTGGCCGTCAGGCTCTCGAGGAATTTCTGGTAGGGTTTCGAGATGCGGTCGTAGACTTCGTAGCCGGATGCCCAGAGGGTGTCTAGCTCGGGCAAATCCCCGAAAATCAGCTGAAGGTCTCTTCACAGGGAGGTGAGGAACTCAGGATCAGGAAAGGAACGACATACCTCCACCCGTCTTAGGCAACTGCGTCAACCGCAGGATCGCATAGTCACTGGGGATGGGCTCGAAGGTGATATCGCTGTGCCAGCCGCCCTTGGCGCTCTGCTTCTTATCGGTGAAGTTCAGGAAGCGGTTCTTGAAGAGCTTCTTGGCCTGCTCGGAGCTGATGACGCTGATCTCGTCGTCTTTGCCTCCGAGTCGTCGGCCGGCGTTGTTGACGGGGTGGACGTGCAGGCCTGATGTAGAGGGCTTGCCGGACAGCTCTCCGAGGCGCTGCGCGAGCTCCTTCTGCAGGTTGTTGTCCAGCTCGTCTTGCTTGCGGAAGAAGACCACGCCGCGCTGGGAGACTGGAAAGGGTTTAGTTGTTATAAAATGGGAAAATGGGGTGAAGGCGCCGTACTGGTAATGGCCAGATCGCGGACCAGCTCGTCCGAGTTAGGAGCACGAAGCCACTCAGCGAGGTTGGCCTCTGGGAATTCCTTGCCAATCACGGGCGTCACATCGAAGGATTTGAACTGATCAAGCACGCCCGACAGCTTCAAGGGCCCTCTTGGATAGCCTACAGCCGATTGGCTTTCCTGTTTAGCTGGTCGGTGCTCCAAGACGGTCTCGGTTTGGGTGAGGGAGGGAGCCATGATTGTGGAGACTGGGGTCCTATCAAAGATTTGGAGCAGGTGGATGAGGCTGGCAATTGGTATGTCTGAGAAGGAGGACTGTGATGCGCAATACGTCTGATATATAGTCTTTGGTGTTGAGGCAGGAACGCTCAGACGAGGGGTAATTCAGCCATTGTCCCATTTGCTGGTCGGATGAGCTGTGCCGAGGTGGACATGATGCCATCAATCCTGGCGTTTGCACCATACTCGCGACCTGGCAGGATATGGAAGCACACCATATATTCCGAGGAGCCCCGAAGTGTTCGCTCCATAGCGGATAAAGGTTGTTTGAAGGGTCCTTGCCTCTAAGGCCACATTGGGGAAAAGATCGCTGTATACTTGTGAATTGATACGTGGTTCAGTGATGTTCAATGGTTGTGTTGACGAATGGCAAGCCACATATTCGTCATTAGTCACGAATATCGTTATCAAGTCTAGACCTTCCACCCGTGTTTCAGGGATAGCATGTCTAGGCCGGTTGTGTTCAATATAATTGGGTAACACTGAGGGAGCTCTGCGCGCAACAATACGCTATATCCTGCCTTGAGAACATCGAGGGCAGGAGAAGATAGATAGAGGGATTGCCGCCACACCCTCAGTCGTTATCGGTATCACTAGGATTCGGAGGGTCTAGGCTTCACTTGAACCAGGGCAGTTATATTCACAGCCAAATCGGAGGTAAACAGCAGCACCTCTCAGACGCACTTGTACCCACCAGCTCAGTGGCAGATAGGTGGACACCTTGTACACAATGCCGAAAGCTTCATCAGCTGCACAAATCCCTCTCCAGTGTCCCCACCGGGCGTGAAGCTTAGAGTAAAGTTAATTCACGGATATCCCTGGCAACCAGGCCGGCAACAGCGGAAGAGAGGCCTTCAATCCTCTACTAACCACATCTGCGTATCTAATCCGAGTTGTGTACGCGTATCAAAGCGAACTACAGAATACTAAATTGTGTTGTGGTGGGGTATGCTGCAGCCGGCAAGGCTGGGCAATGAAGCAATATGCACTTGGGATGGCGCCATTTGCGGCCCGCTTATACTGGGGACAGGACGTCCTTGATTGGAACTAAAGGTAACTCAACACTCCCCCTACCAATTGCCCCCAAAGATTGTTTTCTGCCGGCCTGGGGCTTGCTCGTACCGCTACATAAATTGATGAGAAGTAGTAATGGAACATCGCGAGGTAGACGCAGCCATCCCTTGGTGTCTGATCTCATCGGAACAAATCATAAAATTTGACTCTGGATCCGAGTCCATCTCTGACTTCGCTCGTTTTCGTTCGTGCAGGGTCCAGACCCGTAAGAATCGATGTTGATTGTCACAAAACAAGCCATGGCGAAGCCTTCTTGAGAAAGACCCGTATGTGCCCGAGAACGTAGAGCGTAAATTCCCCAAACCTAATATTGCCACCTGCCTGAAGCAGGATGATAACCAGATGAATGAGAAGCGGGGCTGATGCACAGTGTTGATTGCGTGCTTTTGCCTCCGGAGCACCAAACCAGCATTGACCACCGTCATCCCTGCACTTTTCTCAGAGGACGAATTGCCTTCAAGCTACATTACGAAGGTAACCACTTAAAAGACTTGTCCTTCCCTTGCCAACTTATTCCCAAGCCCATACTGTCCGTCTTTAGATTCTTGTCCAGTTCACAATACTCCCACGTAGCAGCCATGGCGATCCTGATCGCAACCAGCCGTCTACCCCACGGCGGAGGTCAAAGAGCCCCAGCGCCCCTGGTCGAGGAAGACGACAAAGCTCCCCGTTCTAGTATCACCGTTCATCCCAGAAGCCTGAACTCCAGCGAAAGTACGCTGGCGCTGGGCAATCCGGCGAAGGAGAAACGCTTCTGGTTCCAGCGGAACGGGGATTATGACCCCAGTGCCATTGCGACGCAGCCATCCGTGTTCGATGATCCGGATCTTGCAAAGGAATATGAGCCTCCGGATTCGTGGGAGAATAAGCATCGTTTTGATCCCAACGCCAGGTGGACGTGGGGAGAGGAGTACAAGCTCATCAGGAAGATTGACTTGTACATCATGGTCTTTGCTTGTGTCATGTTCATGGCCTTGGAGATGGACCGCTCCAATATCCGTATGTCGTCTTCGTTTCCCAGCAGACGCTGCGAAAGCTGGTCTTGTTTGCTGACGCCCTTCCAGAGCAGGCTCTTACCGACAATTTCCTTAATGATCTTCACATGACCACGAACGGTGGGTTCCTGTCCTGGCATCAGTACTAGGACAATGACTGACTATGACATAGATTACAACCTTGGTAACACCGTCTTCAAACTAGCCTTTCTCTGCGCAGAGTTGCCCTCCCAGCTCGTCAGCAAGTGGATGGGACCTGACCGTTGGATTCCAACCCAATTGGTCATCTGGTCCGTTGTATCATGCGCTCAATTCAAATTATCCGGTCGTCCGTCGTTCCTGGCATGCCGAGCTCTTCTTGGTATCCTTCAAGGAGGCTTCATCCCGTAGGTCACCCATCAAACCCCATCGACCTTGACAATCTTGACTGATATTGTTTCTAGGGACATTATTCTGTACCTCTCGTACTTCTACAAGCACCATGAGCTCTCCATCCGCCTGAGCTTCTTCTGGATGTCGATGAGTCTGGCAGACGTCATCATCAGTCTCCTCGCCGCCGCTATTCTGAACATGAGAGGTGATGGCGGCTACGCCGGATGGCGATGGTTGTTCTTGATCGAGGTACGATTTTTCCCGAGCCCTAAATAGCGCGGGGTAACCAACATTGATATGATTCACAGGGTCTCATAACCCTCGTTGTCGGTCTGGCCGCTTATGCCCTGATGCCGCCGTCTCCAACCCAAACAGCCAACTGGAGCCGTGGAAAGAAAGGCTGGTTCACTGAACGGTATGCACCCTCACCGCTCCCACAGATACGTCAACTATAATGACATGCTGCTAATGAGGAAACGATCATGGTGAATCGAGTTATTCGGGAAGATCCAAGCAAGAGCACGATGCATAACCGTCAACCAATCACGCCAAAGCTATTGTGGCAGAGTATGAAAGACTATGACTTGTGGCCACTGTACATCATTGGGCTCATGTTCCAGACTCCCATGAGTAAGTCCACAGCTTGCTGTCTTCTCCTTCCTGCTATATCACCAGACAAGTGACTGACGTTCGAACAGCCACTCCGCAGCAATACCTAAATCTTTTGCTGAAGGGCATCGGATTCGATACCTTATATACCAATCTCCTCTGTATTCCCTACTATGTATGTTATCTGGCGCACACTACAGATAGAACGTTGCTAACGGCACCTCCAGGTTCTGCATATCATATTCATGTTGTTATTGACTTACGTCGCCGAGATCTGGGGCGAGTTGACGCTCACGGCCATGATCGGACAGGTCTGGGCACTGCCCTTCCTCATCTTCCTTTATGCAGTGGACATCAACTCCATCAACAAATGGACGGCCTGGGTCGTTATAACACTGCTCCTCAGCTATCCGAACGGTAAGTGAGAAGTAGCAGTCTCACCCTAGAGAATCCTGAGAGGAAAGGAAAAGGGCTGATAAAGTGCACAGCACATCCAATCCAGGTCGCCTGGAACTCCCGTAATGCCAACACTGTCCGCTCTCGCACAGTGTCCGCGGCTATGTACAACATGTTCGTGCAAGCATCCGGCATCATCGCCTCGAACATCTACCGTGCAGGTAAGCGCCTTCTCCATCCTTCTCCTGAGCCCACCTTCCCCTAGGAAGTCGAGACTGCAGGCTAACGAACCCGGCAGACGACTCACCCCGGTACAAGCGAGGCGACAGGGCTCTGGTTGCCCTTTGCGCGTCCAACATTGGCATTTACCTCTTGACGAAGGTGTACTATGTCTGGCGGAACAAGCAGCGTGACCGCAAGTGGAACGCTATGACGGAACAGCAGCGGCTGGAGTACCTGGACACGACGACGGATAAAGGGAATAAGCGCCTGGACTTTAGGTTTGCCCACTGAGATGCAGGGCAAGAAGATAGAGTGAGGAGAAGGAGGGTGGGGATATAGCAAAAGGTATATGTGGTTGAGAGGTGACGTTGAAGATGTACTCTCATCTCGGAGGATTCAACCAGAGGGTTGGACGGGTAGCTGTAGAGGATGAAATAAGACTAGATAGAGAGTGCCATATACACAGTGGCGGGACCATGCCAGAGCAGAGCTTATGCAAGTACTCTACGGACGTATCTATCACTGCGGCCCAAACTTGCCCAATAAACCCAACGTCAAATCCCCATTCTTCTCTACTTCGTCTTTCTTAGCCAGAAGTTCCTCCACATCCCAATTAACGTCAAACCACTTCCCACTCAACCATCTCGCCTGCTCCGAAGCCAACCACACCGTGGCATCACCTGCCAGCCTCGGCGTATCCTTGGAGAACCGCACCAACCAGTCCGCCGTGATGCCCGTGTGCACCGTGCCTGGATGGAACGAGATGGCCGTCACATGTGGGTTCTCGCGCGCGATGAACGCCGACAGCTGGATCTGCAAAAGCTTGCTGAGACAGTAGGTCGCGTACCAGGGCGTAACAGTTGTGCCCAGCCCGGAGGAGACGGTGAGGATTGTCGCGGGCTGCGTGGGCCCAATGAGATTCAGAAAGGCGTGCGTCATGGCGTAGGTGCCTTTGACATTCAGGTCCTACACAATTTCAGGTATAAGCGATTATTGTTCAGGAAGTGAGCTTATTGAAACCTACCAGGTCTGCCCAGAACTCGCCCGTTTTCAAGTCCCGGAGAGGCTTCGTGAACAGTATGGTTCCGGCATTGTTGACTAGAACGTGTGCGGTGTCGTATCGCTCTTTAACTTGGGCGAACAACGCCTCCACGTCAGCCTCTTTGGTGATGTCGACCCGCACGGCGAGGACCTCGGTCTGTGGGAACTTGGCCTCCATCTCCTGTTTGGCTTGCTGAAGCTCCCCTTCAGATCGGGCGGTAATGACCAAGGCCTTTGCGCCGGCGCGGGCAAAGGAGGGGACCATCCCCTGTACATGTTACTTGTAAGTGAATGGACCAACATAGGAGAGGTGTGGACTTGACTCAGTTAAGTCCACTTGGAGGGCCATGGAGCGACGGAACATACCTTGCGTCCAATTCCCTTGCTGGCGCCAGTAATGATGACGACCTTGCCCTTCTGGGAGAGCTCGGGGCGTGAAGGGTCAACGGCCGGGTAAGTGTCACGGTGGATGGTTTTGGTAAATGTGCGCGAGACCACGGGACCATCATCGGGGACATTCTTGAGGAGCTCTTCCATGGAAGGTAGGCTGGCCATGGTTGATTTTAGGGAAGTGCGAAATGAGGACAGGCCCGTAAGTCTGCCAGGTCTGATAGATACAGTATAATCTTCCGAGCGGTTTCTGCTTCCTCTTCATGACTTCGAACTGCTTCCGTGACCGCTCTTTTATAGCCATTGCTGGGAATTATTCCTATCTGAGGCAAATTTGCGCAGCTTATATTCCATAGATTGTGTAAGCCTATTGGGGTAAGCAATACGCAGTCCTGGAGGCCTCAATCACGGGAACGGCGGACCAAGTTTCCTCTGTGGTCCGCTCCTTACGACTCCTGATTGTTTATTCATCAAGGCCACCTGAATTGGTTGGAGGCACGGTTGATGAATAACCAGTGCCGAAACCAGCCTTAGTGTACCGTATGAACCGGTACCCCCTTTTACCCCTGATAAATAATCATCTCCGAGGCCGTTTGTCAGCTGGCAACAACAATCACCAGGCACAGTACCCACAAAAGCCCACTGCTGATAGGCCAATCAAAATCAGGCGTGTCACCAACAGCAACAGCTGTGAATCTGCCGCAATCCCACGTCTCATTCCCGTATGCTGCGACCGCAGGTAAGTGATCCTTGTCGTTAGGGCTGCCTGGTTGCCTGTCGTTTGCTGCCTCCTTGGTGCGCTTTCTGATATGTGATATGAAAGGCTTGGCAGGACGTCGACATTGTTAGATTCGCTCGACATTGTTAGATTCGCCCTCCTGCATCTTCCTCGGTGAACAACGCGAACTGACCAGAGGAAAGACATTGATATAGCAACAATCATTGTTTCTCCAACAGAACGGGATGGATGTTATATGACCTTCAACTGCAATTTCCCGCTGAGTCCCGGGATACAATCAGATTTCAGTACAGGTGCTGGTTTTTACCTTTCGATTGTACTGTTCAACACCATTCAGTCAAAGGAACATTGTCCAATCGGGCAAGGGACCCCCGCCAAAACCCTCACCACCCCACGCCAATCCTAGAAGCGGCTTTGATTAACTGGCCAACTTGACTGCCAAGAAAGAATTGGTCAGTTGACTGGGGCGATCGGCCAATGGCCGTTGGTGGGTGGTCTTGATCACATTCAACATGGGTGATAAACGCCACTGCGTAGATCTTTCCAACGAAAGTGCTGTCAATACTGTCCTTGGGCTTTGTCAGGAGGCTCCGGGCCACTCACAGCTTGAATTTACTGCCATATAGAAGACAGCAATTCATGCGGCCGCTGCCGTTCCCGTCCTGGGGAGTAGCCCGCAGGTTGCGTCTTTTCCCTTGGCCAATTACCGCCTGATGATAACGGCGTACAGGGATTCCATTTTAAGCGAATGGGGAGGGATTGTATGAATACGCAGCGGGGCAGTTACAACGGGCACAGCCCCCACTTCGACGGACCACCCTGCAGCACCGTGACGGGGCAGTGCCGGCCGGCTCAGCCTGATATAGATTGGACATCCTCTCTCGTCCGCTCATCTACTCCCATCCTCGTGCTCTATCTGATCCTACGACCCTTGTCTCAAGCCTTCCTCCGACAATGGAGGCGTATGGCGCCGTGGGCGTCTCCCTACAGCTGGCTGATCTGCTACGACGTGTTGTGCAGCTATGCAAAGACCTACGTCACGCTTCGGAAAAAATCAATGCATTAGAAGAGCAGGTCCAACGCCTCCAGAGTGTCTTGGCTGCACTCCGAACTATACCTGGTATCGAAACTCCCAATGAGTTCATATGTGGAGCCCTGGAAGATTGTGCAAAGTGCGGGGTTGACGTGGAACGAAAACTGGCATTATTGGCGCAGAGGCATCAAGACAGTGCCATGAGACGGATGAAGAAGGCTGTTCTGTCTGTCATGGAAGAAAATAATATAGATCAGATGAGGAGAAGGCTGGGCGAGCGGATGATGACGCTGCAGCTGGCCTTATCTACCTGGCAAATGTATGTCCATTACTGGTCAAACCGAGGCTTTGAATGTACTGATGTCTTAGGACCACCATCCTTCAGCTTTCTTCAACTACAAAGCTGATGTGGTCTGCTATCGAGAACCTAAGTCCTGCGGTCTCCGAAACCCAGCTTCGCTCAAAGACTGCCGAGCAAGAACTTCTCCAACAAAACAACATGATCGTGTCAATGTACAATAGCACTTCATCGATGTCCTCGCAAGTAGCGACCATGACGCAAAATATTGTCCAGACGGAGAATCGAAGATTGTTGGCCGACTTCATACACGGGATATCGAATTCCTCGGATGCACCTATCATAGGGCAGAATCACGTTCCGCGGTACAATGCAGGATCTGCAAGTCGACGATATAGCCCAAGAGGACCTCAGTGTACATGCGCAGGGCCATCCAATAGGTACAACATAAGCACGAGGTCTGCAATGAGTTTGTCTTTTAGCGTGCCGAAGCATAAGAGGAATTGTCCCTGCAGCGTCTCAGACACAGCTGGTATTCAGATATCCGCGCGTGTGCTTGGGAGAATCTTGAGACTATCCTTAATGATGTCTATGACGTCTCGTGGAATTTCTCTCCAGCAAAATCTCGATTGCACCAGAATTGTCGATTGGGCAACGTCACCTGCATTCAAGCTTTTTCACCCAGGGAGGCCCGCGGAAGCGATTGATACGATGGTGCAGCGACTGCAAGATTGTTTCGATAAAGGTACAGCATCACCACGTGATATAAACAAATATGGTATGTCCTTACTAGATGTTAGTAGCCCTGACCACTCCAGCGGTGTTCTTGACGCTAACTCTTGAAGGTGGCAATCCATTCTCTATGGAACTGCCGGACTGCTGACGCGCCGAATAATTTGAGGTCTGCAAAGGAGCTCGTATTTTTCCTGGCGGAATCTGGGGTTGAAAGCCGGTGGGTGTATACGGTGCCGCCAGCGTCGCAAGTATAAGCCTGTGCTGATCAGTTATAGATTGGCAATTGGCAGCGTGTTAGAATGGGATCTTGCGTCAGGGGACAACGAGCATGGATTTACCATGACCAGGGCTTTCATTGATAACAACGTCATTGATAACAACGACTGGAACATTACTACACGAGAAGGCCTGCATGGTACTAATAAAATGCGTTTATGGGAATCTATGGCTGGACTTGAAAATACAGAGGCTGCAATGGAAGGTGCGTAGGTACCCTTTTAGTATGAGCGGTTCTTACTGACGGCGGCTATCTTAGCTTTACAGTGTGGCAGTCTCAGTCGAGCAGTTCTGCACAGATCTCGCCTTGATGTAGAGGCATTGGTCAAACACCCCCATCTTCTTGAAGAACAGAACCTTTTCTTCCAGAGCCCGGTACACTTGGCTGTCGGTTGGCCGGAGGGGATTAAGCTCCTGGCAGAAGCGAGGGCCGATGTGAACATCCAGGATATCTGTCAGCAAGGACCAATAGAGTATGCAATTGACAGCGGCTGTGAAGCAAGCATTGACGCTCTATTGAGGGCCGATTGTACGCTCAAATCCAAAGCAATTCTTGGTGTCTTCGAAAAACATATTTCCGTCGCGACGCAGCTTCAGTTGCTACAAGAGTTGAAGGATAGGAGAGAGAGACTTTGGGCAATGCTACAGGAGCACCTAGGGGGAGAAGTATTGCATATACAACACCTAAACAGGTGGACTGTTCTCAACACAAGGGCAGAAGACGTATACAATTGGCTGCTCAAGAAAGGGGTAGTAGTGCCAGCAGCACTGGAACCCGGCCCTACTTTGAACTTCTTTGTCTTGCTGGATAGCTGCTACTTGATTGATAGTGATACGAGGCTATCATTCTGGGAGAAAGCTTGGCAGCTGGGATTCAGGGATATCGATGTCCCTGCTTATAATGACTCGAGATTCAACGCATTCCGCCTTGATGGATCACCGGTGACCCCCTTGATGGTTCACTGTCTGATTGGAAATGTCAAAGAGATCCTGTGGCTTTGTAGCAAGCTGGAGGAGCCCCCTTGGAAACTTGCCGACAACCGCAATGCGCTGCACATTTTCGCGAGATCCCTCGATTTTACTTTCCGAACAGGGGAAAATAATGACGACGATGACAAGACGTTTATTGGAAGTGTCGTTCGCTTTGAAAGTATCGTTCGCGCACTGATTGCATCGGGCGTCGATTCAAGAGAGCCTGCTTGGACGGGTGCGTGCGCTTGTAGCTCCGAAGGTCTTACACCCACCGTCGTCCTCGCCAGAAATTTCTGGTGTTACGTACGGTTCTACAAACACATACCGAAGCGGGTATTAGAAGTGTGGTCCAACTCCATTACCGACTCAGGAGCCGAACGATTAATCGTCTATCGTCAGTTCTTCCGCGTGGTGGCTTTCTACAGGTTAGAGATGAGCCATACATGTATACTGGCAAAATGGCCCTGTTCGAGGCTAGACTTCCAACCTATGGACGAAGAGGAGATTCTAGAAATCCAAGATGAGGAAAAGGAGCTCATTTGGCAATTAGAGGAGGTTATGGAGCAGTACGATGCAGAATTCGAGGAATTCGGCCGCCGGAAGATTTCTTTGACGTCTGGTCGAGGAAGCTAGACGAACCTGCCCCCTTCTTGGCTTCTGATCCTCCTTTTCAACTGCCGTATGACTGGGATCTTGTTTGATTAGCAACAGTGCATGCAGTGAAGCCCTCTCCTTCGCGACTCAAGTTGATATTGGTTCAGTCCTAGTTCTAAGGTACCACAGATACGGTCTAGTCTCACCGCCAGATATCGCACTTTAAGACCCTGTCATCTTCTCCAAGGAAAGCATCTGCGCCGCAAGGTCTTTCAGTGTCTCTTCCAAAGGCCTGAAGTTCCTTCCGAGGAGTCTATCCGCCTTCTCAGTACTGAGGTCATACATCCCCTGCGGGAGTGAGTCTACACCAGGGTTCCCAACAGGTGTGCGGCCCTTCAGCTCTTCCGAAAATGAGGCACGCAGGGTATCCGAGATTCGCTGGCTTGATGCACGCCGGGCACAAATAATGACCCGCTGATTAGAGACATCCGTTGCAGTTGATGCATGAATAAGGTACTTTGCAAGATCCTGTATTTACATCAGCATCTTGGGCTCCAGTATATGAAGGTCTCAAGGATCGGGTGCGTGCATACCCTCACATCCACATAATGTGGGAAATAATTGCCTGGCAGAGAAGCATCGGCAGTGCTGTTGATAAACTGATCATACAGGTGTTTGTTGCTAGTATTCAATTCTGACAGATTGGAGGCTGTATGCTTCAAAGGCCCATATATCATAAGCGGGATGGCGGAGACGAAGTCGAATGATGGCTTTTGAGTCTTCATGAATTCCCACGCTGACCGATCATATTGTCAATACCTGCCATGCCGTCGAACCTTGCCACGCTCGGAGACCATACCTGTCTTTTCCGCAATGGTCTTACTGGCTCTATACGCCATCCCAATATCACCCTTCTCCGCCTCTTCCCACGTCAGCGGATTCCAGTCGTGCTCAGTATAGACCTTGCCCTTCGGCTGATCTTCGTCCAGCAGCGCGCTGCGGAGCTGACGTAGACGACCCTCTTAACATTCTTCCCATGCTGCTGAGCGGCAGTCAGCAGAGCCAATGTACCATCAACCGCGCCGGCGAGGAATTCGCTGTTCTGTTTCACCGCTGAGAAGTTTATCGGCGACGCCGCATGGATCACTATGTTCACCTCAGGATGCGCCTGGAAGACGGCGTCGAAGGATCCGGGGAGGGCGATGTCGGGGATGATTGCGAGCTGGAGTTTCTCATTGGCGGAAGGGAAGTCGGATAGGACCTGCGTCGCCTTGCTCTCTGATCGGACTATGGCAACGACATTGGAACCGCGCTGGAGTAGCTGGTCGACGATGTGAGAGCCGAGGAACCCGCTGGCCCCGGTGACGAGGACGTTTTCAAGCATTGTTGCATCAGAATGTTTGATAAAGTTGGTTTTTGATGAAGCTTTAGAGTACAAAGCATTAATGCAAAGTTGACTATTCATGAATGGAGGCTCGATGGGGTTAACCCCTTAAGGGGCTGTGGACGGGCCGGATTTAGGGCTTGACGCCGAACCGCCGCTGCGGACTTCCGCTACCCAGTCTAAACGCTATTTCCTCAAGGGCCTCTTGGCTTATACGCCTCTCATCGAGTAATTTGGCAGATGATGGCATGATTTAACATGAAGAACAAGAGTTCTAAGTTTCACAGACATCTGCTGCCTGTCCTAGTAAATCAAAAATGATCTGCTGCTGTATCTGACTATTCTCGACCCGGGAGGTAATCTTTGGCACCCAAGGTAATGCAAAGATTGACTGTCCATCATTATTGGAAAGCTTGTTACTTTCGTACTATGTAGTCATTAGACATCGTAGCTCGCTGCCCAGGGCTTGTAATCCTCCTGCATGAAGATCTTCTCCAAATGCCGCCTCCTAATGCCAACATTTCCACCGTCGAAGATCGGCAGGACCAGTGCATCATTCATCAATTCAGCGAACGGCATATCTTTGTCATATGATTTCCTACCTCACGTCAGTTAATTTCCCTCAGCACGCTTGCCTCATACTTCCATTCCCACCGCGCTCATTGCATCCGTGACGCTCTTGACCGCAGCATCCGAGCACCAGATCTTCGCTTCAAGCGCCAACTCTTTCGCAGCATCATATCTCAATTCGCCCTTCATCGCCCTCTCTAGTGCATTGCAAGCGCGCCATACGAGCGCCCTTCCAGCCTCCGTCCGCATCTTGATATCCATCAACAAGTCCGCCACGCTTTGTCGTTGGATGATTGGGACTGTTCCTCCTCTTGTATCCTCCTTTGCGAACTTCAATGCAGCCTCGAATGCAGCACGCATGACGCCTACTCCCATAGCGCCGACGAGGGCGGCCGAGGCGTCGAAACAGCCACTTACCACTGCAGCGGCGCCGTGGCCAGGAGGAACGAGGGTATTGCTGGCGGGCACGCGCAGATTGTGAAAGCGCACGTGTGGTCCGGATACGGCTGTAAGCCCGGCAAGTTCAAGCTCTTTGAGCACGTTGTATGCGCCCGGGTCGTTTGCAGCAATGTCTGCTCTGGTAATCAGGATGATCGCGATTGCATCCTCAGGAGACGTTTCAGGTGGCACGTCAGTGCAGCGGCACACCAGACACTGTAAATCTGCGCCTTTGTGGTCCCAGCCCGCGCTGTTGCTCGCCCACATCTGTGCACGTCAATATTATAATACTATTCTGATTATGTTGACTCGTCGTCAGCGTACCTTCTCTCCATTAATCACCCACTCCTCTCCCTCCCTCCTCGCCGTGGTCGCCAGTCCTGGAGCGCCCTTCTCGAGCCAATTTGCCGTTCCCCCAGGCTCACTATGCACCAAACTAGCCAGCGGTTCACCCTGCCCACTCAAGAACGGCTCCAAAGTCTTCTTAATCTCGTTGCTCAACCCTCCCCGGGCAGTCCCCATTCCAACAACAGGACTCAAGCCCAGGCCCGTCGCAAGGATCGTCAGCGACAGACTGCGCTCGACGGCGTACAGCTCCTCGGTCAGAATTGCGGCATCGAGCAACGAGCCGCCGGTGCCGCCCAGCGGGGGCGGGAGTTGGGCCTTGATCAGCCCGCCTTGGACGGCGTGGCTGTAGAGCGGACGGGTGGAGGCGAACCGGGCATGCTGGCTGGTGTGTTGCAGGTAGATGGTACGTGCGTGGGTGAGGACGCTCGAGGCAAATGACCGAGCGCCCTTGGCGGCTTCCTGCTGGGAAGGCGAGAGTGTGAAGTCAATCATTTTCGATGCTGGCGATGATAAATGCGCTCAAAAAACCGAAGCTGCTATGAAAAATAAGGTACGATGAGCTGGGTGTTTCACCCTTCCCTGGTGGCAATAAACAACAGGTGTCTCTTCCGGCTTGATGTTTTACTCGGGCGCGTGGTTTCCCTCTCGTATTTGAACTGTGGAGAGGTTACCTTTTGGGTAAATGCACCCTTCCTGATGCGGTTTCACAAGGTTTAGGCAACTACGTTCATGCCGAGAAAGCTTACTTTGCATGACAGATTACTTATCGAGCTTCCAGAACAATCAGGCCAGAAGGAACCATGACTCGGGACTATTGTCTGGTAGCCCAAGCTGACATCTCCCCGGGCTTTAATGCAGTAGGGACGCACGAGACACCAAATTCCGTGATAGATCCCGAGGCCTGTTATCGCTTATTGTCATGGCCGCATCCACGTTTTCTTGCCAGTCTGGAACACTTTGATTACTAATCAAAGACGTCAGCTTCGTCACTCCAGAGTTAAGGTAGGCTGAATGCGTGGGGGCCGCAACAAAGGTGTAGATGAAGTCCGAGCTAAAATGTATACAAGATTCTCCATGACCATAGAAATGATATTGAACATGAATTTCTAGGCCAGCAATGAAAAATCAAGAATACAATCGAGTCAACGCTGCCATCCTGCATTTGAGCTTGGCTCGATGTTCCTCCTAACACTTTCCACCGTCGACAAAACAGAGGTATGAGAGAACATCGAGTCCTAACACACAGCGTTGTGTGCAACAACTCTGACAGCCTGGGCATCAACTGGAGCACAGGGAGTGGCGAAGAAATATTGGGCGTAATAGCGCAGCCTGACCTAACTAAATCTGTATGATTTTCAGCTCCAATGTCGGAGATGCCGAGACCTGTGGCATTTTGTCTCTCCACTAAAGGGCCGCAACATAAGGTAGCGGTCCTTCAGCTGTCCACGCATGTATCTGACCACTGGCCTCTTTACCGCTGGTGGCGCTGCAGCCTTACTTACCGAAATGCGACTTCCTCTCGAGCCGTGTCTTGGCAGGAAGCGAGCTTTGAGGCAGGTGAGCCCTAGACGACCCCTTTTTGAATGGGAGGACCATTCGGAAAACGAAACGGGTGCGAACAGACTGCTTCGTGTCTCGATGGCGTGACATGCGGACCGGTTGGATGCAGGAGCTGATGCCTGAGGTCCACTTTCCGATGCCGTGTCTGATTCACACTCTCGATTGGATCCCCTGGACTTGAGACTTTTAGTTTTGAATAAGATAAGGTATGTTTTATTACTTTACAAGTGCCTCTATACTCATTTGGGTTATGAACAGAGTGAAGTTTAACGGCCACCATCATAGATACAGTGATGTCTGATACCGCACTACCCCTTAAAGCAACCTCTGGATGCTGATCAAACTTCAGATAACAAGGGTAATAGAGAATATGACATGTAAAAAGAAAAGGTCAATAAGAAAGAACACCCCTTCCTGAAACCTCTCGGAGGCAAAAAGTTCGGGGCCGTGACCACGTTTAGGCAGCCAAGGCACCCTATGAAACCCTCCACATTCAGAATTACTTCTACGTAATTAATGGGAGGGTTTGCTGGGACTCGAACTCATGCCACCTACCTCCCTTATCCCCCAACCGGCGAAGTTGGTGGGCGGGTGATGTAGGTGCCATGAATTGGCAATTGTGGATGTTATGGCTAAGCCCACCACTCTTGCTCCGTTGGAAAGTGAGGCTTTATTGGATTATATATACCTACTGTAGCTCTCCTGGCGAGCTTGGAAGTCAGGGAGCTTGCTTAGAGGTGCCCATGTTAGGTTAGACTGCTTTTACGCCTTTCTTCTGCTTCACTGAGGTATGGCTTTGGCCGCATGTCTGCTCACAAGCCTTAAGTCTTCTTTCTTCGTTACAGCATACCACAAGCGAAGGGTGGTCTGCAGGACGCGATATGAAACAAAGCCTGGACAAGGCTGAGGAAGCAAGTGATGCATGCTTCAGCCAGCTAGAACCGGTTCTAGGCTCTATAGCCATGCGAAATCCTACACCAACCGAAATACGGTGGATAGCCATGGTGCTGGAAAAGAGACGCTCCTGCACTGAAATCGAATTCAGGGAAATCTCAACCCCCGCTTCATACAGCCGCCGCCAGGAGAATGATTTACATCAATCAATATCATGGAGAAATATCAATGCACGAATTTGATTTGTTACGTCTGATTCTGCCATCTAGTGCTAGCGCTGGGAGGTATCAAAGACAGTAACTCCAAACACCGCACGGCAAAACATATCCTCTTCGTCGCTGTCCTCAGGTTCTGGATGTCTCCCCTTGACAGTGGCTCTGATCGAAACACTAGCTTAGATCCAATCAGCGGCTTCTCATATACCAGGCCTCTTCGGGCACATATTAGGTCACTCCTTGGCGGCATTGCCCAGCCTAAGATGTACATCTCCCAAGACATATCCCGCTCCCGGCAGGGGATTCGGCAATAGCGAACTGCCAATCCTCGGACTTACTAGACAGCTCAAACGTCGGCGTAGCACCTCTATGAGGCGAGGAGAACTTGACGCTACAAATCTTGACCCCGTTTCACGCTTCATTGAGGCCGAAGCTTCAAAAGGGGCCGCTGGTGGCGTTCTCCTTGCCGCACGCGCAAATGCGTCCGACGGCAGAGGCTTTGATGCGGATAGCGTCCATGACGCTGGCGCTGAGTGCGGTGTCCTTGTCGCCGTACTGGTGGAACTTTTCCCCAGTCCATGTTGGCGTTGCTGACTTCGATGACTTTGCTGCTGGTGTCGATTGCACCACCCTTGATTTCCTGGACGAGATGTTGTTCGAGTAATTCTGCTGGTTATATAACGCGATGCGCTCCTTCACCACGGAATTCTGTGGTTCTTATCCAGAGAGAATTGCCAGATATCGACCTGCAAAATATCAGCACATGTTATCTTCCTCTCTTCAGCGTAATCCTTACCAGCAATAGCCCATCTCCCTCCGTGCCGCCTCAAGCTATCCCGAAAGGTCTCCAAGTCCTGCAGGAAAGTCTTATCCGAGGACGCGAATGCATTCAAGCGCAGATGAAGATAGCCGGCTTGAAAGAACGCATAAGGACCGACAGGCGGGATGATGTCGAGTAGGTTGGTTAAAGGCGCGGCGTTGAACATGACTGCGATATCGGCGCATATGCGAATCGCTGCTTGGACGGCAACGGTACTGAACGCAACCTGGTCGTCGTAGTAGGAAGTGCCGCACGGTAACATGCTGGTATGGAGAACGAATAGGGCGCTAGAAAACGTCAGAGGGATCGGATCAAAGGTACATGCCAGGGGCAACGGAACGAACCTGAAACATAACGATACTGTGATGCAGTGCTCTCGCCAGTTGGTGTCCTGGCTAAAGGCTGCGCGCATCAGGACCTGGATGTCATTGTCCAGTTGGTGCAGCTGCTGAGGAGCCACACCATCTGATACTTCTTGCTTGAGGTTGAAAGCACGTTCCACCAGGGTTACGGCTTGAGCTGCTCGAGCAAAACGACCCGCCCGGAGATGTAATGGTGTAGAAGCCATTCGGCGGAATGTAGCCGGCGGTTCATCCTCATAAGGGCGTTCCCAGTCATCCTCGTCACAAGGAATAGCGTCGCTATAGGAAGGGCAGGTGGATATGAAGGGAAGGACGCTATCTTGATCATTGAAACACATCATCCTACGGTCCATCAGCTCATTGCAATAGGTGAGGGAGCGGTACGTCGTGTGGACAACATACTTGTCTAGGATCACCACACCCCACCAGACCCTCAGTTCCTCTTCCTCTCTGCTCCACGCTTTCATATCAGACACTGACTTTGGTCCGCCTTGCAAGTGCAATCCCAGTGCTCGGGCCATGGCAGCCGCTGTACTGAGAGTGATATATCCGGTAGCAGATGCCAGCTGGCCATGTTCATATATCGCAATCAACAGGCCGGCCTGCACAAGATGGATCGTTGGCGGATATTGCTGCTGTGTAGTAGCAAACAGCGTCTTGCAAGCGGAGTACAATGGCGTATGCAGTGTCTCGGGCGTATCAAACTCCGAGGGCGTTTGAACTATCAAATGCATGCAGGCCAGCAACGTGCTCACATCCGGGGATAGCGGGGATAAGGGAAGCTCATCGAGGAGCGCCAGAAAGCGTCTTCGGTGCACGATGGAGAACCATACATGCACACTGGCAAAATATGTCTCTGCGACCTTGCTAGGGCTAGTGCCGGCGATTCTCAGGATCTCGGCGACGTTCTCGCTCAAGCCCGCCGTCGGCGATTCTCTGCTGAACAGGCCAGTCGGCGTAATTGATCTGATCTCAACCAAGGTGGGATCGAGAGGAAACATTGCCCCGGGCGAGGTTCGTGACGGAGCAACACTACCAGGCGGCGACGGTAGCACGCTGGACTCGATTCTGCTCAGCCTTGCTCGTACCATCTCCAACTCCTTGACGGTCGCCGCCGTCGTTCCAGAGCCATGGTTCGCTGGAGCCGTGTAGTCACATTCAATGCCCAATCTGCGACGTTATCAGCGCCAATCGCAATCGCAGCAGCAGCAACAACAAGCCACAAAACTCCAATTTCCAGTCAGGAGGCACTCACTTAACGCAGCGAGAACATCCCGGGTACAATTTATCGCACTTCCTCTTGCGCGTCTTGCAGTGCGCGCAAACATACATTGCGGCTCCGGGCGGCCGCTTCGCCATATCCTTCCCATCGCTTCCTTTCATCATTAATATCTTGCGCGGAACCTCTGCATGTGATGTGAACAGATGCAGGGCGCCCTGCGTTAAGTGGCTTTTGGGCGCTTGCACCGCTCGGCGACCTCGCCGAGGCTGACTTTTTCCGTGCCCCTCCGGTTTGCTAGCACCAAGGCCCGATCCATGCCCAGCCGTGCTACGAAAGAAAGTTCGGCCCTGAAACAGCCCGGTTGGCGGCTTACAATGCAGGGGAAACTGCACTTGTGGTCTCTTCGGGTCAGGCGCGCGATCAGCTAGCCAGTCATGTCCTTCCTTTGGGATTTGGCATGATGAGAAATCACAACTGATACAGACAATTTGTCAATGGTGTTCGGACAGGGCTGAACTTAGCGGCACGCTTGTCAGATTGCTGAAGACCGATTAGCCCTACCACTTCCGAAAGAGGGAAATATTGGATGGTTCAAAGCATGATGATATGTTAACTTTATAGGAAGGTACGAATAGAGCACAGGACTGCCTTTTGCCACGTTACTATACTGCATTTTGTCCAAGAAGGGACCGCTTTCTCGGTGTGACTGATGAGGGACGTACCTGCCTTTTTCGACTTTGCGAGCGGCTGACCTGGGAATCAAGTGTGCCAGAGACACCATGACAACGAAGTTACAGCAAAGCTCTACCATCATCCATGAGCATGCAGTCAGTGGCACGTGCGTTCGGATATCGATTCATTCTGAAATATCATTACAAGTCCTAGCTACGCTCGCTGTAACAAATCATTTTTCCTTTAGACCACCATCATCTCCTTACTCCTTCCACGTTGTAAGGCTGGGTGCGCCAGGAGCAGGAGGTGCCGAGAATTTCGTCTGCACGAACACCTTCTGCAGACCATCCTCGCGCTTCTCGAACTTGGGGTAGACAACGTCGAGCTCCTCCAGCTTCACGCGGTGAGATACCATCTTCAGAGGATCAATCTCGCCGCTCTGGATCATCTTGAGCAGCTTCTCCCAGTACAGATGCACTGGGGCCTGTCCGTTACCGATCAAGCGGATTCCACGCTCCATTAGAGCGCCGATGTTGAAGTGATTGGTCTGAGGGAGAACTGTTAGCTTAATGGGTCTTTTAAAGTCAGGATGTAAGCCACTTACGAATCCAGCATAGACACCAGTGATACCGCAACGGCCGAACGATTTGCAGCTAGTGATCATTTCGTTGACGATCTCACTGGTGTCCGTCTCGAATCCAAGCAGCATCTCGAAGTAGTGAGCCCAGCCTTTGGCGTATTCGCCAGCAACGCATTCAATGCAAACATCAGGCCCACCATGCACCATCGACTGAAGTGTGCTTGTGACTGACTCTCCCTTGGGCAGATTTGAGTAGTCGATTGTCTCGATATTGGGGTATTTCGACTTGACATAGTCAAGACGCCAGTTGGCGTCGATGAGGATAACACGAGAAGCGCCGTTCATGAGTGCGAAGTCGGCTGCCATTTGACCGATAGGGCCTATAAACTTCAGTATGATACAGAAGAGGCGCGAGGATTACAACATACCAGCACCCCAGATAGCAACGACGTCACCCTTGTTCACTCCGGTGTCTACCACCGCGTTCCAGGATGTAGCTAGGACATCGGAGAGGTACAAGCCTGTAACGGGTCAGCATGACGCATTGTAGAGGTTACATATAACATACCCTTCTCATCTGGAACGTCGTCTGGTAGCTTGAGGAGGTTGACATCGCCGTATGGCACTCTGGTGTATTCCGCCTGACCTCCAGCAAAGCCTCCTGTGAAGTGAGAGTATCCGAACATGCCAGCTGTCCGTCCACCATACATGGCATTCTCCAAATGTGATTCATTTGTCTTCTCGCACATGGAAGAAAGCTTCTTCTTGCAGAACATGCACTACATCACTCATTAGCTTCAGAGTGACGACGAGGGGCAGCCGGAGTTCCGTACATCACCGCAAGCAATCTGGAAAGACGCTACCACTCTGTCGCCGGGCTTGAGTCCCTTAGCCGATGGCCCAACGGAGTCAACAACTCCGCAGAATTCGTGGCCTAGAATATCTCCCTTCTCCAGACCGACGATGGCTCCTACGAGCTATCAGTATCTGCATGTCCGTAAATATTTCGCACCAAGAATACGCACCATGATACAGGTGGAGATCGCTTCCACACACTGTGCTACCAGTAACTTTGACTATGGCATCGCGGTCTTCGATGATGCGGGGCTTCGGGCAGTCCACTGCAGTATGACAACCCCCATCAGCACACCCCGTCCTTACTTCTATCAATTCTCTTAAGGGGGATAACGCACCGACTTGTACACTGTTTTTGCCGTTCCAGACCAAGGCCTTCATCGTCTCTCCGCTGGGGTCCGCATATGCCTGACGATCCTTGGCGGGGTTGCTCACATCCTGAGCGGTGGTACCGGTCCCGGTGTGGCCGATAGCCTTTTCGACATAGTTGGCAGCTTGACTCATTGCCATCTTGACGGTATTTATATGGTATTTGCGGTGATATGTTCAATAAAGTATGGGTATCAACAGTCGGAAATTTTCAGAGAAGAAACGGAAGAAGAGACAGACGGTGGGGAGCTGTTGCTTTTATTCTGCTTCAATCCGTTATGACATCTGCATCTGTTTATCAAAACGCACATTTCATCGATACGTCATGATGCTTAGCAATCCTAGACTGCCTCGCTTGAGTGGCCGCTTAGGGAAAGGTGCAGACCTTTCTCGGTAATTTCACCAACTGGCGCCCACGCGATGGCCCGTATGACGTGAAGCGCGTCGGCAGTTGCAGCTGGGCCCGACAGTTTGCGGGGCTGCCGGAGGGTCTAGGACTGACGGAACTCAACACCGGACGAAGTACAGAGCTTGAGCAGAAGCTTCCTCGAGTGGCCTTCCACCCCTTCCATACACCGATATGCTATTATGATTATCGCGATCCTACGTAGGTGGTAGCACCCCTTTCTTTATTCTGTCGTCCTTCTTCCTAGCCGCCGGAGATGGATCGTCTCTCTTTTGGAAGTCTCGAACCGATGATGAGGGGAGGACCTTCGACCGTATCAGCGGGGCTCATATTTCACCCTTCGAAGGCTTTCTATGATATCAGGCCATCTGTCTCTTCGTACGTCCTCCTTGACAGCTGATAGTCGAGCGACATCCTGGCACCAGATGCGAGGTTGTCCATCGTCAATGTTACATCGAGCTTAATGCCATAAGAGTAAACGCGGTTGCTAGGGTCATATCCGGCGGTTCGCTTACCCTCCGTTGGCTTTCTCTTTCATCGTCCTTTGCCGTACTCGTCCCAATCAACAGTTGTTGTATCTCAAACGGTGGCTCTATTTCAGGCGAGAGAGTCTCTCCTGACGCCCTGCGCCCGCAGCAATGGATGACTAACGTACGATTGTGGACGGGAGAGTCAACGTCCAGCCAAGGGCGGCCAATGATAATGATCTCCTCAACTTGCCTTTACCGCTCTAGTTCCCGCCTGGCCGCCAACCACAAACGACGAAGTCGGCGATTCTGCCCAATCATCCTTTGTCAATGCTTACTCAGCGGCCAGGGCGGTCTCTGTTACCGCGCTTCTGCCCCACCTTCGAACTTCTGGAGCTCTAAATAATCGGAGCTCCCGCAGCTTGCTTCCAACAAAAATTCCCCGGGAAAGATCTCCTGCGGCTTGCTTCTCTTTCAGAAAGAACTGCGGTTCTCATGTCAGAGTAGAAGGGGGATCAGTCACTGTGTGCTATTGACTCTTTAGATCATTGGCAATGGGCTTCCTACGCTCCACTGTTATCGCCTTATCGGCCGCGGCGGCCGTGTCCGCTCATGGATCGCATGGTGATGTAGAGCAAACGCCCTTCTCGCAGGAGAGGTTGGACGAGCTGCAGTCAAAATGGGGTCAGGAGGTATACTGCAATTCTGCACAGTGTTTCTTCTGCTTGTGAGACTAATTGGCCGCAGTGGGGCTTCTCTGGCATAGGGGCGTTTGCGCATCTGCCATATGTGAAGTGCCTCACCACCCCTCAGGAGCCTTTCGATATCGCCGTTGTGGGCGCACCGTTTGATACAGCGGTCAGCTACAGGCCTGGTGAGCACTCCGCATGTTCTTGCTCCACATTAAGCTAACACTCCCCAGGCGCCCGTTTCGGTCCTCGAGCTATCCGCGCCTCGTCAGCCAGACAGACGTCCTTCCGCGGCTTCAATCCTCGAGCGCACTTCAACCCTTACACATCATGGGCGCACGTCGTCGACTGCGGTGACATCCCCATTACACCATTCGACAACATGCTCGCGCTCGAGCAGATGACACAGGGCTTCACCGAGCTGCTATCACGCTCCCCTCGCACAGGGGCGACGCCCAACTCCGCTCCCTTCCGGCGGCCCCGACTCCTCACACTCGGCGGTGACCACTCCATCACACTACCCACCCTACGGGCGCTCAACGCCGTATACGGGGAGAAGATCAGCGTGCTGCACTTCGACGCGCACCTAGACACATGGCTGCCGACCAAATACCCCTCGCACTGGCTGACCCTGTCCGCGGCAACGAACGCCAGCAGCTTCAACCACGGGTCATTCTTCCACATCGCAGCCAACGAGAACCTGACGTCTCCGACGCACAACCTGCACGCGGGGCTGCGCACGCGCCTGTCGGGCGACGACTGGGGCGACTACGAGGACGACACGGCGCAGGGCTGGGCGCGCATCTCGTCCGACGACATCGACGACATCGGCACGCAGGGCATCATCGATAAGATCCTCAAGACCTTCGGCACGGACCGCCCTGTCTACTTGAGCGTCGATATTGATGTCTTGGATCCTGGTCTCGCGCCTGGCACGGGCACGCCGGAGCCCGGTGGCTGGACGAGCCGTGAGCTGATTCGGATTTTGAGAGGGATTGAGGGACTGAACCTGGTGGGTGCGGATGTGGTTGAGGTGGCGCCGGCGTATGATGGACGGGGAGAGGAGACGGCGCTCGCCGGTGCGCAGGTTATCTATGAGCTGTTGACGAGTATGGTTAAGAGAGAACTGAAGTCGGCGCCGCCGAAAGAGAAGGTAGGCAATATTGGTGTTAAGAGAGATGAGTTGTGAGGAGGTGCATAGCAGAGGCGTTGTAGGGGGCATAGTGGGTGCATAGTGGAGGCGTTGTAGGGGGCATAGTAGGTGCATAGTAGGTGCATATGGGGTGGGTCAGCAGAACGGCGTAGAGCGTGCAGGCAAAAGTAGATGTATATAGCTATAAAGTCCCCAGAGTCTATCATGCGAGCTTTTTGCCAGTCTTCAACGGTGATCCCGAGATGCTTCTCTCTCCCTCCCCATGACCATACCTCATGCCCTGCCAATGCTATATGCACTTCCTCCCAAACCCTCAAACCACCCTCCCCTCTCTACTCCAAACCTCCAAGCCCTCAAACTCCACCTGCAGCCCCTCCTTCACACTCCCCTCCGGGCGCGCCGCATAGACTCCGACCAGTATCTCCTCCTCAGGCCCTAGCAGCGCCCAAGTGACCTCCCTCACCATCGTCTTTTTTCCCTGGGAATCCACAACGCTGATCTGCACGCCCTCATGCTCCCTTTCCACTTCCACCGTGACCTTGTTCTCACCATCCCCGGGAGCGGCAGTTTGCGGCAGCAGACTCCAGTCCGCCCAGCGATCGCGCGAGACGGTGCTGATATTTACCTGTCCGTTGACGAATTCGACGCCGGTCTTGATCCAGCGCGGATGACTCTTTGCCCCTGCTCCTCCCTGGCCCTGCACCTCCTTTCCCTCCCCCAGTCCCTCCTGGCCCCCAGACGCAGCGCCTTTCTGCCCCTCCGCATTCCCCGCCGCCGGCTCCGGCACCTCCCGCGCAGGCAAAACAAGGATCAGCCCGCCCTGATCAAACGTCTGCGTCCACTCCGCAGCGACAGTGACGCGCGCGCGCTGGAACGAGCGCAGCGCTAGCCGGGTATATGCGATGGGCGCGTTGAAGCGGTGGCCTAGTACCGCGGAGGCGTAGATGTCTGTTGAGGGTGGGGCGGTGAGTGTGAGTGACCCCGATGGGGAGGGAGTGGGTGGGGGCAGGGTCGAGGGATAGGGGTTTAGGAGGGAGAGGGCGGGTGGCATTTTGTTTGGTGGTGGTGTTGGGGGATGCCTAGATGCGGTGGAGTTGGAGTTTGGAGGGGGGGTGGAATATCGCAATGGCTCACGGCGGAGTTATGGTGTTGTTGTCCTGGGTAGCTACGGTGGTCTGTCTCATTAATGCGGGGAAGTCGGCGCTGCCAAGCCGATAATCCGACAATTTGCGATTTGGGGTCAAGCTGTTGTCTTTCACCACACCCATGAACTTGTATATTCAGGCTCTCCAAAAGCCAAATGCTAAAATGCCCAAGATGCTAATATACCCTTCCATCAAACTCCTACATTCTCAAAGGCGGGACCTTCAATTGCTCCCACATCTTCTGTCCCTCCTTCCTCTCCTTCCTCAGAACCTGCAACATCCGCACCGCACAAAAGCCACCCCTATCCGCGCGTCTCTGCACCGTCTCCGCACTCGAGCCATACTCGTTGCCAACCCACACTTTGTCCTCCACAAGCTCGCCTTCTTGCTCTATTCGACGAGGGTTAAATCTCGGAAGACCGATGATATGGTTGAGGATGTTGTGTGGGATTGTGTAGAGCCGCTCGAAGCGCTGTGTGAATCTCAGCCACTTGAAGGTCGCAGGCCCATAAGCCACGCGGATGAAAGGGTTCATGTAGATTCCGGTGTCTTCGATGCCGTCCTCGGAAGAGGTAGAGGGTTGATTGGAGCCACTGGAGTGAGCAGCAGCATAGAGGTCGGCGTGTATAAGACAGCATTCTGATGCGTCCCAAACTGTAGAGGCATCGCTGCGGAATCGTAGAGGTAGGTCGGCTGAGGACATCTGCAGATCTTTCGACGGTGGTTCTGAGCGTGTCGTGCTGCTATTATGCTCTGCGGTATATTCGTTGTCGCGTATCTCATCATATGTTTGGGCCGAATGAAGTGTGGGCTGGAAGTATCTGGCGTCAAACGCGACCATTCCACCCCAGCAACTGCGGACCCTCACAGCATCTCGACCAGCGAGGACATCATTCCTGCTTTGAGCGGAGCCCGACGTAGTAAACCAAGGGAAGAATGGTAGGCCCATACTATAACCTTCTGCATCTCGTGTTGCAAATGTATCGTAGTACTTGACGGGATCAATGAAGTCCATTGCACATGCGGCATGGTAGCTTGTTTTCCCGTCATAAGAAAGAGGACCGGTAGAGAAGAGCAGTTGTGCCGCTTCAACTGGTGAAAATATTATGTCATTGATAAATAGGACCTTGTCAAAGCGAGTTGCAGCTTTGACCAAGGAATTGAAGGAACGAGGGCGGAGTGATGGGAGGGAATCGTCGAGCGGGCGAAGAGCACGGTTTCGTACTTCTGCGAGGTATGCCATCCGCTTTATACGGTCGCCGCCTGCAGGGATCGTAATATGCGGAATTTCGTCTAGCGACAGGTGCTCCGAAACGATCGAGGAATTGCCTGACGAAATATTAGCAAGCTCTGCTAGATTATTGGCCCAGCTGGAGCCTTATATGAGACGGGGTTGACGTACATTTGACTTCCATCTCGAAATTGCGCAGGGCCGCAGTTGTCTCGGGTCCGCTGTCATTCTCGTAGATACTGAGAAAAACATTCTCCTGCCCCAGAAGGCCAATAAGCTCCAGCACGCTCCGACCCCACGCCCCTCGTATTAATTCTGGATTGATTATATTTGCAGCAATAAAAACAGTTTCATTATGGGGGTTGGCGCGACCAGTCCATCGCGCAGTGTCTCGTAATTCGTAGTAATGCTCGGGGGGTATCGTGTAAGACGGGCTAAAGACAGCCGCAAGAATAGCCATGGCCAGGAGCGCAGCGAATAAAGCCATCAATAACAAGCAGAGCCGACGAAGGCGACCTGGTCGCAAGTAATTGCTCGCATTAGAATGTACCGCACGTCGAGCTCGTCGTCTCCGAGAGCGTTTCCATGACCGCTGCCGCAGGAGCGCAGACAGCCAGACTGGAAACCGTGGGCTTGGGTAGACCTTATGTCCGGTCAAGGGCTGTGCAGGGTCCAAGTCATCCAGCTCAAATGACTCGTCCGAGGCCCGCTCAAGTTCGTAGTCGTCTGGATCCTGAAGTTGAGCCATGCTGGCTGCCGTCCGTCGTTGCATGAAGCCCGTTGCTGTCAGGCAGAAGCGAAAGCTGAAATGCAGTGACAGTTTGCAGTTTGGTGAATACAGACGGTAACTTCCGTGTCTGCCCCCTTTTACCCCGGACTTCAGTAGCTTCGTAATAGCTAAGTTGAACTACGAAGTAGCAAATGTGACAGCTCGCCTGCTATCTTACCTTGCATTTGCGATATCGACGGCAATTTCTGAAACGGGGATGGTGCAGTACGAAGGGGAGCTCTAGATCCGCCGGTGCGTGACGAGCATTCTCGAGGCGAAGCTCGAAAACAATCTCAGGCTGCCCCCAGGAGGCATTTCCCCTCGGGTCCCACAGGAGCTGCGGCATCAATGTCCACCTGCTGAGACGGTGCTATGCCGCTCATCCGACGCTTCATACTTTTCCCGCTCCTGGTGACCCTGATAACGTACACTTTGTACCGTGCTGTGAAGCAGCGGGGTTGGAGTTCCGCACCTTACACACCACCGCTGTCCACGACCGACAAATTCGAATGGAGCAAGCTTCGACAGCACTATCCTGTCAATTCATTTATACCCCTCCCAACCGGAAAGCCGGTGGCTATCCCGAAAATACAGTATGACTTTGGGAAAGAGACGGCAGATGCAAAGGCAAAGAGAGTCGAACGGTTAAAGGCAGTCAAGGAGGAGTTCATCCATGCGTGGGAGGGATACAAGAAACATGCTTGGTTGCATTATGAAGTGGCGCCTCTCAGTGGAGGATACAGGGATACATTTGGAGGCTGGGCAGCCACCTTGGTGGATGCGATGGACACTTTGTGGATCATGGATTTAAAAGAGGAATTTGAGCAGGCTGTGTCCGCTCTTGTGGATATAGGGTGGTCCACAGCAACCGAGGAAAACTTGAATGTTTTTGAGACGACCATAAGATACTTGGGAGGCTTCCTGGCGGCTTATGACCTCTGCGGCGGCAAGTACCAGATCCTGCTTGATAAAGCTGTTGGCCTGGGAGACATGCTTTACATGGCATTTGATACCCCCAACAGGATGCCCAATACTCGGTGGGAATGGCGAAAGTAAGTTCACCTAGTATCTTGTTAAGTATAACATCTGACAATTGCGGTCTAGAGCAGCAGCGGGAAACGTACAAAAAGCCCCTGATTGGACGCTGGTGTCCGAGTTGGGCTCCTTGAGCGTCGAGTTCACGCGCCTCTCCCAAATCACAGGAGATCCGAAATATTTCGACGCAATCCAACGCATTTCGAATGCATTTGAGCAGTCACAGTCAAGTACAAAACTTCCGGGCATGTGGCCAGTAGTGGTCAATCCCAGGAAGCTAGTCTTCTCCGAGGACAATACATTCACCTTTGGGGGGATGTCCGACAGTCTCTATGAGTACTTTCCGAAGGTATGCATGTAAAATTTCCATTGCATCTGTACCCTTCTGGATTGCCTACTTATGGCTTTAGGAATATTTGCTTCTCGGAGGCCTCTCCCCGCAGTATCAAAAGCTCTATGAGGGGTCCATTGAAACTGCCAAGAAATACCTCTTCTTTCGGCCTATGCAACCAGCCGAAAGTGATATACTAATATCTGGCAATGCTCGTGTTGTTGATCAAAGGAAGGTAGAACTCGACTCTCAAGGTCAACACCTCGGCTGCTTCGCTGGAGGCATGGTCGGCATCGGGGCGAAGATCTTCAACCGCCCTGACGATCTAGAGATAGCTCAAAAGCTTGTTGATGGATGTTTCTGGGCTTATGATAGCATGGTTAGTGGGATCATGCCTGAGATATTTCATGCTGTGCCTTGCGACGACCCGAGCAATTGCCAGTTCGATAAGAATAAATGGTATAACGCTGTGATAAAGAAGAACCCAAATCCACCACAGGAGGGTGAGGAGGCGTTCTCTTCTGAGGAGCTTCGTGCGCAGCACATTATCTCTTCCAAGCGGCTGCCGCCAGGCTTCACAGACATCGGGGATACCAGATATATCTTACGGCCCGAACATATCGAGTCGGTGTTTATAATGTACCGGATCACCGGAGACACGGATCTGCAAGATCATGCATGGCGAATGTTCGAGTCGATCGCGAACGTAACAAGAACGCCTATTGCCCATGCTGGCATTATTGATGTTACGGACGAGCAGCCGATCCAAAGTGACAGGATGGAGAGCTTCTGGTTGGCGGAGACTTTGAAATATTTCTATCTGATCTTCTCGGAGCCTGATCTCGTGAGCTTGGATGATTATGTTTTGTGAGTAATGGCTCCATGCATTACCGGAACTATGCTAATCCTGGCACAGCAATACGGAGGCCCATCCCTTGAAGAGGCCAAAGTGAGGAGGATATGTGGGATATACATGGATTTCCTCGGCAATATAACGGCATGCATGATACCAAAAGAAACGCTATTTAAGTTAACGCGATGATCCACACCTTGCTGCAGATGAAAACATGATCTTCTGGCACTATTGAGCTCCTGCTCCACGCGCAGGCAATGCCTAGTTCGCTATATACTGCATTTCTTGTTCCAGAGCGCAACTCATCAATTCTCCGCTGTTTCGGCTCCCCACATATCTCTCACGTGGAACCATCTGTTCTGTTGTCTCCCATGCGCATGGTCTTCAGCCGCCTACACATATAACCACCTCTCGGCCTTCACTACCTGGACGCTTCCACCCACCCCGGTCACCGCTTTCTCCAGCTCCTTGCTTTCCGCATCGGCCCCCTGACGCACAAACACCACACACCTCTGCTCCACTTCTCTATCCCAGTCCTTCTTCCCAAGGGCCTCATCCTCATCTTTCGTCCTCGAATTCCAAGCCCACACCAGCGCCTTCTCACCCCCCTTGCGTCTCGCACGCAACCACTCCTGCACATCCGCCCTCTTGCCCCCCGCAACTCGACAGATCACAATCTGCAGCACCTCGGCCTCGAACTGAATCAGCTTCGTATCCTCCGGCACTGCGTATAGGTAGAATATGCTATCCTCAACAGGCCTCCCCTGCGTCAAGAGGATCTCCAGCAGCGCTTTCGTCGTGCCGTGGATGTCGGTGTAGTCGTGGTCATGCAGCGTCGGCCAGGCGGCCAGGAGGACGATTAGGGGTTCCTCGGCGCTCGTAGAGGCTATGCTTGGAGCTTCTGGTGTGTTGGCGGTGGTTTTCCGGTATTGCAGCGTGATGGTATTGGGGTTCTCGTTGAGGCCGTGGAGCGTGGAGAGCAGGGCGTCGCGGGTGGAGACGGCGGAGAGGGAGACGCCGTCGTTGGGTGTGAGGAGGACGAATTCAATGAAGTTGGCCATTCTGAGGCCGGGTGGTGGTAGTCACCTATCAAATTTTCCGCCGGGGCGCGGTTCTGTGAGATTTTTACGGACAGGGGATGCAGACTCGATTTTATATCATAATTTCATGTGACAGGAACTCTGTTGCGACCCACTAACTAATCATGATATAGATCGCAAAAGAAGGTTGTAAGTAGAGCGGTCGTAAGCACTATCACATATCACGTATAACTCCACGGGAACACGGGACCGGAAATTGTCAGCACTATCCTCAGCTGATCTTTCGATGCGTTGATGGTGGAGATGCTGAGGTCTGGTGGGAGCGGGGAGCGGCCGCCCCTTTTCTAGCCGATGGTTTTAATTGGAGAGGTCATCCCCCAAGTGGAGTCTCTGACCGGGAGCTTAACTGAACAGCTCTTAGACGCCACGGAAATCCGAGACGACCTTTAGCTGAAAGCGAATCAGCACCTGCATTCGAAAAGCTATAGCATGACGTTATAAGACGATGCCTTCATTCAGCTGCTTTAAGACAGATACGCCGACGACTCTGATCTATACTCCACGACAATCTGATCTATGCTCCACGACAACTCTGTAGGTAAAGTTCTCTGCCCGTAAAACCACTCCTGTCACATATTGTCTTCTATGAATAGACTTCTTTTTTTGAACCTCTTCCAGAATCCAATGCGCGTAATTCTGGGTCACTACCCCTTTTCATGGCGTCTTCAAGCTTCATCACAAGGATGTCAGCCATCTCTTCTATCTTCTCTATCAGCTCTTCTGTGTTTCGCGGGTCCACATCCTCCTTGCCCTCTGCTCTCCCCTCAAGCAAGTCTTGCAGCTCCCTGCCCTGCTGCTTTAGTTCGAAGAAAGCGTCAGAATTTTTCCTGGCCTCCAAAGCAGACACCAAACCCGTCGCAATAACACACATCCATCCTTTCACATACCACATTCTTCTTGGTAAATAGGTACTGCCAAAGATACTCCCAGACCCTTCCGGAGACTCTACTCTCCAGGCTCATACTCAGCAACCACTCTCTAGCTCGCACATACCGCTCCAGCGGAACTCTCAACGCCTGCGCTCTCGAGACCGCAAACTGCGCACAGCACGGCTGCGCCAGGCGCTCCGGCACCTCCTCACCTGGGAAAATCTCCTTCTAAGCCTGCATCAGCTGCAGCTCCTCAGACTTGCCCAGCGTCTCTTCCGTCGCATATGGATGCATCCAGTCCGGGCAGCCAGGCTCCCAGTGGCAGCGCAAATTGGCGTAGCCCTGGCGCTGGACGTAGTCGTCGTTGAGGGCGCGCAGCATCTCGACGGCGTCGGAGTAGAGCAGGTCGTTGTTGTGCCAGGCGTAGCGGTGCGCGTGCATGAAGATCATGGTCTGCGGCAGGTTGGCGTAGTGCTCGATGATGTACCTCAGGTACACCATGGCTTCGTTGCCCTTGTTTGCCGGCGGGTGCAGCGCCGTGGAGAAGTTGTCTACGGTGTAGAGAGATGCTGGCAGGTCGGGCAGCTCTTCTGAGACCCACGATATGTCTTCGGATTTGAGATGGCCGATGATGAGCATACGGTCAGGGGCTGTGACATTGTCTGATGCTGGCGTAGAGACATGTGTGGGTGCGAGTTGATTCACTTCATCGCCCCAGAGATATCCATCGTTGTTTTCGTCGAGATATTGAATAGCGTATTGGTGGCGAAGGAAGATAATTGTCGACAATGTCACGGCGGCAATCACAGTGAGGATTAAGAAGCGACAAGATAAGAACAACCCTGTGGGAGCTTTTGAGGAATACATCAGAGATGTGAACGACACAGGATTGTCAGGTAAGGCGAATTGTGGTGTCCGGCAGCAAGAAGTTGTAAAGATATATTGAGCAACATACACAAAGGGCGCGAAATAGCCACAAGAAGTTCTTTCAAGGCTTCTTGTACATCCAGTCACAACATCCATTGCCAAAGGTACATAACAATCAGAGTATTTTGTGGTATCTAACGCTGTTGGCAAGCGCGGGCGTTGCCTGATATTTGGGCGCTTATGGAGGCGAACTCTATTTCAACTCTCAAAACCAAGAATAGCTCGGCGGCTGTTGTAACAGCACCCCTGTTCTGAGGATTCACTACACTTCATATTAATCTACATCCACAGGAATAACATAAACGCCTACCAGATCCGCGTTTTGAGGTGTCCTAATTCACTAGGGCGCTGCAATCGCCTTCAAGTGCCCGATCCACCGTCCACACGGTGCATGGGCCTGTGGGCCCCGAGCGCCTATATGCAGCTGGGCTTGCTATCTAAAACACAGTATCTCAGTCTTAGCGAACGTTTTGCTATCAGTATCATCTCTTTGACCAATAGCCATGATCCGATTGCCGCTCCCTGTTTAGACGCCATGCGCTGGACTATCTGGACTATCAGTAGCGCGACGATGGCTTCTTCTTTTGCAGCAGAAAGACTATCGCCAAGGGAACCTGCATATTGAAAGACTCTGCTAGATACATTAAAGACGAGTTTGTCGCGTGTTAGCCATGTTGGACTCGCTGCATTGTTGGCCGTGGCGGCAGCTTGCAGCTTGTTGGACTGGTGCTGTTGTTGTCGTTGTCGTTGTCGTCGATTTCGACGCCACTTTATGACTTCAACTTCCTTTTTGAAAATCCTGTCTTGAGACAAGATTAATGATGGTACCCTGATAAACTGCGATTTCATTTTCATTTCAGCGACTCATACTTTGGCTGCTGGTCAGCATACTCATCCAGTACCCTAATCCTATATCTGCCTCCTGTCCATCCACTTTATTTCTCATAATCATCTCCCACTCTCATCCAACCTCCGCTCCCTTCTATTCACCCCCGCCTGAGCCAGTCGTCACACAGATCATGACAAACTCCACATGCTACTACCCGGACGGCTCCGTCGCTGAAGACGACACGCCGTGTTTCTCCAGCGACGTCGAGTCCTTCTGCTGCCCTTCAGGGTCCACATGCATGACCGATCCAGGACCTCTCTGCCGCAACGACGATCCCCCAGAAGGGATCGAGTCGAGCTACACGCGCGGATCGTGTAATGTGCAGGACTGGTCGTCTAGTGCGTGTCCGTTGTTCTGTCTAGGTAAGTAAGCAACCAGATCCACAAACTCCTTTTCGGTCTTCGAAGTAAAAAGGGGCGAGGCCAATGGTGGTGGTGTTGGCGTGCTGATATGAATCTGGTGATATGTAGCCGACGTCTCCAACGCAAGCTTTGCAATGCAATGCCAGACATCCGCGGCCAACGGCGATTTCTGCTGCGGGTACGACTACGTGTCCGGCGCGTGCAACTGCAACAACAACTACACCAGCACCTTCCCGCTCTACGGCTACAGTCCGATCCAGATCGCTCCCGCTCAATCCACCACAACAGCAACAGCAACAGGCCCCTCGAGCAGCGACAGCAGCCCCTCTTCACCCTCCACGACCATCACCACCATCACCTCCGGAGCCACCCTCTCCAGCACATTCATCCCTTCCTCCTCACGTCCGCTCTCAACAATAACAATCACAGTCTCCGCCAGCCCCTCCACCACCTTCTCGATTCCCACCTCCAGCTCCTCCGCAACCAACTCCTCGAATGTGTCTAGCGGCGCAACAGCAACAGCAAAAGTCGGCATGGGCGTCGGCATCGCCATCGGCGTCCCACTCATGCTCGCTCTCAGCGCGCTACTAGCGCTGCTATTCCGCCGCCAGCGCTGCCTAGCGCAGCAGTTGCAGGAGCGCCAGCGAGGAGACACTGCAGCTGCTACTGCTGTGTCGTCGTCATCCTTAGCGACGCTGCAGAAGCTGCATCCGTATGAAAGCGTGGTGGTGCTGCCGAGTCGGAGTGGGAGTTCGGTGAAAGCCCCAAGGGAGAGTGGAGGAGGGGAGGCGGAGGTGTATGAGATGCCGGGGCATGGGTCGAGGATTTGGGGGTAAGGTACTTGAGAGAGTGGGGAGTAGGTGGGGAGGTAAGTGGCCATGCTGGTTGGATAGGGACGGATAATTTGGAAGGGTAAAGAAAGGGGCTTCGTGGATATGGATGGGATCAATCGTCATGGGCGGGATGCTGAGAGGTAGGAATGTACATATAGATCGCAAGCACGCACTTCGCAGCGTCCAACTCGATAGACGAGACGTGGTCTGCTACAGAGTGGTTGTTCATATCACAAGCTCTTGCTATCATTCTCAATCTGAAGCCATGGTAATATCCCAAATGCTGTCCATTAATGCTCTAAATCTAAAGGAGCTCCCCGCCTAAAACATCTACTCAAGCTCTTCTCCTCCCATCCCCTTCCCCGTCTACCCTCCCTGCCCCCTATCCGCACCCTCTTCAAGTCCATATACACGCCTTCCACCAAGGACCCCTGCTCACCGGCCCTCTAGTACGGTTTATTCAAGCCCAGATCCTGCGCCTTGATCTGGAGGGCCAGCAGCTTGCTATACGTGCGGCATAGCGCCAGATTCCCGCCCATATACCAGAAGTTCGGGTGGCCGCTGGGTCTCCACATCTGTTGGGTGCGTGTTAGCTGCTGCTCTCTCTCACATCTATAACACGCGCGCAGAAAACGGGACAAACGAAAGGACGGGAATAGACAGGAGGATAAAGGGGCACAAGACATACCGCAATCAACTCGCCCTCCTCATCCAAATCCCACACATCCTTCAGTCTATCCGCGACTTTATCGCCCAGGATCTTCCGCGCGCTCGTACGCATGTTATCATACCCAGTCGCCAGCACGACCGTATCCGCCTCTACCTTCCGACCATCCTTCAGGACCAGCGCATCAGGCTCAAAGCCCTCGATCCCAGCCTCGCAGCGGACGACGCCGATCTTGCCCGCGGCCACGAGCTCGCTGCAGCCGACGTCGATATAGTAGCCGCCGCCGCGGGTGAGGTACTTCTTGTACAAGCCCGCGCCATCAGCGCCAAAATCGAGCGCGAAGCCGTGCGCGCGCAGCCCGTCGAGGAGCGGTTTTTCGACCTCGGCGATCTTGGCGGTGAGGGGGCGGGAGAGGGCGAACTGCACGGGCAGCGGTTCGGAGTTTTCGTACACGTCGCAGTCCTCGGTCGAGGACGCGTCGGGGCCTTCTTCGTAGAGCCCGGCGTGCATCATCATGAGCCCTTTCTCCGCCGTGAGCACGTACGTGCCGCGGCGCTGCACGAGCGTGACGGACGCGGCGCCGGCTTCGTAGTAGTTCTGCGCGATGTCGTGGCCGGAGTTGCCGGTGCCGACGACGAGAACGCGCTTGCCTTGTGCGCCGCCGGGCGTGAGGGATGCGTCTTGGTGTTGGCTGCCGTGGTAGATGCGCCCGTGGAAGGATGACTGGCCCGGGAAAGTGGGGATCTTGGCTTCGCCGCTGTGGCCGGTGCAGAGGACGATGTGCTTGGGGTGGAGAGTTCGGTGTTGGTCGTTAGGTCGGGAGATGTCGACTGTCCAGGTTGAGCTGCTGGCGTCGAAGGTGGAGCTGCTGATGGTTGAGGAGAGCCAGACGTTGAGCTCCATGATGGATGAGTACGCTTCGAACCAGTCACCGAGCTTGTCTTTAGGAGTGAACTGCGGCCAATTTGGCGGGAAGGGTAGGTATGCCATATGCGTGTAAAGCACAGGGTCATGGGTCACCAGCGTCTGGAATATCCATTAGCTCAGCGTCAAACCCGGAATGGAGGTTTCATAGAGTAATCCATACCCGATACCGGTTCCGCCAATTGTCCCCAACTCTCTGATTCCGATCGACGATCAGGCATGACAATCCTAGCATCTGTAACCTAGCCGCCATGTTCAAACCTGCCTGCCCCGCTCCGATGAGCAGCACATCCGGCTCGTTGTCGAGGAATTCTTTCTGTCTGTCTCTGCGTTCCTGCCAATTGCCCATGCCTACACCTCCCTCAAGGCTATCGTTCCCGCCATGTGGCCTCCTCGTCCCAATCTTCTCTTCATGGCCCTTCAACTCCTGTAATATCGTATGTATCATATATGCCTTCCACTCTCCCTTCTTGTCCTGCCCATTGACAGCACTATCGCCATTCATGACACCATTGGTAGTCTTTCCAGTATAAACCAATCTCACGACTCCGCTACCTCGGCCCACATCGGTCTCCCACCCGAACATACTCTCGACCCAGTTGACGCCCTCCACAGGGCTCTTAACGGCAGGGACGAACTGTCCTTTCTGCCTGGCGCGGACATTATGCAAGCCTCCCACATTGCCCAGCCCAGACCCCACATACCTGACCGCCTTGTCCGCGCCCTGCAGCGTGCGGAGGTCCCACGAGAAGGCCAGGAAATCGCGCCACCAGCAATCTTGGTGAAGAAGCGGGGCGAGTTTGCTAGCGACATCTCCGGAGGGCTTTGAGAGCGCCGACTCGAGCTTGGAGAGCCAGTCGCCGACGATGGCGGCGGGGTCGAGGTCTGCTTTCGGGAGTGAGAAGGTGGGCACGTCGATGATGTGGGATTCGGGTTCTGCTGGAGGTGGTGCCGTGGAAGCGGAGATGGGCATCGTGACGGGCGCCATGATGCTGTGGAACCCTCTTTCTGTGTCTTTACAATACAAGAAGAAGAAAGGAACTGAGAAGGTAGAAAAAGAAGCAGAGGAGGAAGAGGGAGGAAGAGGGAAAAAGAGAAGAGGAAGGTGGTGCGAATTTATAAATCTCTCTTTCTACTCTACCCCTCGGTGGATCCGCCGCACACAGTAGTTGCTAAGGTAGCACCAGCCCAGCACAGCACATGCACGCCCTTTTTTTTTGGTTTAAAATGGCACGTCCCTTCAAAGCCCCAATCCACTCCCAAAAATCCCTTTCTCAATTGGCCCAAGCTCTCCAAATGACGATAAAACCCGCCCATCGGGGCGGACTTGGCCCGATCCAGCGCGGTGCTTGCGCTGATTTGCGCATGGGGTTGCGGGGAAACGATCGCGCGAAGGTAGCGAGGGAAGGTGTGCCGAGCCCCATCTGATCTCGCCAAAGGGTTCCCTGATCGGGCACTCCGGGCCACCCCACCCATTATTGGGCCGCGATGCGCTGAAAGGGTCGGTTGTCAACGGATTCCAGGGAGATAATGAAAATCCCAGGCCAGATGACAGAAATGCATGGCATTTCGATTTGTACCTTTTTTCTAAAGAAAGAATTAGTGGAACATTACTTCGTACGGTAGCACGAGCGGTCACATGCTCCATTCCATCTTCCGGCCCACCAGCGGACTCGGCAGACCTTCCCAGCGACAACCAAACACTCATAGGAACACAGAGGCTCGATATCTACGCGTGGAATGGCTCATGATGAACAAATCTTTCCAGGCTTGGTGACCCTTCGGAGGAGCGGAAAATTCCTTACGGGTATTTTCGTTCGGGGAATATGACAATCGAAGTTGGCTGGGGTTACGAACCATTGCTAAACTCCGTCAGACCCCTTATCGCGCATTCAGGGGTATCTTCTCTGAAAGCGAAGCATATCACCTCAGTCTAGCACCATCAAAGCCAGACAGGATCAGATTCTCTCAGTCTTCTTGAATTCCTATAGCAACCGCAACTCTACCTAGCTAGCACATCTCCCCTTTCCGCCATAATAGGAAGTCACTATCCTAAAGCCACTCCAGGCTCATCTCCGTGTCCGTGGAAAACCCCCACTTGGACCCCTATCAACGAACAGCAAACACAGAAAATCGCCCGTAGAACTAGGCAGGAAGACGATAGATCGCCATCCTCGTGGCTGTAGATTAACTTTTCGCCCTAATAGAGCAACGGCCTTTCGCTTTCCCAGCTATACAAGCAAGGGGATGCGTAACAAGCTTTTGACGAGCTTACGAGAGGATTGAACGCGCAGAGTAAAGCAAAGTGTTGCCGTAAGACCATGGGATGCAGAAAAATGCGACTCGTCACGCGTGAGAAGAACCTAGGAACGGCAACAGCCCGGTAAACCAGCCGCTGAGAGGGCGAGCGGTCAACCCTCCTCTCCATCATCGCTCTCCGGCGGATCCGACAACTCCTCCTCTTCTTCCTCCCGCTCGGAGCTGATGGCAATGACCTCGCCCACGGACTTTTCACGGCTTCTGCCTTTGCCATTCGTGAGGCTGGTCTGCTCCTCGTCCTTCTCGCCTATATCCTCCATCTCTTCGTCCTCATCAGCACTGCTCTCGGCGTAATTCACCTTCCCCTTCCCGCCTGCAGCCTGCCTGCCGCTTCTTCGCCTCGCCTCGCTGGATGGGACGTCGGACTCCCCGCTCGTCTTCCGTGTCGCCTTGGCTTTTGACTTTGAGGTGGCCTTCTTCGATGGCGTATGTGGTTTTGACGACGCGCTGCTGGAAGCTTTGCGCACCGGAAGTTTCTTTTGTGTAGGAGATGTATTCGACGTAGTCGTCGTAGGCTTGGGTTTCTTCTTTGCACCGGCAGTGTCTGCGGGATCGGATTTTCTCTGGTTCAAATGTAAGCGGAGGCGTCTTATTGACGGAGTTCAGGGGAAACGCGTACCTTTTTCGTAGCCCTGACCTTGCTTTTGACGATCTCGTCCAGCTGATCAACCAGCTCCTCCGGCAAGTACTGCTTCATGGCGATATCCTGAGCCACGTCATGGCTCGGCAGGTGTGCGAATAAGCTACTCGGTAACCTCATCTTCCCGGGCCATGCTTGCATGCTCCAGCCCTGTGCCTCCTCGTAACGTCGAATGATCGCTTGCGCGAGGTCACTCAGATAATACAAGTTCTCACTTTTCTCCGGGGCAATAGCATCGCGCGTCTGCTTCACTCGCTGCGCCACGTGATAGATGATGGCGATATTATCTTCAGTCGCGACAGGGGTAAGATAGAAGAGAATGTAAGTCGCAAAGTCAACCAGATCATCTGCGGAGGTGGAGAAGTCTGGATGGTGAGCGAGGAGGCTGAGGAGACGGGCAAAGAGAGGTTCGAAGATTAAGGTATTTTGCGAGTTCTGGCCCTGTTGGAGTACTTGCTGCTGATGCTGTTTCGCGCGGGAGCGGATCCACGTGATGGTGTCAGTTCGGAATTGAGAAGGCGGCTCAAATGCAAGCAGAAAGATGATGGTATAAAACCGGGGTGCGAGTTGTCCGAGTCCGAGGTACTTTTTGAGTGTTGTAATGAAGCCCACACGTACGTCAAATAATGGATCTTGTGCAACTAACGCAAGACGATTGAACGTCGTTGGGGACACCAACTCCTCATGCACCTTCTGCCGGCAAAGCTCCAAGTACAGCTGAGCTGCTAGAAGGCGCAGACGGGAACGGTGGAAGGCAGGGGTAGGCTCCTTCTTTGAAAGCTCGCCATCCTTGTCGATGAGCGTGTACAAGAGCTTGTACACAGGTTTAGAAGCATCCTGTACAGCATCGGGTTCAGGGAATGCCCGCACTCTGTTGACCAGGATCTTCAATGCCCACAATTTCGCTTTGCACTCATCGTCGAGCTCGTCATCAGGGACCCAATCCTTCTCCTTGGGCTTTGACGGCGTCCGAACATTGAGAAGAATCTGGTTGACCGCGATCTCCATAATAGCGTCCCACTGGTCGTCAACGACTTTTGGAGCCAGTAAGAGTAACTGGCTGATCGTTGCCAAACGTGCAAGAAAATGGGCGCTACCATACTCAAACTTCTTCAGACTCTTGTTGATCAGGTCCTGAGCGTACAACTCCTTTCGTTCAGCCGAAGCCATGATGATTGACACCGCATGTTTTGCTGCCTTCTCGGGTGTTCCATACTGAGAATAGCTGACCAACGCTTGGAGGAACCTCCGATCTCGAGGGATCTCTTTCGGAAACTTTCGTGCGAATGAAACGCACGCCTTGAGAGTGTCGACTGCTCCTGGATCATTTGGCTTCTGGGCTGTGGGCGCTTGCTCTTGGACTACACGGCAAAGTTCTTCAACGTGTGCCTTGAAGACTTCCGGTGTTTTCGTGGACATCTCTTTGAGGACTTCATGAGCAGTGCTGCTCAGCCCGTCTTCGTCTGTCCTAGAGTACTCGACAATCGGCGGGACGTGTGACTTATTAAATATAAGTAGACTGCATCTATAGAGCAGAGGGGTCAAAGTCTCCAGGATTTGCACCGCGGAACTAGGGGCGTTCTCGATGCGTTTTGTGAGTTCTTTCTGTGATTCAAGAGCAATTAGCATTTACCTATGTAGCACGAAGGATGTGGTTTCTTACTATAGCTTTATGGACTGTCCGATAGTCACTCTCTGGCGCCATACAGAATCTCATAAGCTGATAATTCCTCCGATCGTGCATCTTCGCGAATTTCCACAGGTCCGCGGAGACTTTGACGCTATCTGGAAGTTGCTTTGCCATGAAATCGATAAGTTTGCCCAGATGAGTCTTGATCTCGGCTTCTTTCTCGTCCATGACCCCGCCCTGTATACTGCCGTCAATTGGAGGACCCACGCGAAGGGTTGTGCTGCTTACATTATAATCCTCGCACCGTTGGAGAAAGGCGTGCAAGACCTTTGCTAGCTGTACCTGCCTTGCCTGCATTGCGAAAAATGCTGCCTTGGCCCTAGCATCGAGATCGCGGACGAGTATGAGGATCCTTTGAGAGCGGATTTTGTCTGCATTCAACTCGTCTCTCTCCTTTTGGCTTGCCGACTGGCTGTTGCTCTTCTGTGAGTCTCCATTCTCGGCTTTCGCCTTTGTTTTAATAGGAGGGTAACCGAGGGGAAGCAGAAGTTCAAAGAGAACTTGGTCCAGAAGAAGGTTGATGTCCACGTCATTGGTATAGAAAGCCGCGAGTGTTTTCGTTGGGATGGCACCGAGCACAGTTGAAACCTCCTCATTTCCGGCTGCTATCTCGCCCGCAGCAACTCCCCATATACGGCCCAAAGTACGCATGCCCTCGACTCGGACGCCATGCTTTCGATCCCTCGCTCGGTCGGCCAAATTGGAAAGGACGGTCTCAGGCTCCGTCACACCTCCATCTCTCCCAAGCTTCAAGACAACATCACGGAAGGTGAATGTGCCGACCGCTTTGATCGCTGCGATGCGGACCCGTTCGTCTGAATCGACAAGCATTCGGGCAAGATCCTTGATAGGTGACTGTTCATCATGCAGCGTCAGTCCCATACCTCCCCCATTTGTCATCAGTATCCGACCGATGCTTGTCGTCCAGGCCGCACGGACTAACGCTGACTTGTCATTCTTTCTGCTGAGGAAGCTATTGTACGCCCCAGCATGGACCTGAGGAAACGGCTGAGGAGAAGCAGGAGTTGTGAGGATGCTTTGTGAGGTTATAGGATTTTGGTATGTGGAGAGAGTGATTGGTGGATAGGCCGCAGGATCCATGGGTGGGGAAGGCGGCAATCCAGCCGCGCCAATCCCCGAAACTATGTCTCCCAATGTCTCCATGGCGAGTAGCCGCAATTGTACGTTCTCCGCCGAGAGCTCTGCTTCAAGCTGGGGAATAACATTCTGCAGCACTGTCGGACTGGCTCGCCATAGCTCGCGCAGCAATTGATGTGCTTTATGTAGTTCCTTCAGATCCTCTTCTGTAGGCCCGCTTGGTCCCTCATCGTCCGATGCATCCTGGTCATGACTGCTCATCCTTCGGTGGCGGTGATTCTTTGCGCTAGATCCATCCGCCATCGCTGAGACATCCATAATAACGTCATTGAAATACTGACTGATATATCGGGCCATTTTCTCCGGGCAGGTATTGCAGATCGTCTTTGCCATGGTATATGCAGGTGGTAATTCCTTCAACAACAGTGTCGACTGCTTCTCATCCACTTGTGCTACACCATTTCGCTTGTTCTTCGCCGAGTTCGAACTTGCTGCTCGTGGATCCGCTCGTAGGAATTGTGCAACGATGATGTCCACCACTTCCGGAGGTAGACTTGGGGCCTCATCCACCAATATCACCAATATCTGAGTCATCTGGAGTTCAACATTCTTCGCAACCTGCTCTCCTGTGGAAGCCTTGGAACTTCCTGACAAGATATCGAAGAAGGAGGTGAAGAGATGTAGTATCAGGGACTCCGCATTCGGGATATCTGTCAAGAGGACAATGCTCTTCACTTGCGCCAAACTCTGGAGGACGTAAAAGTTTTGCGCATTATATGCGTCTGTAGGATCGCTCAAGGCGGGCAATATTGAGGTCACGAACAGTGCGAAGATCTCCTGCCACACCCAGTCTATTAGCAGTTGCTTCCAGCATGTCCCAGTCCCAGCCCACTCACCCTCAACTGCGCGCTCGTAAACGGCGCATCCGGCGCACACAACCTCAGAATATCAACCAGACAATGGCCCGTCCAGGCGCGCACGCCTCGATCTTTATGCGACAGGAGGTTTGGGCTTGCCAGCTCCTTCGCGACGTGCACGAACGCCTCGCGATCCACTTCTTCCTGATCCAGATCTCGCAGCTCGTTGGCGAGCGCTTGTAACCTCTTCAACAGCTCACCGACCGGAATTGGCCTCCCAGCGCGCCATGAAAGTGGCTCGGTGAAGCGTAGCCCACCTTGGGAAGCTGGCTCGGCGACTACCTCGGTGGCAGCGGCGGTGCGCGCTGCAGCACGGGCTTTGGCCGGCATGGCGGCGGTAGAGAACTATCCGGAAGCTATGCTGTAATTATATGAGACGAGGAGATGCAGGTGAGAGGATAGTATGGCGTGAAGCGCCGGTGAGGTTATTCTGGGTTGCCGCGGTTCGTCTGATGTCAAAGGATCAAGGGCGCGTCGTAAAGTGGTAGCGCGCGTATGCTACTAGCGTGGTGCAGCTCAACTCCGCTTTTACCACTCCACGTATGGGTCACCGTGGATAAAGTAGCTTCACTGCACGCAAATCATTCACACTCTGACATGCCGCATACCTGCTACAAGCGTTTACATCACAATCTAAATTATGTGTAATAGCAGGTCACTGCGACCTCAAAATCCACACACAAGCGCCATGTGAATAAGGCACATCTACCTGATGCTCGCACTCACTCTCAAGCTAGAGCTTACACCTAGTGTATTGCTTTCATTAATCGAATATCATTGTCATATCATCATTATATTCATGTGTCTGAGATTTTGCCGTCAAAAGATCTCCAAATCCTCAAATTCAACCAATAAGCCTCCACCTCCAGTTCCATCCTCCCTCCGTCTATCCCTAAAAATATTGGCTGGCCTACCAGCATATACCCCTACCCTGATATTCTTATCCTCCACTCCCCAGAAGAACCACGTAATCTCCCTCAGCTTCTTCCAGCTTCCGGTAGGCAATTGAGCCTGCAGTCCTGGCTGTGTTAATGGCTGACCTGGCTCGCGGTATGCAGGCCAGGCTTCCGCTGCGGCGTCGAAGAACCATATCATCAACGCGTATCCAATTCGCTCCATCTTGATGCGGAGCTCTGTAGGCTGTACACCGTTTGACAAACGAGATAAAGGCGAAAGCGCCCAGTCGGCACCTTCACTGGTCGCACAAACGGAGGAGGCATGAGGGGTATTGTTACTGAATTCGAGTCCTGCCTTGACCCATCTACACGAGGGTCGTCCCTCGGTATATTGAGAAGGGCTCTCTGATGTCCATGGTGGGGATTGCACTATGGACTGAGACAATACTGTCGGTGGAAGCGGATGCTGAGGAAGTAGAGAACTCTCTGCGGAAAGAACTGTGCGGTCTTCGGCGGATGATATACGGCCCGGAGGACTGCCTGTAAATATGACTAGTCCACCCTGGTCCCATTCAAGCTCCCAATCCGCGATCACAGTGACTTCCGCGGCCACAAATGGGTGTCTTAACCTTGTACAAAGGATAGGAGCGGTCGATGTTTCCCGATGCGGTGGTCTGCGCCAGAGATCTGAATTTGGAGTGGCAATGACCGAGAAGTGACCCATATCATCAGGGAGTGGAGTGTCCGTCGGAAAATTCAAGGGTACGAAGGAAGAAGGAGCAGGAGACATTGGGGCTTGACAGGGTTCCTGCGGGAAGCATCTGGCTACCAAGCCAATGAGAGTATTGAACTTGCTGGAAGGACAGAGCTAGCGGCCGGTGCTGATGGCCGCCTTATTCGCTAAGAATCCCAATGCTGTTGCAAATAGCCAACTTCAAACAAAGGTCGGGGACCTTGGTCTTATTGTGGCAGATCTCCTCTCTTGGATCACCAGCAGGGCCAGTGTATATAGATATACAAGGGGAAGGTAGTCATTTGTCCTAGAGTCTCTGTCAGCGGTGCATTGGTGCCTCATATACCGATGCGGGCGGAACCCAGGCGCGCATAATCGTAGAGTTCCATGAAATGATTCAGGGATAAGCGCCAAGCATAACTCAGGAAGAGGTTATGGTGGGGGGGGAGAAATTAAGCATGCTTACAGTCAAGCTGTCCCGATTATGGAGATCTCTGCGCCGGTGATGACTGGCGGCTAGAACGGCTCATACCTGTCCTTGAGACAAGAGAGTGCCTTCTCCTGACAGATGGTGGTGCCTCTAACAAGGCATCCATCAAGACCCTCTGAAGCACCAGAGGCCCTCGATACAAGTCCTCGCAGCATGTCATCTTCACCCCGCACGGGCTTTGCCGCCGCTTCCCGCGGCTTAAAGGTGGCCGTCAGGTCCAAGCTGAACTGATCGCCACCAATCCCGGGTTCTGCTGAAGGCACAACGACCACCGGCGCACGTGAACAAGTTCGGAAGCAAAAACTCCATGGTCTGGGTGCTGTGAAGGGCCGTGTGTTCGGGCGAAGCTTCCTTGACGAATATGCTGCTGTGCGGCAAAGCGGCCAATACCCCGCGGTCCCAATCTGTGTTTCACAGCTGCAGTCAGCCGGCGGGCGCGTCGCATACTGACGTGGCGTCTGCTATGGCAGAATGAAACCCAATACAGTCAGAACTGTAAACGGCAATTGCCATTGGGCGGCCACGGGCTTTCCTCGATAGGGAAGAAGTCATGTCGTGACCGATTCGTGCGATGTGACTTATGCCGTCTAGAGCGTTCCCTGACACATTCCAAGTTCGGTCAAATCCGACCTGGGGGATCGATTGGCTATGAAGAGAAAACTCGCAATTGCCTTGTTGATCAGCAATCTGGTTCTCAGCGGCTGGTGGTTGGAGAGTGTTCGTGCACGGAGGTCTTGATGCACGGCGGACTTGGCGGATACAAGGCTACGCCTCTCGGCCTGTAGCGAAGCCAATCAGATGCCGGAGTTAGCTTGGAGCTCAGCTTGTCGTCTCGTCTCCTGGTTGGCAAAGGGTCGAGGGATACCAGACCGATGATCATCTTTGACCGACCTAGATCGGATCTGAAATCCTTGTGGCCAATTTGTCTCTCGTGTGTCCATTACTGGGTACACAGCAACAAGCCCCGAGGCAAGTATATGCGGCCGGCGACGCCGACTTTTGCTCTCAGCCAGTCATGAGTCGGACTCAGCCTTCTACACAAGATTTAAGGAAATATAAACTCCCACCAGGTCCACGAATAGAAGGATGGATCAAGACTCATTAGAGGACAGCACAAGATGTCTCTGCAACGGAAGACCCAAGCACTTCCTCGACACAGTTATTCAGAGGATCTGCACCTTCCAATAATGAACGGGCTGTCTCGACAGTCAAGATATCAAGCTACCCGTGTGAAGAAGACGGCCATCCCATTTTGCGTGCCTTTCAAGAATATGGAAACATTTAGGTGTCTCTTCCGTGTCTACAGGACTCGGAGACACCTACATTATATTAGCACTTGGCTTACCATGGGAACAGTCAGAAGTCTTGAGACGATCGTACAGAGACTACTCCGTACGAAGCACGGCGGACGAGTGAGCAGGGGAGCTGGGGCTTGGAATTTTTGTAATTCCATCCCTGATTCTTTCTGTTTTAGGGAATTGACGGATTTAAGAAACGTCGGGCCCGACAGTGCTTATTTTCGCTAATCTCCTTCGTGATCAGTCGTGAGTTCACCGGGGCTCGGCCGCCGTCGGCCGATCACAGGAAGCTGCCCCTTTATTGGACCAACATTGCTGGAGACTCCACCGGGCGCAAACTTACGGTTGGGATCTAAGCTGTACGGAGTATTTCATATTGATAATCTACTTCGCATTTCTCGCTTTTGTCATGCGGGATTGACAGGAACAAGGACCGAGCCGCCTCTGTGAGCGCATCTGCCTAGAGGGACGGAGCTCGGGTGCCAAACTCCGGGTGCCGGGTTCAGAAGTGGATCCTCATGGGCCCTTGTTTGATGACGCCATTGGCTCGCGCTTTGATCGGGTTGCGAAAGGCCGAGTCGCAGCCTTGTCCGCGCAAGCCAGCAAAGGATGGGTGGGTGTCTTGATAACAAATACAATAAATTGCCAACGGTGCTCAAAGGTCTACCGCAACCCTTATCTATAAATTCTTCCCGCTCCGATGGTGTATATAGCAAGGCACTATGACTGAGAGAACGTCGTCGCAGGATCACAACAGACTGTCAAGTCACGCTTCCAGCTTCGTTGATATGGATGCTTCCAGTGCGACCCTCCAGCAGAATGGATATACCCGTCCACAAGACAAGCCATATGTGGACCCGGACGACATCACGTTGGCGCAGAACAGAGACACAGGCGAACCCAACGAATTTTCCAGAGCAGCACTAGACGACGACGTTGAACGAGATGCCGAAAAGGAGGACCTCGAGGTCGAAGCAGAGGTACAGGGCCAAAGGGGTCACCCGCCCGAGAAGGACCCCAACCTGGTCGAGTTCGAGGGACCGGACGACCCAGGCAATCCGATGAACTGGAAGAAGAGCTACAAATGGCTGCTCACGTTGATCATGGCCAGCCTGACCTTCTGCATCACCTTCGCCAGCTCCGTCTTCAGCACCGCGACGGTGCCTACAGCGCAGCTGTTCCACGTCTCGGAGGAGGTCATGATTCTAGGGACCAGTCTGTTTGTGATGGGTTTCGTCATTGGCCCGATCATGTGGGGTCCGCTGTCGGAACTCTATGGGCGTAGATTGCCATTGTTGTTTGGGGTCCTTGCCATGGCAACTTTCGAGATAGGAGTGGCGGTGGCTCAGAATATCTATACCGTCATGCTCTGCCGCTTCTTTGCGGGCATGTTCGGTTGTGCACCATTAGCGGTGGTGGGAGGAGCTCTGGCCGACTTCTGGGATCCTGTTAGTATCCCCACCATGTCATTGTCATGAGCGTCTACTAACAACACCGCTTTCAGATCGACCGTGGAATTGCAGTTTGCATCTTCGCAGCTGCCACCTTCATCGGACCAGTCGCAGGTCCAATCATGGGTGGGTTCATTACAGACAGCTACCTTGGCTGGCGCTGGACGCAGTACATCACCATGATCATGGGCTACTTCTTTTTTTCCGTGGCCTTCTTCATCATCCCCGAGACATATGCTCCCAAGATCCTGCAAGAGCGGGCGAAGAAGCTGCGCTACGAGACCAAGAACTGGGCGATCCACGCAAAAGCCGACGAGAACCTGATCGACGGCCGTGTCATCCTGGATAAATATCTGCTCCGACCATTCAGTAAGCCTCCCCCCTTCTCCCATCCCTCCGTCCACACACATACACCCTCTAACACCATGCCCCAGAAATGCTCGTCCTCGAACCCATCCTCATCCTCATCACCATCTACATGGGCCTGATCTACGGCATCCTCTATCTCTTCTTCGAAGCCTACCCCATCAGCTTCCAAGAAGAGCGGGGGTGGAACGAAGGCGTCGGGGCACTACCCTTCCTCTCCATCACCGTAGGCGTGATCCTTGGGGGCGCCGTCATCGCACACATCACGCGCACGCGCTTCGCCGCACAGTTCCACAAGCACGGCTACGTGATCCCCGAGGAGCGCCTGCCGCCCATGATCATCGGCGCCGTCGTCCTGCCCGCGGGGCTCTTCTGGTGGGCCTGGACTAGCAGCCCTAATATCAACCCCTGGCCTCAGATCATTGCCGGTGTGCCTACGGGAATGGGCATTCTGATGATCTTCATCCAGGGCTTGAATTATATTATTGATGTCTATAAGATGAATGCGAATAGCGCCATTGCGGCGAATACGTTTATTCGGAGCTTCCTGGGTGCGGGCTTTCCGCTCTTTGCGACGGGAATGTACCATAACTTGGGAGTACCTTGGGCTACTAGCTTGTTGGGATTCCTGACGGCAGCTATGTTTCCGGTACCCATCTTGTTCTTCTATTATGGGAAAAAGATTAGGGCTATGAGCCGTTACACGCCTGGTTAGCCGCGGTTGCATACAAAGCGTACATATTCTGGAATGTTCAGGCGGAGGTGTCTTTCATGGTTCATTCTCTGTTGATAGCATAGCGTCGAGAGGTACAGCATTTAATCCCTCCTCACATTTACTTTTACCAAAACAAATAGACTAGCATGAAATATAATATCATAATCCATAACCATAGCCGCAATGACCAGCTTATGCTCCTGAAGAGATCTACAATCCACCTACTAACAGACTCGTAATGTCCATGATAGACTAAGTCTCGCCCGCGTCTTCAATGGACTCCTCCTCGTCTTCACCACCCCTCTGCATCCATTCCCTCTCCTTCTTCCGCCAGGGAAACCTAGCATCATCTTCATCACTGAAATTAGCATCATCCTCGTCCCACTCTTCATCTTCAGATGCGTTCTTTCGGTCCTTATGCAGATCCTCAAAGTCATCTAAGCCTTCCTCCGAGGTGGATTCAAAATCGGGCGGCTCGTCGGGATAGTCATTGCCATAGTAGTCTTCGGCTGTGAGAGGAAGTACGTTAGAGACCATTTTCAACCACCGATAGCACTGGTAATATGCATAGGGGGCGCAGAGGGGTCTAATAGGCAACCAAGAAGTTGACTATATGACTATGGACGTACCGTTCGAATCCTCATCATCGGTATCAAAAGCTTTCTCACTATCGTTCTCCTCATCGGCATACAGTTCCCAATTCTCCTGGTCCTCGCCTGTTAAAATAAGTACGCCAACTTTGCCCGGCGAATGTGCTTGGAGTTCTGAGCCATCTGATTCCGCCGTCTCAGAATGTCGCATGAAGACATCGTAGACATAGTCTCCTTCGTCCGATTCATTGTCCTCCATATGTACGTCCTGATCTTTGGATGCGCTCGCACTCGGGGAGGTCTGTGTAGGCACGGTGGAAGCAAGATCACGCTCGTGAACTCTCTTTGCAGGCGACTTTGGTGGTACTTTCATCCTGAGCTCGGGTTGCCTTTGCTCCAAGTGTGAATCGGCTTTCCTGTCATCGTCCTTTTGTACCGCCGGCCCGACCTCCTCCTGTGCAAACTCTTCGAGCTCCTTCGCGAGTTCCAAATTCGACTTTCCTTGTCCATGGGTGACTTCAGCGTGATGTTGGTCCTGTTTCGTTCCCCGTTCATGCTCTCTCCACTTCTTCTCTGCTACACTTGCTCCTGGACGTTTCCGTGCCTTTTCTCGAAGGTGGGTGCTCCCTCCTGGCTGCGCCGGCTGCACTCCCTTTGTACGTTTCGCATCAGGGCCCAACGTCTCGGTTCCGTCTGCCGCTCTGTCATTGTCCTTACGTTCGATCAACACGGGCCCTGCCTTCCGCTTTCTGCTGACTCCCGCGCTTTGGACAAATCCAGGGCTTCCTGGCCGTTGTGCTGCGGAGATAAGATCGAGGGCTTCTCGAGACAGGTGGAACGTGCGTAGTTGCCGCGGGATAGCCCGGGCTGGTGCCTCAGCAACAGCCGCAGGTGTACTCAATTGTCTGTCCCTTATTCCAGCCTCTTCGGTCTGCACGACAGGGACGCCGCCTCTGCTGGCCGCGGAAAAACCCGGTCCAGTCTTCAAATTACCAGTAGTATCCAGCTCATCCCGTCCTGGAATACCGGCAGGCAGGCCGTCGCCCGCGCCAACCCTTCTCCAAACAAAGTCTGTCACTCTCCTCCTCTTACTTAAACCATCATCAGCACTCAGTTCAACGCTCTGTGTTAACGTATGGATGTAGAGTGCCTCCACAGGATCTTCATGGCGCTTGCGCTTGATGTGTAAATATTGGGGACCTCGTGAGCCGGAGCGGGCGCCGCCTAGTGAGGGCGTCGGCGACGGCGTGTTTGTTTGCGAATGGGGTGCAGAGACTGGAGCGGACGCTGGATATGGCATCATCATGTAGGTATCCTAATTCAAGAAGCGTACTCGACTGTGGAGATAGTTCGTGGGAGACACGATCAGGGAAGAAGGCAGAGGAAAGGAATCGAGTGGTGGTATGTATGGTGTGACTCGGCCGCCCTGGATCCCGTTGGCGTGAGAGGCCACGTGTAGACGATTGAATACTCTGAAAAGGGACAATGGACGGTTCTTTTAGTAGCACGAAAAAGTCGTATAATTGGCTTTGTGAGTTTGTTGGTTGGTGAACTGGTGATTTGGATGGTGCAGCCCTCTTTCATTCATATGATGGCTCCAGCCTTGAGCTTCGAATTTCGACCAATCAGCGACGGAACAGGCAAAGTTCCAGAGCGAACGACTTCCGCACCTCGCAACGTACAGGTACCTGGGATGACGTCGGCAACTTCACCTTCACCCTTACCGCATCTGGCAAGATATATCTAAGAACAAGTCTCCGCCGACCGAGCATGAGACGGAAGATCATGATACTGGACCTTTCCTTCAACTGGATGCTCCAATGCTCATCGAGATTGGAATCACAGGGCAAATGCTTGGCACATTTAGTGGTCTCCGATATTCATGTCTGATAGATTAATTCTTGCTAATAGTCCAGCCCAACGTCTCCAAATTTCGGATCGCTGTCCATTTGGCAGTGACCATCTTAGCCTGGAAAGGCCTCCCCAATGGAAGTCCTCGTCCTATAGTTTTCCTTCATCCCTAACTTCTCCGACCCTAGACCAACTACGTACATAAATATCCGCGAAATAGACAAAAGCAAATGCAAAAGTCGATTCCCTGAAGAGGTAGACGAACCAAATGAAGCAAGTAAATGAGTTAGGATTGGGTCCCATAAATGAGAACCTAGAGGGCAGGGTCAATGGAGCTCCGTGAAAAACAGATTGCTGAAGCTGTAGACTGACAAAATATGCAAGTAATAGATGCCAATCCATCAGCTAATATTAATATTTATACAATGACGGCAAAATTCGTAGGCGATATAGAAAAGGGAGAATTAGCCAACAATAACAAGCCACGAGTACGCGCCACCCGAAAATAACAAGTGAAACAAGAGATGCGGAGAATGTGACAAGCTTCTATTGCGCTCCCACTTCTTCTTCGGCCCATCCGACAAGTCCAGTATCGTTGTGGATTGCTAAACCAAACCCACCGCTCCCTGCACCGAAGCCGCCGAAAGTCGAGCTAATACTCGGCACACCAGCTTGATGTCTTGATTGAGACTGAGGCTGTGATGGCTGAGCTTGCTGGCCTTGTGGCTGACCAAAGGGGCCTTGGGAGAAAACTGGAAGGCTAACAGCGCGAGCATGAGAGCCCCTAACTGCATTCAGTCCAACATTGGTAGGAGCTAGTAAGCCCCCAATAGTGGTCGCACCAGTGGATAGAGCATCCAAGCCAACTGTGTGACTGTTGCTGTGGCTATGCTGTTGCGCGTAAGACGTGTCTAGCTGACTCTGTACGCTTCCTACGTCTCCGCCACCCACAGCGCCGTAAAACGGTGTAGCTTGGCCGGCAAACACGTGTTGGCTTTGGCCCAGAGGCGCGGCAGAATACGACTCTTGAGCTTGCTGCTGATGGTGCTGCTGGTGTTGAGCTTGTTGTGACGATACATGGTTGAGGTACATTGTCAGCGGATTATTGTTACCAGCATTGAGTATAGCCGATGCTGTAGGTGTTTGAGACATTGGGCCATTAGAGTGGCCGCTCGTCGAACCTGGAGTTGGCGAGAAACCGGACCTTGTTGGGCTAGGATTGGATCCATTCTGACTGACGCTCAGTCCACTCATGGAAGATGTCAGACCATCTACCCCTGCTTGCCCATTCTGCTGCTGCTGTTGCTGTTGTTGTTGTTGTTGTTGTTGTTGTTGTTGTTGTTGTTGTTGTTGCTGCTGCTGACTGTTGAGTTGCCTCGGAGGGTTTCCGCAGCGGTCCTTGCCGAAATTAACTTTGAACCTCTTATATTCCTCGCGGCCACGAACAGCCTCGATAGCCTTAATAGCATTTGCGATATTGGTGAAATTGACGAAAGCGCAGCTCTTCTCTCTCAGAGTATTGACAAGCTCAATCTCACCGTACTGGGAGAAATCTTGTCTCAATCTTTCTTCACTCCACGACTCATCAAGATTGCCAATATAGACATTTCTCGAAGCTCCGCCGCTGACTGCTAGTGCAATAGCGGGAGGAAGCGCACCTGAATGCTTTCCCCAGCCAATTTTCAAGCGCCGGTTATGGATCATCAGCCCCTGAAGATTGCTCAACGCGTAGAACGAGGCCGCGGATGTGGGATCAATGAATGTGACAAAGCAGATATGTTTATCTGGGATATAGCGGATATGATGTAGCAATCCACCCCGAACCACGTTACAAATCTCCTCGATTGTGGTCTCTGGGTGAATATTCCCTAGGTAGACTGTCCTGTTCCCCAAGTTGTTAATCCCACCCGCTGAAGTTGCAACAGCGGCGGCTGCAACTGATTGCTGGGCTAGAGCGTTCGAGATGAGGTCTCGGTCAGCCCCATTGAGCATGTGCGCATACCCGGGTGCAATGCCTAGATATTGTGCGGCATTTTGTTGTTGCGTTTTCGAGACGTAGGCGCAGCGATCTTTGCCATAGTACACTCGGCGTGGTGCTGCCCACTTCGGTTCTTGCGGAAGCTGTGCGACGGCTTTCATGGCGTTTCCGATGGACAGAAAATGAACGAACCCTATAGACTTTTCCTTGACTATCTTGACAGTGTCGATTGGTCCAAATTTGCCAAGATCTTCCCGAAGTTCCTCCTCCGTCACGGTCTCGGGAAGATTTCCCAAGTAGACATTGCGTGAAGCACCCTGCTGCTGCACTGCAAGTGCGACCGAGGTCGGAACTTGGGAGGGCTTACCCCACCCGACTTTGATATCCTGTCCGCGAATGGATAGTTTCTTCAGAATAGCATCCGAGTGGAAATGAGTAGCCGAACTCCCGTCAAGGAAGGATATGAAAGCACAGTTCTTGTCCGGAAGCAGCCTTACTGACTCAATCTGTCCGCTTCGGACATGGCCCAAAATCTCTTCCGCCGAAGTTTCCGGGGGTATGTTGCCCAGGTAGACCGTCCGACTTGTCCCCGATACAAGTCCTGGAGTAAGCTGCACAGGTGATACCGGTCCTCCTAGAGCCCCTGGCAGGTTGGTAAAACCACCTGTCGGTGACTGAGGACCACCATACAACTGAGATCCACCGAACGTTGGAGAGACAAGTGTCTGGTACATTTGCGGGGCAACCGCAGTCTGCTGTGCTTCCAACGGGTTGTTCCAGTGATTCCTTTGAGTTTGCTGCTGGATTGCAGCACCCTGGGGCATGAAGCTAGCGAAGTTCGAGGACTGCGGCGAAGCAAAGGTGGATGGACTGCCAGGCTGAAACGGACTACCAAGCAGGAGCTGCGAAGGTAGCAAAGGTGTGGTAAATTGCATGTCAAAAGCAGTTGCAGGGCTAGCCATTTCGTTCGCATTATTCTGCGGTCCTTGGTTTATGGGGTTCGTATTGATCGTGGCGATATTCGCCGGGCGTGGCCGACGGTCGGCATAGCTCCCCATTGAAGGCTGATTAGACGTGAATGCCCCGTGAGAAAAGCCGGTATAATCGAAGCCCGAGGCTTGGGATTTCTGTAGTCGGTTTGAAGCAGCGCTTGAGCCCGTCGGAGCCTCCTGATGCTGCATGCCGAGAAGGTGAGGCGGCAGGACAAAGCTGTCCTGGATCTGGGGGGATATAACAGCCGTGGTGAACGATTGTGGGGCCGGTCTGGTTTCCACCTGACCGGATCGAGGGGGTTGAAAAATGGCTTGTTCAGCCAAGCCTACGGTAAGAGTGAGAGCGCCGTTGCCTACAAGCAACAGGGCAAATACCTGCAACGTTCATTGGCACCATCAGCATTTGTAACGGGCAAGATCATGAGCACGATGCAGTTGTAGAAGGCCAGGAGAAGCACAGAAGGGGATCATACAGATTATACGCGAGCTTTGACAAGACCAGTCCTCTTTCTATTCACAACTCTCGAATAATTATATTGATGGGTGGACCTGTGTTACGTCCAATAACTTAGTTCGCGTCCACAGGAGGCACCGTATAAGTTGTGATGTTCAACGGTCTTTCGTTTCCACTGGCCGAAGATCGATATTGGTGTTCTTCAATTGAAGAATATCCGAATCCAAGGCCGGTCTTCTTGTATATAGTTGCCCGATCGATTAGGAGCTTCAAAGAGAAGACCGAGCGAAGAGTGGTAGAACGAGTGACTGAGAAGTGTTGGAATACTGCAGACCGCGGTCTGTTTCAAGGGTCCAGGCAGGTTCGGTCAGAGGATGTAAGCTGCGAAGGTCCAAAAGAACGGCGAAGAAAGAGTGGATGTTAAAAAAAAATAATGAATGTCGGAACAAAAAGAAGCACAGAATGGCAAAAAGCAATGTTGAGTGATGGATGGGGTATGAAAGAAGGAGAGGGAGAGCAGCGAACAAGGAGAGCAGGAAAGTTAAGAGCTAAGCAGCCAAGCAGTGCTATGAGTGCTGTACGGGGCCTTATTTTGGCGAATCCCTGTGAAATGAGCGCGCTCGATTGGGCATAAGACTTCCCAAAAAAGGAGTCGGCTGAACCATCAGTCGAGAACTCAGACCCCCTTGTCTGAGTGCCGACCCTCTCCTTTGCATCCTGCCCGCGTACGAAAAGTACAAAGGGGGCCGCTTTTCCATCGCTTCCTGATAGGTAATTTAAGCCTTGCTTTGGCAACCGTTGACGGTGCTTCATCTCGATCAGCCAATCGACTAGTCCCGACACCAAGGGATGAATTCCCCGTCCCCCCAGCGTGATGATGTACTCCCGAGTAACGGAGTATGGATCAACTGAATCGATATCCAACCTTGGGCACAAGTGACCGATTTGGCAACACTATCAAAGTCGTCCGGTTTGCTCTTTCTTTTTGCTCACCAGAACCTGCTCATCCACACAGCGCCATCCGCGTCTTGATTGATTTTCCCCCACCCCCCTTTTTGCCATTCGAACGGGCGCTTGGAGCGTGTGTTCCTGACTAAAGTCTAACCTAACAGTGCCAAAAGCTCCACCTCAGGCGGCTTAGTGTTCGGCCATGACTCCGGCTAACTGTTTAGCGAGCCTTGTCAGAATTAGATGACTGCAACTGTGTATCAGTTAGTGTTTGTGAGAGAGCGTAGTCGTAGTGGTCTGATCCTGTCTTTGATGGCATATGGACGAGGATGGATGGCTGTGCGAGTATGTTGGGAAAAGCATGAGCGAGCGTACCCTGGGAATTCCGGCAGTTTTGTAACATGGAAAATGCATGCAATTGAGGAAAACTTTGGATAAGGGTAGTTGTACCCGTACCGTCCCTTCATAGGAGCGCAGTACATTATGGTGCGCTATCATCCGACTTTTCGTGTATCCTCAGAAATCCGTGTCTCTTCAGTTGACCTTACAGTGCTCCAGCATATCGAAATGTCAAACTACATCCTCTACAATACCTTTTCCATGTGCTGCAGATCACTCTTCGCCTCCATTCACGATAAGCAAGGGGTCTTCGCCAGACTGCACATGCTGGACGGCCGCCTACCGTAGATTATTACGGTGACCCATAGACTCGTTACACTCAACCCATCAATCGCGATAAGAGTCACATTTTTTGACTCACGTCTGAGCCGACGCCATATATCCACCAACTACACGACCAACAAGCATTGCCGTTGTTGCAGCAAAGCTCAATTGCAATTGGCACAGTATGGCGACATTCGTGTACATCGATGAAGACGTGGGGGTCGACGCAGCTCCTGCGGACGGCTCCGAACAGGCTCCCTTTAAAACACTCCTCTACGCATACATCCAACACCCCCCAAAACCTGACGGTCCTCAGTATCTTACGCGCAAATCGCAGACGGGGCCAATCGCGGAAGGTCAAGACGAGTCTGCAAGGTTAGAATGGAAGCCAGCCTCAAAATCAGCTCTTAAAAAGGTGGATAAGCTGTATGAACAACATCAGCGGAAGGCGGCACGTGAGGTGGAATTGGTTGCCCAGAGGACAAAAGAGGAGGAAAGACGAAAGCAGATACTAGAGGAGGCAAAGAAGGTCGTTATAAAAGAGGACACTAGTTTGCCCAAGGCCATCAAGATCAAGCTCGACGAGAAGGATCCCAAGGTCGTGAAGCTGAGGAAGAGTGATAGTGAAGAGAAGGGTACAAGAGTCAAAGTGCTTGGCCGCATACACAGACTTCGATCCCAAAAAGATGTCGTCTTCGTCACGCTACGCGATGGATACGGACAATTGCAATGTGTTCTAACCGGCGACCTTATAAAGACATACGATGCGCTTACGCTGACCTTGGAAACGTCCTTGATTATTTACGGCGAGATGTTTGAAGTACCTCCCAAGCAGCATGCTCCTGACAATCGAGAGCTCCATGCGGACTACTTCGAGGTCATTGGCAAAGCTCCTGGTGATAAGGAAGCAATCACGAACATCGTGTCCCCCGACGCTGACCCTACCACGCTCCTGAACCAAAGACATCTCGTCATCCGCGGAGATACCGCCTCTTCTGTCTTGAAAGTCCGCGCAGCAGTGTTGCGCGCGTTCCGAAAGACTTACGAGGAGGTGCGTTGCACAGAAGTGACCCCTCCATGCATGGTGCAGACCCAAGTCGAGGGTGGCAGCACACTTTTCGAATTCGACTACTATGGTGAAAAGGCTTATCTTACACAGTCGTCACAACTGTATCTTGAGACCTGTCTGCCTTCACTGGGCGATGTCTTCTGTGTTCAGGAGTCTTTCCGCGCCGAGAAATCGCTAACTCGTCGCCATCTCTCTGAATATACTCATATTGAGGCGGAGTTGGACTTCATCACCTTTGATGATTTGTTGGAGCACCTCGAGGAGGTGATATGCCGTGTCATCGATCACGTAATGTCCGATCCCGCCATTGCGAAGGCCATCAAGGAGCTCAACCCTGGCTTCCAAGTTCCAAGCCGGCCATTCATGCGCATGAAGTATTCGGATGCCATTGCATGGCTCGTAGAACACAACATTCCTAACGAGGAGGGGCAGCCACATACCTTCAACGACGATATTGCGGAAGCTGCCGAGCGCAAGATGACCGACATAATTGGCAGACCTATCTTCCTAACGCATTTTCCAGTGGAGATTAAGGCCTTCTACATGAAAAAGGTGCCGGAAGACATGCGTGTCACGGAAAGCGTCGACTGTCTAATGCCCGGTGTGGGTGAAATTGTCGGCGGCAGTATGAGGATGGAGGGCTTTGATGAGTTGATGGCGGCGTACAAGAGAGAAGGCATCAGTCCAGACCCATATTACTGGTACACGGATCAGAGAAAGTACGTCATATAGCCATTCTCACCAAACGTCAAGTATGATTGCTAATGGACTTTTACGGCAGGTACGGCACCTCACCTCATGGAGGCTATGGCTTGGGTCTCGAGCGTTTCCTTGCCTGGCTCTGTAACCGATGGACTGTCCGTGAGACCTGTCTATATCCGCGATTCATGGGACGGTGTAGGCCATAAAGAGTTCGATTTACCGGTCTTGTACGGAGTACTCCTCCAGAGTCGAAGGCATTGCAGCAAACGGACTTGGGCAATAAAGGCGGGATATGATGATGGTATAGGCTGCTCTTTCGTAGTTTCCATGATGTAGATAGACTCATCAACGCAATGAGCACACGCCTGCCGATTTAGAAAATATTTTGTAGCCGTACCGCTCTCTTCATCATACAAGAAGTCGTACATGCCAGGCATGATAGGCCCCTGAGCCTTCGTGCGCTCAAGGATGCCCCTCAACGCACGGACCCAGCACTCTTAATTTACGCGACATCACCACCCCGACGCGTTCTCTCCACGTTTCCCAATCCAGTAATTCGGTCAACTACAGAGAGATACTGCCTGCCTAGCTTTGAAGCTCAGCCAAAGTGCATTTGCAAGTGCATTTCCATGCCGTCCTGGCTCTCCGCCGGTGTTTAGGCCAGCAGCCCTGTGGTGGTATCTTCTCCAAGAACCAACCTTCGATCGTCGGTGTCCTAGCTCTCGGCGGCAATACGATCCCAAAGTCAGCATCTGGACTTCGTGGATACTCAACCCAGACCAGGCTGCTACTCTCTTCTCCGGTTACTCGAGCTTCTACGACCCCCCATCCTTTGCGATTGAACTACTTGCCTGCTGGAACAGGGCGCAGGCTCTTCCACTATAGCTCGCGGACATCAGGCTTGTTGGACCAGTTCAAAGGTGCACTTCATTGGATCAATACTTTCAACATGCCGGCGAAAGACAAGGCAAAACAGCCGAAGCAGGCTACATTGGGGTATGTTAAGCCTGCGCAGTTGACTTTGGGGTGGGTTTCATTACCGAGGGGAGCAAAAGAAACATCACGATGAGCTTGCTGTCCACTGTGAAAGAGCGGCAGTCATCTAAATTACTGAACTCATCAATCGTACAATGTGGCTAACGGTCGCTATTTCTACAGGAAATTCTTTGGGCGTCCCAATGGAGCACCAGCGGCACAACCGCAACAGTCGAAGCTCAGCTTCGCTAAGCCCAAGCCTGACGCAAACGAAGAAGATGCACACGATGGCATAAAGGGGGAACCACAGGTCAAAGCAGAGGACGAAATGGAGGTCGATACGAATGGGGTGGGAACACTTAGGGAGCCTGAGACTGAGGATAACGTCCCCCAAGCCACGGATTCTGAGCAAGACGGCGGGATCAACGGTGCTGGTAAGCAGATGATCTATCATGGTACTCCACTTCGGCAGCACTGATGGTACCTTGTAAACAGATAGCAAGAAGCGGCCGCATCCGAGCTCTCCAAAGGCAAGCGTGGCATCTTCATCTCCAATGCCGGTCAAGGAAGAACAACTCGATGAAAGCGACGGTGCGGAGTCTGACGACGAACCTGTAACTAAACGGCAACGTCGAGCGGACAACAAGCCGCAAAGGGAGCCTGTGAAAATGTCCAAGAATCTGAGACCCGAAGAATCGAAAGCTAAAGTGAATGGAAATAAACTGCCAGACGGGAATTCCAAGATAAAAGCAGAGACAGATACCCAAGAAAGGAGCCCTCCAAAAAGGCAGATGGAGGAAGCTGTCGCTGCAGCGGAGGCACTATCGCCAGGGGATACTGATCCGTCCGACGCAGAAGAAGCAGCTGCAGAATCGGAAGAAGAAGATAAACCGGAGGTTGCAGCTAAAGCCAGGGAGAAGATACAAACCACCCTGAAATCGGGTGGCCAGGATCCCTACCCAGATTGGAAACCTGGGGAACCTGTCCCATACGCGGCTTTGTGCACGACGTTTTCTCTTATTGAACTCACAACAAAACGTCTACAAATTTTAGCCTACTGCTCTCTCTTTCTACGTCAGGTTCTCCGACTCACACCAGAAGATCTGCTCCCCACTGTACAACTAATGATCAACAAGTTGGCGGCGGATTATGCAGGGATCGAACTGGGCATTGGCGAATCGCTGATCATGAAAGCAATCGGTGAGAGTACCGGGCGAAGTCTCCAGGTTATCAAAGCAGATCAGAATGAGATTGGTGATCTAGGTCTGGTAGCAGCAAAGAGCAGATCTAATCAGCCCACTATGTTCAAGCCCAAACCACTTACCGTGCGAGGGGTACACCAAGGCTTGATGAAGATTGCAACCACCGAAGGCCAGGGTGCTCAAACTCGAAAAATTGGGGAGATCAAGAAGTTGCTCTCAGCGGCAGACGCAAGTTTAGCTGGCAAAGGTAGCAAAGGTGTCGATATAACGAAGGACAAGGGCGGACCCAGCGAAGCAAAGTTCATTGTAAGAGCTTTGGAGGGGAAAATGAGACTAGGTCTTGCAGACAAAACGGTCTTGGTAGCTCTTGCCCAAGCTGTTGTCGCACATGAGACTCAGCAAAAAGGGCAGAAGTTGCCCAGCACGGAGCAGCTGGAGAAGGGCGAATCCATCCTGAAGTCTGTCTACAGGTAAAGTGTCCTGCATCCACTTACGGTACTCATCTGACTTTTCTCAGCGAGCTTCCGAGCTATGAAGTAATCATCCCTGCGATCTTAGAGCACGGCATCTTCAACCTCAAGGACAACTGCAAGCTACGGCCTGGTGTCCCATTGAAGCCCATGTTAGCAAAGCCTACAAAGAGTATCACTGAGGTACTTGATCGTTTCGAGAATAAGAATTTCACTTGTGAATACAAGTATGACGGAGAACGGGCTCAGATACATTATGTATCAACGGACTCACCTGATCAATTCTCCAACAACATCTTACATGTCAACCCTTCTTCGCGGAAAGGTGAGAAAGGCTTGTCAGCAATCTTCTCCAGAAACTCTGAAGATCTTTCGAAGAAATATCCCGACATTCTACAGAAGTTACCTACCTGGGTCAAGCCTGAAACGACCAGCTTCGTGCTCGACTGCGAGACAGTGGCCTGGGATCTTGTGGAGAAGAAGGTGCTCCCCTTCCAGCAGCTGATGACGAGGAAGAGGAAAGATGTGAAGGCGGAAGAAGTCACGGTGAAAGTTTGCGTCTTTGCATTCGATATTCTGTTCCTGAACGGAGAGGTTGGTGTACCCGTCCAGTCCTATTGAATCATGCTTATGTTGTCCAGTCAATCGTCAGGAAGCCGCTTCGTGAACGTCGGGAGCTCCTTCACAATGCCTTCCAGGAAGTGGAAGGAGAATTCTCCTTCGCACAAGGAGGAGATACATCAGAGATTGATGAGATCCAACATCTCCTTGATGAGAGTGTCAAGGCCTCCTGTGAGGGTCTCATGGTGAAAATGCTTGACGGTGAAGAGAGCGGGTATGAGCCATCCAGACGTAGTCGTAACTGGCTCAAGGTATTTTATATCCTTATCCAATCCCCATCTGATGATATCTAACCTCGCATGCGCAGATCAAGAAAGATTACCTTGCTGGCATCGGCGACTCGCTCGATCTCGTGGTGCTCGGCGCCTATTTCGGCAAAGGCAAGCGTACCTCGGTGTACGGCGCCTTCCTCCTCGCCTGCTACAACTCCTCGTCCGACACCTACGAAACCGTCTGCAACATCGGCACCGGCTTCAGCGAAGCAATGCTCGAGTCCCTTCACTCCGACCTCTCCGCCATCGCCATCAGCAAGCCCAAACCATTCTATTCGCATTATTCCGTCGCCAAAGATCAGCCAGACGTGTGGTTCGAGCCGCGCTTCGTGTGGGAGGTGAAGAGCGCGGACCTCACGCTGAGTCCCCGATACAAGGCGGCCATTGGGCTGGGCGTGGATCTGAAGGATGAGCGTGGCGTCAGCTTGAGGTTCCCTCGCTTCATCAGGGTCCGGGATGATAAGAAACCGGCCGAGGCGACGACAAGCCGCCAGGTGGCGGATATGTATCGCAAGCAGGAGAGCGTGACGAAGAGTAAAGGCCCGGCGGTGGATGATGATTTCGAGTATTAGTCTTTGCTTGGCTTTGTCCTCACGGGGCAGGTGCCCCTGCTCGTACACGGGTGCTTGGAGTCCTTTGGCGTTTCTGCGATTGCTTGCTTGCCTGCTGGCTTTGACGGCAAGAGAATAATGACATCTGCTGCTGAGCTCATCATAGATAGAGTAGGGGTAGCTATAGCTTTGTCTCTTGATAAGCTACTCATTGCAATACAGCTGATTCCTATCTCTTTTCACCGAACTTACTTGTTGTAAATCTTAGCCACATCTCCTCTACCCCCTCACTCACCGAAACCGAAAAAGCTACAGTCCAAGTCCCCACTGCACTCTATACTGCACTGCAGCATCATGAGACCCCCAACATTAGCACTCACTTAGCCATCCACAGCGACACACACAAAGCAATGCAAAGGAAAGAAGAAGTTCATGAAGTAAGCTCGTTTGTATTGATTTCGTTAGTTAGTTATCTAACCATCCCATCCATGGCATCCAGGCATATGCACGCATGCAACGCACGCAGGAAAGCGCGCTGACTGCGCCGAACTGCTTGCGACTGAGGTCCGGACCATCCCACTTGGCCTGCACCGAATAATCTGTAAAAGTACATGAAAACAATGTGTGCATCTGCATGTGCATCTGCGTCTGCGCCTGCCTAGCCAAGCCGTCCGGGTGGGAGGTTGGGAATTCGAGCCTTTGCCTTTCCGTTCCTCTCCTCTTTGCTTTCCTTTCCTTTCCTTGCCATTCGTAGAAAAGGCACACAGTCCATCACCATCACGACGACGCCTTTCCTATCCTCCATGAGGCCTCGGAAAAGAACGAAGACAAAGCCATGCGTGTCGGAGCCCTGGACCACCTGGGGCCAAAACAAGACACCTGGAGGGCAGGAAGGGTATGCAAGACACATAGACACGCCGAAGAGCCACGAGGGCACGCAACGTTGCGCTGCTGCTAGCTAGCTATTCAACCTCAGCCCTGAGCAGGTGGATTTGCTGACTCTGGAGAAAGCCATACCACTCGCAGGCAGGGGACCGAGATGAAAACAGCAGCAGAAAACACAATAGAAACAAACAAACAAACCAGTGCGCTGATGCCAGGGCCAGTAATGGCCATGCACAAGGTCCCATGATCCCAGAGGAGGATGATTCGATATCACATCTGCACTGCGCAGATCCGCTCAGATACCTCCCCGAAGCACAAAACCTCATCGCCTAATCCCGCTAACCAAATATGCACAGATCGTCGTTCCGCAATGTAAGATGACAATCACTAGTGGGGGTCATAACAAATCTCAGCTCATGCCTGGCTCTCATCAAGGCTGGCTAAGCGCTTTTGAATGAGATCCTGGAGTATCAGCAACGAAGCCCGCTCCTTCTCCTTGCTCATCTGCTCTTGCTCGGCGCCAGACTCTGGGGTAGGCGGGGAAGCAGGAACATGGTTCGACACCTTCCGCGGAGTCCCGGCAGGCTGCTCCGTCGTGTTCAAGACTTCATCGGGGGCTTCAGCCTGTGGTACAAGGGAAGTTAGTCATGACGTCACTTGATGCAGGCTTCCATAGGTTAGGCTTCAAGTGACTTACAATGAGCGTAGCAAGCAGATTCTCTAGCTCGTCGCTGCTGAGCTCGCTGTTTTGGGTCGCCAGCTGGGTAAGATTGAGAGCCGCTTTGCGGTCGAGGAGGGAATGATTCGAGAACTCAGTTGGCAGTTTAGCCTCAGGTTGCACACTTGGGCGCGTTTCGGCCGGAACTGGGGTAGTTGTCGTAGCCGTCCCATTTGTTAGAGAAGCCGCCTGCTTCCTGCTCCTAGCAATCAAAGTCAGTATGAGATGTAGCAGCGGAGGTGGAGGAGATGCGTACCGTTTGACGCGGTCGATGAAGTCCAGCTTGACACCACGTTCAGGAAGGCGATAAACAACGCCAAATTCTTGCTGCTCGAAGAACCCTTCGTCATCACTAGGTTCGTTCTCGATTTCAATAAGGCCGTTGTTCTTGAACCCGCGGCGAAGTGCAGTATCGACAATTCGAGCCTTCTTAGGGCGTCGCACTCTGTGGACGACGCCTTCTGTGCGGTTGCGTCTGGCCGAAGGGTCAAGATCAAGAAGTTCATGATCAACATGGTTAGGGCACATCCAAGGGTGCCTGGCTTTGCCGTTCGCAGCACGTGGGGGAGGGTTAGCCATGGGCGGATCCAAACAGTCAAGATGCCATTCCAGTGCGCAGAAATCACAGGATAGGATCATCTGGCCATTCAAAGAAGACTTCCCGCAACGGAAGCAGATCACCATACGACCCTTCGCATCTCTGAGCTTCTTGAGGTCGGCGATTTCTTCCCAGCCACCACCGCGCGCCCTGTTTCCTGTTAGCAACGAAGATGTAAGACTGAAAGGAATGTTACTTTTGCTTATGAGTCACCGCGTCCTCATACTCGCCCTCTTCACCGGTCTTGACGCCCTCAAAATAGTCACGGATCTCAAAAGGTAAGTTGAACGCCACAGGGTTCTTCTTGTCAAGGTTTGCCATCAACGCCGCGAAGAGGCCTCTAGGAGGCTTCGGTTTGGGGCTCCTCTTAGCTTCACACACATAACAGAACCAGGTGTCCTCGGGGGTGTTCTCTGGTGCGATAGGAGGATCGAGGCACGTGAAGTGAAACGAACGAACACACCCATCGCAGCAAAGGAGTTGCCCACTGCCACCACAGGCTGAGCAAAAGTCATTGTTCTCATGCTGTAATCCAGAAGTCAGCCTTGCGAAAAGCATGGTAGAGTCTGGCAGAGCGATTGCTTTCTCTTTGGGGATAGCGGTGTACGTGAAGAGAGACATGTGGCCCAATCATCTGTAAGAAATGGTGGGGAAGATGCGTTGTCATACCTGCTCAGAATCCTCGTTACTGTAACCGACGGGGCTATTCCTGCTTGCTTCCGCACGAGCAATACCAGCGATAACACCTGCCCTCTTCTTCACAGGACTAAAAAAAACCTCAGCGTCAGCATTTTCAGCAGGAGAACGGGCGGCAAAATGAAAGCTGTGACAGAAATTCGCGTCTCCAATGCTAGCGTCCACATGACGTTGCTCAAGCCGAGATTGATGTAGATAGGCAAGAACCATAGGTACATGCATCAAACATCACAAATTCCAAATCAAGTAAAAACACAACGAATGACTAGTAGAAGAGATAAGATACTTACGACATCATGACCCTTGGCTTCTTCCCACTCCTGGCAGGACGGCCATTCAAGCTTGGAGCTGCTTGACGCGAAAGACTGTTCTTAGCAGTAGGCGGAGGGAGAGATAACTCCGGCGGGCTTGAGGACACCGGCGTATCGAGGTCGGTAGGGTCATCTCTCAACACCTCTTTGGCAGCGCCGTTGCGAGAGCGAGTCGAGTAAGCTGGCGTAGATGTTGCTTTTGCAGTCACCGACTGCCCAGCTGGTGCGGCAGAGGTCGTTCGACGACGAGGGGGATTCCGAACGTGGCTTTCTCGCACACTGTAATCTTCAAAAGATCGAGCTAGCTTTGCCTTCTTGGTTTCCAGTGGCTCTTCATCTTCAGCCGCCAGACCAGCAGTTTCCGATGACCGTTTGAGAGTGTTATGAGAAGGTGGTGGACGGGGCGCGGAAAGGTGTAACTTTTTGATTCCAAGCGATGGCCCGGTTTTGGTGGAGGTAATTGGTTGGGGTTTAGCAGGGGTCTCGGTGGTCGATTTGGCGGCGCCCAGGTCCATCCCTGGCTCTTCGATAGTCTGGTCGATCGATGACAGCGAGGACATCGAGGAGAGACTGGCTGAGCGACGACCCGCTTTGGAGCCCGCTTTGGACTTTTCCGCTGCAGATGATGTCTTCGCCGGCATAGTTGCTGCAGCCTCTTTTTGAGGTGCTGCCTCACCTTTTGGCAAGTCGGGAGTTTTGGTTGGGTTGTGGTGCTGCTTAGCTCGTGCCGTCGCTTCCACCTCGCTCACGTTATTTGCGGCTCCACCTGCCACAGCCGAAGAACGCAGATTTCGGGGTCGCTCCTGAGAGGACGATGTCAACGACGGAGTGCGAGTCTTGACCGGCGAGTCCGATGATTTGGAAAGGCGCTTCGATTTCTTTGAACTCTCAGTTTTGAACTCTTTTTTGGCGGAGTTGATGTAGTTTTTGAACGTAATGCTCTGTTCAGGCGTCAAGCGTTGTGCAAGGACGGCATCCAAAACCTCAGCCAGGGCTGGGTCCTTGCGGCTCTCACGGTATAACTTGTCAAGAGCAAGACCGAGATGAGCATGTCCACTTTGTGCTGAGCGCACAAGTGCGTCGTGCACTGCTGCACTTGTCGTGCCCGGATTGAAGCGGATAAGAGAGTTAGGTGCTGCGTGTGACGAAGCTTGGGAAGGTGAGAGATTGGAATTTTGAGTTGTAAGCTGGGGAGTTGTAGCTTTTTGGAATTGCGGAGCAGGGGTTGATGTTCCGTTCACTCCGGTGGATACATGAGGAGAAGTGACCGTGGTGGCGGCTGGTTGAGCACTTGACGAGCTGAGAATTGGAGTGTCGGAAACTCGGCGAATCTCACGGGGGATGCCATGCTTGTAACTGGTACGCCTGTCATCTGCAGGCATAGACCGCCTCACCCGAGCTTCAGAGGTGTGAGAAGTGGAGTTTGAGTCATCAGTTTGATCCAAAGGTGCAGCTGGAGCAGCGGCATCGCTCATTGACCGCCCTGGCAAACTGGGGACGCTGTTTTCTTGCCCCATCTCTGGTCGTTCGACAGTGGCGACTGGCGCAGCTTGCTCTTCAGGAGTCTTCGAGGTCGAATCTTGGTCGGCGTCAAGAGCCGCGGGGGCAGGTGTTGTAGTGGTGGTTTCGGGTGTGACAGTCCGCTCCTGCACTCCTCCAGTCGGCGTATTCCTGTATTTCATAGGCCTCTTGGGCGCATCAGGGATCTTGACTCGTGCTTTCACTTTTGGCCCAGGCAGAGCTCCCAGTGGTGCCATGTACTCCAACACGCCCTGCCTCTCCAAACCTTTGTAGTCTTGGAAGCTCGGTGCGGGGGCCCGTAGAGGAGGTTCCACCCATTTGTCCAGGAAGGTCTTTTGCCTCTGTGCTTGCTCCTCGGGTTCGGTAGGATGCTCCTTGCGCTTAGTAGGACCGTTCAGAGGACTGGAGACGCGGTTGGACTGCCGCGTGCTCCTGGCTGAAGCCATCGAGAGCTTCCCGGGCTCGCCTCTAGGACGCGATCGGAATTTCTACCACAGGGGTTAGCAGAGCACATTGAGTGACACTGGGGGCAATGTGGTACATGAACTGTTTTCAACTCCTCCTGACCACTTTCTACTGTTCTTCAAGATTGGCACGCGATCCGTGTCGCGCGGTGAGGCACAAGGGGTACTCCGTAGAGATGGTGGATGAAGATGAAGGGTGACGGGCGAAGCGAGAAGGTCCCAGTAGTCCGCCGCACTGCGTGGATTCAGGGGTGGTGCCTCCTGACCGTCGCCCACACGTAAGAGGACTCGACGACTCGAGAAACTACAGACAAAGCAACAAAATCTCGAGAGTTTGATAGAAGAAGGATGGTTTTGATGGTTTTGAAGTTCAACAGGTGTTGAGAAAGAGTTTGACGATGGGTGATGAGAGTCGAGGGAGGGAGGTTCTTGAACGGGGGTGAGAGACGGAAAGTGTAAGGGAAGAGACTCTCGCGCTGCCGAGTTCTATAAACAATAATAACCCACAATAGAAATGTCCAAAAAGAGATATTGTCGGCGATCTCCGAAAATAAAGGTGAGAGCGCGAAAAAGAGACGGTTGGGATCGAGAGGTTGGAGACTTTGGTTGCGCCTAAAGGGGTCATTGAACAGGTTCCTTCATTCACTGCAGTATTGTGTGTCACGAGAACCAAGTCACAGATAGCATCGAATAATACACATGCACTCTCAATAAGGCATGACCCGACGAGGCATTAGACACTGCTTTTGGCTTTTATATTGTGACTAGCTTTTTCTACCTGCTGCTGCCTCCGGAAGGAGGGCTACCGTTTGTCTTCGCGGTTCCTGCAGGAACTGTGCGTGATAAGGCATCAAGCCTACATCAGGATCTCTTTGAGAATGTCACCCATCACAGGAGCATGCTACTCATCGTCGCTGCTCTCTTCACCATCCTCTTCCTCGGCCGCAGCCTTCTTTGCAGGCTTCTTCTTCTTCTTCTTGTTCTTGCTCTTGCTGCCAGTTGACTTGGATAACGGCTGCTCCAGGATCTTCAGGATCTCTTCATCAGTAATCTTTTTATCAGTCTTGTACTTCTCAAGGTCAGGAGTGGGAGGTGCTGTCAAGCGGGTGAGACCGTTCTTGGTGATAGCTAGAAGACCGTTCATTAGCCAAATCACATAACCTGCTTTGTAAGATCTCTGACTTACCAACGGTGCTGAAGACTCTGGCCACGGGCTCGCCGTCCTTATCCGCAACAACCTCATATTGTCGCACGACCCCTGAGCGGACACACTCGACGACACCAACCTTGGCAGCACGCTCATCATCCAGCTGCCTCAGACTGAACGGGAATGTGCCGAACTTCGACACAATCTCCGAGAGAGTTTGCCTTGAGCTCTGTCTCTTGAGAGCGTATGTCGTCGTAGTACGGCGATGGAGAGTGGGCCGGTTTGCCAGTGTCTTGACCTTGCCACTGCCGAGGCTGACACCAACCTCAACACCCCAAACCTCGCCGACCTCTGGGGAACCCTCGCCTTTGACACCCTCTCCGGGCGCCAGGACAATCTTCTTCTTGCCCTCGATCTCGTTTCTCTCGAATTGCCAGCTTGTAGTGCTTTCGACAATGCTGCAGCCGTAGCTCTCGGCAACTTTTTGCACCAGGGCGTTGATCTTCGTCTGTGTTCGCGGCTTCACTGATGAAGCCTTGGCCTTCTCTTCATCACTACCAGCTGCTAGCAGACCCGGGGGAACCATGAGCCTGAGCAGGAGCTCATTCGCCCAGTAGGTCGCAAGGATAAGGTCCGCCTGGCGCTCGGTGATCTCTGCAGCGGCCTCCTTGGAAGGGACGATGACATTATCGCAGACTATGGTTCCAAAGCCATCAATTTGCGCACCAAGCTGGATATTCACGACCTCGCCAGCTTTTAGTGTTACTTCGGCCTCTTCTGGGTCTGAGGACAGAGGGGTATATGGCGTGACGTAGGAGCTAGGAGACACAGTGGTAGGGTGCGCAACACCTGTAATTGACCCGTCAGCTTGGCTCTTTCTTCTTCAAAGCCATGAATCAAGACCTTTGGAGATCTTCTTTCCCTTGTAGACCTTGGAGACTTCGTCCGCCAGGAGCTTGTCGCCCTTTTCACAAAGGGTCAAGATCTTCTCGCCCTCAACACACCATTCTGTGAGAAGAGCGTCAGCTTCGCCAAATTACGATGTTTTGCGCTAGCAAAACTCACCTGTCACAGCTTGCAGCACCTTCTGCGAGATCTGGGCCGCGGTCTTGTACTTGGTCAGGGTGTCCGGGTTGTTGAGCGAGTAGTCTGCAATTGCAGCGAATTCAGCGTCAGCCAAAATCTGCTTCAGTAGGATTGGATGGACTCGACAATAGCACCAGGAGGCGGGCAAGAGGGGGCATTTCTGTTGCCAGATGGGACCAATGGACTTAATCAAGTGCTGAGAACTCACCTGTCTCCGTTGTCTCCGCCATGGTTGTCTGTACAGCCTGTGGATACGAATACTGGTGTTTTGCGAATCAATTCTTTGGTTTTTGGTTGTCTCGTGTGCGAGTACCGTTTGCTCTGTGGGGCATAGCAGTCTCGGCAGCGGGACTATGACGAACACGGAACTCGAAACCCCTTCCCCTCTCTCTGCATGCGCGCTGGTGACCCCTCAAAACCGAAGAACGGCTTACCCTTCACTGCTTCTTTCACCGCTCGTTCAGCAGTCAACCTGCGCCCACACAAGGACCCAAGTTCTTTTCCAGGCAACTAATGTACCAAACCTTGTGTGACTTGTAACTGGGTGTAACAAAAGTACCTTATATGCTCCGTACCGCGTGCCCGAATATACTCGGGGAATGCTCGGCAAAGCCCCAGCCCTGACTGCAGCGCACATCATCGATGCACAAATGCCTGGTTGAACCAAGAAGAAAAGAAGCCATAAGCATTCAATAGTCACTCGCACTCTCAATGTAGCGATCGGTCAAAGATGATGTCTATTTGCACTGGTATCTTTGCAAGGCCCCATCAAAGGTGTCATCTACAACAACTGCGCGCCCTGCGCAGATCTCAGCTCTAGGGACCTTGTTTTGTGATATACAACGCTTCCCACCCAAGGTCCCGTGCCGCTTGTTCCAAAGGGCCAGTTACGGCTTGAAGAAGGGGTTGTCATATGAAATTTCGAAAGACCAAACCAAAGCACCTCCGTCCAACTCCTCCCAAGCGCTCGTAATCGCATTTCATGTGGCGCGGCTGGGACGAGAGATGAGAATCATAGCCACTCCTAGGACCGTACAATAATCAAACAAAACCACACATATCGCCGAAGATGATGCGGGACCATGGCCAAGCAGGCGACAGAGAAACGTGCCATTGTCATCTAAACAACCAGGATCAGTATCCTCTTACCCTGCGGTCCACCTGTGCCCGATGTTGGCGATTTCTCAAATGAACCTCGAAATTTTCCACACCAGTGCCAGGTCCAGGGGTATACAGTTTGCCGGGGCAATCATGACACCTGATCCTGGGTAGATACACCCATCTGATGTTAGGTGGAAGGGGCTGGTTTGGTGCCAAAGTGACCGGCATTTCGGTATTTACATCAATCGCAGTATATCGCATCGTCCCTTCGAAGGAATCGGCAGGGTAGTTTTGCTGTAAAGCAGCTAGGCCGTTTACAAGCCACTGCGGCGGTGGTGGCTGGGAGAGAATATACATTAGTCCTATGAGCAGTGAGATAATGAAGGGGATCTACTCACCCCTATGTGACCAGGGGGCGGTGGATGCGGATGATTAGCGTCCACCCTGCCTATTTGCTGTTGCTGCGGAGTCTGTGGAGGTACACTCCCTGAAGGAGTTCTAGACAATTGATGAGGGGTATATGATGCCGGTGGTTGAGTTGGCAATTGCTGGTGTTGCAGGCCAGGCGTCGTCGGAGGACCCATGGAACCAAGGACTGGTGTACCGAAGCTCTCCTTCTTCATCTTACCGTCACGTGCGAGTTCTCGCAACTTGTGAGGGGGGAGTCGCAACCGCACGATTAGTGAAGCTGTCTCAAAGCTATCTTCGGTAGCCTCTCGAGCATGTCTTCGGGATGCTCTTGACTCATGATAGTGGGACACCTCTGGCGTAGCTGAGCGACCCAGGTTTGCTCGCATCGCGGCTTGGGCTGCAGACGCAGCTCCCCTCATCCCTCTCGTCCTTGCAGTGCCGGTCATGAGATTTGACGTTGCTGGGGAGTCGGGCGCAGAATCTTCGCTCTCCGATTCATCCGAGTCGTCAGCTCCATCAGTCCTCGTCCCTGGGCGTCGGCCCCGCCGCTCTCCTGCTCTGTTCCGCTTGAGGATCCTACCATCCTCAATGCTCTTTGCCGCACCTGGTAGGACGGTGGAGACAACCTGGGTCCGCACCACGCTTTGGCGATCTTTCAGATCTGGTAATGCTGGTCCGCCACGGCGATTCGTTGAGCGTTTCTGCCGTCTTTGTTCTCGTGATAGTGAGAGTTCTGTGCGCTCCAATTCCGCCTCGTTCAATTCGTAGAAAGCAGGAGTAAAGTCTTTCGCAGACTGGTAGGGTCGGAAAACTGAAGGCAGTGGTGAGGGCAAAAACGCGTCTTGGAGATCAGCATCTTCGACAGGTCGCCCGTCGAAAGGATGCCCTGTAATATACAAACTCTTGGTGAATAGTTGGCATTGTTCCCGGATGCTATGTGCTATTGCCGTTGTGAATTCGCCGGATAAAGCTAACTCGGTCGTCATTTGCTTCGCGAATTCTTCAGGCGAGTTCAGGGGGTTATTGATGTCCCATTCGAACTGATCGATAAGATTATGAGCTCCAATAGTGATGTTCAGTTTTATTAGTATCCGCATCTCGTCGTCTTTATACGCGTTATACGGTAAGGTGGGGTCCAATGGATCTTCCAAAAGATGGATATGAGGATAAAACTCCTGAATCTGTTCCGCCAAAGATTGTCGCACTTGCTGAGTTACCGTCCCGATTGCCTCTGTTGGAATGTTGAAATCCTCAACAAGGGAGTCGACAAAGTAATCAACAGGTATTACGCGGTCGGTGAGATTCCATGTGAATGTGTCTCTGAGCTTGATTTTGTCGTATTCCACCTCCAGCCGTATGGGAACCAACTTCTCTTCTTGTTCGGCCTGTGTTGACATCTCCTTCTTCTTTATCTTGAGCCATCGCGTCCGTCTTCCCGCGGGAGGTCTTCGCTGAGAAAGGTAGACTATCCTTGTCTTGTCGTCGGTAATTCCGTTGCCATACCCCGCGTAACCTCTGCCGAAAACCGCGCCGGGATCTTGCTGTCGTTGAGTCCGCAAACTCTGGTAGTATTCAATCTCATGGCGCTTCGCTCTCAACAGTCCAGTTTGACTTTCTCCTTGTGTGATGAGGGCAGCTGCATGGAGCTGGTCGCGCGTCACGTAGTCTTCCAAGAGGATCTTCTGAAGCGATGACTTGTCACGGCGGGGTAGCTGTACCTGGTTTGCCTTCTCTGTCTGTGGCGAGGATGACTTTTCGGGATGTGTGACCGGTTCTATCAGCGACCCCGACCGCGAGCGCTTCCGACTTGGTGATGATGCCGTGGTAGCCGCGTCTGCGACGGGCGACTTGCTACCGCGCGAATTTGACACGTTCGACAGTTGCGACGGTGGCCTGTTATCGCCTTGTGGCTCCACGGCTACCCCCGATGCCATCAGCACAGCTTTCGCTTTTTCTTTTCCTTCTTTGATCGCGTTCTGCGCGCTTCCACCCTGCGGCACCGAGTCTGACAACGCGTCCGTTCCTACCGCGCCGCCATTTTCGAGTCCATTTCGTCCGATGCGCGATGCATCCTGCGATTGAGCTGACGATGGAGTCTGCACCGGAGCCGGAGGTTGTGACTGGTTGATGGAGGTTTGTATGGTAGAGGGAGAGGGCATAGCTGGGGGAAAATCGGTGAAGGCCGCTCATTGAGCGACAATGACAGTGGGAGTGATGAAGGGCCCGGTAGTGAGGTCACAATAGGTCCCGCGAAAATCTATTGAAACACCACCAACCTAATATCGTCAGCCAATGCCGCGGGATGGATGTGTGCGTGCCATGACGGCTGCACACAGCGTGGGTGCTCAGGCGGACATGGTCGGTAGGCGAGTGGGCGGAGGGGAGCAGTGAAGGCAGGAGACGATGGAGCGAAAGGAAGGGGAAGCCATCCATCAAAAGCACCACGATGGGGATCCAAGGGAATCAAAACAAACATACCGCATCATTAGGGGATCGCGCCCTAGCAAGATTATGGCCGACCAGGTCGCGTTCGAGGCGTTCTGCGCACTGGGAGTGGCCCTCGGCGATCACAGGCAGGTGGAACTAGGCCCGAGACTTCCGTGCTGGCAAAGAGAAATTGGGAAGCGAAGCGAACGGAGAGGTACGAGTATCTGTACGAACACTGCTCGGTCCGGTACCTTGTCTGCCGGCCAAGACCTAAGGGTATGGTAAGTCTCGCAAGAAATCAGCAGTGACCAAATACACGTACCTGTGCCTGTATCTGCGCAGGATGGTGGGTGGTAAGCTCGTCTGCTCACTAAGCTTTCACTTCTACCTTCACCAGGTACGAGTGAGGGAGTATTCGCTGTACGTAAAGGGCAAGTCGCTTCCCAGTAGTAGCGAAAGTAATGGAGGCAGTAATGGTAAACGTGACGGTAGAACCGGTAATACTCCGTAGAATGATGCTTGTGCCTTCTTCCCCTTGTCCCAAAATGACGAACCCTTGTCCCAAAATGACGAATAATGCTTTCCGACTGGCAAAACTGTCAGGTACTGGAGGCAGCCCAGTAGTACTCGTACGGTAGTGAGGTAGCTTGTCAGTTGTGTGCACCCGACCGACGTGGATGATCCACTCGCAAGGTCCCGATGACCCGCCGCGCCGTTTCTTCCCGCACAGCAGCGCGCACCTTAATTTTGGATTGATCCTGTCTCACGGGCCTGTCCCGACTCGATCTGATCGAGGAATGGCGCACGGCACCTGTAGGACTCGTTTCGTGTCGCTGCGTCGGCGGTCAGGGTGCGGCGGCACCTGCTTGGCTGAGCTGATTGGGGAGGCTGGGTCAAAGATACGATGGGGGAAGAAAAGGGTGAGGGAAAATGGGCAGCCCGGAGTCAGCATAGGCCATAGCCTGACTTTTTCGCCTACGTAGCCTCGCTCATGCTGGAACCCCCTCTTTGCCGCAAATATTTCACGGCTCCTTGAAGCTTTACAACTCTGCAGCACACCATAATCTACTGGAAATCTCGGTGGTGTTCTTCTTGCTACCGCACCTATTTCCCCTTCCATTTTTCTTTTCCCTTTTAAGCGTGAAGCATGGCGGAAACGCTTTCGTCTATCCTTTCCCAGGCTGAGTAAGAGTACTACCAGGCTCTTCTACTCACGTGACCTTCACTCCGCTTCTGGACTAGTTCGATGTGACGACCACTACAGAGCATCAAGGACGGCGAAATGCATCGCAGTCACAACGAGTGGATGGCATGGCATGTACAGCTACTTTGTGTGACAGCGGGGGGAAGAGCAGGAAAATGACCGTTCTGCCATCGTGGGCTGCACGGCCCTGTCAAGTCTCCCGCTCGGAGCAGGAAGACTTCCCGACAGCCCAAGAATGCTGCTTGGTGTGCCAGATTTCCCTCGCATCCGTGCAGCCCCTCCCCGATAAAAGAAGGCCATGGGATCTGTCCCTACCGATTGCTCACTTGCACTAGCACCATGGATGATCCGCTTGGGGCCGACATGCAAGGTGGCTAGCTAACTGAGACCGAGTCATGTCAAAAGACTGGTGAAAAATAAGAAAAGCAGGCCGACTGCTGCAGGGAAGCAGATTGGAGAAAATGCCCCCGTCGTCAAATAAGGGTCAAATAAGGCTAGGCGCTAGGACGGAGGTAGCACAGAGCAGCAACTCCACAGTCCACACGCATCCACGTCCACATCCCGGATCCACGGAGCTGCCGCTCAGACTACGCCGTTGGCTTTTCTTAGCTTCACTAGACACTTTCCCTTATCTTTTAACACATTCCACGCATCGAGTCCTTTGACTACTTCGTATCATCTGCATTATGAGGTAGTAGGATACATGGAGCACAGAATGCAAGTACAAAGTTGTCATCAAATCATCTCGTCGCAGCTGAGGTCAGCCAAGCAGCAGATCGCCCACCACAGCCCTATGGTCTGACATTCTGACGCCGCTACCATCCTCGAACTTATTGTCGAGCACTGCATAGCCCTCGGCCTTCCAGTGCTCTAATCTTGGGTCCACCTCCTTCCTTGCTTCCCTATCTTTTACTCTCTCTGCCCTCTTTCCCGCTTGGCCGAGGAATAAAAAGTCAATCCTAGTGACACGCCCTCCATCTCCCTTCCCATCAAACCCTGTATAAGTATCCTCACAGCCATACCACCGTTCCCTCCTCACCAATCCCCTCAGCTCCCGCACGGGGCTCTCCCGCGCGCTCAAAACCTCATACGCCTCTCCCCCAACCTCACTATTGAGATCCCCCGCCAACAGCACCGGCACGCTCTCTCTCATCGCCCCCAGCACCCCACAAATAATCCTCGCGCCCTCTCTCCTCGCCACAGCTCCCTGGTCATCCAAGTGCGTATTCAGCACCGCGACCTGCCTTCCCGTAGCGCTATGCCTGAATTCGCCCACGGTAACGATCCTCACACTGCCCGCATCCCAGCCCTTGGACGGCGTCTCGGGCGTCGGGGAAAGCCACACCGTCCGGCTCTCAAGTAGCTCCCAGACGCCCGTCTGGTACAGAACGGGGGAGTACTCGCCCTTCTGCGCGCCGTCGTCGCGGCCGACTCCGATATGGGCCCACGATGCGGTGCCGAGCCCGTGAAGGATGTCCTGGAGTTGGCTGTGCAGGACTTCTTGTAGGCAAAGGAAGCATGCCGCGTGCCCTGCTGAGGCGAAGTGTAGCTCGTTGATGAGGAGTGGGGCGCGGAGGGCCCAGGGTTGTTCGTCTGGGAAGCGGGATGAGGAGGATGCGGCGTAGCGGATGTTGTGCGTGAGGATCCGGATGGGCAGTGCTTGTAGGGAGGTCATCTTTTGTAAAGGAGGGTGAGTTCAGATGTCATATGTTATTCGAATGGAAAACAATGGCTCCTAGGGGATCATGTGTATATTTTGAGGTATAGCGACCACATCGGTATGAACAAATAAACTATCCTTTACCAAGAGCTGCTCGTTGTGGTGCATCCTGTGGCCGACAATGTATCAATATATTCAATTTAAATCCGCCCTGATCAGAGATAAACGCATAAGCAATTAATCAAGTATTCCAAGTTTCCGCAAATTATTTCAAGCACGTTTAAATGGAACCAATCCCAGGCTCCTTCGGGGTGATAAAGGACGCTCCGATCCTAGGACTTTCTATTTATTTATTATGAACGATCCATAGTCATTTCTGGGTCCAGCTTGTTTTACACCGGAGTATTATCCATTGTCCATCACTCAAGATTTGCACGGCCTCCAGAGGTATAACACGACTATGAGTCCTGCGTGGTAATATTAGTGACTGCTTGGATAAACGATCTACATATCCGTGCCGCACCTATATGCCTAGACCGTAACATGCGTGGGGAGGTAAGAGGGCAGTCTTACTGTGCTTTTGTGCCTACATGCCCAGTGATCGGGGTGGGGGGCTTGGACCACGAGTCTATCAACTTTGCGGGAAAAAGCTGATGCCCTGGAGCAGAGCATATCGTTACGAAGGCGCACAAGGGCCAAGCTGTTTCCCATCACGTTTATCAAGCAGATCGAGGCAATTTTTTTGGAGATCTCGGGAGTTCAATTCGGATCCTTGCAATCTTGCCAAAAGGGACACAAAAAGAGGAAGGAGATAAACATCCGGTGGGCCAATGCCATACCATATCGCGGAGAGAACACCCTGCAAGAAATCGTCGGAACAGATCGCTACCCCGAAGCGCCAAAGGAAGAATTTCAAAAGAGAATGAAACCCCATGACCCCTGTTCGATTAACAAAAGAAAGCCTCCTGCGAGTGTAGATGACAGCAGGAGATGCGGCTTTTAGAGTGCATGCGTCTAGTGGGCGTGATTGAATAAAGGTGGCTCATGACAGAGTTTGAATGAGCGACATCTCGTCAAACAGCCTTTTGCATCTTCGACAACCGCCCTGATAGAACATTAGCTACTTTAAGTTCCGTAGAGTAAGCTGGCCTTACCTTCTACCGATGATGGATATTTATAGAACGACACATCCTTTGTGCTTTTTCTTCGTAGGAGGTGGCTCAAGTGCAGCCACGATAGCCTGTGCAGATCACATCTAGTCAGCTGGAATTCCACGACTGCAAACCTCGGAAGGGAGCACTGATTTCTAATGAGATATTGTCTGCACACCTCATCGAAAACGTCTTTGAGCTTGTACTGAGTCAATGCAGAACACTCGACGTATCGGACTGCACCAAGTTCCTTTGCCATCCGTTCACCATCCTCCTTCCTTACAGGCTGCATCTTTTGCTTTGCCAGTTTCTCGCGCACGCTGGGGTCATCCCGAAGATCGACCTGGGTGCCAACAATGAGACAAGGGACCCCAGGGCAATGATGATGCACCTCAGGAAACCATTTCTCCCTGACGTTCTCAAACGATGCTGGTGAGGTGACGGAAAAGCAGACGAGGAAAACGTCAGTCTGAGGGTACGACAGCGGACGCAGGCGATCATAATCTTCCTGCCCGGCGGTATCGAAAAGGCCAAGGGTGTAGGGTTCATCTCCAATCCTGCACCGAGTCAGCTTATCCTGCTGCTGGTTGAGATGAATGGGGGTACTCACATTACGGTGACTGCATAGTTATCGAACACGGTCGGCACGTACTCCGATGGGAATTTGTTGGTCGTGTAGGAGATGAGAAGACATGTCTTTCCAACCGCGCCATCGCCGACCACAACACATCTACCGTTACGTCCAGTGTTAGCATCCAATCAAGGGCAGTTCACATGCTGAACGAGCAAGCGCAGCCAGCACCAGTAGGCAAGGGCATGACGTACTTGATAGTAGCCACAACCATCCTTCTTCTCGCCAACAGCGCAGTTGCACTGCCTAATTGAAGTAGATATTGGATGCTACAAGTCCAAAGCAAATATGCAAGCCGTTGGAGAGAAAGCGAGCGTGTAACTGCAACCAGCCGATGCTGTCAGACGGGGGAGTGTGTGCAAGGACGGGAGCGATAGAAGAGCCGGTTAGTGGCGCCGCGGTATGGTGAATTGCTATCGAAGAATCTGCGAGCGCGATGATCGAACAAAGCAGGTTGAGTCTGGCCGGTCAAGTCAGCAAGATACCACCGGTTGTGCTGTGTTTCGTCTCGTACCAGCAAAGATCTTGACGCGCGTGGTCGTATCAAAGAAGCTCGGCCAGGGCAGCTAAAGGAGAGGACGTCGAGCTTTGAGCGAGGGCTCACAATGACACGAGCGAGGCGGTGGTGCTTGGCAAAGTGAATAAGTAGCAGGGCCAGGGGGTTGTTATTTGTTGTCTTGGGGCCCTTTTGGTGAAATGAGGCAGCGAGAGATAAGGCTTTGGAAATTGCACGCTGTACTGATTCGAAGCCCTTAGGCGGTGGGTACTGGGCACGGTACTGGGTATGGAGTACTTTGGTACTGGAGCGTGGTGGTGATGGCCGAAAGCTTAACAAGGCAAAGCACGAAACGAGCCGGCAAGACCAGGGGTGCCCGCTATGCGCAAGGGACCAGTGGTACCTCGTTGGTAGTACAAAAGTCCTTGTAGACAAAGGTACTCACCCTTTAGTCTGTGAGGGAATTTCTTGTCGAGGTCTGTGGCTCAGGGCGTCTGTGGCACCTTGTCGCCCTTTCAACTTTCAATTAGACTTTTGGAGTGCGCGCTACTACACCGTATCAAGCCAATTAATCGCCCGAGCCACAGCAGTTGTTATTTTCGATACTGCCACTCCTCGATCTGTGGCTTTCTGAAAAATAAGATCCAGGTTATCAGACTGCGGGAGTGCCGCCTTATACGAATACGAAGTATCGCAGCCCCTTGTTCATTTGAAGGGCACGCGGTCCAGGCTGATTGACCGCATTGGCCCTTTTCAGCTCCTTACCTTATATTAGGTACCATACTCTGCATCCAATTCAAGCATGCGGGAGACCGCATTGACTACTCGGCACGTGCCCTCTTCAGCCTCCCAAGGCCGTGGTCGTGGTTCAAGCTTTCATGTAGCACTTCAGAGAAATGAATCCAACTCCCATGAATTTCATCACAAGCCTCTCTTCGTTCAACTATGCAACCCTCGACTCCGCTCTGCTATGTCGTCATCTCCAGTATTGTACAAGCTTCACCCGATGCTTCTAACATTCTTCCAAGCCTTCTTGGAAACCCTCGCAATCTACATGCAAAATCAATGAAGGGACTATAGGTATTTCTTTGGAGCATTCGCCCGACGCTTTTTGTAACCGATATATGCTCCAGCCAACATGATCTGAAATGCAACGATGGAGAAAACAACGAGGCCCATGCGCGGAGCAGACGCTGTCACGACTGGAGTGTCACATTCATTAGCCATCATCCCTCTCAACAAAGCTCCAGGGGTCAGACGCTACTTACTTTGATTCAAGCTCTGAGGTAAATGTTCGAGCAGCGTGCTATGGCTTTCCTTGAGCGTGTCTTGTAGCTTCTTCAAATGCTCTTGATAGTCCCGTCCCTGGATCTCGCGTTGCATGTCGCCCAACGACCGCTCAAGCCCTTCTAGCTTGCGTTCCATTCTGCTGATTTGGTCATATGGAATGTTCTTACCCATTACCTCCCGATGACGTGCTTCAGCATCAGAAGAGAGTCGCGCAACCCGGTCGAGCAGCTCATTGAGGCGGTTGTTTAAATCCGCGTAGTTATCAGAAGGAGGATTGCCGGGCTGAGACTGCTGATAATAGGGGTCCGCTGGTTGTTGTTGCGGTTGGACGGGTGGAGGATCCATAGGGCGAGGCTCTTCCCGAGCCATACCCATGTTTGGAGTTGTGGTCACGAACTTGTAGGCTTCAAATGAATCGGCTATCTCAGCTGTTGCCGCCGAGAGACCAAAGTAATAGTCAGAAGGGAGCTTGATCTGATCACTTCGGAAGCAGACACGATCATCGATCTGAACTTCAAAGAAGTCCGAAGCTTGCTGGACCTTCAACTTCGACGGCCGGCCCAGATTACGGTAGGCATAATCGCAGTGACCGAAGGCCAGTGAGTCAACACTGTGATGATTGCGGTACTCCGTGCTGCCGTCGTTGAGGAAGCCACGGATACTGCCACCCTAGTATTGACCGTCAGCTGCCAGTCCTCCACGGTTGTACGAGGTTGAGCACAGACCTTTCCGCCATAAGTGTCAATCACCAAGGCCAGGCCATCAAACCTTCCGACTGTGTATATGCTTGACGTTCCTAGTAGCTGTCCCTCCTTGGTGTACCATACTTGCAGGTTCCCACTACCACGCTCTGGCCCGGTTGCTCGAAATTCGAATTCCGCAGTCCACTCTGGCGACGCTGCCCTGCTATCCGATCATACAGCTGCTCTGCGATTTCCGGGCGCTGGAGGAGTCAATATGATCCTATCATTAAGCTTTTCCAGGTCAGCGGCTACGTCTTATGGCCCTAGCAGAGACTCGTTCCTGGGAGACCTACCAGTTGCGGTGGTTCGGGGTCGCCCAGAAGATGCCATCCAGGTATAGCTTGCGAGTTTGGAGAGAGACTTGGTCCACCCGTCAGCCTTGTTGATCTTCGACGCTCCCGCTCACCCTGAAACTTACTTTTGCAGGTGTCCAAAGCTCAAACGCTGGTCTAAGTATTGCGCACTCACAACCGAGACCAACAGTATAAGATTTGTGAATAGCCGCATAGTGTGCGATTGACGGGCAATCTCAAGCTAAGCTTCTAGGAAGTGGATAGCTCCTGTGGGACAGACCAGGAGCTGAAAGCTCCGAGAGCTCGGCTATCAAGCGGCTCCGATCGCAGATATGTCGAATGATAGCTATACTGTATCAGATTTCGCGTTTTTGTCTTGAGGAAAATAGGTCTCTTCAAGTCAAGCGTCGCGAGGTGGTAGGCTAACGGCAGATTGCTGTCGTGTGCTTCTCCAGCCAAGGTATTTCGGAGATAATGCGAGTATGCAGCCGTAGCGGAGAGAGATAGGATAAATAGAACGACCGTTCCAAGAATCTGGGAGTTCAGCGACTGTGTCCCCCAGCGCAGCCGGCGGTTGTGAGTCTGCTGGTTGAGGATGTAGATTGTCGCAAGCTGGCAGCAGCGGGCGTAGCAGGTTTATGACGCCGTTCTAGAAGCTCAGGGTAAGCTGTCTTCTTTTGCGCACGGACCCGTCCTGGGATCCCCCCGAAGCACCATCCCCCAGTCGAGTGTGCTCTCCGAGACGAACCCCTCGAACGACAATAATAATGCATTCTTGAGTCTGTCGTTACATCTGCGTTCCTCCACTTTGCCTGACCGGGGCGCCTCGATGGCAGATTTATACCCGTCCATACCGCAATGTGCCCTCGTTGCAGCGGCTTTCAAAATCCTCCTGTTTCCTACATAGTACGTTCGTTCCCTTGCGGACTTGATGGATGCTAACTGCGGACATAGCAAATCCACCGACTTCGAGGTACATCGGAATTGGTTGGCATTGACCCATTCCTTGCCAGTACGAGAATGGTATTACGAGGTGATTCAGACAAGCGCCCGCCCCTCAATGGCGCAATTGCTGAGACAGTATACAGAAAACCTCGGAATGGACCCTGGACTATCCGCCGTTCTTCGCATATTTCGAATGGCTGCTGTCACAAGGTGCAAAACTGGCGGATCCGGGGATGCTGAACGTGCAGGCATTGGGTTATGATTCATGGCAGACAGTGTATTTCCAGAGGGCCACTGTTATCCTCACCGAGCTGGTGCTGGTGTACGCTTTGCAATTGTATGCTACCAGGACCCCTCCCTTTACTATGTTGTCAAAGTATGGCTTATCGACAATGCAGATACGTCAAGACATCCCCGACGCCCTCTACCAGGCGGCTGGCTCACGCCGCCGCGCTTTCCATCCTTCTATCTCCGGGGCTCCTTATCATTGACCATATTCATTTTCAGTACAATGGTTTTCTATATGGGATCCTCATCCTCTCTCTCACCCTGGCTCGAAAGCAGTCCACCCTTCTACTCAGCGGACTTCTGTTTGCAGCGCTGCTCTGCTTCAAACACATCTACCTCTATCTGGCCCCCGCCTACTTTGTATATCTTCTACGTGTATACTGTCTAAGTCCACAGTCAATCTTCCGCATTCGATTTGCAAACTGCTTCAAGCTAGGAGCCGGTGTCCTAGGGATATTTGCGGCAGCGTTTGGACCATTTGCCTACTGGGGGCAAATACCACAACTCCTGAGCAGGCTGTTTCCCTTTTCAAGAGGTCTCTGCCATGCATATTGGGCGCCAAACATGTGGGCCATGTATTCCTTCCTAGACAGAGTCTTGATTTATGGTAATTGTGTGCTTTTCCATATTTGATGATGCCCGCTTACGATCTCCAGTGGCTCCAAGGGTCGGTCTGCAAGTGGACCAAGCAGCAGCGACCAGTCTCACCAGGGGACTCGTCGGCGACACGTCCTTCGCCGTTCTGCCAGACATACCTCCTCGTGTGACATTCATCCTCACGCTCTTATTCCAAATAGTAAGCTACCTCTTCACTGCACAGCACACCAATTCTAACACACAGTCAGACCCCTCTCATCAAGCTCTTCTTCCAGCCAAACTGGGAGACCTTCATCGGCGCACTGACGCTTTGCGGCTACGCCTCCTTCCTCTTCGGTTGGCACGTGCACGAGAAAGCCATCCTGCTCGTCCTCATCCCCTTCAGCCTCCTCGCACTGCGCGACCGGCGATATCTTGGCGCCTTCCGACCCCTCGCCGTCTCCGGCCACGTATCGCTGTTCCCGCTCCTCTTCACAGCGGCCGAATTCCCTATCAAGACCGTCTACACCGTCTTCTGGCTCGTGCTGTTCTTGTTGGCATTCGATCGACTGGCGCCGGCGTAAGTTCATCCCAAGTCCATGAAACAAGTAGACGAATCATTGCTGACTTGGTCACGAAAAGGTCTACAAGGCCGAGGATCTTCCTCCTCGATCGTTTCTCTCTGTTGTATATCACGGTCGCCATTCCCCTTATTGCCTACTGCTCTGGCGTGCATCAGCTGGTGTTTGGAGATCGGTTCGAGTTCCTGCCGCTGATGTTCATCAGCTCGTACTCTGCCCTCGGCGTAGTGGCTAGCTGGATTGGGCTAATGGTCGTGTATCTGACCTCCTAGTGTCTCTACGCGGTGTACACCGAGCTCACCTGTACATATAATAGAACCTACATAATTGACATCACGATGATCAAGCAAGATCCTAAAGCATTTGCTTGAAGCATTTTCTTCATTCCTTTTGTGAAACTAACTACGCGCTGTCTGAAAAACTAGCCTAAACTAGTAGTGACGAGCGGTAAAAACAAAGTCTTCATCGAGCTGTAGTGGAGTCATTCATCCTGGGTCTCATCATTCAAGTCATCCCTTCGTCCTCCATGCTTGAAATCAAATCGCTTCCTACTCAAACAGTGCCCATTCCTTGAATGTCCAAGCTCGTTTCCTTCCTCCCAGCAGATTGAACAAGTGCTCAGCCCTAACCGACAGGCACCCTCAACCGCCGAAAAACACAACCAATTTTCCGTCAAGCCATCTCAGTCCATCTGAGTACGCAAGACATACCAGTCCCTAGTGCTGGCTGCCGTTGCCATAAGCCTGCTGGAACCAGCCTCCATCACGAGGCTCTGATGAGAGGCAATATCATGGATGCGTTGGGCGCGGTCATTGTCCGAGACCTCACCGTCCGTGGCCTGGCCGTGCGTAGAACCCTGACCGTTGGGACCCAAGAAGTCCGCGCCGTTCGCGCCGTTGAGGTGAAGCTGGCGCTCACGGATGAGGGCTTGTGCGGCGAAAGCATTGTGGAGCCCGTTGGTTACTGGAGTGTGCGTCGAACCCTGACTGTTGTTGACCAGGAAATCCGTACCGTTGAGAGCGCGTTGACGAATAAGGGCCCTCTCAGCGAAGGCGTTATGCAGCGGATTAGGTCTACCCAGATTGTAGAGCGAGTGGTTGGCGTTGGCAAAGAGTGATGGCATGTGCTCCGGTTGCTCGTCGACAGCGTACAACGAATGGGTCGAGTAGTTGGCAGCAGGCTGCACAAACGGCATGCGTGGAGAGTCTGCGCGCGGACGTCCAGCAATGGGGTATGAGAGCACCGGCGGGCGAGAAGCAGGAGAAACACGCATGTGCCGTGCATGAGGAGTAAACCCGTTGACGTTGTTCATATTTGAGGCGTTGCTCGTTGTGATGTCTCGATGCTGCATCACCGTCTGAGTAGAAGCCGGGAGATTGTTGCCGGTCGTAATGTCTTGACCCTGCATCACCGTCTGGCTCGGAGTCTGGAGTTGGTAGCCGGTCATGGTATCTCGAGCCTGCATCGTCGTCTGCGTAGGAAGCGGGAGTTGGGGAGTGACCACTGCAGATGGAGTCGTGCGAGTGTGACTAGATCGCAGTGGACTTCCACGAACGCTCCGGTTGGCAGAGTTGCGGCGAGACTGCATTGCTGGATGGTTGCGATACTCAGGACTCGGATTTGCTGGTCCACGCACAAGAACGCTGCCACGACGTTCAGAATGGGCACGGATGAAGCCCGGGGGCGCACGACGTGAGTATCGGCCAGACTTGCGCTTCGGAGTAGACGGATTGTCTCCACGCTTCGGGGTTGCATCGTCTTTGCTATCAGTTGGGTTGCCGGTTGAGCGAATGAACTTGGTTCCATCATCATCACTCGACTCGTGAGAAGCTGTTTCCCATTCCGTTGTCTCAGAATTGGCTTTATGAGATTTACGCCTCGCCTTGCTTTCGTCGTGTTTGGCAGGGTCCTCGCCAAACGTGTCGAAGACGTCTCCAATATGGCCCAGCTCAGCAGCCCATTCCAATCTTTGAAGCCTTCCACTCACATCCGCCATCTTGTCGTTACTGGCATTAACACCATCGAGGACACTGGTGAGTTTCTCGTCCAGTTTGTCGATCTTCTCCAAGAGCGTAGTCTTGAATTGCTTCATCGTTTCGATGAAATCAGGCAAAGTACCAGCTACTTCCATGGCACGGGACGCGGTATCTCCAGCACGGGACGCCACATCTCTGACGTCTTGGAGCTCGTTGTCAAGCTGAACAGCGGAGTTCTCAACAACATTCATACGCTCGTTCAGGGCTCCCACTTGGCGAACCATGACTTGCACCCCGTTCTGGATAACTTCCACATCGTGAGGGAAAGACATGACTTGGTGCTGCACAACGCCTTCGAGTGCCGGACGTGGGTCAACTCCCGGGGGAAGAGGCGGGTTGGCACGACGGACCAACGGGTAAGAGAAAGATGGGTAGTTGTGATACACGTAGGTTGAAAGCTGAGGACCAAGAGGAGCAGATGCTTGGATATTGTCTTGAGGAAGGAAGTCGCTCGCGTCCCGACGAAGCGGTGGTGTGCGAGAGACGGTGAGAGGGGATCGTTGGGAGACAGAGGTGCGCGGCAGTGAGCTCTCTGTAGTGACGGAAGTTCGTGAATGACGTTCGGGTGCCGAAGCAGACGCGTTCTTGTCGTCACCGTAAACAACTCTCAAATATGCAGAAAGAGGCTGACCCACTGTGTTGATGAGTTGCTCTCCAAATTCAACATCCTCACTGTTCACTTCGTCCGAGTCGCTGGCCTCTTCAATGACGCCTTGCTGACTGGGGATGCGGTCTTTCTCCCCCTTGTTGACTATCTGCAGCGTGCCGCTTCTGCCATAGCTACCATCCCTTACTGCAGTGATATTGCCGTCGCTCAATATCATGCCTTCTTGACGCTCTTCCGGTGAGAACTCGACCAGAGCCCTTTCACTGACCCGAGGCTCACGACGACCGGACGAGTTCTGCATGGAATAGGAAGGCGCTGGCAGATTGTTCTCATGGAACCATCTGTTGGTAGGCGTACCGAACCCTACATCAGGAGTACTCTCTTCCTGATGCTCCTCACCGTATGACTCTGAAGACTTCCGCATCATGCCAAGAGGGGTGACGATTCTCCTCCCGTCCACATGAGGGGCCTTCGGCGGTTCAGGGACCATGGGCTGCTCTCCCAGAATCCTGGCTGCCTTCACAGAGGCGGTCGGGGCGATATGGGGGTTCATCTTCTGTTTTACCTTCTGCTTCTCCTTTTTCGTCTTCCCTTTGATACTCAGGGCTTCAGTTTTTGCTTGCTTCAGCCTATCACTAGAGCCATGAAAGAGTGGAGCCGGCAGAGCAGAGAGTCTCTCAGGAGCCCAGGGTTTGGGAGTAGAAGCACGCTGGTCAAGACTTTCAGCTGAAGCAAGAGGGGTGCCTGGCACGGGGTGCTGATTGGGTTCTATGTTTGATGTGACCTGGCTTTGCATGCGTCCTTTCGGAGGAGTGTCTTTCGCGGGAACTGGGGGCGGCGTCTCGTCTACCGGATCAGAACGACCTTCAGGAGGACAACCCGTGACATATGTGTCCTCTGGATACACTCTGCCCTGCCGCCTGAGTTCTGGCGACGTTAGGAAGATGAAGTCGTCTTCTGTAACAGCGATTGGCGCACGACGCTCTCCTAGATGTGCACGTTCTCCAGAACTCAACCTACCCTGATCCTCCTGCAGCCTTTCTCTTGCTAGCTCAGCTCTAAGAGCAAAAGCATTGTGTAAGTGTCTCCCGGAATGGTTACCGGCTCTGTCTTTATGTTTTACCATCACTACAGCCACGCTAGTCCAGAATAAGAGCATCAGTTATGAGCAAACGGGTGGAGTAGTGAACTGACAGACCAGGAATAGGCAGTTGACGCGACGCGTGTGCTTCTAGGCCACCGAAGACCCGTTTCTTGCAATGTCTGCTCGGTCAGATTGACGGTTTCTGTGCTTCTTCTAGGCCACCATAGATGCAGTTCTTGCAAAGTGTGCGCGGCTAGAGGTGACGGTTTCTGTGGTGACGTTTGACGCGTCCTGAGGCGGTGAGGATGAGAAGTAAGTAGAGACAAGATATGAAAGGTGAGGGAGGTGGGACTGTTGTGGCAGAGGACTGGAGTGAATCTCGCAGGTGTCATGAACAACGACAGTATTGCTCAATTAGGTTAGGAATCGAGTCGAAGAGCACTCCAGACAGTCACTTGGGGCATATGCAGTGAAACAATATCCTCTCTGATCACATCCCGAATAAACACAGCACCCTCTGTTTCTCCTTTGCCGGACAATGATACCCATCAATATGCTTCAACCATACCTTTGTCAATTAGAGTTGTCAATTGAACGAAGCAGAGTAGCCAATGGGCGTTTTAGACACTTGACCTTCACAGGGGACGACGACACAAGTGATGCCAAGGTCTGACAGGTTGCATGGACAAATAGAGGCCCAGCAAGTGTATTTGCAAGTTTGCGGAGGAGACTTTTATAATCGAGGGAGTCTGCATGATATTACGGCCTATTAGTCTCCCTGGGAGATATGATTCAAGAACCGTCAGAGGCAGGAGAGTTATAAAATATGTATCATACCTGCACTTGATTGACCATAACTACTTGTTGCTTCATTCAAGGCTATGGTCATCAACCCCTCAGTCTTCCAAGTCATAATCGCAAGATTTTGACCTCAAAACCTTCACGATGAGTGTTCACTCAGCTAAGAACGTCACCCAATTGCAGGAGAATGACAATCCTATCATGTTCACATTCATCAACAAAGCAATATACAAGTTGAACGAGGAAGAGCCATGATGTTAGGATGTGTCGAAAGCGCCTCCAAGCTCTGAGCGAGTCAGTCCTTCCAATTGATCTCAAAGCTAAAATGCCTGGGATGCCAAGCGCGAGACTCCACCCTTCGCCATGTCCATAACCAGCGGGTCCATGCAAAAGATAGTAAGGAGGGGAATGTGTAGATACAGGTCAGTGATGCAGCTAAAAATCAATGACGCTTCTAATGGGTACAGCAGGGGGTGTGGACGCATCCACTGCATGAATTCGGAAGACAACCGTCTCGCCCACAAGGTGTGTGGAAGAGAGCAAGGATAGATGAGGAATCAACCGGACAAATATGAGTACAGTGCGACACCAGAAGCAACAACGAGAGTGGTAGACACCGCGAATTCCCTGTCTAAGTGCTTAGTAGGCTGCTAACAATAGTCGCAAGATGAGGGTTATGAGCTTACGCTCGTCGATTTCCACCACATAGTCCACTAATAAATTTGCCCAGAGCTCCAGGAAGGATTACTTTCTCCCCATGTTTGGCCACTTCCCCTCCGCTTGATGGAGTAGCCGGGTCGGAAACACTTGCAGCAGTTTTCCGTTGCCGAACGCCTTCGTCGGAAGGTTGGGATGACTGGCTACTAGGATCTGAGTGCTTCGCCGACTTCTTTTCACCACTGGTTGTTTGCTCTGGCAGACCATCCGAAGTTGACTCTGCTGAACGTGTTGCAGTATCTGAAGGACCATCAAAATTTGCCTTCGGGCTACTTGTACTTTCATTAGCACTAGGCAATGGAGCAGAGGGTCGCTGCTCTTCCCCTCCCAAAGACCCGGCGGGAGCTTGGAGAGTGGCAGGGCCATCTACAGGCTGTGAGCTCTCCTGTGGCTCTAGCGTGACCGTTGTAGAAGTGGAGCCCTCCTTGCTAAGGCTTGGCAGATATTGCGAGTTTGCTTCGGCCATAAGTGGAGCCCCAATAGTGGCACTGGCTACATAATCGTCCATGGGTTGAGGTAGCTGCTCTACTGGGGAGATCCTCCGATCGAGCACCTCATCTTCCTCTGCGATTGAACCTAGACTTGATCCCGGTCGAGGAGAGATGGACTGCGCAGAGGTGGATTTGCGCAACGACTCCCCGTTGGGACCACCAGCAGAAAGTATGGGCGAGGGCGGTATGCCTTCAACACGAGTTTCATCCTCAGCCAGTCTGGATTCAGTCGTCGAGATGCGTTGCAAGATCCCCTCTCTTTCCTGAGGAAATACCTCCAGGGATGGATCATCTAGATCGTCAAAGTCGTTCATGACCTCATTGAGCTTGGACATTCTTGGCTTTTCTTTTTCCCTAGGCGGACTCTCCTCACAAGGTAATAACACTTCGTGCGCAAATAGAGGCGAATGTTCAACCCATGGCGACTCTGGCCTGGAGTGGGACTCTGGTGTTACCGGGCCTGAAGAGTCAAATTGGGGTAAACCATCCAGTTTGAGGCCTGGACCGGACCTCTTCTCCTGTGCGGTCACTGTCTGGCTGTCTTCCTTCAGCGCATCTAACAGTTCCGCTGTGTTCGCAACCTCATCTGCCGTCTTTGCAACATCGGAGTCGAGAGCCGGCTCATGGGGGGAAGAATCTTCATGGATCTCTTCGTGGGCAAACAGTGGTGCGTTAGACGTCTCGGAGGCATCCGGTTTTGCGGTTTCTGCCTCGTCGTTGGCAGTACTCACTACCGACCTGGAGGGCTCTTTTGGCGGATTCTGCTCCACAGAAGGTGCGTGCTCACGTTCTTTCGCTTCTTCTGATGGCTTGTCAAGAGTAGCAGCTGTGTCAGCAACTTCAGAGGCAGTATCGGCGACCTCCTGGTCATTATTCAAGTCGACCGTATCCGCAGGCTCCTCTAGGCTCGGCGGGGAGACTGGGCCTGGATCCGGGGAAATGACAACCCTATCTGGTTCGGCATCTTGAAGTCGCATGTCATGCGCTAGCTTCTGCTCTGTCGTTGCATCTGGTCCGAAGTCATCACCGTGCTTTGGTTCGTTGTCCGTCTTCTCGACCACCAAGGTTGGAATAGGAACATCATCTTTCGGTTTTGAGGCTGACGGATCTTGCCCAGTATCTCCCTTCGACTCTTCTGATTCATAGGTCACGTCTGGTTCAGCATCTGCTTCACGCTTGGACGGGACTTCCCCAAGCGTGCCTGTTTCAGGGTCACTGCCGTAGATTGGTTGATCCTGATCGGGCACTGTCTCCACCACTGTAAACGGGACAGGGATTTCCTCCCCAGCAACAGGCGCAGTCGCTTCCTCGCCATATGTTTGTCCACCTGCCGTAACTTCTTCCTGGTTATTGAGTCCACCTTCTGAATCATCACTTGTAATTTCTTTCACCTCAACAGTAGCTTGATCCTCGGTTACTGGCTGTTTGGATCCATTTGTGGCATTTTCTGCAGGCGGCACAGACTCATCTGCAATGAGCGGTATGAGTGCTGGTAAGCCTGTTGGAGATGTCGCGGAGTCTCCATTGAGTACAGCTGGCGCTGGCATCTCAGTATCGTTCTCGCCATTCTCTTCTTTCTGTGTCTCGGTCACTAAGCTCTCCATGGTGTGCGGCACAAGATCGTTGTCGACAGCTTCAGTACCCTCATGGGAGCCTGCCATCTTGGTAGATGATATGTTCTGTTGGCCTTCAGACTCTATGTTGGTTGAATCGGCGTTTACTTGTAAAAGATTATTTCGGTTTCCTGCATCATCTGTGGCTGTGGCTTGTCAGTCTCCGTGTTACAATCCTATCTGTCTAGGGTCGCAGATAAGGCACGTACCCGTCGGTGCAGTCTCGTCTAATACCCACCAGTCACCGTCGCCCAACCGAAATTTATACTGCCAGTCACCTTCCTCTAGTTGAAAGTCCTTATAGAATTCGTATTCTCCGTCGCGCAGTGTGTGCTCAAGGGCTAGAGGTGTCCAAGGTGGCGATGTGAAGGAGCCAGCAACATAGACCGGTGGTTGTGTACCAGGATGCTTATAGCTGATTCGAACAGGATGTTTGCGATGTGTTGGAGCAGCTTCGTGGGAAGCCATGACTGGAGGATCGTCGTTTGTTTTCTTTCGACAGGGCTGTTGGTTCAGCAGGTCCCGAAAATGTGCTAGGTCACAGTGACGGTCAGGAGAGCTCCGATTTTCCGCAACATTGCTCGTGGATGAGCTCACCGACGAATAGGAAAGGCGGACAGTCTGAAGGCTGAGTTCATGCAATCGACGTGGCGCGAGCTAGGATGTCGGGATGGCCCTGGCAGCAGACCCACCTGTCGGAGATGACAGGGAAGGAAGAAAACGGACAGAGTTGGGAACAACAATGACAACGCTTGAAGACCTTACGTGGTCATTAAAAGTGCAAAGGGGAAGCAGTAATGCGGTTCAGAAAGGGCTGACCCAATGGATTGCAAAGTGGTGAATGTGGTGACGGGGCGGGCCCAAGCAACCGATAGGACGTCACTCTTGTCAATTGAATTCTGTGAATGTGAACTTCGGCAGCAGCCAGCGGGTGCCAGACCAAGAAATGGCGCTAGGCACGAGCTTTAAGCAGGGAGCTTAAGCGGGGTAGGCTGATCCAATCACTCGATGGTCCAATGACGATGCTTCGCGAGGAAGGAATAATCCCCGATAAGCCACCGATTTTCTCGTCGTCTTGGTACGAAACAGGAAGAAAGAAGGGTGTGGAGAGGAGAAATGGCTCGAAGGAAAGGAAAAGACGAAAGAATAGGCTCACTCAAGCCGGAATGCGGAAGCCTTAAGGTGCTCATGCAACGGGGCCGCCGGTACAGGTGTGTACGGTGGCATGTCCTTTTTTGGTTTTTGGTTCGCGGCTACGCTTCCCTTCCCTTCCCTTCGCTTTGCCTGCCCTGCCTTCCCCATTCCCGTTTTGCTCGCCTCGACTGACGGACCGTTTGTTGGGTAACTTTGGGTTCCAACCTCTTGGCTTTGCTGAAAGGTGGGAGACAAGGATTCGAGCTTTACGAAATAGCCTCGTTTTATATGTCATCCAATCAATCATGGATCGCGCCACGCGGTTTAGAACAAAATGCGTAGGTGAGCTGCGAGATCAGAATAGTCGCTCCCATGGATTACTGTGCACGCCTTGCATCTCACATTAAGAGGCATCCCATATGTGCCTTAAGCTTCGTATCTGCCAGCCATAAACCTTTGTAAATTCTCTAAGAATTGAGGCAAAAATAATGATCTGGATCTCCGCGACGTCGAGTACCTTTCTTTTCGTTAATCCTTGGAGACTCGGGCGAGAAACATGAGTTGAACGATGGTGCTGGCACGAAATACTATTGGCCGGGGCGAGCCGGTTAGGTTGGCCGTGCACACCGACGGAGTTCTAGGGATCATGTACACTGTACGGAATACTCCTAGGGAAAGGTACAGTACCTTTGGCCAAGCCAAAAGTCGAAACGAAGCACAGCTGCTTGTGCGGAGATGGGAGCCACGATAAGATGTTTTTTGATAATGATAGCTCTCCACCTCACTTGTGTTGACTGGTGTCTCAAGTGGCCCGCGCCCCTGTTCATGTAAGATGAAACGGAGACTGCGAGATGTGACAGCTGCAAGAAATCACACAGTACAAAGTTATGCCGGTGGGGTACTGTACACCGTACCGTACCTTACTTTAGCGGAGAGGAATTCCACGGTCTTCGCTAAGAAAATTGGCTGCGATTTCGGCCGCTCAGCGTCATGATTACTCCCGTCAAATTCCCATGTTCGGCTGACATGGAATTCTGCGTCATCGGAACTTCCACTCCGTAGCGTCGCAGGGCCACCAGCCAATCTGCACTTACCCCGGAATCCTTGGCCACTAGCATCAGCCACCCACCGCTGACGGCCTTTGATGTCCATCCATGAGCCTCACCGGGCATCTGCCGCAGTGCAGTCACTCGCGCAATGACGGCTCCATAGCATGTTGAGTCGAAAAATAGGAAAATGCATCCGTTAGCTTTTATGATCATTGCTTTAGCTCACTGGCTTACATAGCATCCTCATAATCGTCGATATAGTTAGTCATGGCCGACTCGCAAGAGACGGCCTCTACACTCGCGGAGAGCTCGCAGGATGTTGCTACCAACCTCGATCTCAGTATATTACCGCCCGTGTTCGTTTTGCCCACTCGCTTAGAGCTGTCGCAACTTCATTCAATCGAGGAGCAGCTTGTGCGATCGGGCGCGCCGTTGACATATGATGTCACCGAGGCCAAATTGGTTATAGGAGTCGTCGGGACGAAGAAGCGGGCCCAGTTCGAGTTGAGGAGCAGGAGATTGTGGACGGAGGAAGTGTTGAAGTCTACGAAGACTGCGAAGCCATCGATCGAAGAACCACAGGGCTCTGGTAGGCCAGTAGGGAAGCGGAGACGTCTTAATGCTCCCGGCAAGGATGTGCGACATGAAGAGGAGGCGGTGATAATCCAGGAGTCAGACTCCAGCACCGACTCGGAGGTAGAGACATGGGCGCGCCATGCGCCGGAGCCTGCAAAGAGGAAACGATCGCATTCGTCGTCCGACACTGGATATGAATCCGCGCCTGAGGGGCGGACACCGCCACCGTTTACTCCTGCCGACTTTGCGGACTCGGTCAAAGTGGTGAAGTTGGAGTGGTTCACGAAATCCGTGGAGGAGGGGAAGATATTACCACTTGATTCTTTTATCATATACGAGGGTCGTCCGATAGCGAGACCAGAAAATGCGTCGACGCCGCCTCCTACTACTACTACTGGAGTCAAACAGTCAGCCCCCAAGGGCATCTTGGAGCGCGCCAAAGCCGATGCCTCCGCAAAGGGAGGGGAGGGTTCTAGCCATTATACGCCGGCCTGGAGGTCCCATCCTCGAGCCGCAGACGATCGTCATGCAGTGACTCGCCCCACGCATCTCCTCCACCAGACGACCTCTGAGCATGATGAAGGAGTCAGCAGCTCTTTACCGGAAATGCCCGACTGGGTGAAACAAGGTGTCAAATATGCCTGTCAACGATCATCCAAGATCTCCGGTCCTAATAAGGAGTTCATCGAGCAACTCAAGATCATCAGGACAGCGCGCATCCTTACCGCGGATGAGATTGGTGTGCGTGCCTACAGCACCTCAATCGCGGCTCTTGCTGCTTACCCATACGAGATCCAGAACACACGCGAGATCCTCTCTCTGCCCGGTTGCGACACAAAGATCGCTCATCTGTTCCACGAATGGCGGACCACCGGTGTCATCCAGACGGTGCGGGACATCGAGAATGACGAAACGATGAAGGTCCTCCGACTCTTCTACGAGATCTGGGGAGTGGGCGCCACGACGGCGCGCGAATTCTACTTCGTCAAAGGCTGGCGGGATCTGGACGACATTGTCGAATACGGATGGGACACGCTGTCACGGGTGCAGCAGATCGGCGTCAAGTACTACGACGAATTCCTAGAGAAGATCCCGCGCGCCGAAGTCGAGTCCATCGCTGCCACTGTGCTCGAACATGCGCGGCGGGTGCGCGACGATGGCGTCGAGGCCGTCATCGTAGGCGGGTACCGGCGCGGCAAGCCCGCTTCGGGAGACGTCGACATGATCGTCTCCCACCGGGACGAACACGCCACGCTGAACCTCGTGCGGGACATCGTCGACTCCCTCGAGTCCGCCGGCTGGATCACGCACACGCTGCTACTAACACTGACGGGCTCCAAGCGCGACCAACAGCCGCTCCCCTTCCACACCACCGGCACGAACGGCTCCTCCTCACAATCAGGCCGACCAGGAACCGGCTTCGACACACTCGACAAAGCGCTCGTCGTCTGGCAGGACCCCAACTGGCCCACCAAAGAGGCCGACCTGGCGCGCAACCCTAAAGCCAAGAACCCCAACATCCACCGGCGCGTGGACATCATCATCGCGCCGTGGCGCACGGTCGGCTGCGCCGTGTGCGGCTGGACCAGCGGCACGACGTTCCAGCGCGACCTGCGCCGCTATGCTAAGGCGGTCAAGAGCTGGAAGTTCGATAGCAGCGGCGTGCGCGACCGCGCGAGCGGCGAGTGGGTTGATTTGGAGCGCTGGAATGGCCCGGAAGAGGACCGCGCGAAGACGATGGAGGAGGCGGAGAGGAGGGTCTTTGAGGGATTTGAGCTCGAGTGGAGGGAGCCGTGGGAGAGGTGTACGGGTTGAGAAGGTGGGAGGGAACCGTGGGAGAGGTGTACGGATTAGGGCGGTAGGTTGGAGCCGGGGTTGTGGGACGTCGTATGGATTCGGTTTTGGGTTTGGGAATGAGATTATATTGGATGGGTAGTTATATCCCGCGGCTTATAGGGAGAGGTTTCCTTTGGCGTTGGATACCTTTCCGGGTTTTGGATTTGAATGATGCTGGCGCCGTTGGGTATATCGGGAGAAGTGGTTTAATCTGGATCTGAGATATCAATCTATAACCATCTATAACCATCTATCAATGCGACATACATTAAGAACCATTTCTCGTCCGCTGGTGGCTTCCTCTACCCGATACCAGTATCCTCACCTCAGCTCACTTCCAAATGATACCTACCTCCCAAAACACCTTCCCCCTGGATCACGAGAAAAACGGCGTACACTCTGCCTCCTCAACTACAGTACTGATATCACCGAGTGAGCACTCTGACACACGAGAACACCACAGGAGATCATGATGTTTCTCAAATATGCTTCTCAAATGTGTGATATTCTTCCATTATTAAACGGCTCATAAGCCTGAGATCTCTTGCCTAGATCATCAGTTCCATGCACGCTATGCAAATGTTAACTGACTGTGTCTATCTACCATTTTTGAAATTCCTTCCCTTTCCTGACTGAGCTGAGTTGAAAGCCTAAATCGAAAAATCCCAAAGGTAGACTCTAATATATTCCCATGTTCCCAAAAACGCCCCAGGATCACTTGAAACGCCGGACCAGGAGAGGTGTTGCTCTTGGATGCTGTTGCTGCTGCGGATGATGCAGAAAAGATGTGAGATGTGTTTGTTGCATGTATATGATATAATATGACGCGATGTGGCATGCTGTCCTTTCTATCAGAGCCAGATGCGGAAAACCGTGTCGAGTGTATGTTCCACGTTGGCGCTTGATAAACGAGTATAGTGTTCGAACTCGGCCCACATGGAAGACCTGCTTCCACTACTCCGTTTGGTGTTGAACATCCTTGACCATTTGCTAAAGTCGATGATAGACGACCTCACTAGCGATCACCTCTTCGGCTGGCTCTGCATCTGCTCAAAGCGGAACATCTGCTTCGACGACGCCGAGCTAGCGTCCACGCCGGCGACCGACCAACGCTTATTATACGTCGAGATCTCCTTCTCGCTGCTCCGGCGCTGGGCGCTAGACGTCACATCCGACGACGTGAGGGAAAACGTATGCGGCGTGACCAGGTCGATGGACTTCGGTGTGCCGGCCGTGGTGGAGAATGTGGGGTTGTGCCTCGGCGGGAGCGGGCGAGTGGAGAAGTTGTACCCCGGGTCGATGTAGGAGCTGGACATTGTGCTCTTGTAGGAAGAGGAAGGAGGGGCGAGGCTGGTGTTTGTCGTCGACGAGGAGTTGGATGAGTTGGAGCGGTGGAAGCTTGGACGTGTTAGGGACGAGAAGAAAGATGACGACGCTCGCGGCAGCTGGTTGGGTGATGAAGGGTTTGATTTGATCGTGGGGATTGAGAGCGAGCGGCCTGAGGTTGAGGACTGCAGCTGCTTGAGGGACTGGGCTGCGGCGGAGTACCCGTACATCGAAGTCACGGTTGCATCGTCGGAAGACGACGTGCGTGGTGGGGTAATTGGCTCGTCGTCAGATGAACCAGATGTATCGATTATCGGGAATGTCTGATTATACGTGGGCGTCCGAGGAGATGCCTGGGGGACAATGTCTCGAGGTGGTCTATCGTCTGAGATTGAAAGCGACGAGAATGGTGTAAGAGGGGGCGAGGGGTTCCTGAAATCCGGTGCAAGCGTATACGCCGATTGTTTGTCCTGCTTGCGACAACTATAATATCTTAGCAAGCGACCTGACGGAATCGACGAGGAACTGACCTTTCAGAGCAGTAGAGGATGGAGTCATGGGGGACCACAATCTGTTTCTCGCATGTCGCGCTGGAATAATCGGTCAGCCAATACCATCAGGAAACCAGGCAGGTGACTCACCAGTATTGGAGGAAGGTGACAGCCATGGGGTCGTCGTCTTCTTGCTGGACCTCCCTCTTGACACCTAATTTCTGACCTCTCTCTGTTGTTGTCCTACGCGTCAACGGCGCAGGCCGACGATGCTTTGGGCCAGACTTCTTGCATTGCTGTGATTGTTGTTGCTGTGGTTTGTCACTTGGACCAGAAGGAGATCGCTGATGGTGACGAGTGGAGGCGGTGGCCATGGGTGAGGAGACAACAGGCAACCCAACTGGCTGCAGCGGGCTGAGATCAAGATACCCTTTTCTGACAGCGACAGATGGCGGCGCGACAGGGTTTGGTGACGGGCTTGCAGCCGTTATCAAAAATGATATAGCACAAGAGTCACCCCCAAGTATGAAGAGGTACTTCCGGTGTTCTGAGCCGTAACGAAGGTATCGCAGGTATCTCGACAAGAGAACTCCAGGATGCTGGCATGCAGACCAGAGTATTTGTCGCGATACAGGTCAGATTTGGTACGTTGTACCTGTTCAGAGTTGATGAAGAATCCTCTCCGAGCGATTCTCGCGGTACGGGAAGGGCACAGGGCAATCCCAAGACTTGTACCTTTTTCCGGGTGCGTAGGCCGGGAACGAGGCCGAGGTCGCGTTTTGGTGGGGGATGCTTCCAGACCGGCTTCTCCCCTCTTGGTATGCCCTAAAGATCTTATCGGCGGATAAATAGTCAGAGATTTACTTCGCCCCGGTGCTAGAAATGCTAAAACGCTTTAGCTGGGCCGGACTAAGAAAACACTTGGTCGTCAATCAGCACTGGAATCCTCTGCACGTTCTGCCTCTAGAATATATATAAAATAATAGAAAAAGCACCGAACCCTGGTGCACGAGAAAAACTCTGCGATAACACCATGGAGGGGATCCACTCGGGCATTCTTGTTGGCGTGGTGCTGGACGGATGTCTGGCCAGGAGAGGGGCAGGGTGTGACTTGTACTCACATTTGCTGTGACAACAGCCTATCAAGCATGCACACTCGTCACTGCGGCTTGGATGGATGGATATTCCGAACGCGGATATCCCTCTCGTCACCGTTGTGCTTGTCCAACTGTTGCTTTGACTCGAGCCGTGCTTAGCTGCTGCTGCCTCGGTAGCCGTGAAAGGTGGCTTGCAGGAATCGTTATCAGGCCCACAATTTCGATATTTTCCTTATCGTAGGACCGGGTGCGCATCGACGAATCCCAGGATTGGTGCAGCGGGAGATCCCCTTATGGCTTGAAAAGGTTATTCTGCGTATCGTGCGGCAATAATTGGTGTCGTTCTCTCTGGACCGGCGTTGGGCAGAGGTGCTCTATCAGTGCAGGTCACTTGCATGAGAACGAGGCAACAACATTTCTTTATGTTACCCGCTCCCCCTCCCCGGTCAGCTTAAGCTTTGACCTTGGTGGTTACGTGCTACTTAGAGAACTTGCATAATCGTTGTGATCATGCCTGGCAGACCTGGAACTTCTGTGGAGCTCGTACCGGACCGTAGGAAAGAGCATGTTTCCAATAATAATTGGTCTCGGCCGTCCATCAGACAATCGGTACGGACGATCACCTCATCCCTCTCGCGGGCGTGTGAGTAAGCGTGCGTTCCCCCTTTTTTGTGGAGCCGGCGCCAGCACGGAATGGGCCAGGCGGATGCAAGCCATGGCAAGCCATCCAAGCCACAATTCTCTGCGGGACCCCCCTTTGCTCTTCTCAGCGTGCTTGCTGACTGGGCTCTCGACTCCTCTCTTTTTTTCGCGTCCGCCGCGTTTCCTGTTTAGTACTGCCGAACCCCCGCATATTGCCTATTCGAGCCCTCATTGGTCCCCGGCATGCCCCGTGGTTGCTCTCCCCTCGACGGTGTCGACCTCCAAAGGCACCTTGGTGGCCCACAGTCCACAGCCCACATTAAAAAGTGGCCACATTAAAAAGTGGCCACATTAAAAAGTGGCCATAGAAGGTATTTTTACATACAAGCAAGTCAATGAGAGTAGCAGCACAAAGAGCTTGCGAAGTTTACAGAAATACACGTTAGTAATGTGAGTCATAGAAAGAGGCGGTCGACGTGGAAGTGGCTCAAAGGGAATATTGAATGTGTCTCTGTCGTGGGTCTGACGACATTTCGTTCCATCTTCGGCACACATTCTTCTCCCCCGGTCTAAGGTACCCGTGGTGGAACTTGGATGTGCTGTAGCCTGTAGCCGGTCTGATATCAAGCCGTAACCGGGCTAAGAGTGATAGAGTGCTCTTACTCGTGGTTGGCGCCTCTCCCGCTCCAGACGTGCTGCGACCTTGCATCGTCGCCAGGAACGCACTACGGCTGTCAGCCATGCTACTCGCTAGATCTGCTCGGTTGATCGACACGAGATGGCTTCATGCTCAGGTGAAGCCGCTGATAGAGCTCGGATAAAATGAAGACGAGGAGGACGAATGCCTTCGCCATAATTGGCCACGGCTAAATAGTAATCGAGCTGCTCGCTCCAATGCAGGTGACGCAGGGAAGTGAGAGCCGTAACCAGTGTTCCTGGAAGGTGAAACAAGCTTACGTTCGAGCTAGCGGAGAATAAATTCAATCGAGTGCGCCTATCACAAAAAGCATCATGCTGCTCAGATACCGGAAAGCGCCTGGTTGAACAGGCTGGCTGACAGGCCTCACAACAGCCAGGATTGCTGCGTAGCGTACGTGATGTATATTATTGTGAGGTAAGGTCCCTAAGATAGGTACGTTTCCGGCATATTGAGGCAGAACTATGTGCGTTGCGACATCTCCGCCTCAGAATATCTCACACGCTAGGAAGATTCGGTGCCTGGCCTGCCAAGAAATGTCCACTTCTTTATCGGCGACATGGTCAATTGGTACTCCTCTGATGTCCTCCACCAAGGGAAGTAAGCCTACCGGACCCCTCGTTGGATAGCCAGGGTCCTGATGCAATGGTGAGCTGTAAGGAATGCACTGAGATGTAAATCCCTCAGCGATGTTGCGGCTCGCGAATCGCGATCTGCTCAGTAGCCCATACCGGGGAAGTGCTTGGTCGAAAATCAAATGGCAGAAGCCGTAACACGGCCCGCTTTCTAGCTGGAGTGCTTGGGGTGCTCTATTATTAGGTGTCTGAGCTTTGTGGGTCCGTGGACTCTGAACAGACCCCATCCCGCGCACAGCCCAAGCTTGCGCGGAGAAGACGCGTTGTCACCACCAGATGACGACAGAGAACGACGTGTAGGGTTGTGCCGAGTCATGCATGTAATCTTAACCACCAACCTTCTGCTCCTTCGTAGATGATGCCGGTGCCTGTGTATGACTGCCCCAAGACCAAAATCTCTCCGGTACCCCCCGGGCGGCTGTAAGGACCCCTCCACCCGCAGCCGGATGGCCCATTGGCCCTACAAAACACCCCAGAAGATTGCTCCATATACACCGTCCTGCGCGCACCTTTTGTATTTGCTTATAGGCAGCCGAATCAAAGTACGGAAGACCTGTCGCTGGGTCGCGGAAGCGGGCTGGCCGAGCAGTGATACAGCATAACTCGTGCGCGTGTTCTGTAAAATGATTTAGCGGCCGTCCCATCTTTTACACATGATGATGATGATGAATGCTTGAGAGGGTAAAACTCACTTTGAGGTTTGACTGTACGTTGGCGGAACAACACTCTACTCTGTTGTTCGCGCTGCCGGATATGGAGAGGGTCGAAGTTCTCCAGGATGACCAGGTTGCGTGCAGAGTACTCGATCCTTGGAGGCTCCTGCTTCACTAAGGAAGCAACGCTCTCACCTTCGGAAGGAGTTTGGTTCTCCTGTTGCTGATCCGTCTCTTGCTGGATTGGTGCTTGCGGAGCCTCTGTTTGTGTCGATATTTCAGGGGCTGCCCGTTGCTCTGGCTGTTGCTGATTCGGGAGGGATGCGTAATACTCTATACCATCCAGCAAGCCTTTCTGCTCTTCTTCAGGAGCGCTCTGGACATTAGAGGGCTGGGCGCCATCTTCCAATGCTGTGTTTGGTGGTTCTCGCTTTTCTTCAAGAGCGGGAGCCACTGCCTCAGGTTGGGCACTTGGCAGGGCATCTGGCGGCGCGTCTGCTGCAGGAACTTCGACCTCCTTTTCTCTTGACTCACTCTCCACTTGCATCGCACCATCCGTAGTCTCAGTATTGTTGGCTTCGAGGAGCTCAGGCTTCTGCGGAATACTATCCGATGTCTTGGTAGTTTCGTCCTCAGCGGCATTCTTGTCTGTAGCTTGAGGCTGGATCGCCGTCTCTTTGATCTCGGGGCGTTGAGCAGGTGTGCCTGCATCCTCAACCGTCTCGACTAAAGGGCGGCCTACACGAACGAGTTTACCATCCTTCCATTCTGCTCTCCCGCTCCACCATCTGATGAAGGGTCCATCTAAGCGTTTATTATGTAAAGCGGCCAATCTTGCTTTCTGTTCTTCCTCCCTCTTCTTCTCTGTCTCTTCCCACCGGTTCAAGCTCTTACTGTTAAGCTTCTCTGTTCTTGCTGCCTCCGCTAGACGATCCGCTTGAGTCATTTGTTTCGGCTTCGACGCCTCCTTCTTCTTAGCAGCAGCCTCCATCTGGGCTATCTGGAGCAGGCGTCTCTTCTCCCCCTCCTTCAACCGTGCATGAGTGTTCTCTTTGTTCTGCACCGTCAGTCGACGGGACGATGACCTCGTAGGCCCCTCGTCCGGTGGAGGAATCCATGAAACCCTTTCAGACTTCTTCCTGACGCGCTCTGTCCCTTCCGTAACCGGTGTGCTCTCCTTGCTGACAGCGGCAACAAGCCGTGGCTTTTTCCCTGAAGGGGCGCGCTTGAAGAGCGCATCGTGAGCCTTTCGTTTCTTCGCCTTCAGTTCTGCGCGGGCTTGCTTTTGCAATTCCTTTTCTCCTTCGAGCTCGTCCTCCTTCCCTGCTTGTTCTTCTTCGTCCGACGAAGACCCAAGATCGACGTCGGATGCGCCCTCCTCAGCCTCCGCACCTTCAAACTCTTCATCGTCTTCTTGTTCCTCGAAGAGCAGTTGTAATTCATCGTCAGCCTCTTGATCTAGGAGGCTTGCAAGACGGTTACCGGCTGTAGCTCGTTTCGAGCGACCAGCCACAAGTGTTTCTACCGCTTCTTCATCTTCCTCGGAGTCCGACCCGGACGAAGATGTCCTCTCTTCATGGTCAGAGCTTACTTCGCGATCGTTTGCTTTGGCCATTTTGATGAAACGCCAGCAGCGTCTCAGCCTCGGTGGAGAATCTCTGAAGATGCAGCTGCTCCGGCGGAGCAGAGCCCAGGTCGATGCTACCAGGGTCTACTCCGTAGAGGTACGCAACCTGATGCTAACCCTGGAAAGCTTCCCTTGGGCGGGGCAGGGTTTGAAGTTGTCTGACCTGCTGCTTGCACTTTGCTGTGGCTAGCCTGCTTGTACTGGCCGCGAGCGCAAGCTGCACTGTCGAGAGGACTTTTTTAATGACAGGATTCTGCTACGTGTTTGAGCTGCAGGGACCTGTGCAGTGAATCAGGCTGGAGGGTGATCGTGCGGTAAGCGTGTACGAACGTTTCGTACAAGTACAAAGTAAAGAACGATGTAAGGTACCTTACGTAGTAAACCAGGGGATGTTTTAGAAGCGTTCGCTTAGGTTTCAGAAATGGCCAATGCTGGCAGCCACGGCCCCATGGCCCCTTCCTGAGACAGGGAGAAAGGGGCCGGTCCAACCGCCCACATGCACCTCAGCAACCTCATCCCACAGAAGCACACATAACGGCACACGTCAACCCGCTTCCACCTGTGGCACATAGACTGTTGCTCTTACTCGTACACTATGGTGGTGTGCATCGGTGCAGCAGATTCAACCGCGGTTTCACGGCTCCCCTGCCGGTTACCGGCGAGAATTGGCTTCAATGGAGCGGAACGACACTCCAATACTTATCGCAGAAGATGCCGCCATTGCAATCAAGGTCCAGCACATGAAGAGCCCTGGGCTGCCGGTGGGTTGGCAGTTGTGGCATTTGATTGGTAAATTGGTAGCGTCTGGAGGGATCGCCATAGCTTGAGGGGGGAGGCAGCAATGACACGCGACTGGTCGAGCGCCGGGCCCATCAACGATCCTCCGACACGCCTAAGCAAGCCCAAGAAAAATAAAACGCCACAGACAGGCTTTCGTAAGGTAGACCGCATAAGGCACCTTAAGGTAGGGTAGGTAGGGGAGATAACAAACATAATCAATTTATTTGCCTTATGATATCCATGGAGCTCGAATGGTAAAATGAACGGCGCCTTTGCGAAGTGCTCTCTACTCGTACCAAGCATAACCAAAGGAATCCCAGGAAACGGAGGTGCTGTGACACTCGCGGCAGCCTACCTGAAGCTTAGCTAAGGTAATCGTAGCTAAAGTACTGCTTCCTTGCCGTAATCCGTTGGGGGGTCGACTATGGAGTTCATAGGCGGATGGTCTTCTGTATTTGTGCATTTACCGAGTACTCGCTCAAATCCCCCCTATCTGGACCAATAATAATCAGAGGGCACCCGCATGGAAGCTATCTGACCCTTTAACCAATTCCTCCTACTCCCAGGTAAAACCGACTCCTGGCCCTGCATCATCTTTTCCCACACTCGACATTCTCTAATCTCCTTTCTCTCCCCCAAAACCGAAGACTCCTCAAGTCCGTCCTATCCGGTTCCTTTTACTCTCTAATGATCTTTTACTTCTCCAGGTGCTCGGATTGTGCCCCGTCGACGCCTGTTTATTGAATCAGCTCCTGTCGCCCTTTTCTGCCATAGTTTCATCGACGACCAACCAGAGATCAAATTGCGAACCGTCGTGTGAACTGTACCCGGGGAAACCCCTATCCGAGGTCAGAATACTCAGTGGCCACTACGAAGTTACCGACTCGCGTGAATATAGCTATTCACTGAGGATCATACGGTCCACTGCGTACATTGTTGGTCTTGTGGCTCTGCCCTGCCAGTATCCCGACTACGAGGATTGCTGTGGCCCCTATACATCATCTGCACACACCTCCTGCTCCGGGTGGACTCACGCCTGCTAGACGCAAGTCATCGACCACCATAATCCTAGTGTGCTGCAATAATCTCTGATAGACGACACTACTTGCTCACTGCGCACGGTAGATGTACTGTCGGTAGCGGTCATAGCTCCTAACTCCTGGTACACGCTTCCACGGCTTCTCTGCATACGGACTTCCTCTCAAAGACGACAACAGCATCGAAGCGCGGTACAGCAACCTATCTGGAGAGGTCCGATCTGTTTTGAGAGTCCAAAGGAGACCAATCCTGTAGAACAGGAGCTCCAGTGACCGGTCTAACGGTGCGGGCACACCAGGACTACCGCGAACCCGGTCGTCGCGATCATTTGCTCATCGTCGAATTGGCGTCTTCGATTCCTCCTGAGGACTCCCACCTGAACATAATCTATAATGGCTTCCGTCAGGCGTGACCATAACCTCAATCTGGGCTATCTGCCCCAGCTTTCCGCGAATCAGCCACGCTCAGGTTCCTCCACAGCGAACACATCACCTGTTGAGGCGCCGTCCGGAAGTTCAGTTAGGATGCCTTTCGGAAGCACGAGCGGGATAGGCAGCAATGGAAACGTATCTGGCAATGCGAGAATAGGAGCTGGTTCTCCTTCGCATGAGATTGGCGGTAGACTGTTTTCGAAGCGGTTGGTCTCCCTTGCATATCTATAAGCTACTTGCAACTGATTTTTTCCTTCGGATAGCGCGAGAGAGATTCAAGCCCAAGAGGGCGTCACCCCTGGCTTCTGGGGCCCGCCTACGAGCGGAGGCTCCACTCCGCTACGCGAAACAATTCCGGAGTCCCCTACCGGCGATGCATTCCCCGATTTCACGCAGACCGTTACGGACGGAATGTCACCTACGTCTGCTCGCAGAGCTCGGGCAGGCACGGTCCCCTCAAGGTTTTCGCCTTCTGGAATGCTCAATAACTTGAGTTCAAACCCTAATCTTGTGCCGAATACATCCCGACCAACACCTTCTACGAGTCCATTCAAACCAGGGTCCACTACTCCAGCAAACAAAGATGCGACATCTTCCGCTACGGCGGCTAGTAATTCGGCTCTTCTTTCACGCCTCAGGTCTGGTTCTACTCCGCAGCGGTCCACTTTCATAGGTCAGTCCAATCCGTTTGGGCCGTCCGTCTTCTCCATGAATTGGCAAGCCGGCCGAGACAGGGCTGGCACTTTGGCCAGCGTCATGTCCAACAACTCCACAAATGGACCGGCATCACCGGCACAGTCATCATTCTCCAGAGATGGTCTAAACGACACGGATGTGAAGACATTGGATTATCTCGGTCTTATTGACACACCCCCACAGAACAAGATGACATCGCCTGGGGGCATCAGTTTGGAAAGCCTATTGCAGGCGCAGCAGTCTGCTGGCTACCAGCCCTTTATGGCCGAATTGGCAGGATTCAGCAAGAATGCTAATAGATTCCGGTCGTACTCGGTAAACGCCAAGGAAAGATATGCCGAAAAGGAGGAAGAAGCCCTAGGGCACGATGTAGGATACCGCATTCCACATAGTGGCTCTGTGACGCCGTCTGCTGCGTCTGCCGCTGCTGCTTTGGCTGCAACGCAGGCCCAGATTCATCAGCATAACCTCGCCGTGCAGGCGTTTGTCAACCAGGCTTCCGCGAACCGCCCAAGGGCGAGGACCGCCGGTGTACTCGACTCACCGCCTCAGAGGTCAATGCGAAACTACCTGGCAACCCCTTCACGGCTGGATTCAAGTATCACAGCTGCGGATCTAGGTCTTGAGGATGACGGCGAGTATGATGGTCTCTCCGAAGCTGTCCATGCACTACACTTGGGCCGTTCCATGAATGATGGTCCATCTGATGAGAACACCATCGAGGGCCCAACGCGAGCCTTGTGGCTGGGCGGTATACCTTCCTCTACCACTGTATCTTCCCTCAACGCCATCTTCAACATCTATGGCAAGATCGAGTCCGCCAGAGTGCTGAATCAGAAGAACTGTGGCTTTGTCAATTTCGAGCATGTCGAGAGCGCAATACAGGCGAAGTCGTTGCTCAATGGCAAAGAAATCTTCCCTGGTGCTGGCCCTGTGAGGATAGGCTATGCAAAGGTTCCCAGCACCGGTGGGACGCCTGGCCAGAACGGTGTACTCTCCACTGCTACCCCTGATTCCGCACCTAATGGCCAAGGGGAGAGCAACTTATCGGCAGCTGCAGATACTGACTCCGTACGAAAAGCCAACGCCGTCTCTACAAATGGCGGATCTGCAAGCCCTATTGCCCCGGCCCTTGAAGATATGCGAGCCGACCTATTACAAATAGTTGGTGAATTTGGAGCTAGTGATGAAGATAAGATGGTGATTTTGGCTACCATCGATACTGCTATCACCAGCAGCAACCCGGATAACGAAATTCCCCCCATACCGGAGCCGAGTCATAATCGGGTGCATGACGCACCTAGACTCCGAGAGATCCGGAAACGTATCGATAATAACTCTTGCTCGCAAGCAGAGATCGAGGAAATTGCTATTGGAATGCTTCCAGAGATTGCTGAGCTCTCCTCCGACTACCTAGGGAATACGGTGATCCAGAAGTTGTTTGAATTCTGTTCGGAAAACGTAAAGGAGGCTATGCTGCGAGAAATTGCGCCCCACTTGGCGGAAATTGGCGTTCATAAGAACGGAACTTGGGCTGCCCAGAAGATCATTGACGTTGCAAAGACCCCTGCTCAGATGAGCATGATTGTGGAGAGCCTTCAGCCGTACGCTGTTGCACTTTTTGCGGATCAGTATGGCAATTATGTCTTGCAATGCTGTCTGCGATTTGGTTACCCTTGGAATAACTTCATTTTTGTCGCTATGCTCAGCCGCACGTGGGAGATAGCTCAAGGGAGATTCGGCGCCAGAGCGATGCGAGCTTGCTTGGAAAGTCACCGTGCAACCAAAGAGCAGCAGAGACTCTTGGCTGCAGCAATCGCGCTTCACAGTGTCCAACTGGCGACAAACGCAAATGGGGCTCTGCTCTTGACCTGGTTCCTCGACACTTGCACATTCCCGCACCGGAGGACTGTGCTCGCGCCGAGGCTCATCCCACACCTCGTGCGTCTCTGCACGCACAAGGTGGCTTATCTTACCGTCCTCAAGGTCATCAATCAGCGTAACGAGCCGGATGCCCGCGACGCTGTGCTCAAAGCACTTTTCTTCTCCCCGAACGATGTGGTTTTGCAGGACATCCTGCGCGACCATACTTGCGGGGCGACGCTCATTTTCAAGGTCCTTACTACGCCGTTCTTTGACGAAACCATGCGGGGAGAGGTAGTAGAACGCGTCAGGAATGTCTTGGTCAATCTAAAAGCGCAACCTAACCAGGGCTACAAGCGGCTCATGGATGAGGTGGGATTGTCTACTCGTACAGCATCCGGCCACGGGACACGTGAATCCGTGAGTAATGCTCCGGGTTTCGAGCGACAACGCTCAAGTGGACACACTCCGGTGAACGGACACATGCCACAGCAAAGTATGGAACGACAGTATAGTGGCGGTCAGTTCTATCCAGCCATGCAGCAGTACGATCTAAATAACGGTATGTCTCGCGGTGGTTCCATGGATCCCTCCACGCTTCAGTCTTTTGACCAATTTGGACTGGGCGGGATCACCAACCCACTGTTCACTCCGAATGCACCAAATCCGCTTGCCGCTATGACTCCCCAACAGCTTCAGTATCAACAAGCGTTGCTCGCCGCCTCGGCAAGGTCACTAAGCCAGAACGCCTTCTTTCCTGGAGCCATTCCGCCAAGTGCTGGTTTGGGTGGTTATGGAACTCCCTCGCCTTCGCTCGAGAACAGCTTCCGTGGCCTTCAAGGCTTCCAGCCAAATGGCGCACCACTCACACGGCCTTCGCCGATGCTGGGAAATGCCGGATTTGCACAGCCTCAGGGATTCAACCCACTCGTTGGCGCTGGAATGATGGGCACCGGCGGGTTTGGGTACCCTATGCAGTTCGTCCCTCAACAGCAACGGCAACAATCCCCGAGCGGTGGTAGGCGAGGAAGGGTGCGTTCCTAAGGCATGCACGGGCTGAGTCGCCGTGCAGACTATCATTCCAGCGTTGATTGTACCGAGCCCTCGGAAAAGGGGCTCCCTGACCTGCTTTGACTTACGATTGCATTACTCTGAGTTTCTCGACCGAGAGCACCGCACGCTAGCTACTCCCTTCAACGCCTCTTCATGTACACAATGGGCCTGCTATAAGAAAGACGGTTTACAGGATACATTGGATGGATTCTTCGAGATTTGGCTCGAAGACGAAAGTCTCCGGAAAATCTTCTATGTTGGAAACGGCCAAAAGTCACATTTGCTATTGTTTCTACCGATCTGCCGCTCATTAAATCCTCCTTCATTGCACGGCGTTTTTGAGACACGTTTCTTCTTCATGTATGCCACGGCACAATTGTGGTGTTTTCTTCGCCAGGAGGACGTCCTGGGCCGTGCTTGATGAGCTCAGCTGGAGACTAACGCTACCGATCTGCGCAGTAGCATGTCTGTGGGTGTCTGACAGCACGTGTATCGATATAGAACGTCATTGTGCTTTGTGCTTATCATGAGCGCGGTGCAACAAGAGCCTTGAAGCCTGCTGGGCGTTTTTATCAAACCCAAAAGGCTGCGATTGTATGCAGTACTGAATGCATAGTCATCGACCGGCATGGGCAGCTTGGCTGCGACCCATTGAAATTTATGGAGATTTATGATCAAATGCGCGTCTTCCAAAGTTGTGTACGTTCCAATGTAGATGACCACTGTAACTATGTGATGGAAACGCCTACCAGAGCCGTGTTTGGATCAATCGTTACGGTGGTCGAATGTCAAAAAGGTCGAATTGCAGGGGTGAGCTTCTAGCTGAGTTAAATAGCTCATGCCCCCAACCTGATGATGTCCCTTTCTTAACACCGAACATGGAACGGATGAATTTAAGATAGTCTCGAGCTCCCGTCCTGCCGTCGAGCTTTCTTTCCCCATCTGCCTGGCGGTTTTGATTTAGCCCCGGGCCGAACATATCAGCTTCATACTACGTTGCTTGACATGACACTATGACACTATTACACTATACGAGAGCTTCTTCCGCTCTGCACATCCCTGCTGTATTCTTATGCACCTCCCTAATCAAGCTGAAGCTCTACCCCTCTTCAAGTAGGTACCAAGCGGTGCCCGCCTGACTGCAGCGGAAAACCTGCAGCTTAATCACAGGCGGCAAGCAGTCTACCTCGTCGATCCATAAAGATTTCCTATAAAATGGCGCAATGCCCACGATTGTTCGCCCTGGGAGGCGGTGTGCAGTTGGATCCACTGTCCTCACCACCTCTCTTGGAGTGCTGTTTGTCTGTTGTTCTTGAGCATCATGGCATTGAGAGTTGTGGCTTCTGTTCTCTACTTCAGCGCCCTCGTTGCTGGGAGGTTAATATCTCGCTCTACCAGCGGACTACAGAAAAGGTTTGGGGTTGTAAGTCTACACTTCAAAAGTCCATTGCCAATAATTATTTACCACTGCTAACTTGTACCCAAGGACGAGGCTCTTGTGCGCCGTGACGTTGATCCGTCCACCATATACCCTGCCTACAACATCTCGGTGCCAATTGACCACTTTCACAACGAGTCCAAGTACGAACCGCACACTAACGGGACCTTCAATCTCCGGTACTGGTTTGACGCTTCCAACTATGCCCCGGGCGGCCCTGTGATTGTCCTACAGAGCGGAGAAGACAGCGGCGTTGACAGACTGCCTTACCTCCAGAAAGGTATCCTCGCCCAATTGGCGCAGGCCACACACGGCATTGGTGTTGTCCTTGAGCATAGGTACTATGGCACCAGCTTCCCGGTTCCTGACCTCTCCACGGAGAATCTGAGATTCTTGACCACGGAGCAGGCGTTGGCGGACGAGGCCTACTTTGCGCAAAATGTGGTCTTTGAGGGGCTAGAGCATCTGAATCTCACCGCGCCGAATGTCGCATACATCGGATACGGTGGCTCTTATGCGGGCGGCTTCAATGCATTCTTGAGGACCTTGTATCCTGATATATTCTGGGGTATGAGAAGAGCCCCTGCCTCATTTTATATCAGACCAGGCTCCTGACGAGTGAATAGGCACAATTGCTTCTTCGGGCGTGATTGAAGCTATCTATGACTACTGGGATTACTATGAGCCCGTCCGGGTTTATGGCCCGCCGGAATGCATAGCTAACACGCAAAAACTCACGAACGTGGTGGACAATATCCTGATTGGGCTGAACTCAACCGACACCACGTTGCAGCTCAAGACGTTGTTTGGTCTGCAGAATCTCACGTATGTCAAGCTCATACGTCATTTCCATTTCTAATATTCTGATCTGCAGCTGACAACGATTTCTTTCAGACACGATGATGACTTTGCAAGTGTCCTTCAGACCGGTGTAGAGGGTTGGCAGAGCCTGAACTGGGATCCCGCAGTCAACAGCCCCAGTTTCACCTACTACTGTGACAACATCACATCACCGTCAGTGCTGTACCCGGCCACCTCGGCCCTTACATCGACCGCCGAAGCGATCATCGCTCTTGGTGGTCGGGGCAACGAGACATCCACCCTGCTGACGCCATTGCTGAACTATATTGGGTGGATCAATCTCACCGAAGTAGCTCCCTGCGCCCGCGACCGGGAGACGCAGGAGCAATGCTTCACGTCCTACAACAGCACGTACTACGCGCAAGACGACATCACGCAGTCCTGGCGCAGCTGGCCCTACCAGTACTGCACGCAGTGGGGCTACCTGCAGACCGGCTCCGGCGTGCCGGTCTCGCAGCTGCCCCTCATCTCCCGCACGCTGAACCTCGATTACGAGAGCATCATCTGCCGCGAAGCCTTCAACATCACCACGCCCCCGGACACGGACGCCATCAACAAGTACGGCGGCTTCAACATCAGCTACCCGCGCCTCGCCTTCATCGATGGCGAGCACGACCCCTGGAGACCGGCTACCGCGCATGCCTATCCGTTCAACGATACAGCCCCAAAGTCCTTTGCTGATACCGCCAGCCAGCCGGCCATCTTGATCAGTGGCGCGGTGCATCATTGGGATGAGAATTGCCTGTTCCCGAACGAGACGACGCCGACACTGCCGCCTCAGCCGGTGGCGGACGCCCAGAAGCTGGAGGCACAGTTCGTGCTGGAGTGGATGGAGGAGTGGGAGGAGCATGTCCTGACCGGGGGTCAGACGGACTAAATATGCGAGACACTTGCATGCAGGACAACTGGCAACCATCAATAGATTTTATAGCACGCATCTGATTGAGTCCGAGTAATAATCCAAGTCTGGGTATAATGTCTGGCTCGATATTCTTTGACGTGTCAATGCGCTACTAGACTGGACTGATTTCCGTATCGTCCCGTCTTCTGGTATCCAGGTGGCCTCGCTCCGCTTCAGTCACATTGACGGCCTTCTGACTTGCACTGTCCTGCTCGACAAAGCCGTCTGGAGGATCATAGATCTCTTCAAGCTCGACTTCCTCCGGTTGCAGCCGGCCCTTTTCTACCCACTGCCTCCAGGGCTTGTAGAGGACCACACTCAGCACGCCAAAGAAAACAAAGGCACCACAGATGGCGCCACCAATGATATCATAATGGTCACCCGCAACACCGACACCGTCCCAGAATTTCCCAGACGGCTCCGCGACGTTGAGAACCAGAGTCAGGAGCTGGATGATTCCGATGATCAGGGCCACAAGGACGGTGATGCCGGTCAGGACGATGCTGTAGTAGAGGATGGCGATGGTATCCCGGGCTAGAGCCGTAGAGGTGTACAGTGTCATCATCAGCGCGCCGTCTGTGGTGTCTAGCAGGCACATGCCGGCAGTGAAGAGGATGGGGAAGAGGAGGATCAACCATATGGAGGTGCCTTTGGCGGCTTGGATGGATGCGATACCCAGCAACGCAACCTCGGACGACGTGTCGAAGCCCAGGCCAAACAGGACACCTAGCGGGTACATTTTCCACGGTCTACTGTCCTCAGTAGTTGGACAATAACAGCCGGGTCGAGTGATGCATCAGATGGGACCTACTCGTCAATGAGACGGAACATGCCTTTGAATATCTGGAACAGACAACCTGCTCCTTGTATCTTGAACTGATCTTGCTCTGCACCCGGTCTAGTAGCCAAGAGCAATTTCATCTGCTGCACTAGTTTGTACAGGATATATATATTCATGAGGCCGAGAATGATGAGAAAAGAGGCGGACACGGAGGTTCCGATGATGCCGCCCACACGGCTGTAAGTGTCAAACTTAGAGCTGATGGCCTCAGCTGTCGCAGCCACGACGATTGAAGTGATCACCACGATGCTATAAGAGCATCAGCAATGCGTATAGCAGCAGACAGAGTGGAAGATTCCTGAGGAAGAGAGGCGGCGACTGACGTGGAGTGACCCAGCGAAAAGAACATGCCCACAGTGACTGGGCGTTTCCCTGAGGCCACCAATCGCCTTGTCATAAGATCAATTGCCTAGCAGATAGAGTTAGCAGAGTACTATTAGAGTGAATGGAAGCTATATTCCCTACCGAAATATGGTCGGCGTCCAGCGCATGTCGGAGCCCGAGGGTATAGGAGAGAACTGCCGTAGATATCAGAGCTCTAATCAAGCCCATAGGGCCAAATTGTCAGCAGCTATCGGCACGGGCAGATTGAAGGTCTAGTACCCATGGAAATGCTACAGCACAGTCAGAATCATATTGCGCAGAGTCCTACGGCCGAGTTGGAAACGTACCAGCACAATGCCAACAGCGATCCAGACCACGACATTGGCCGCAGCAATTGTCAATATAATGCCCAGGACGGGCAAAGGGAGCCTTCGAATAACAGGCAGGCGGCTATGGTACAGAACGGCTTTATGTGCAAAGCTCTTGCGGGGGGTCGTTTGACTGGTGGTAGTTGGTGGGGCGTCCGACGGCGCTGCGATAAGAGACGCCATCCTTATGCAGGATGGGATTTGGTCTGAAGCGAGATCAGATCATGCTGCGACGAGACAGATATATAAGGATAATTCTGATGAATGGTCAAGTGGGCAAGCAGAAGCTGCAGGCCTGAAGCTTCAATTGTCGCGGGCATGTTTTTGAGGATGCCCCTCTATCCGCTTAAAGACAGGGGGTAAGCCATTGCCTAGCCCAATCAGAAGAGGCGCCGTATGTCTATCTATCTACCTTATTTATCCATTGGTCGTCCGCTTGCTGCTTCTTTTCGTGATTACTCGAGGTCTACTCCGTAGTGTTCTAAGGGAGAGGCAGAGCAACATAATGCGTATGTTAAGGACCAACCATTACAACGTCATCATCCAAAAATGATCATGATCATGGCGTTTACTCCAAAAATGCACGAGATATATCATCAATTCGTAATATTCACATGATCTGGGCGGCGCTCCAGCCCAACCGCCAAATATGCCAGTCATTGCAAAAGCCAAGCCACTCCTAAGCCTGCCACCAGACCCCTTCTATGAGAATGCAAAGCGCCATCATGCCAGCCGACCTGAAATCCCGTACCAATGCGGTCATAATGCTTGTGAATAGCATAAACAGCCAAGAGGAGAGTAATAACACCGCTGCATGCTCCATTCCCAAACCTGCCAAGAACGCCCCGACATGAACGTATTTACGAGCGAATTCCTCCCGTGCCGCGGCAAATGACCGGAGAAGTGTGTGCAGATGAGATGCATGAGCTAGAAGTTGTATCTAGTTCCCTGTCGTGTAATAGTCCGACCCTGCTTGCTCTTAGCCTTGAGGGTGTCGTCGGCCTTTTTTCCAGCCTTCCGTGACTGCCGCGGCGGATCGGAATGCAGATGTCCAAGATCATCCAAAGCCATCGTATTCTTCCATGCCAGGCATCGATGGCCAGCAGCACTATTCACATATGTCTTGGTCCTCGTCGAAACTCTCGTGGTCACTTCTTCCTCGGCAGCTTTCTTTTCGTCGGCGCCAGCAAGGTAGTCTTTTCGCTTCTTCATATGTTCAATGATCACTTCACGCTGAGCTTGTAGCTCCTTCCTCAGCTTCAGCTCGCGCACTCCCCGGGTATCAAGCCAACCAATCAGCATATCAATTGAATCAGGATCGTCGTAGTAACCCCATTCTCGGGCTGAGAACAAGCTAGTAGGACCCTCCTCGAGCTTCTTGCGCTCCGAAACAGTCATTTGGAACGCTTTGCGGTAGTGCCTGATCTCTTCTTCCGGCGGCTCAATGAACCCTTCGCGTTCCATGTCGTCAGGTCCCTGCACCCATAGACAGCCGTTGGCATATCCTGCATCTGCAGTAGAACTTGTCGGTAACCCGGCGTAAGGCATCCCATTCCTTTCCAGCCAGTAATAGCGATTCCAGAACCGGTCCTTCCCTAGCACCTTTGTTCGTGCACAGTCTGCTTCCCGCAGATCGTTTTCGAGCGTCGCGATCTCGTCTTCGCATTCTTTGATGCGCTCCTTCTTCTTCTCAATCTCCTTCAGTACCTTCTTGTACGCGTTCGATAACTTGGGTCCCTTTTCAGCCTTCTCCTTCTTTTCTTTCTTCTCCCGTTCCTCTTCCTCACGCTTTCGTTTCCGCTCTGCAGCACGATCTGTGGAGCGGCGAAGGGAACGTGCATTTCGCGGCTCTCCGTCCTCAGTATCCTCGCCGTCTTCCATTATCTCGTCTTCAACAACCGCATCAGCCATCTTGATATCTTCCTCCATGTGTTGTATCTCTGGGTCAGGCGCCGGTTTTTCTTCGGGTGCAAGGATCTTTCGCTCGTCATCAAGAGCACGTAGCTCTTCCATCCTGCACAGCGTTAGTCAAGCGTAAAGAAGTTGGAAGGTCCGTATATCTTACGCCATTTTCCGATTTCGCTGCCACTCAATCTTTTCCTTACGGTGCACAGTCATCTGCTCATTACATTCCTCCATGTAACCGCGGATGGCTTTCGTTTCAACCGTTAGAAGACAGATAATCTGCAATATCTTGACTCTAGCATTGATGTCTAGAGCCTTGTACTGCAATCGTGCAGTCTCTTGGGTTGCGGGTCTGTCCAGGGGAGCTAGCTTAGCCAGGATTTGCTCGCAGGATACCTTATGTTTAGGACTCAGCGTAAGCTGGTTGAGCAGGCCGACCAAGATCGTCTCCCATCCACCGTTGCGGAAATCCCTCTTCGCAAGACGGTCAACCCAGCTATACTCGCCAAGCATCTCGGCTGCTTGGTGGACCCTGGTGTCAACAGGCAGAGAGCGGCTCAGCTCTGCCTCTGCTTGTGCCTTGAGTTCGGCCGCTGCAATCTTGTTTAGACTGCTTCGAGTAGTCCGTCGAGGTGGTTGGACTTCAGGCTCAGGCTCGGGTGTCGGAAGTACACTTGTCCCATTTGCAGACTCATCTTCACTGTCTTCTTCTACCACCTTTGGTAATGACCAGACTTGCAGCTTGCCTTCAGCGTCAACCAAGACTTTGAGTACTGCACAGTGTATTTCCACCAGAAGTTCGCAGTCAATTTCTTCAGAAGCAAATTGTAGAGCCTCTACAAAGTCGTCAAATGTGAAGGAATCCAGCTGGAACACCTCACAATACACATTCAAGGTCTCCCAGGTTTCTAAGAGCCCACCAACCACTTCCATGGCAACCTTTTCCGTGTCCTCTGCGGCTTTCGAAGGAATTCGTGCAGAATCTGCTGCCATAAATTTGAGCGCGGGTCTATGTGTTCCATCTCTGAGAGGTGCAATTTCCAAATCCTCAATAGGATACTTGATAGGCGGTGGAGGGGGAGGTTTTGGTGGGTTCTTCGGTACTGCGGGCCGAGCGGTGGGAAGGTCAATTCCATAGTTCCGCGGATCAGGACCACCTTGTCGCGGGCCAAAACTGCGAGGGTCATTACCATCAAGAGCAATCGAATATTCAAGGTACTGTTGAGCTCTCTGGCGAGCGAGCTGTTGTGGAGTGAGTTTGCCGACCTTTCCTGCTTTGTGAGCTGGTTTAAGCTCAGGAAGCTGTTGGCCATGATTTACGAAGGTCAATAATGACCCATTGTGATCCTGCTTCTTTTGGGCAAGCTGAGCCTTCCGTTCTGCTGCTTTGGCCTCATAGTGGAGATGAGCCGGCACTTCAGTGTCGATACGATAATCCTTGGCGACCCTATCCTTTACCAGCCACGGCGCACCATTCCACGCCTCTCTTGTCACGGTGTTCTTGATAAAAGACCGCAACATTTGTTTGGTGAAACTCTTCTTGTCACGGAAGATGTGGTCATCGTCCACCAAAGCGTCGTGCTCCGGATGATTGTTCAGCATTACGAAATATCGGCAGAATGCTCTCCTCTCAATGGTCCCATCCGGTCTTCGAAGCTCAGGGAATTTTGCTTTCTCCCGCACCACTCCATTAAGTCGTTCACCGTCAACCACGACAGTAACATGCTCGCCTGGAAAGATCTCGCCCTTGAACTCCTACAAGTTGATAATTAGCAACAGATTCGGAATCGAAGCTTAATCATTGGCATACATCATAGATTTGGTCGACTATGTGCCCAATTAGCGACGTTCAACAAGGGAAGTTGAGTGGTTGAAATACCTAGATTATCGATTCTTGAAATGGTCGAGAACTGTACCTTACGCAGAACTGGTTCCTTGAGAGGTTCAGGAAAAGAAGAATCCACATCTCTGGAACCCTCCATCTGTTGAAGTTTTAGTGTCTTCCCAAACTACCGCATGCTCAGAAGGCTCACTAACTTGACTCTTTAGGGCCTCGAAAAAAGTGAGACCCGAATGACCAGTTATCTCGCAAATAAACCTTTTCTATTGGTGGGTAAAATATGGTAAGCGTTATCAAGCAGCACGGGACGTATATTATTTACCTGCTTGTAGAAGTCCATGCTGCAACTGGTCAGGCCCGGTCCGTAGATAGCATAGTAATAGAGGTACTCACCGGCTCAGATATTGTTCGTAATCCGTGAATATCTCGCCCGTCTGGCTGATGACCCATACCTTGAAACAATCTTTAGCAGAGATAGGGGCTAGGAGGGCCACCTCCGACTCACGTCGGTGTTGTCATCTTGGATCTGTGGTCGAGGTATATATTGAACTGGTTTGCGCTTGTACAGGACCTGTCGCAACAATTAGCTTGACTTTCGACAATTACAGAGGAAAGGATTTCTGACCATTCTCAGCGAAGAAAGGGCGTTAGGATTTGGTCGGGTGGTGACCCGACGGTCAGAGAGCGCTCTGCTGTTACCCTGAGCACGTGTTAGGGCCGGAAGTTAGGGCATGCGTGTAACAAGTTGAATTGAACGACGGAGATCGGTAGGAAGGGAAGGGACTTTATAGGAGGGCAGAGTGGAGACGTTGTGGCCGAGGTGGACGCCCGGTGAATGAGGCTCCACCCCGACCTCCCGTGACTGGGCCGTAGAATCCGCACAGGGGGAAGAAGGTCGCGAAACTTACGTATGAGGCTCTCGACGCGTCTCGGAGCTTCCCGCAGGAGTGTCTGAAGCCGTAATGATGGAGCTGGTGGAGGCGGAGATGGGGGTGGAGGAGCGAGTAATGACGGGCAGGCTGCTGGCGGCACGAGAAGTTTGAACAACAACGGGGAAAGAAGGAAGGTGAGGCAGGAAGTAGTGGGTATAGGAAGGCCGCACTTTTGCAATGCGCTGCTGCCACCCGCATCTAAATGCGCCTGGCTAGGGTCTCTTCCCCCTTTGGGCATAGCCAGTAGCTTAAACGAAGTGGCCCGCGTCCAGCAATCAGATGGGGACGCTTTTCCCGCTCACACCCACCCCATCATCATCTTCGACCGCCTGCCCTAAACCCCCTGCTACCCGCCTTTTCTCCCTCGAACACCGTCGTTTTTGGACTCAATCGGATCGCAAGCTCCGTCCAAATTCAATGGGCATCTGTACCAGTTGTCCAATTCCTTAAAGTGCAAGTTATTAGATTTTGAAGCAAGTCAGACCCGTTGTGCTGGGGTCCCCCGTATCGGCGTTGTCCTGTTTCTGCACTGGAGGCCTTCATTCCCGTCAACGCCATTTCTGCGTCTCAAAGTGCCACCATTTGTCCCAGAATCTGTTGTTACAGACCTTTGCAAATGCTTTATGATGCAATTGGACTCCCCTGTGTAGGTCTTTATCTATGGAGCAGGCTCCGTCGAGACCCCTTTCTCAGCTCGGCCCCAGAAAACCATTGCGCATCCTTTGGAAGTATAGCTTTATACAGTATCGAGCCTCGCTCGTGTATCGTCTTCATTCAGGTTATGTGTATATTGCATAAGCGTAACATGACTGCTTCTTCTCAATTGTTTGCTATCTTCAGCTATCGGAGCTCATCGATTTAATCGTGGAGTGACCGTCTAGGTCATGTGCATGCACGATCAGGCCAACAAGATATTTGTTGCAGTCTTTCGTAAAGAGAATGGATAAAAGAAAAAGAGATTTAACAAGCTTCTAGATTGTCACATAAGACAACATTGTACTCAAATACGCAGAGCCTCGACGCTCAGAATGCGATGATTGATAAGTACGCCAATGAGGACACATTACAACAAATTACAGCTCCGAGAAGCTAAGATGCTCCACAGATTGATGAGCTGCAACGTTGGTAACAAGATTATCTGAGAACCACCGATGGAGGTCACTATACACATCATTTCGTGCACCGGCCTCTTACCTCGGATATCGGCGAAAGACCCGCCGCCCGGGCCAGAAAGAGCCTTGACCAAGTGGTTCAGGCTCATTGAAGCAAGAAGAAATTGAGGTCTGGACAAGGAGAGGTTGATGACAGCCGCTTAACTCGAATCCGAGTCATTCGGGACGTTTGTGAGCACATGACGAGGGTATCTTCAAGTAGTCCCGCCATGCTCATGTGAAATGCTTCCTTTCTTGAATCAGGGCAGGTAATGACCGAACTCCTTCTTCCGATGTGAAGAACGACCCTTTCGGACGGCTTACTCTGCCCTCGCACAAGACGAATGAAGCTTGACTGATTGAAGGGCGCGAGCCCGAGAGATTGATAGGAGAGTTCGAAGCGAGACTGATGTTTTTAGAAGAAGTACAATGATCAGGAAAGTATGTGAATGTTTCCAGTATATCAGGTACTGGGACTGGAAGCATCCTTGCTCATACCTTGGTTTTCTTACCTCGAGGGAGTAGTTTGTGCGTAGCGCGTCAGCGGAGCGAACGGCTCGTGGCTTAAACGGTTGTTGATGTTTGCGACACGCTAAGGAGAACCGACAGCTCGGTTCAATCATTGGCCGCCCGGCTTAGGCTTGGGTGTACATCGGTCAACTCCTATTTTGATTGGCTGAAAGTACAGACCACGTGAAGATAAGCATAAGCTCAAATCCACTCTCCGCTTATCTGACCACCACGCAGACTGAAGCTGTCGACTCTGCCAAGACAAGGCTGTGGATGTTTGGAATTCAGGAATAGCACTTGTTAATGACGGCTGTAGCACTATGCTAGCTAGCAAGCTATCTGATCAGGGACTGTGATGAGCTTCATGCGCTGGGCATACTCGGTGCCAGGCGTGATTGAGGGTCCTAGTAATTGGAAGAGTCATGGTTTGAACCCCCGCCTTGCTGGCTTCCCTTGTTGCCGAATAAGCCCCCGGCTTTTGACAAAAGCTTCTCAGTCGTGGATTCTGGAGGACGGTTAGCATTGCTGACCGTAATAATGGTGAAGACACTCACCTCCGCCGCCCTGGGAGTTGTTGCCGGAACCGTAGTTGTCACCTCCACCAGAACCGTAGCTGTCGTTACCACCACCCGAGCCGTAATTTCCACCACCACCACCACCACCCGAGCCAAAGCTGTCATTTCCAGAGCTGCCTTGGTACCCACCCTGGTTACCCTGACCGCCGGAGCTACCATAACTGTCGCTCTGGCCTCCAAACCCACCGCCGCCCCCACTGCCGAAGTCCGAGCCGCCAGAAGAGCCGTAGTTGCCGCCGCCGGAGGCACCACCACCGCCACCGGAGGAACCATATGAGTCGTTACCAGAGCCTCCCATCCCTCCTCCTCCGGAGTAGCCACCGCCAGAGCCACCGAAGTCATTGCCAGATCCCTGGTTGGCATTATCGGAACCGTAACTGTTGCCGCCCATGCCGCCGCCACCCGATCCGTAGTTGTCACCCTTAAATTAAGTCAGTGCGTCCATCCTGAGAAGATGGAGGTGACTTCCTTACGGAAGAGCCAAACCCAGAACCTCCCTGACCGCGTCCGGAGCTCTCATCTCCGTAACCACCACCGCCCTACTGGATTAGCATACGGGAGATGACGGATCGGGGCCCAAGAGTACTCACGGAGTTGCTGTTGTCGTAGTTAGACATGACGAGTGTTTATGAATGAAGTCAAGATAGAATAGCAGTGCTGTAAAGCTTAGGATTGTTTGAGATGGTTGTTGCGTTTGGGCAGGAAGTGTTGAGAGAAAAAGGGATTGGAGGGTTTTAAGGAACTTCAGGTCAGGGCCAGATTGAACCGTGAGGTATGGCACAAACGTGATTCAGGTGGAAATGGTGTCAGTGCTGCTGGAAACCTGGAAGTGAACGGGAGTTGCTAGAGAGGGAAGGTGCGTTCCCGAGATGCCTGCCTCTCATTGGGAGCTCCCACTCAAGCGTTGGTTTTCCCCCGCCCCTACGAAGTACTACAGTACTTGCATCGAACCTGAGCGAGGTACGAAGTAGAGGACAGTGCATTGGTAGCGTCCAGCCCGTGCTAGGACAGATCGCATGGGGATGGATGGTGTGTTTTGCTCATGGCTCGATTGATTGGTCTCCAGCCTTGCCCGGCGACTTGCTTTGGCGTGGGGATAGTCAATTCTGATAGGTCCTCCCCTCCATGGTTTACTCTGGATCTCGGACACTGCTTCTGACCATCAGCTTGAACCCCGCTGTATGGCCAACGCTCTACTCTTTGTGCTCGAATAGCGAGGGCACATGCATGGCTAGCTAGGTATCTTGCACTGCCGCATGCGCCATTTACGAAGCACAAGTCGGTCAGTGAACCGACGTGGGTGGAGAAACAAGTTATCCGTCAGAATTTCAGGGTCCAGTACGAAGTAGGGAAGCAAGGTATCATGACCTACAGGTTGCTGATCTTCCGATCGCTTCGGCAAAAGGACGCAGTGACATCATCACACGGGGGGGGGACCTTGGACTAATTCCCCCTCCCTCCAAGGGCTACGAGCACCTTACGGGTGCCATCGGAGAACGGGAGGAAGAAGAAGCATTTATGATCAGCTTTTAGTACGAGCGTTCAAGTAGCCAAGTCTCAATTCATGAAACGGTCACTACGGTTATCCAAGGATACTTGCTCCCTTGTCCAGTCCCCTTAGAACGCCCGTAGAAAATGCCCCGACATGTCCCGCGCCGCACCCTCTCAAGCTCATTTGACATACTTGTTCTGCGAGATCATTAGCATCCAGTCTACAGGAGCGGACCGAAATAGTGGGCTTTTGCAATCACATGGAAAGGCATTGGCATACCATGAACCGCTTATGGAAGTCACTTCGAAGCAGGTCATTGACAAAGCGAGCGGGACGCTTGTCATCCGTACCTCGTGCTTGGTTCTTGAAGACCACATCGTCATCCCACCTACAAGCCACAGACGATCAGCACAATGTCCGGTATAGTGTGACGGCCCCTGGATATAGATACCTTCGCTTGACATTGAAGTCTTTCGGATTGAGTAGAGGATTACCCCTGGCTATATCGTACTCCCGCTGTTCTTCTTCTTTAGCGGCTTTTTCACGCTCCTGCTCAATGTCAGCCAAAGCCACAGTGCGGTACCGCGCCGTCAACGGACCTCTTTCTCTCTTTGTTCCGCTCGTTCTCTCTTGATCTTTTCCAGCTCTCGCATCAGCTCGGCGGTCTCATCCTCCTCGTCATCACTAACATTCAATGAGTGCATGCTTTCAACGTCGGAGGGAGGAATCCGAACCTTTCCTCATCACTACTGCTATCACTTCCGCCGCCATCAGAATCTGCGTCTAGGTCCCTCGTCTCTTCGAGTATACGTCGCCGTTTTGCTTCGGGATCTTCTTCCTCGGCCACCTCTCCATCTGCAGGAGCATGCTCTAGCCGCCGTTTTCCTGTACTACTCGTAGCGCTCCCATCTTCATCTGGGACGCCGCCGTTCTTTTTAGCGAAATGTGCTGCCTCCGCCTTCAGGAGCTCCGCCCGCAGGTCTCGTGCTCCCTGATCGGCGACGCCTCCTTGCCCTGGCTGCCTGTTCCAGCATCAGCAAGCATACCCGGATGTAGATGAAAGCAATTCATACCGAACTTTGAGCTGCGTATGTGCCGGCAGCAGTCTCTGATGATAGGCAGGTCCGCGCTGAGCTTCTTTCCCACGCGCCTAGAATTATATCAGTCATGATTTTGATAAGGAAATGCGCCGTAGGTGCTGACCGGGTCAAAGGTAGGTCTATGAGCTAAAAGAAGGTCAGTTGGCGAATTTTGGGGCAGACAATATGGATATGCCTCACCTGTTGTCATTTTGAAAGTGTCCTAGTCCTTCGATGGCGGCGTGGACTCCTGTTTGTCTGATTTGAGTCGTTATCCTGCAGGACAAATCTCCTGCACACTGCTCGTATCGATGTTTTGACCATCCGGTTCCCGGAAAATCTTGTCGCCTAGCGCGTCAACTAGCGTCATACTTTCTTTGAAGCAAGCGCAACAAACCTCAAAAACTACCAAAACCTCCAGCTCGAGCCTGAGCTTGCGCGCAACGTCCAGACGCACCTCAAAACATGCCGCGAGAGGCGGACCCCTCGCTCAACGAAAAGGTGTTCGTGCTCCAAGCCTTGCAAGAGGGGCTTCGGTTGGATGGGCGGCAATTGGATGCTTTCCGAGACATAACCCTCGCCTTCGGCGAGGAGTATGGCCTAGCAGATGTCACGCTTGGAAAGACCAGGTACGTCGGAACGCAGTTCGACTGGTAGACCTTGCAGCTAATGTTCGTCCAGGGTTATTGCTCGGATCTCGGCAGAAGTTACGCAACCTTTTCCAGATCGCAAGTTTGACGGCGTCTTCAATATCATCACCGAACTTTCTCCTCTAGCATCCCCTGCTTTTGAGGTGGGACGGTATGTTGATCCCATTCAATGATGAGAAATCTTGGCTAAGATGACTTTCAATTGGCAGACAAACTGAAGCGGAAGTGCTCCTCTCAAGAATTCTTGAAAAGGCCATCCGGCGGTCCTCGGCGCTTGATACAGAATCCCTGTGCATAATAGCAGGTGCAAAATGCTGGAACGTACGAGCAGCCGTGCATGTCATTGATTTCGACGGTGGCTTGGTAGATGCAAGCTGCATTGCAGTCGTTGCAGCGCTGCAACACTTCAGGCTTCCAGATGTTAGCGTACAAGGGGAGGATGTCACAGTGTGGAGTCCGGCCGAGCGTGTGCCCGTCCCACTAAGCATGCACCATCACCCCATATGTGTGACCTTTTCGTTCCTTGGTGGTGGTGATGTTGTGCTTGTTGACGCAACGCTGCTAGAGGAGCAATTACGGGAGGCACAGGCCGTCATCACCGTCAACAGGCATGGCGAAGTCTGTCAAATCGCAAAATACGGAGGGCTGCCCATAGATGCGTTGACGCTTCTCAACTGCTCAAGCATTGCTGTAGTCAAGGCTCAGGAGATGACCAAATTCATCACGAGAAGGCTTGAAGAAGATGCAAAAGCGAGGGATGTTGGTGGTTTGCTCGCAGAGCTGAGTGCGGAGAATGCTCGGTGACCATGCGCAGAAATGGACAGCGAAGAAGCAAATGCTCGACACACAGAGCGCCTCCTGAAATAAGGGTACCAGGCTGACGCTGAGCGCGTCTGATCTCCAAGTGTACTCCACAGCTCAGGGCCGCTGGGATTGAGAAGGCGCCGCACTCGGATCATGTAATGATCATGGCAGGCCCGCCTAAGAACCGAAGGGAATTCGGTCCCTTCATCGCCAGTCACAAAGCAATCGATGAAGAGGACAGCTCGGAACTAAACCGCTGATTACATGGGAGTCACACGACTTGTTGTCGATGAGAAATGGACCTCCAACCCTACGCCGCAGACCACTGGTGCTGGCTATCATGTAAGGATATATTGCCCGAATGCTGCATATAGTGGTTTATTCGGCATGTGGACGCCCGGAAAAGAACCGTAGGCATCACTGCCGTAGCAATTACTAATGTGATCATCGCTCTCTAGAAGATTTGCAGTTCCGATGAGTCTCGATCCTAGCAGTACCTCGTAGCATCAAGTTTCAGTGATTGTTGCGCTCTCATGCATCGTTGCTCCCACCGCATCTTTCTTTGATGGAAAGGGTCTTTTTCGGGCCTTGTGGAATCTGTGTGAATAACCTAGATACACCACGAATATACATTATACTCTAGCGCTGAATGTTACATTTCTTTTGTCTTTTCTTACTACATTGTCATCTCTGCTTTTCTAGGACTTGAATTCGTATCTCTTCATCAATGGCCATTAGCCACCCACATCGCACTACGTTGGCTCTCTTATCTACGCCACGTTGAGGTCACAGACCTCCTCAATCGTGCCGTACACCCTCAGCTTGTTCCAGAAGGGAGTCCAGAAGTCGTCTTCGAAAGACGGCATCATCGCCGAGTCGTCCTCATCTTTGGCCGATCTCGTTCGGTTTCCGCCGTTGGTCGGCGGCGCTGAAGGGCGAAGTCTCGAATCATCAGACCTCCCTCCTTGTCCTTTTTGCTTTTGCTCTTCTTCTCCTTCTTCCTCTTCCTGTTCTTCTTCTTCTTCCTTCTCCTTCTGCTCAGCCAAGCCATCCCCAGTTCCATCATTCCCCAAATTCATCAAAAGATCGTACATGTTAGCATGAGCAATGCCCATTTTCTTGGGTCCAGCCACAGTACCCCTGAGCATCGAAGCACTGTAGTTGGTTGGTCCTGCATCTCCCGATACTCCTAATACTACAGCGTCGTGGACTGATGACGTTTTAGGGGAGAATGACAGGCCTACCAGGTCAGCTGCAAACTGCGACATTGATTGATCCTGCTCAACCGGGATCTTTGCCTCGACTTTGATTTCCTGCGTCTTTTGCTTGGCACGATGCTTCCACCTAGCTTGACGTTCTAATTTGGCCAACACCTCTTGTTGCATTTTCTGTTCTGTTTTAAGCCTCCTTGACAGGCGAATGACGACATTTGCAGTGCAATAGCTGTCATAACCTGCTTCATGAAGTTGCTGTAGAATCATGTACTTGTGACTGAGCTGAGCGGGGACTAGAAAATTAGCCCACATCACATACAGCAGATATGAACTCACTGATAATAGGCTTATAACACTGACGAAGTTCCTTGTCGAGTTCCTGCAGAGATGATCTTTCGCTAAAATATCCGGAGCCATGCGTCGCCATGTACTTCGAATCCAGAATGCTGCCCATTTCGTCAGTAATGATTTGGAGTTTTCTCGCATAGTCTACTCTACTGACCGAGGAAACAGTTCGTGGATGGCTTTTGCAAACCCGTCCACTGTTGGCGGCAATTCCCCGAGGAAGCAATGATAGAAATACACCAGATCACTGAAGACATTATGGCCAGCAAGGACAGTTTTGCTTGCTTTAAGAGCGTCACAAAGCTGCTGCAGCTTGATATTGAATTTTGCTCGGTCCAAACCTGTAGGAACAGGCAGAGCGTTTGGGTCGAGCTTAGACAGGTCCCCGCCAGAGATTGCTTCGACCACCCATCTGAGTCCGATATGGGCGGTCAGTTGTTCTTCGAACTGGCGAAGCCGTCCCGCGTTTTCGGCATCTACCTGTGCCTGATCGAAGTTAATTATCTGGACGAAGGACGCTCGGCCCAATGTCCTGAATTCCGGGAATTCGGATTCAACTAGCTGGTGGACGAGCAATTTCTGATAGTTATTCAGTCCCCGGTTGTCCATGGCATCAGTGCTTGCGGAGATATTGAGGAAGGTAGCTGCAGGCTTTTAGGTGGAAGTCAGTGACAGAGAATTATGTATACCGAAACAGACTTCCAACCTTTGCCTTATGCTCCTGAAGCTTTTGGCGGACGACTTCCACAAAGCGTTTGGATTCAAGATCATCCTCCCTGAGTGACATAGTTTTGCGGCTACTCTTTCTTAATTTGTCTTTGAACATCCGTCTGGCTTTTGCCTCTTCGGCACGGGAAAGATAGGGGACGCCTTCTGTGAATAGAGCGTCCATGCTGAGGCCGTTTTGCAGGAGAAACCCAATAGCTAATGTTCGTTAAATGACGGAGCTTGGAGGACCATGGGGGAGTTGTCAGACCTGAAGCCTGGAAGGTAACATCACGTTCCAAGCCTAACTTCTCATGGGGACGAGGGTCCACGTGGAAGTTGTAAGAAGCAACAATGTAGCTACCTGGCAGATAGAGGCCGTTAGATGGAACCCGAATTCTTGCGAGTAACGCACTGCTCTTTTTATCTTCCGTGACGCAGGTCAGCCCCACCTGGAGCACCTGATAACGTTCAGCAGCTGCTTTGATCTCAAAATATCTCTGCTGCAGCGTCGGCTTGTTGCCCGTCTCAGGCTTATCGGCATCTTTGGGTCTGTTTTTCTGGTTGCTGATCCCGGAAAACTCAAGATCAAGTGTGATAAAGTGGGACTTTTGAATGGCCTCGAAGAGGGAGGGCAGGTTTTCTGCATAGAGGTGTCTCTTGACCTCCATGATGAAGAATGGCAAAGCAAATTTGGCTCAGTCTTGCATTAACATGACCATGAGCGGGATTCCGGGAAGGCGCGCAGTTTGTGCTTCCGCTCAGCGATGAGGCGAACTTGACGCAACTCCACATTCGGGAGAGCAAGGTAAAAAAAGAAAGATGTGACTATGATAGTGATGGCGTCCACATGAAAGTATTTATTGGCACTGACAGGTCTACGTGGTCTTCTCCTTGAGAGCAAGATGTAGTGGCTTTCACCGCGGCAGCCATTGCCTTGCACGCCGGCTGTTCACGAGAAGAGGCCTGCGGTGACGGAGTACCGAAAGTCACCCAGCTTCGATGTGCTTGTCAGTTTGGGCCAATTCATTATCATCTGGGTCTTATCTCAATCTTCAAAGAAATGATCTCTCATGTGTTGCAGATTCCCGTTCACAGTTCGTCACAGATGCACTGACCCACTTTTGAACGGGCTCCTTCCCCCTAGCCTGCTGCAAATGTGCCGAGGCCTGGGGTAAAGAGCTCTAAGGGTTATAAGACGCACGCCTAACCTCCGCATGGAGGTCCTGCCTCCCGCATTAAACAATACAGCAGCCATCCTGCATCCTCTTCCCCCGTGATACTGTCTCGGTGATGGTCTAGCGAGCGTAGAAAAAGGCCGCATCTGCTATCCGTTATGGCGAATGGGACGTCCACCACCACCACGCTTACGGAAGACGCCCTCTCATCTTCCCAGCTATTGTCGTCTTCCATGTCATCGTCCTCCTCCCGTCAAGGGCAGTCTCAGATCTCAAGGATATACAAGCAGGCATCATCTCTTTTCCTCACACGGAGGCTTCCTGAGGCTCTCTCTACGATCGAACCTCTCATAACCCCTCCTACTCCATGCGATGAAACGGACGAAACAGCCGATGGCATACACACAGCTCCGGTCGCAACAGCATCTAGAAGCACTCGAATCAAAGTTTGGAGCTTGTATTTGACGATACTCAATGCTATCGCAGATTCGGGTCCTCAGGATGGGAAAAATGCGTTCGGGAGCCAGGAATGGAGGCGGTTGGTCTCCAAGGCTAGAGACGGTGGAGTCTGGGAAGATGTCGTGCGCAATGGATACGGAGGTCGGGAAGGTGAAGTCGACGCCGATGTGGTTGTCAATCTGTAAGTCTCAAAGTATACCTCCGCCCATAACCCTTCAGCGACTGACTTTCACGCCCGACAGAGCAACTCTCCTGCTCACCCAAGCACCTTCTCAAGCTTTCACTCAGTCCCGATTAGAGTCCTATCTTTCAGCTTCGTCACAGCCAAATCTAGATATCTCTTCACATCTCCAGGCCGGGTCTAATGGATCGCCGAGGCGGAGGCCCAGCCCAAGCAATGGAACAGACACACCACGAGATCTCAATTCCCGCATAAAGTTGCTTGAGCTGTATACATTACATGTTTTGCCTAGGAATGGCGAATGGGACTATGCTCAGGAGTTCATCACTATGAGTGAGATTTTGGACGAGGAAAGGAAGGAAGCTTTCCTTTATACGTTACAGCAATTGAAGGAAGAGAAGGCACGGGATGACACGCGTGAGTACCAATTAAAGAAGGAGCAACAGGAGCAGCTCCAGGCTCGAAGGAGAGAGTCAGATTATGTCCAAGGGCAAGGAGACCCGGCCATGGCAGCGAAATCTGCACAAGGAGGAGAGGAAAGGGGTTCGCATAAGCGCACAGGCAGCGAGATGGACTATGGCATAGAGGCATCGAATGGGGTGCAGAAAGCTCGTCCTCCCAAGGGCGGTACAAGGTCTTCCACTGGCAACACAGCTAAAACGCAAATATCACCTCCCCCACAATCTCCCAAACCTACTGCAAAACCTGGAAGGAAGTCCTCGGGACCACCCGGATTATACGGTCGAGTAGCGCTTATTTTTGCGGCTTTGCAACGTGTTGCCACCAGAATGGGACAGGCTATTGGGTCGAATCCTCTGATTCTGTTAAGGACCGTTCTGTTTCTCTTCAGCATTATCGTGGCTCTTAGTCGGCAAGATATACGAGATCGAGTCCGCAGGATTACTGGGAACGGCTGGGAAAAGGTTAAAGGCACTTTGGGTATGGGAGTCAAGGTGAGCTATATCTGAAGATCCAAGCAGAAGAACAGCCTCGACTGCTCATTATCGCTATGGTAGCCTAATATAACATGATGCCAATACCTCATGCATCGATCGAATGCTTCGCGCCGTCCCAATGCATGCCCAAGGTATCTGACTCCCGTGCGCCACTGAACTCCATTTATTGCCCTGGTTCCAAACAAAGCAGAAATTCGCGTTCGTCTTTACACGGTTAAACCCTGTGGTCCCAAACGACTTCCCGTGCAAATACTAGTGATTTCGAAAATTCTTCTTCTGGTAGAACAGGTCCGTTCTCGACGAGCCAAGATTTATGATCTTTGGACATCCATCTCTGTCTTTCTCTAGGCGTGTGCATTCGAAGCAATAGAACGCATCTGATATGCCCTAGTAAAAGGTCAGCCGCTGGATCTCGCGGTACGTGACAGATTTGAACTTACCTCGCCGCCACAGACAACACATTTATTCTGGTAGTTACCAAAGGAGCACTCGTCACAGATGCGTACGAGGGTGGTAGGACGTACGTAGCTGTCGCAAACGGGGCATTTGCCATCGCATTTGTCGCACAGCCGGCCGATGGCGATACCAGCTTGTTTGCGGCACATTACCAAGTCAGGATGATGGCGAGACATGATGATAGAGTACTGTAGTCGGGTCCTCTTGCGTTATTACTGCGTCTCGCGTGTGAGTTCTCGAAGGATGAGTGGAGAGAGTAAGGTACTGTAGATGTGTAAGACGATCGTGAAGTTAAGTCGTGGTGGGTGGCGCTTGGCATCGGTTCACATTCGCGAATCTTGAAAATTCCGCTTACTAAACGCACCCTCGGCACGATATATCGCGCTAAACTTACCTGTGACAAGCTCACTTTGCGGAGTTTCGCAAAGCAGGACGGGAATCCGCCAAAGCATAATACCCTACCTACCTCAGGTAGTACGATTAAACTGTTCGTCTGCTGTGGATAGCTTCAATGGCGGAACCTCAGACGTATGATGGACGCCTCCGGCACATAGTTCTCTAGGCTAATGGCAGACAGCGCCGATGTTCTAGAAGCTGAGGGTCCGGAGCCAGTCTCGCAACACCCCTCCCCGACCTCGGGGAAGCGCAGACAATCATCGACAGCAGAATCGGACAGCAAACGACCCCGTCTCGCCAGACAGGACACAGATACAACGTCGGTCGAGGTCGACGGGCAGAGGACGGCTGCCCTCGAGCGCCGTGCTGACAGGCGCCAGAGTGGCCAGGCTGAGGAGCGCAAACGTGGCCAGCGACTTTTCGGCGCGTTGCTTGGTACCCTCTCACAGAGCTCATCATCAGCAGCACAGAAACGGCGAGCGGATATTGAGAAAAAACAGCAGGCAAAGTTGAAGCTACAGGAAGAAGAGTATGACGAGAACAAAAAGAAGCAGCTCGGCCAATTGATGGCTGTGAGGTGGGAAGAGCAGGAAAGATACCGGGAACAATCAGTTAGTATCTGCTTAGGTGTAATGTTACTCTTGGAGACTGATTGTTGATAGATGCGGATTCGGCATTCGAGCATGCGAGCTAAGGCTCATTTTCTTCAGACGAAGGCAGAACCGAAGCTGGTTTGTTCGCCCCTGCTCAATTCTTGGTTATGTCGCTCATTGCTCCCGCCAGTACTATAAACCCTGGGAACTGTCCCGCGACGATGAAGATATCATCAAAGCTCAGATACAGGATGTGGAGAAGTCAATCGAAAGCGAACTGCTGGCCTTGGATGCTGGGCGTTCGAAAAATGGCGAGGCAGAAGCCTTCAACGAAGCTGCAAGTACCAAAGATGAGCTGCCTTCTCGCGATACGGAAACGGTGGGTTCACAGATCGATCCGGCCACAGTCCAATCCACAGATGCTACTGACAATGCCCCTGCCCAATCCGTTGATTCTTCCTTGACTTTAAGTTCTGAGAACGCCGCAAAGGAGAATGGAGATGATCCTGGAGAGGTTGTAGTGGAGGGCGACGAAGACACGGTCATCTACTAATGATTCCCCCTAAGTTACCCTTTGGTCTGTTGATTCCCAACATATTCCTTTGCGCGGGCGGTTTGCATGGCAAGGCGCTCAATTACTTCTGAACTAGTCTCCCAGATAATCAATTAGAGCTGCACAATGAGCTCAGGTACTGTGCAGGTCCCAGTAAACGATCTAATAAAGTGCTATAATGGCAAGGAGCTCTTCTATCCTTGGAGAAATGTAGAGCCGGTTGATTATCGCCGCCGTTGAAGGAAGCAAGCGGGGCGACCCCTATCCATGGTCCCTGCGTACATTATAAAAGATTGCATATTCAGCAGGCAGATAACATGCCCACCGCTTATTATTTTCTCGTCCATACATAAGCGGTATCTCGTTCGGGCGGCTGTTTGCATGGGTATTTGGCCATGCTTGAACTTGAGATAGATAACTGTGCGGGCTGTAGTCTAGCGCTGAGCATGTGCTACCACTTACATTGATCATTAAATGCAGGTGGGCAGTAAAGGCTAACCTCCATCTCACTAGAAACCAGCTGATTTCTCACATGTCCAGGCTTCTTGCCTGAAGATTGTATACATCTCCGAACAATTTGCCTTAGACGTGGTCGGAATAATATGGCTCCAAGTCTGCAATCCGTCTTACCGGACCCGAGAGTCTCCAGTAATACTGCGAAGCTCAACGGGATCACATACCGTCAGTCTGGGCCTTTGAAAGTAATATACATTGTTGCTCATACAGGGCTTTAGATTATCTGTTAGGATTGCCCAAGCAGAGTTTCAGGGATACCATAATTTTGGTATGTGCCGTACAATTATATCTTCAGAATACCTCTCTATTCGACAATTGCTGACCACCTGGATGCACAGGTTCATGGCTTTCCGGATTTATCTACCGGGTGGAGGAAACAGATTCCTCTGCTCATTGACCTGGGCTTCCGTGTCGTTGCCCCTGACATGATGGGCTACGGAGGTACTGTACGTTCTGATACGGCTCAAGGTCTCCACATATTGTTGTCACAAGCTAAAAGCATCAGGACGCCCCTGAAGACCTCGAGTACTACACAATGAAGCGAGCGGCAGATGATATCGCGGAGTTGGCCAAACTTCTAGAAGCCCCAACGGTCATCCTGGGAGGGCACGACTGGTAAGTGGAACAGTTGTTCTAATATGAAAGCAAAACCAATTGTTAATTCATGGCATACCCAGGGGGGGCATGGTGGTCTATCGCACGGCTCAATTCCACCCTGAGCTCGTCACCCACATTTTCTCAGTTTCCACGCCTTTCTTTCCTCCCTCAGATCAATACTATCCTCTTGCTCAACTGGTGACCAAAACGCTCCCTTGGCTATGGCCCAAGATCGCAACCTACTTATTCTTCTACAAGGCGAAAACCGTACTTCCTAATTTCCAATATCAGCTGCAGTTCGCGAGTGGTGAGGTCGAGAAGCATATCAGGACGAAGGAGGACATTAAGCACTTCCTCAACGGAATGTATGGCGGCAAGAGCCCCAATGGAGAGCCCGGCTTTAACACCGGGCAAGGTCTACTTTTCGAGCATCTACCAATCCTGAAGCAATCACGACTGGTTTCGGAGATGGTAAGCCAAAGAGAGGCCGCCGATTCACTATTGTTGAATGCGCGGTAATGGCTGACGTCCTACAGGAGCTAGATTATGCTGTGGATAGATATTCGCGCCATGGCATTCACGCCCCACGTAAGCTTTTCTCAAGATCCCCGCAGTGGAGAGCATGCTAATGTGCGACTTTAGTAAACTGGTATAGAACTCGTGAGCTGAATTTCAGGGACGACCAGAAATTGTGGGCCAATGATGCCCCATCAGTGGCTGTATTCTAGCTAATACCGATGAAATAGCCTCACGAAACCCGGCATAGACGTCCCTGTATTGTTCGTGCAGACGCTCAAGGACGAGGCTCTACCGCCAGCAATGGCGACCGGTATGAGGCAATTCGTGCCCAAACTCACTCAAAGGGAGGTGGACTGCAGCCACTGGGCGCTCTGGGAGAAGCCGGATGAAGTCAATGCTATTATCAAGGAGTGGCTGCAGGGGGTTGTGCTTGGTGGAAAGAGTGTGTTGTAAAGCATGATTTGTCGTGGCGGAGTCGGCTATAAAGAGCCAAAATATCATCTCATGTCCCAATATACGGGGTTTACGTTGAATTATGTAGCATATCCAAACTCTAGCAGCATATAATTGAACAAGGCCTGACATAGGTATCCTTTGTTTCCACTGGGGCTGCGGTGATACCTTAGTCACAGGTGCTCGTGTGAGCAGTATTGATCGCTGGAGGGATCAGTTCCATATGTCATCACGAGTTTGAAGGCAAGTTCAGACCAAGATGGTACCTCCACCGGTACGCACTCATTCCTGCACTGGTATTGACCAAGATTATCGTTGTGACTGAACTCGTCACATTTCAGGACACTGTTGCTGCCGATGACGCCAGCGCCATAATCGCAGGTGTCATGAAATGCAGCGCGCCTGGCCGCTTGAAAGTAGTGTCTATAGCTGCAACGAGCCTTACGTAGCCAGATAGTCAGCTATTCTACCTGGTCATTGGCTTCTCCCCCGTCACGGTAGCTGCTCAATGTGGACCCCGGCGTTGACCAAGCGATCGATGTACGGCTGGCCCAGTGTGGCGGGGGTCAATACGCCGCTTGGGGTATCCGAAGCCACAGCGCCATTCAGAAGCAATGACATTGCACCTTCGACAACAAAAATAGCCGTCAGGTAATACAGATCGCCGTCGTACTTCAACCGTGCTTTCACCCTCGTATTCGACTGGGATGTATCGACAGTTCCCAACGCGCGGTACTCGATGCGATGCTCTTTAGAAGTCCTGGCCGTCGGTAAGAAAACGGGTCACTGCTCTCGTCTGAGATCGGGCACTTACACTTGGTCGGCGCCAGTTCCGGGCTGATGGAAGTAACCTCTCGCAATCTTCCGCACAGGAGGGATAACCAGAGCGAGGATAGCAAAGTGAAATATGAAAGATACCAACAGAGCATAGAGCTTGCTTCGCACTCTCATATACTCAGCAAAACTGAAGTGTGGCCCGTAGAAGCCCTCTGCTCCCGTCAGATCCCAGCTTCGCTGGACAATGGCTCGGTCTGCAGTCCCGGCCGGAGATATTGTAAGATGCCCCAGCTCCTTGTCCCATGAGACGCCGAGGAAGCCTCTATTGGAGTGAGGTTGGGGCCCTTTGCGTGAAGAGAACGCCCAGTCTTCTCTGGATGTCCTCAAGTCTTTCACAGAATAGTGGTCCAGGATGCCGAAAATTGTAGCAGCAGTCCCTCCGCTGGGTACCCCCCTATGATATCGTCAGGATTGAACTGGGGACGAAGTAAGGGCTTTTACTTGATATCGTGTAGAACAACAGTAGTATCTGCTAACCCTGATGAGTAGTTCTGACGGGCAATTGTCGACAAGTAAAACGTGAGCAGATCTGCCGGGGCACTCTCGATCCCGATCATGGGGACAATCTAGCATAGTAGACCAGTTAGAGGAGGGCATAACCTAGGCATTCCCCACTCACAGTTGCACCATTAGCTTTAGCTACATCGTGATATTTCCGTATCATCTCCAAGACCCATGGTGCCTCCCCGGTGCTACCGTTATCAGAACCTGTGCGTCTTGAAGGGAAGGACGAACCTACACGTCAAGGTAGTGGGTACCCGTTTTTGCGCAGGCCTCAACTACAGGTGTACCATATAGATAATACGGCCCGGCTGTGTTAATGACTATGCGGGTCTTTTTGACCATGACCAGGAGCTGGTCTTCATGAAGCTCCACTACCTCAGTTCCTGATCCGTTCAGTTATGATCTTTAATTCCGCTTGATGTATTCACCTGGCTGTGCAGCATCTTTGTAGGTAGCCTTTAGTTCACGCGCCAACTGTTCCAACTTCGCACCAGAGCGGCCTGCAATGGCCCATTTGATGTTGGTGGGCAAATGGGTCATGACATGTTGCGCGCAGCGCTTGCCGGTGTAGCCGGATGCCCCATAAACAAGCAAATCATATTGACGTTCGTGAGTCTCGGCCATTGCGAGGTAGTGCTTGGTTGAATCTAGATGGACACAACTGAGACTGAAGCTTCAGCACTATCGTCGATTGGCAAAGGAGTCACGCTGGATGAGTTTCACAGGCAGCAGCCAGAAGCCAGAAGTCGGATGGGCAGCAAGAATTCCAAGTGAAGAGGAGGCCTTTGAGTAGCCACAATGCAGACAATAGCAATCGAAGCTTTCGGTAAAATTGAGTTTGTGTACAAATCCGTGAATGCCAAATCCACAGCTAAGCTCATATGACGGACAGAGAACTGAAGAGAGGAGGAATCAATTAATGCTAAACTCTCCGGGCATGCGAGTTAAAAATCAGCTGTCAATACAGAAAAACATTCGTCGCAAAAATACCAAGGGATTTGTAAGAGTTGAACTATCAGAGGAGCAATTGCTCTATCCATATTTGCTCCGTGCATGGCGGCGATCACAGAGAAAGGAAGCCGGAGGATATACCCAAAAGAGACTGCGGCTATCAGCTATCGACGTGACGCTAAAGAAGCGCCTCCGAGCAATGCACGGGGAGGCGTCAACTCAGGCGTCATAACCTGCCCCGCCAGAGATCAAACGGAGAAGGCCCAGCTGCGCATCAGTAACTGGGTCTGGAGAAGAAAGGCGAGGGTGACTCTGGAAAATGCTTTGGCCGGAATATCCAAGGCTGGCTGGCAATTAATTGACCGCTAATGTGTATGAAACGGGCCGGAGTATTTCCGATTGATGTCCCATGAGATGATAGGACCCCGATTAAAGATAACAGCTGTAACAGCGGTTCTTTATGATGAAGACTCTGCCTTCCTGAACCAATATAAATGATGTTTTGAGCGAATTTGCTCCGATTACAAACATTGGACGAATAATTTCGTGGGGCTTGGAGGTGGTAGAATCTATTAAAGTCACGTGAGCTTGACTCGGCTGACTGCTTTTTCCAATTCTCGCTAGCGCAGGGTTAACCGAAGAAGCCTCCACAAACCCATCTTCAACCACCGCCGAGTGTCGAAATTACTCCATCATCACCACCGCACAAGAACAGTCAAGATGACGAAGCGCACAAAGAGTAAGATTCATCGAAGCACGCTGTTGGACTACATTCCTTACTGACTGCTACCACAGAGGTCGGTGTCACCGGTAAATATGGTACCAGGTATGCGGATTACCCAGCCTTCATTGCGAGTGGACTGCGATGAGACGTGGTTCATGATCGATGGAGCCTTTCATTAACTCGTTACCTTTCCCTTCAGATATGGTGCCTCCCTCCGAAAACAGGTGAAGAAGATGGAAATCACCCAGCACGCCCGGTACACCTGCACCTTCTGCGGAAAGACCACCGTGAAGCGTCACTCTGTCGGTATCTGGAACTGCAAATCGTGCAAGAAGACTGTTGCTGGCGGTGCCTGGACTGTCTCGTAAGTGTGCATTGGAACCGACCGGGGGACCGTCCCCGAAACCGAAACTGGGATCTTGTAGGAGCTCTGGCTAAGTACTTTGATGTGTAGGACCCCCGCGGCTGCAGCCACGCGCTCGACCATCCGTCGCCTGAGGGAACTCGCGGAGACTTAAGAGGTTGGAAAGACCGGGTGGAGTGGTTTTACGATAGCATGGGTTCTGGCTGTTCGCATTCGGCGTCAAAAGAACGTCTACGATGATAGTTCGAATAGAAGCAATTTGACGCTATCCGGGTCCATCTGTTCGTATCGGCTTTCGTCCGCTACTCTCTTCACTCTTTGGCCACCATGTGCGCGACAGCCCCTACTTTGGTTTCGGCGACTTTGCAGATTCAATGATCCGACTCAATACTGTCCACGATGATTGTCGGGCGAGACTGTCGCGACCTTGCTCGTCTCTCGCGTTGGACGATCCATCGAATTGCACTAGATACGCCTGACCACATTCATGTTCCTTTCATTCGTAATTTGGCCGGAGTACAAGGCTCAGTTGGGCGTGTCACTGCATCCCGCTTTCGCCGCTTCTTTCCCTGAGAAGGTTTCCCAGCGGTCAGCAAAGAAAGAGGGCTTCCCCTGGTCTACACCGGTGATTTCTTACTGACCACCTATGACTAGAACACCGAGGAGAGGCACTCTGGTAGGTCCCCCAAGCTCTTTTCCTTTGTCTCAGAGTAGGTCTGTGCGACGAGAACAAAGGTAACTTTGGATACGCAAAGCTTCAGAGACTACCTTAGGATGTCGAGAAGTCCGCCAAATTAAATATTTCCTCGATCAACATAGTTGTTATTCTACTACCTTAGAACGTTTGCCCTCAAAGCGTTTGCCGTCCCTTTCTTCCAAGTTTTACACAGGCAGAATTCCACGCTACACTGATGGGCCATATAGGGTTTAGCGCAAAGATCTGACCGCTACCTTTAAAAGCATCGCCTACGACACAGCGACTGCTCATCCACCATTATTAAGGGACGGTCAGTGTGACCGTCAGACTTCCGCTTCATGAAGCTTTCCGACTCACTACCGGCTGAAGATTTCCTTTTTTACCTATCTGATGGCAGAGACATGTATTGTCTGCCTTGGCGACCTACAGGCGGGCAGCGAACTTCCTGACCTATCTGTTACCGTTGCTCAAGAATTCAATGGCAGTGATGGCGACCCAACTGAAGGTCCTCAGGCTTTGTCTGACGATTCCACGTCCGAGTTGTTGGCCCATTTACTTCCCTGCGGACATACACTCCATAACGACTGCCTGAAGCCGTGGGTAGAACGAGCCAATAGCTGCCCAATATGCCGCCGAAGCTTCAATACAGTAGAACTGAGCGACAGACTCGGTGGTGGGCTTGAAATCATTGCATTTTTGGGGCATCCTGCTAATAGCTTTCTTGTAGGCCCTGTCATCTCTTCCTATGTTGTTGAGGACAAAACCCAGGTGGCGGATCTAGATCCTTACCTGGTCATCGACGACGAATCCGAGGATGCAGACTCAGAACCTTGTCCGATCTGCGGCTTGGATGACAATGAAGATGTCTTGCTTCTGTGCGATGGGTGCGACGCGGCCTACCATACCTACTGTGTCGGTTTGGATCGAGTGCCTTTGGGCCATTGGTTCTGTGAGGCATGTGAGGCGCAGAGGGCCCTGGACCCCACCAATGTTACAGGACTCGCTACCGCTTCTCATCACCCTGCTGGTCGACGTACCCGAGCTCAACAACGGCGGGTCGCACATCGTGGGCCAACGAGGTATTCAAACTGGGATCGCGTATGGCAAAGTATCTGGGACAGGTTGAATCTCGATCTCGATGATCCCTTCGACGACAATCTTCCTTCTTCGCAGTTTCGACGGTCACAGCGGACCCAAGAACGGCATCGGAGGGAGTTTCGAGAGTGGGAGCGCCGTCTGCAGATCGCTGAACGACAAGGCGCCGCAAACAGATTCAGAGACACTGCATCCACTCTTCTGGACTCTCGTGCGCGGCGACAGAGACCACCTGCTCCCAGGACCGAGTCTGTAGAAGAGATGCAGGCTTGGCAGGCCTTTGACAGAGCTCGGGAATTAGAAGGCGAGACGACAAGGCGAAGAAAACGTGGCTCTGCAACTGCTTCCCCGGTCGAGCCAGAGGCGTCTTCGGAGCCTGAACGTAAGCTCAAACGACCAAGGACCAGGCGCGCTGAAGAGCTGGCAGGTCCTTCTAATGGCGCCTCTACTTCATCCAGAAGCACCACAGGAACCACAGCGGAAGGCGGATCGATACAAAGTGGAACTACTACGAACATCACTTCTGAAGGTCCAAGTTTCTTGCAGTCTCTCTTGCGAGAAGTGGAGACTTCAGGCGGTTCCGAAGATGATGGGAGCCGGGGCTCGGCCTTAGCAGGATATTCTGCCCCAGTTGAACATTCATCCCCGCGAGCTTTGTCATCCCCAGGCGCTTCGCCCACCGCTTCTACTTCTGCAACGCCACGGGCTCTGTCAGCCACTCCTGCACCTTACTCACCGCGCCCGACTTCGCCTGCGCCGCTGACGTCGAGGATCGAGCCGGTTTATTCCCCCCTGGACCATCCTGCTCCGGGATTGGCAGGTCGCACCGTTGCGGAAATTAACGAAACCAAATCGTATCCGGGTTCTGGCCGTCAGCCGCGTCCGCTATCTGCATCCGTCTCAAGACCAGTAGTCGTTGCGGAACATTCGCCAACACGCTTGACCATGCCATTCTCGGCCAAATCAGAGATTCAGAAAATGGTCAAGGCAGCTCTTGATCCTTATTACGAGAAACACGTCGTCTCGAAAGAACAGTATACAGATATCAATCGTACCATTTCCCGAATGCTTTACGACAGAGTGTCAGACATTACTTCTTTGGATCACAAAGCACGAGAGGGTTGGGAACAGGTCGCTCAGCAGGAAGTGTCCAAGGCAATACATGCATTGAGCGATAGCGACAGAAGCACTAGCAGGACCAAGGACTCTGTTATGCCTGCCCAAGAGATATCTCCTCCACTCGAGAGCGTCTCTTTGACTCGCACAGTGGTGGAGGATCGCTCGTAACAGTGTCGCTGTGCTAATAAAGGCGTTTGGGAAACTGTCGCTCACACGCAAAGTAACGATCCAATATACGACGGATATCATCGGCATTAACAATTTCTTGAATCGGCGGTTGCCTCTGTTCGCATGGAGCCGGATGTACAAAGGCGTTCACCTCATTGGAAATGCGCCTGGTCATATTTGTCTCCGCTACCGAGCATAGTCTTTCAGTTTTGTTTCCCGGTTTGTCCAGCGTTGAAGGCGAACGGAGCGTTCATGGATCGGTCCTGAAGGGGTACCCTATCGGTTTGGAGGCGGGAAGGCGTTTACAAGGGCATACCCATCTTCGAATTCATATTGCCTGGCGTCGTATTCTGGCTAGAACATTAGCATCAATAAGATAGTTTCTGACGGTTGTCCAATTCTCTGTCTTTGGCTTTTTTGTTCGTCTTGTCGGTGATCTGTGAGCTTCTGGTGGCCATCTTGAATGGAGTAGCAGCGTCATGACACCGAAAAGTGTCTGACGCCAAGAAACGCCAATCGTATCTCCAACACCAAACTGCACCTAAACTGGAAAATAGGATAGATCGGAGAGATGCAATGCGACGAGTTGTAGTGACGGGTCTGGGGGCAGTAACGCCTCTGGGCATAGGTGAATTCAGATCATTTCATATTCCACTGCGCCCTACTAAGAATAGCAGGAGTCCGTCACTCATGGAAGAGGCTTGTAGACGGTCATTGCGGGATCGTTAGTGTCAAGGATAGGAGCCCAGAATACGCCGCGCTGCCTAGTACAGTTGCAGCTCTGGTTCCAGAGGGGAAGACAATCCAAGGCGGTTGGGATCCAAGAGAATGGCTGGCTGCTGGGGTAGGCAGTGCCTTCTCCCTCGTGGATGGAAACTGGTGTCTGAAATTTATAGGATGAGCGGAGGATGGCTAAATTCACGCAATACGCTGTCGCTGCCACCGAAGAAGCTTTATCAGATGCTGGCTGGAGGCCCAATAGCCATGAAGAACAAGAGCAGACAGTAGGCTTGCTAGGGCAACGTTCATATCGTGCAACTGACCGCAAGTAGGGAGTGTGCTTAGGCTCTGGTATTGGGAGCTTTGAGGATATATACGACACCTCCGTTGCCTACAGCAAAGGGGTGAGTCTCTCATGTCCGAAATTCAGTCGCCGTGTCTGAAGAGCTCAGGGCTACCACAAAGTATCCCCTCTATTTGTCCCGAGACTTCTGATCAATCTTGGGGCTGGGCATTTGTCTATGAAATACAATCTGAAAGTATGGAAGCATCCCTTTCCAGGCAGCCCGACAGACTGACCCTATATGATAGGGGCCGAACCACACAGTAGCAACAGCATGTACCACTGGTGCCCATGCTATAGGAGATGCTTCCCGGTTCATCGCATTTGGTGATGCCGATGTAATGCTTGCCGGAGGTGCTGAATCTTGTATTCATCCTTTGGCCATGGCTGGTTTTGCCAGAGCCCGGAGCCTTGTAACGGACTCCAATGGCGAGCCGCATCTGGCATCCAGACCTTTCGACCGCAGCCGCAGTGGTTTCGTCATTGGGGAAGGAGCAGCAGTGCTTGTGTTAGAGGTAGGTTGTCTGATCCCCCGAGATTGGAGAGATTTGACATAATTTCCCCAGGAGCTTGGGCACGCCAAAGCTCGTGGTGCTCATATCTATGCAGAGATCAAGGGCTATGGACTCTCGGGCGAGGCTCACCATATGACCGCTCCTCAAGAGTCTGGCGAGGGTGCGTATTTGGCTATGAAGAGAGCACTCCGTCATGCTGGCATATCCCCCCGAGAGATAGATTATGTCAATGCCCATGCGACTTCTACAGAGGTGGGAGATGCAGCAGAGAATATGGCAATCAGAAGATTGTTCCTGGGACAAGACGGAAAGGATAAACCAGAAGAGATCAACGTCAGCAGCACTAAAGGAGCCATAGGGCATCTGCTCGGTGCCGCAGGGGCAGTGGAGGCCTTATTCACCATTCAGGCAATGCAAGATGTGAGTTCCGTTACAAATCGTTTGACAAATTGCTAATTGGCATTTCCATGATGTCAGAACCTCCTCCCGCCGACGCTCAACTTGCATAGTCCAGGAGATCCGCCGGAGGACTTCACCTGCAATTACATTCCCAGGCAGGCGCAGGCGAGGGAAGTCAATGTGGCTTTGACAAACTCATTTGGGTTTGGAGGGACAAATGCCAGCTTATGCTTCACTAGATATAGATGACAGAGCTAGCAAGATTCACTGCTCTAAATTACCCATGCAGTAACAATGGCCGTTGTCGTTCGCTCCGCTGGCCAGAGGTATTGTTCTGAATAAGAGTGTCGGGCTGCCTTTGAATGTACTTCATAACCGAGGCTCGTCAATAGTTGCCCATTTCCAACCTCGTGGAACAACGTCAAGTCATTTCCGAAGATAGCGATAAAGCATCAACAAGGTCACGATCCCAGTCATGCATCATGGCTTCCATTGACGTTGAAACGAAGGGTGAGAGCAAGATGTTTGGCCTTGAAATCCTTGTGCTGAAAGCATATGCTCTAGATGCTGTGGCTTCGTCAGACCAGTCACTGGTGGATATAGCCTCGTCAAAGTTCACCAAGGAGAAGAATCCAAGCAAGATTAAAGTGAAGAAGAAGAAAGATTCAGATGCTGCCGGTATGCCCTCTGAGCGGCGACGCGTTTGGATGGTGCGCTGATGTAGCGTCCCGCGACTTCTAGACTCCAAGAAACCGGACTCTCCAGCAAGCGACTCACCGGGGCCCATCGTGAATCAACTTGATGAAAAGGATGCCGTGGTACTCTCTTCCGGCCGGCCTGTCGAAGATAATTCTGACTCGGTCGTCTGTAAACATTGCAAGAAGCCAGTCTTGAAGGATGTTGCCCCTTCACATCTTAAGGAATGTCTGAAGCAGAAGCAAGAGCGGGCGAGGAAAAGAAAAGAGGCCAAAGAGGCCAAAGAAGCAGCCGCGCGAGAGAAGGAGAATAAGGAAAAAGAAAAGGAAAAAGAAAAAGAGAAGGAGGAAGACAAAGACGGAGATACGAAGATGGAGGAGGCGACAACGACGGATGGCAAGCCCTCCAGTGGAGAGCAGGCTGACGGCTCGGCAGAGAAGGTCAAGACTGGAAAGAAGAGTGCTGCGAAGGACACTACTGAAGAGAAGAAGAGTAAGAAGAGGAAGGCGGAAGGCGATGGGGCTGAGAAGGCACCAAAAGCGAAGAAGAAGAAGGATGAGCCGAAACCAAAGGTTCCTAAACCTAAAGGTATTATCCTACTGGCTTTGCGCTTTTACATCAAACCACATGTTGACAGCAAAACCTAGGTCCTGTGGACGTGGAGAAACAGTGTGGTGTGCCTTTACCCAACGGAGCTCAGTGTGCTAGGTCTTTGACCTGCAAGAGCCACTCGATGGGCGCCAAACGAGCTGTTCCCGGAAGGTCACTGCCATATGATATGTTGCTGCAAGCATATCAAAAGAAGAATCAAGCTAAGCAACAGAGTGCGTTCGCTCCATTCGAGTATCCTTCAACAAGCATTCAGGGCTAACTATCTGACAGAGGCTGCCATCGATGCCAACGCTCCGCTCGCAGATGAGTCAGACACAAATGCAGGACCGGTTGATTCGGATGAAGAAAAGGATGCGGTCATGGCAGGCATCGCACGATCAAGGCCACAACCCCTGGAGCATCACGTCTTCGTGCCAACCCGTCGAAAATACCAGTATATCCGAATGTAAGAGATGCTATCAAACGCTATGGGGGGTACTAGAGGAAGTGGTCTGTTCTCAATTGGCGACACTGTGCCACGCAGAATTGGATTCCAGGGCAAAGTGGAAGCCTGGCTGGCGATTTCCTTGCATCCCCTGTCAGTGCTGGGACTCCCGAGGGGTTGGGAACACATTCAAGGCGGCCATCCTTGATGCAGCAGGCTCTTGCAGGACAACACCGAGCCAATCTTCCTGGAGGACAAGTAACACACTCCAGGAAATCTTCGACATCTGTCGCTGCTTAGGGCGCCTAAAGCCCTGGCGGGCTCTTTACTTCTCATATGGCGTTTGGGGGGTTATAGGCGTCCGCGCAACTAGGCGGGTCTTCGTGAAGGCGGTATGGAGCGGAGTTCAAGGACAAGCATGGACATCAGTCAAATATACCCAGGATAACAGAGCCATTGAGCTTCCACGAGAGACCTCAAGAAATTGACGATTCCTCATTCATAGTAGTGCCCCAGTTGCCATGTGATGAACGCCGTCCCGATGCATCGCTAAAATCTCATATGCCGAAAAACTCAACGTGAGTTCCATCCTCATTTCGCCGAAAACCTCTGGCCCTGAACAACAGGTACAGACCCAGTTGATTTGTCCTTGCTCAGAGCCTTGCCGCACATTGGACATGCTGGAGGCCGCGTCAACTCTCGATTCTTCAGCTTGGACATATCGCGTACGTACCATTCTGCTTGTAGGCACACCTCTGACAATACTTCCGGCCTTGCTCCGTCTTTGTCTTGCACGTGGTGCATGAACTCGAATAAGCCGCATATGGATTCTTGGCATTCTTGCTTAGGAGCTTGCTCTTCAACAGTCCACTTGTTAGCTCGGCCCGACAAGATGGGAACGATGACAGCCATGCGTACCTTTCCAATCCCAGCACTTGCAGATATGGACTTGCTTTTGTCGTCCTTGCCCGCCGACGCACTGGCGGGAGACCCGTAGTACATCTCCGACTTGCGCTTCACGCCCGGGGTGGCGAGGGAGGTGTCCTTGAGGAGCTTCTGGCACTTTGCGCAGACCATGGCGGTCGAGAACCGTAGGGCAGTCAGCGCTGGTTGGAGACTACTAGTAAAGTCGAGATTGAATAATCTTTATATGCTGCAACGCTATTATTGAACTCGATGAACGAACAACAGATAAGGTGTGATGATGAAACGGCGCACGGGCTGTCGGATGTCAAGTACCCTGCCTTACCTAATCTGGGGAAGAACGCGGCTATTTTTGGTGATGCCTTTTCCTTTGCTGACAGGGTACGGCTGCACCTGACAGGCGTGCACTGGATTGGAATGTTCGGTATTCGTAGATCAGCGCAGAATGAGCTATGGGTCATCAGAAGCGCCTTGGAATAGATGAATTTTGGTGAAGCTCAATTTCATCCAAGTTGACATGACGATCTTCAATACGGCGTAGCCGTACGACACTCGGCCCTGCGTGATGTAGTTGATTGGCCCGCTTGTCGGAACGGTTTCAAACTGGGGGGGTAAGCTGGATGCTTGGGCCCAAGAGTCCCTGTCTCGCGATCACACGCGTTGCACAAGTCGAGGACCAGGACTTTCACAACTCCAATGCCCGCCAGAGGACCGCTGCTTGTAATCGATCATATGCATGCATGGGAATAGGACCGCAGTGATCTGCATGCGACGCAGACGCTCCACACAAAATATCGCTTACGGACACATCAAGCCGCTCTCCTGCATTCGATGATGGACAGCAGGAGGCAGCCTAGTCAGCCGCCCGCTGGAAGAAGCAGCAATGCCTTGCTTGACCTAGAAGACTCTCAACCGATATACAACTCCGGATCACGACCGCCAGTCAGTGACGACGTACTGTTACAGCACTACAACATCAATGATTCCGACGTCGAAGGAGGCCAACCACGGGGCTCCGTCTCATACGATGACTTCGTGGGAGGAAGCACCCCGGGCCTGCCTGGGGGACCGGGAGCTCTACCACCGGGATACATTGGAGGGCCTTATATGGGACCATCAGATGCAATGTATTCGCAGAGCTCAGGGCTGAACAATTATCAAAGGTACTCGGATATTGATGACTTCCCGGATGATGAGAGGTCATTACAGGGTTACTATCAGAGTGGCGGGGGAATTGATGAGAGTGCAATACCGAATACACTCGCGGGTGGAATAGCGCGGCAGCGGAACAGTATCTTGAGTCTAGGGGGAGGCCTGATGGGCAGAGCAAAGAATATGCTGGGAATGGCGCCGGAATACTCGGAGATGGACCTACCGCTCACCGAGGCAGGCGCGAGGACAAACGCAGCAGCAACAGCTACAGCAGCACCGGAGCAGGCTGGGAAACCAACCCAAAAGAAGTTCAATGCTCCTTCGTTCAAATTTGGGCTTGGGAGTCGCAAGCCAGATCCATCCACTCTAGGACCGCGGATAATACACCTAAACAACCCTCCCGCTAACTCTGCGAATAAGTATATGTCTAACCACGTCTCAACCGCCAAGTACAACGTAGCTACGTTCATGCCTAAATTCCTCTTCGAGCAATTCTCAAAGTACGCCAACTTGTTCTTCTTGTTTACCGCCATCCTGCAACAATTTCCCGACATCTCTCCTACCAACAAGTTTACCACTATCGTTCCCTTGGGCATCGTACTGTTGGTATCAGCGGGAAAAGAGTTGGTTGAAGATTTCAAGAGAAAATCTTCCGACAAGTCACTCAATTATTCCAAGGCCAGAGTTTTGAAGGGCACCGCGTTCCAAGACACGAAATGGGTCAACGTGGCCGTGGGGGATATAGTTCGCGTGGAGTCCGAGGAGCCCTTCCCGGCGGATCTGGTTCTGTTGGCCAGCTCGGAACCAGAAGGATTGTGCTACATCGAGACGGCCAATTTGGACGGCGAGACAAATCTGAAGATCAAACAAGCGATTCCAGAGACAGCACATTTGGTCAGTCCGGCAGAACTCAGCAGACTAGGGGGACGGATACGGTCAGAGCAGCCTAACAGCAGTTTGTACACCTATGAAGCTACATTGACTGTTCCGACAGGAGGTGGTGAGAAGGAATTACCGCTTCAACCAGATCAACTCCTCCTTCGGGGTGCGACACTGAGAAATACACCCTGGATACATGGCGCCGTTGTGTTTACGGGGCATGAGACGAAGCTCATGAGGAATGCAACTGCTACTCCGATCAAACGGACCGCAGTTGAGAGAATGCTCAACCTGCAGATAGCCATGTTGATTGGCATCCTGGTCGTTCTAAGTATTGTGAGCTCCATCGGCGACTTGGTCATCAGACTGGTCCAGGGTAGCACGCTTGGATATCTGGACCTGGGGAGCATCAATCCTGCAAAGCAGTTCTTCTCTGACATCTTTACCTACTGGGTACTCTACTCGAATCTCGTACCGATCTCGCTATTTGTCACTGTGGACTTGGTCAAATATTATAACGCTTTTCTCATGAATTCTGACTTGGACATGTATTATGACAAGATGGACACTCCTGCAGTTTGTCGGACCTCCTCCCTAGTGGAAGAGCTCGGGCAAATTGAATACGTCTTCTCTGACAAGACCGGTACATTGACTTGCAATCAGATGGAATTCAAGCAATGCTCTATTGCCGGCATAAGATACGGAGACGATGTACCGGAGGACATGAGGCCTGGTCCGCAGGATAGCATGGAGGTCGGAGTTCGTGATTTCAAGCAATTGAAGCAGAACCTCGTCAACCATTCCTCCCGGAATACGATCCATCAGTTCCTGACGCTCCTCGCGACTTGTCACACGGTTATTCCTGAAATGACAGCCGAGAAGGGAGGCAGGATCAAGTACCAGGCTGCTTCGCCCGATGAAGGTGCCCTCGTGGAAGGCGCGGTGCAAATGGGATATAAGTTTACAGCCAGAAAACCGCGGTCTGTGACCGTGACGGTTGATGGCCAAGAGTTCGAGTATCAGTTACTAGCGGTCTGCGAGTTCAACTCATCGCGGAAGCGCATGTCGGCTATCTTCCGTTGCCCAGATGGCGTCATCAGGTGTTATTGCAAAGGGGCTGACACTGTGATAATGGAACGACTCGGCCCAGACAATCCGCATCTGGAGGCAACGCTACAGCACCTTGAAGACTACGCGTCAGAAGGGTTACGTACATTATGTCTTGCAATGCGCGAAATACCAGAAGAGGAATTTCAAACATGGAACCAAGTCTTCGAAAAAGCGTCTACTACGGTTAGCGGTAATCGCGATGAAGAGCTAGACAAAGCGGCCGAGTTAATAGAGCATGATTTTTACTTGTTGGGGGCTACGGCTATCGAAGATAGGTTGCAGGACGGTGTACCCGAGACAATCCATACCTTACAGACCGCAGGTATTAAGGTTTGGGTATTGACCGGTGACCGGCAGGAGACGGCCATCAATATTGGCATGAGTTGCAAACTGATTAGCGAAGATATGACACTGCTGATCGTCAATGAAGACAACGCGCAGTCTACTAGGGAGAACCTAGAAAAGAAGCTGAGTGCTATAAGGGGACAAAGGGCAGGTAATATAGAGTTGGAGACTCTTGCTTTGGTCATTGATGGCAAGTCTTTAACATATGCCTTGGAAAAGGATTTGGAGAAGATGTTCCTTGATCTTGCTGTCATGTGCAAGGCCGTGATCTGCTGGTAGGCCACACAGTATGATCTTTTTAGAAAGCTAAGCTGATTTATATACAGCCGAGTATCTCCCCTTCAGAAAGCGCTGGTGGTGAAACTCGTCAAGCGCCATCTGAAAGCAATTCTGCTAGCAATCGGGGACGGTGCTAACGACGTTTCGATGATCCAAGCTGCCCATGTGGGTGTCGGAATCAGCGGAATGGAAGGGTTGCAGGCCGCCCGAAGCGCCGATGTATCGATTGGCCAGTTCCGTTACCTGCGGAAACTTTTGCTCGTTCATGGTGCTTGGAGTTACCAACGCATTAGCAAGGTTATCTTGTATTCCTTCTACAAAAATATTGCATTATACATGACACAATTTTGGGTAAGTATCCTCATCTTGCGCCCGAGACCGCGTCCGCTTACTCGTTGGTCACAGTATGCCTTTCAAAATGGCTTCTCGGGAGAAGTTATCTACGAGTCTTGGACGCTTTCATTCTATAATGTGTTCTTCACAGTACTGCCGCCTTTCGTAATGGGCATATTCGATCAGTTCATTAGCGCACGTCTGCTGGATCGGTATCCACAGCTCTACCGACTTGGTCAGCAAGGAGTTTTCTTTAAGATGCACTCCTTCTTTTCCTGGATTGCGAATGGCTTCTATCATTCACTGGTCCTGTACTTCGTTTCCGAAGCCATCTGGTGGAATGATCTCCCTCAGAGCGACGGGAAGACTGCCGGTCACTGGGTGTGGGGCACTGCATTGTATACGGCGGCTCTGGCTACTGTGCTCTTGAAAGCGGCTTTGGTGACCAACATCTGGACCAAATACACCGTCCTTGCGATTCCGGGATCCTTGGTCATCTGGATGGCATTTATACCTACTTATGGTACAGTGGCACCAATGCTGGGGTTCTCCACGGAATATCACGGCGTCATCCCTCGGCTGTTCACTAGTCCTGTCTTCTGGATCATGGGAGTTGCATTACCGATCCTCGCCAATATCAGAGACTTTGCTTGGAAATAGTAAGTCAACCGCCACAAGTATCTGCGTCTCCTAACCTAGAGTTCCAGCGCGAAACGCATGTACTTCCCTCAAGCCTACCATCACGTTCAAGAGATCCAGAAATACAACATCCAGGACTACAGACCTAGGTATATCTCCGGTTTCAATCCATCTATCTGAGTGTGCCTGCTAACAAGTATTGTTCTGTAGGATGGAGCAGTTCCAAAAGGCCATCCGGAAAGTCCGGCAGGTGCAGCGCATGCGCAAGCAGCGCGGCTACGCCTTCTCGCAGACTGACGAGAGCCAGGCCCGCGTATTGCAGGCCTACGATACCACCCGCGAGCGCGGACGCTACGGTGAGATGGCCAGCTCGAGGCCAGCAGGCAATCCGGACAGGGGTGGTGGCTTAGGTTCCGGTATTGCAAGTCAGGGAGCATTTACGGCATCTGGTTCAAGCGGTTAATTGTGCATCAAGCGATAATGACCTCGCGGGTTTGGCGTTCTTGTATCGTTGTATGCCGAAAAGAAACTCTAAGATGATTATGATGCGTTCATGGGCTCTATGCGACCTTAGTCTTGAGGTTGTATGCAAATCAGACCTTTTGAGCATGACCATATAGCACACTCCCAAATGCAGGGGCTTTCCGCCTGTATCCAAAACCTACTGGGAGACGTGCAGCGAATCTCAATGTGCATACGTATAATTTATTCCAATTCCTTATCCGTTCTCCATACCCTTCAGCAATAAACCTGCATCTTCACACCCCTCGGCCGTAAATACAGGCGCGCAGGCGGATCTACACGGAATTTTAGGGGCCGAAACTCCAAGTAAAGTCAGACAACCCAGCCTTAGTCCCGTATCCATTCCCACTACGCCAGTCTTGCGTCTACTCGTCCTCTTCGTATTTCCTCTTTGTGCCCGCCTGACCATTGTTCGGTTCTGGGGGCGTCTCTGTCAAGCGTGGTGAGACGGCGCCATCCTGCACCTGCTGTTCCTCAACTCCCTCAGCCGCCGAAGAACTACTCCTCACTGGGTCATAATGGTGCTCCTTGACAGTATGAGCCTCTCCTATCACTTCCGGGGTCGGTGACGCCGTCGGCCTGCCCTCTGATTCTATTGCCTGCCTCTTAGCAGGTGGTGGACTCGGCCACTGTACAGGGCGGTGAAGGACGTCCTGTGACGCGTGGCCGTTTATCACAGCACCTTGCTGCTGTTTCGCCGCCCTTCTCTTTTCCTCCATTTCCATCTTCGCCCTTTCTTGGGGAGTAGCATTCCGCCTTTTCCACTCGTCTCGAATCTTCTTAGCAGCGCGAATCAAGTCCGCCTCACTGACGCTGTCGCGGATACTCTCCATGACTTTCTCCATGATACTGATGTGATTCGCCTCTTTCTTGTCCTCTCTGAACCGGAGGAATCGCCACCGTCCTTGTGGATCCAAGTAACATTCCACTATGGTATCATCGAGTGGCTTTTCCAGGCTCTTCAGGTGCTCCCACTCTTCCGGTTCTACGTGCATCCTGGCGTAAGGCCGGGTGACATCTCCGCCATTCAGACTTAGATGAAATGTTGGCATTGCATCGTAGTCTGGATATGGTGATGTTCTGCCCTCGGCTTCATCCTCGGAGTCCGGATCAAGGAGGGGAAATTCTAAATTCAGCCTGAAATCCACCGAGTTCTGCCCCTCAGGTTTCCACTTCAGGATGTGTTCGTCCGTGCCGAACTTGTAAGGACTGGTTCTGCATGTGAAAATCAGACCGTCGTTTCCATGTGGCAGATTGGGTAGAATATCCCGGAACATCATCTCCACACCATAGCTGAATTCCATCTTTTTAAACTCCATGATAAAAGGTAGGTACTGTATTTCTTCTGGGAACTGCTTGTACAGTTCGCGATATGGGTTGAAAACACGATCCCGAAAATATGCCAGTCGTTTGTCAAGGGTCCGCTGCATCAGACTTTGACCGTCCAGCATCATACAGTCGAAGACCAGGTACTTCATTTGCCGCTCCCCGTTGGGCAGTGTATCGATGACAAGCTCGCCATCTACCACCGTCTCAGTGTGGAAATCCTGGATATCCCCGGGGAGAGGGAAATGCAGGTTCGGAACATAGTAGTAGTCATTCTTCCGGTCAATCAGGTAATGTATTTCCTTGCCCTCATCCTGCGTGAAGTACATGAGACATCTGATGCCATCACTCTTCTCACACACATAATAACTGCAGAGAACCGGATCAGTAAGTGCCTCCATGTAGGTGATTGCAAAGGCCGGGTGGTATGCTTACTCCTCCCTTTGTAGCTCCAAGATATGTCTGGATGCAAAACTGACGGGTTGAGCTCCAGGAAAGCTCAGATTGTTCCGTCCCAGAAGGTCCGCAAGCTCCTTGCGGAACTGTTGTGCCAATGGATGTTCGGCCTTGATGCCTGGTATCTCCGGCACTGAGCCACCCATGACGGTTGTTCAGCTGAAAATGTGGCGCCTTTCAACACGAACCGCGAATTATGGCTGAATAGAGCCTATACTAATGTGATCTGAGATCCTAGCCGTAGTGGTGGAGCTTTCTTTGTCCAGAGCGAGTAATGCTCGACGAGCAAAGAGAATTATCGATGAAGTGTGCTGCGCCCTGCAGTCTAGACAGTACCGACATAGCGATACTGAGACAGTTCCTTCCTCCTTGACCACTAAAAGGCCTCGAGGATTTCATGAGACGCCATGACGCTGTTCTAACAAGGAGGCTGTTGCGGCGCAAAGCGCGATGGAATGTTGTTGCAACGTTCGGCTGACGGCTTTCGCCGTTTCTGGCTGCTGGAGGGAGTCGTAAATAATGAGTTAGGTGCTATGCATCAACTCTTTGTTCGAGGTAGCTTACACTAAGGTACGGAGTAAATCCTACGAAGTACACCGTGGTTGACTGGAAACTGGCCACAGCCATAAATTATGACTTGGTGCCTGGAGTCAGACATTCTCTTTCCCTACATCGTACAATCGCCATCTGTATGCTAGCTACAAATTGATAGACATTTCAACGGTGCAAGATCCCTCCCTTCACCGTTCCGCCAACATGTTCCTGACATGTTTCCAGTACTTCGCTGTCACCGTCTCCTCGATCTCCTCTTTTGCCAGCCACTTGAAGTCCGTCAACCCAAATTTGTTCTCTGTCAGATCTGCTTGACCCGCCATAATACGGGCTTTCAAGAAGAAAGTCTTCTCACTCGGATCCAGCACTGTCGTCTTGCCGGATTCGCCCTTGTAAGTGATGGCACATGGTAGATGCCCTATGGGGGTATGGCCCACTACCCATGTGTTCATATTCACACCACCTGCCTGTACAATGATCCTCTCTGCAGCCTGGACAAGGTCAGCCAATGCCCCTTCAACGGCAATGCTCGTTCACCCTACCTCATGTAGGTGTTCCCGACCAACCACGGTAGCGCTGGGAAACGTCCACATTCCATCTGTCCCTTTGACGATGAGGTACAGCGTCCTTGCCAGCATCCTGTTCAGGCTCCTTTGATCATTCTGCCTGTCCGCATCTGTCACCCTAGGCGCTGGCCGTTCCACCACCTCCCTTTTTACCTGACCTAGCTCCTCGCTCCCTATACCTGGCACTTCGGCGTCCTTGAGCAGAGCCTCCAGCTGGTGCTCTGGATCGCTTTCTTGGGCCCCAAGTAGTAGCTCATCATTCCACCCCTCTTCCGAATAAGGGTTGTAGACTCCTATGTCCCGAGCCGGTGTCTGCCGTATCTTCTGCTTTCGTTTCCATTCGAGGTCGGCAGGGGTGTCTTTCTTGAAGTAGAAGTAACGAGTGAATGGCAGCGCCAGTCGTTCGTTCAGTCGCCGCTGATAAAAGAAGAACGCTTTTTCGAAGGGTGTGAGGTCACGGGTGATCATTGGAGGCCGAGACAAGACCACGCCAGCTTTCACGGTGCAACTGGGGAGAGCGTAGGGGGCATTTTGCTGACTGATGGCGGCAGAAGAGATGCCCTCCGGTGACTCTGTTGCTGCGGCCACCGCCACTGAAGCATAGCGCCTGCGATGGATGGTATACCTGCATGCTGAGCATACATTTGCAAGTCCATTGGACCTCCCTAGGGAACGTCAAAACCTGCAATGAGCAGATGGGGCGGCTAGCCTCAACTTACATGCCAGGGAACCGAGGCGCCTTGCGGCCTTCTGGCTTCCTTCCAGGTTGAGCACAACGGCTCCTGCTACCTTTAAAGCTCCCATGAAATGTCGCAAATCGTTGTGGTCTGTTCTGCATCTCCTACCCAAGCATGAGATACAAAGGTGTGAAGATCGTACTTAGCATATGGAATTTCGCGCTGGACGCCAAGGCAATCTTGCGACTACGGCAGTGCTAAACTGTTCGGAGCACTAGCGGGACCCCCGAGAAGCCGCCGGGAAAACTCACCGCAGGTGCCCATCGCTTCTGCTCTTTTCTTTTTCTTCTTCTCTTCTTCACAGGCACCGTTTCCTTATCATCAATTGCTTCAATGCATGTCAATGCACCAGAGCGAATTGATCATTCACAGGTGCCCAGAGTCAACCCTGCAGATGATTCGCTAGCCGTACCTTCTTCAACCTCCTAAGGTGTACAGTTAGATAGATTCTGCGGACATTGTATTCATCATCCGTTTGAGGTCCTGCATTGCTCGAGGACGAGAGATAAAGATTGATTCATAACTTCGTTGATTATAACTATTCATATGTGACTGCGAGCTGCTAGATGCTCTGAAAAGAAGATCCCAAAATAGCCTGCCATGTTTTAAGACTTCCAGCTTCCGTCCAGCGGTTGATGAAAGAAAGGTTTCGCGGACGAAAGAAGCATTCATCTCCTTCGCCGCCTTCTCTTCAATTTCCAGGAAATTTCCTCGTCATAGGTATCGTGGACAAACTCGTCATCTTCCTCCACGTACATTGGTACCTCTTCTTCGTCCTCAGCAGTTTCTTCTACAAGACCATGGAGGGTCCCAGGCTTTGGCGACGCCATACCAGTCTTCTCCATGGACCCTGCCCAATGCGAGCCAGGATCCTCTTCTTGCAATTCAACGCCTTTGTTGCCCAATAGATACCGCCCAAGGTAAGCTATTGCGGCGAAAATCTCCTTTCCCGTAGGCACGATGTGCTCTTTCGGCAACAGAAATCCATAGCTTCCCGTGTCCCGCAGCTTGATCTGATAAGCATACCGAACCTTCATCTCGTGGTAGAACCAATCCAGGGAACTGCCTCCGCCAGACACAATGCGTGCCGAGGCATCATGCTTTTTCCTGCCCTCTTCCTTATCTGTGCTCGCCACGGTACTCGCCCCTTCACAAGCTGAGGCAACGTCGTACAACAAGCCATCAGATTGTCGGATAGCCTTCACCAAGCCAAGGGCGACTTCTTCTAATGTCTCCAATGACGGGGGTGTGCTGATGCAGGAATAAGAATAGGGGTACAGCACCCGCTGGGAATAAGAATGCAGATCGATCAAGCCGATAATCTCCACATTGTTGTTCTCCGTTTGGTTACGCGCCCAATTGGCGATACTGCGAGATTCGACTGCCTCAAATGGTTCATCGCCTGCAAAGCTTTCGGAACAGGGGTTGCCCCGTGAACTCTCACCATCCCATTCGAAGCCCCATGAGCGCTCAAGGTCAAGGCCCTTACAAAAGCGAAGACTTGTCTCCTGTCTATTCTTCCGCCACAATCGGTCATGCTCCCATGTGTACACATAACCATCAGGATTGACGGTCGGCACAAAGATCCAGTCAAATTCCTCCAGAAGTTTGGTCATACTCCCGGATTTCCCATATTCTGTAATTAGTGAATACGCAACATAATTGACCGTACTGGTGCCGATCCATTCCCTTGGATGTTCCCCGGCAGTGACAAGGACAGTTTTTCGGGGGGCAGATGGTTTATCGGCATTGGTAGGATGGACTCCTACGCGTAGTGCATATATATCACGGCCTTCGTATGAGACGCCAACAGTTATCATCTGGACATGTGTTGGGAAAAGAGACGCCAAAAGACGCATCCAAGGGACGATCACTGATAACGGTTGGTAGTCGCGGAAGAAAATGTTGGTCTCGCTTTCGGTCGTTTTGTGCAGATCCGCGCTGAAGCCGCGATGAGCACTAGCAACGGACACCGGACGGTCTAGCAGATCCGGAGAAGGATATGATTCATAGATCGACTGAGAGAGATCAGGCATCAAGGGACTGTGCGCTTGTTGTAAAGAGGCCGGCAAAAGCCCGAGTAGTGACGGTACCTGACAGAGACATGAGCTGAGTTTGAAGGTGATCAAAAGGGACTGAATTCCAATTGGACACTCACCACATCCTTGGAAAGGCGGATGTCGACCCAGTCTTCCGAAATCTCCCAGACGTCAAGAAAGAGGATATTCGTGGCTTCTGCAAGCGCTTGCGCTTCATGTTTGGACGATACACGGAATCTCAACACGACATCATTGCCATATCTGGCCAGCAAGTTTCTGGGAGCGGCCGATCGGGTCGTATCAAACTTGGTTGTGGCGAACTTTTTGCGCCCGTTCTCCGGAACATCGTCTGACTGCTGCCATATGCGCTCAATGACGGAGTCTCTGAGCCATTGGAAAGGGCTTCTCGTCGCTCGGTGATGGCTAAGAGCCGGGGGTTGAAAGGGAGCGGAGACTATGGCCGATACCAACGGGGCCAAAATCGCAAACAGCAATAGATGTAATTGAATGTGCATGTTGTATACAGGCCCGATCCCGCCAGTCTTCAAATCCTGAGGTCTGGCGCCCAGGTTGCATTGGTAGCAGCACGGGGAATCCTCGAGCTTTGGTTGTTGATGATCGGTGGTGCGGTGGGGTGCGGAGACGGGCTGTGCTCCTGCTGCTGGGCCGATGGCCCGAGAACTGCCGCCGCCTGCTGGGCATTCTACGAAATATACGGAGTACGCAAGCCTCTCCTACCAAAAGAAAAAAACAACACAGAACATTGTAGGGTACCCATTCAGCACACAAATAGTTCATGGCGAACTTCGCATAATCCAGAAGACTTTACAAGGAAATGGATCCACGCCTTCTATATCAATGCTTACTTACCTTTACCGGAGGTATCCAAGGCAGGAACAGAAACAGAAACACCAGTATGCTAAAGGTGGCTCATGTAATGCTGGCATCAGATCTTCTTTCATCGCCTTAGTGAGACGTTGCAAGTTCAATGTCAACACACCAGAGTTCACATGGAATCTTCAGTAATTCATATCATTCTAGCCTGTAGCTGCAGCTATTTCGAACATCCATTGATTGCGACGGCTCACAGAGTCTTATGAAAAATGCCGGTATCCCACAAAAATAATAATACCGGCGCTTCCAGGTTTCTGGGCCCTAAATATTCTTTGCCTTTCGGTACCTACCGAAGCCTCAGGCACCTGGGTACACGAGGAAGAAGGGTAGATTACCTAGGTACCTTTACCGTACCTGTAAGGCTCTTCTTGTAAGGAGCTGTGTTTGTACCTTACCTACCTAAGGTATCTGTACCTTCACCACACAGCTACTCCTTTTAGGGGAAGAAGCATGCACTTCCAATAATCACAACTTCACCATCAGCGTCCGATTTCTGCGACATTGATGTCGTCCAATCCTTCCATAAGCACAACTTTGCAATTCACCTTCGGATAGCTTCAACTAAGCATCGCACACCTCGGTCACTGTTCGTGTCCAGTTTCACTGTCGCTATCCAGGCATTTAGCAACAACAGTCTATCATACGTGTTTTGTCTCATCTCCATGCTCCATCAGCCGGCTGGCCAAGGAATAAGACGACAACCGACGCTTCGTAGCCCGGCCTGGACACTGGCTTTCCACAAAGGAATTTTGCTATGAATCAGATGTTATGAAAGATGTGAACCAGCACGAAAGCATCCTCAGTGCCTCAATTGAGTCATCAGTCCTCAACAATGTCCTGGAGAAGGCGACAGCCTGAGCATGGTGGGAGCTTTAATCGCCGGCGTTACAGCTCCATCGACGCAACCAATAATAGCCATTTGGATATGCAGCCTTCAGAGCTTTCCCAACCATCTCAGCTAGTCTCCTCGGCCGCTTCCCCTCCGACAGAGGTCGGCCATTCCGAGGACAGGCGCGGAGCTGAATCACCAGAGCAAGTAATACCATCGGCATCGGACGGTTCTCAAGTGTCTGCGGCTCAGACTCTGAGGGCTCGCCACCATCGATTCAGTATCTTACGCTTTCGAAATGCTTCCGATCCGCAGTTATCCACTAGAATGAAGCAACAGGCATTGCAAGACGCAGCAATACCTCCACTGCCGCAGCTTCCGACGCCTGCGATCATCACCACTGCTCCAACCAATGACTTCAATGATCAATCGACCCAGAGGCAGCAGAAATTGGGGGCGCCTGAGAGACAGCAACCTGCAGACGGATCGGCTGACCCCTCAGGCACGTCGCCCTCAGTGGAAGGTCACGATGTAAACAGAGGGTTGTCTTTCGTTAGTCGGTTGAAACCGTCCAGGGTGACGTTTGACGCACCAGACAGAAGCTCCATACTGCACGATCATGACCCACCACCTGCCTATGGCGAAGAAGGCAGATCGTCTTTGCCATTGCCCTTCCAGCGGCTGTCCGATTCATCAAGGTCGGATGGTAGCTCTGGCGAGCAGATAGCGTACGCCACGACCACCACGACACACATATCCACGACGACAACCACCTTCTTTCGTTTACCACGACGTAAAAAGAAAGAACAGCGTCCATTGTTTCCCTTGCCAGCAAAAGTTCTCCGTTCACAGTCTTATAATGCAGATCCGACCTACTTCGCCTCAAATTTGGCGGATAGTAGTGACCCAAACCAACCGGCTCAGCCATCTGGCGAGCAAAGTGATCGGTTGGTATCCGCACAGGATCCATCCTACCCAAACACCTCTACTCCGTCTGAAACGCTAGCAGCTACATCCATCAACCTTGCCGCGGCTGGAGCACCTCCTATCATTCGTACACATTCTACCGCCTCTGCGCGTTCTGTACAGTCGACGCCTTCCCTCGCCCCACCGGGTCGGCTCACCCGCCAAGGCAGGTCGTCCACTATGAGCTCCCTAAAGACCTCGACGCGACCGGGTCAAGAACCTACGCCCGTTTCTTCCGGGCGTACCTCTACTTCCACTATAGGGCGAGCTCATATTGGGGGCCTGCTAAACCTGTCACAACGATTCAGAAATCACTCCGAGCCTGGGGTGCCTCATCGCGACCTGACGACTGGGGCGATGACGCCAGGCTCTGGTACATCTAAGCAGAATTCATTTAGTCTGAACCGTAGTGAGACTATCATTGTGCCAGACAGAGAAGAGGGCGATACACCGGCCAAGTACCTACTTCGGCTGCAAGAAGCAGTTGCAAAGAGCTTGATCGCCAGTGTTCTGTCCAGATCGTCTGATAGTTTTTCACTTGCTGTTTTGCGGAGCTATATGCGGCGGTTCTCCTTTTTTGGGGACCCGATTGATATGGCCATCCGCAAGCTGCTCATGGAAGTAGAATTGCCAAAAGAAACACAGCATATCGACAGAGTTCTGCAAGGTTTTGCTGACCGGTATCATGAGTGCAACCCAGGAATTTTCAGTTCCGCTGGTACGTACGAAATTCCGGTCTTAAGAACTTACGCTTATGTTTGCACAGATCAAGCATATTTTGTCGCATTCTCTATCCTGATCCTCCACACAGATGTCTTCAATAAAAACAATAAGCGGAAGATGCAGAAGGCAGACTACATCAAGAATACCCAAACAGAAGGGATATCTGAAGACATTCTCGGCTGTTTCTACGACAACATTGCCTATACCCCTTTTATTCATGTCGAGGATGACCTGGACGTTAATGGTGAAAAAATACTGTCCCACAGAGGCCGCAAGACCCTGTTCACTAGGAACAGCTCAGACCCGATAAAGAAAATGAGTAAGGAGCCGGTTGACCCTTATACGTTGATCTTGGATAAGAGGCTGGACATACTTCGCCCTAACCTTAGGGAAGTGATGAACCTCCAGGATACATACTCTTACCTGGGCACAGTCGACACCCTTAACACAAGACAGTTACACAAGGACTTTTTCAGATCTGCGGTGCTCCAAATTGTGTCTGCGAGGTCTCGACCCGACGCCTTCATGTCGCCTATGACCATCAGCAATCCCCAGGATGCACATCCCGGCGTGGTGGACATAAAGGTCGCCAAAGTTGGGATACTGTGGCGAAAGGATCCAAAGAAGAAGAAAGCTAGGTCACCTTGGCAGGAGTGGGGTGCTATCCTCACCGGCTCTCAGTTCTACTTTTTCAAAAACGCAGCGTGGGCGAAAGGGCTTGTACATCAATACGAGGCACACTATAAGCATGGAAACCCTAACGCGCCGGTCGTATTCAAGCCTCCTTTGGATGATTTTAAGCCAGATGCCCAACTTCCGACGGACTCGTCGGTGGCGTTGTTGGATACGAGCTATAAAAAGCACAAGCATGCTTTTGTGTTCGTGCGACATGGGGGAGTTGAGGAAATATTCCTGGCCACTAGCGAGGGAGATATGAATGATTGGATTGCAAAACTAAACTATGCTGCTGCTTTCCGCAGCGCGGGCGTCAGAATGCGTGGAGCAGTTGGTGGAGCTGAGGGTCAACGCTACAAAGGGATCCGACGACTTAACACTGGTAGCTCGACTGGTTCTCTGCCCCTGGCAGCAGCAGAAGTGCCAGGGACTGTGAATATCGACCAGGTGCTCTCGGCACAGATTCTTGCTGCACGACGGCAGATCATGGTCCAGAAAATCCTGGAGCTTGACGAGAAGCTTGTCAGCGCCCGCAGGCAGTTGGACGTCCAGCTTCGCAATGCAAGGCACCTCCAGATTTTGGCTCCAATCCAGGCTAAAACCAGAGAACAAGTGATCTACTCAGCTGCGCATATGGCGGCAAAATTGAAATGGGTCCGAATGGATATATCACGTCTGCAGTGTCACAAAGACATTCTAACACTTGATCTCGAGGAAGAGCAGAATCCTGCGACAGAGCTTACAGCACAGGTCTCGGACGTCCCTAGCAGCGGAGCGGCTACCACGTCCGAACGGCATAAGCCCATACTTGGACGGTTTGGCTCAAAAGCCAGCAACCACTCAAACACGCAAAGGCTATCAAAATCTCCGCCATCATCATTGTCTGTTGTCTCCCCTTCTGTAGAAGCCGGACTCCACATAGACCGCATGTTTGAGGCGCCCCCCGATGTGTCGCGAAATGCAGGTCATCTTTCGGGACATGGGCCATGGAAGCTGCCGCCTCTTTCGTTTGACTCTCCTGAAGGGCCGGAGCTGGCACCAGGACGGCCGAGTGCCAATGTCTCTCAGGCTCCTCTGCAGCGTCGCCAATCCATGCCGAGCGTGACTACAGGTGGAATTGACGACGCTTCCCTGGTGAATAGGCCTCTTCCTGACGGGGAGAATGCAGAAAAGGACCGTTTCTCCATAGCTGTGGACGTTGGTGAGAGATTGAGCCTCGAGCGCACCGATCCGACTTCGGCCCCAGATGCCGTCGAAGAAGCTGGATCCGCACAAATATTCGAGGGAGACGCCGCGGAAGGGTCCTCTAGAGTTCGGCGCAGTCTACATCGGACCTTGCGTGATTCACAGATTTCCGCCCACCAGCGGAGCAAGAAGGGCAAGGACTCTGCCTCAACCACAGGTCAGGCCGACGAGTCACCCCTGGCTCTTGAGGCCGAAGGCCTGCCTCGGACCATGGGTAGCTTCACCGTGCATGGCAAGAAAGCTTCGGTCATCACCTTCGGAGCTGAATGGCAGTCGCTGCCGCCGGAAGAACGTCTGAAATCTCGCAAGCCGACGCAGACTGCTGAAGAGAGTAGACATCCAGCAAGTTTGACTGAGGATTCGGAGACGGCGTCTAAGCATACGACCTCCGGCAATGATTTCCGCAGGCCTTCTGATGGGAGCTTGGGAACTACTAGCCGAAGAGCCCTGCGTGATGGCACTGCTGATGTTCATGAAGAACAGTCCGATGCTGCCGGTGTTCCAGAGCTAGGGCAGCTATCGGCAACTGACGGCGGTGCGTTTCACCCTTCAGTCAGTGAAGAAGACGTGGAAGCCAGCGTGCGGACTGCCTCGGGATCTTCTCGAGGGTCCACGCAGCCTCTTGCGAGAGATGAGGATCGGCCCACTTCTTCCGATGGGACCATTCTACCAAGTCCCGAGTCTGCAGCTGTGTCAGCATGATCGTGGTTCTAGGATGGTACGTCCAAGATGACGGAAGGCGTCCGCTGCTGTGATATCCAGGGTCATGTTGACCTTTGTAGCATTGCGATGAGGTTTCAAGGGAATTGCATTCTTACCTGCAGCATTGTTCGGCTTCTCCAGCCAATGTGCGGGGAATATACCATGGCATGGCAAGAATTTACAGGCGTTATTGTTTTACTACGTTTGGGTCAAGATGTGCATGCTGGTCATTCACAAAGCAGTTGGTGCAGCCCCGCGCAGATAGATAGGATACCATAGCTAGCTACTTTATGTTACGAAGGTGATGGAAGGGTATGAATGTGAAGAATATCTTCTTCGTCTGGAGGGTGAGCAACAGTGTATCTCCGAAGAAGGATTTCTTGATGGTGCATTATTATTGTTGTAGGTGCAGTTGCACATGAAGATATCTACTACATACCAACTGGTGGAATTCCGGGCAGCCTCGGGTTGATTCGGCGTGCAAAGAGCCTCGGCCCGGCCGTCTCCGAGGTTGCCAGGAGTGTACGAAATGATTCGTACCTTATGACGCTTTCCCCACAGTTTGGCCCCTTGCACTTGGCATTTTCCGAAGTACATAGTGCGGTCGCACTCCGGATCACGTGCAAAGTACCGTCCCTTACCTCTCGAGCTCTCTTTGAAACGGAAGACACCTGTAGCCATACTTTCTTCTTATAAACAAAAGGAGGAGGATGGTATTCAATTGCTCGCTTTTAGATCGGTGATTGAATATCGCACAAGACTCGATACATGAATGTCGCAGTCCCACCTATAAGGCGTCCTTGAGGTTCCTGAAAGTACATTCAAGGAGTATCTGTGCGTTCCGCTCGTCCAGGCCTAAGCCCCTATCCGACCTTAGTCTCAACGAGCTTCTTCTTCCCCACTCGTTCTACCTTAGGTACGATTCTTTGTCCGCCCTACCGGAAGCTATCATTTCAGTGCTGTTAGGACCGGCCATGATTGGTTGAAAACCCCCAGAATGACTCCATTTGACCCCAAACCTTCCTCTGCGCTTTCGGTCAAAAGGTACTCTCTGCACTCGTGCGTGGGGATCTTTTGTACTGCTTGCGCCGAGATCCTCGTATGACACATTTTGCTGCTCATGCTCTTCTTTGTTCATTAATTCAACGGTACTGCCCCTCTTGTCCCTGAGTCTCTGGGCCCTCCTTCCGCTTTGCTATATATATTATAGTATCTGTCTGGCTGTATATTGTCGCAACCGAGCTGCGTCAGATCACTACGTTACAAGTGCCCCACAGGCACTCTGTGCTGCTGAGAAGGCTTGACAACAGGGACTGCCCCCATCATGTCTGCGAAGAGCATCAAAGGCTCTGGTGGAAAGCAGCCGGCTTCTGCGGCCACCAATCTCATCGGTATGAGCTCAATGCACAGCGCGCCGTTGATCCACTGCTAATGCGGGCTCCGCGCCAAAGCTGGGGGAGGGGCAGGAATGATGGAGGCACTGGCATGTCATCCTTTGGGTAGGTTTGGACCTTCAATGCAAGATGGCCTCGCCTGACAACCTCAGATACAATCAAAGTGCGAATGCAACTGTCGCGGCGTGCGCGCGCTCCAGGGGTACGTCTTAGGGCGCTCTAACGTGGAGCCAATCGCTGAGATTCTCGCAGGCCAAAAGGAGGGGCTTCATAGCCACAGGGGCAGAAATTGTGCGAAAAGAATCGCCATTAGCTCTATATAAGGGTCTCGGGGCAGTCGTTACGGGCATAGTGCCTAAAATGGCGATCCGCTTCACATCTTTCGAGAGCTACAAGAAGATGTTGGCAACTGAAGAGGGCAATGTCAGTGGGCAGGCTACATTTATGGGTGCGTTGCCGTCCCATTCCAGGACAATTCAGCCGACTGACGCTTTTCATCTCCACAGCTGGTCTGGCTGCTGGAATCACAGAGGCCGTGGCTGTGGTGACTCCCATGGAGGTAGTGAAGATCCGGTTACAATCACAGCATCACTCCATGTCAGATCCGCTGGACATACCCAAATACCGCAACGCTGCGCATGCCCTATATACTGTCGTGCGAGAGGAGGGTTTCGGCGCCCTCTATCGTGGAGTGACCTTGACCGCGCTACGACAGGGCACCAATCAAGCTGGTAGCGTTCCCCAAAGGGCTCTGCATGCCCACTTATGCTTCATTAGGCTGACATGTTCAAGTCAACTTCGCCGCTTACACGGAATTCAAGCAATATCTTCAGAAAGCTCAGCCACAATATTCGGAAAAAGAGTTGCCATCGTGGCAAACAGCTATCATTGGTCTCGTTTCCGGCGCAATGGGCCCCTTGTCGAACGCGCCGATTGACACAATAAGTATGTACAACTCTCCGCCCGTTTTAGCCACTGCTGCTGTGGGAAGTTTGCACTGACGCATAATCCTGATAGAAACGCGGCTGCAAAGGAACCCTGCCCAACCGGGTGAGACGGCGCTCTCACGCATCACTGCCATTGCACGCGACATGTTCAAGCAAGAGGGCTTCCATGCGTTCTACAAGGGCATAACGCCACGTGTGATGCGTGTTGCCCCCGGCCAAGCCGTGACATTCACTGTATATGAATTCCTGAAGGAGAAACTGGAGAAGAGCAGCATCCCTTACACAGGCGGAAATTATGAAGAGTGAGGGCGATGTGTTTGCGGCTGAAGCATCTTTGGAGCATTTTGGACAGCAGTCTTTGAGGACGGTCCCTGGAGTTTACTGTTTCCCAACGGAAGGCGATCCATGTTCTTGTAGGATCACGGCAGTTCATCCTGTATTCTAAGTGTGCTCTCTCGTATGTCATCCAAATAGCGCCAATCGAGGGCCGAGGCACCATGAAGCCCGGAATTATAGATAATCCGGACTTAGCCCACGTACAACGGAACGTCCCGCATCCTTTAGCTTTCACGGACCGCAGACGCTCCGAGTCATCATTATCACCGAGACGTGAGGGTTGTCAATTCTGGAAGGAAGCCATCTCCATCATCACGCACCCAGTTATCTGTCCAATTACAATGGACAACTCCCAGCGAAACACCACCGCTCTGCTAGGTTGTACTCCCTCCAATCGTGTACTCCCTCGGCCCAAGCTCATCTCACTGACACGGTCTATTGGACAGGGCGCATCGAGCAAGACGTGGTCCAGCTACTACGGCGATTCGAGAACATCATGAGTTTAGCACCGGTATACCTCTCCCTCTCCAATGGCCCATCTACCCGCCGCTTCAGTCAGTCACTCACTGACCGACTCCCTAGGTCTCCGGCAAATCTTTGACGACCACAGCCGTGGAAGCATACCAGATCGAGCTCGAGACGACCGCGCTGGTGCGCTCCGCCGAGGATCTGCTCTCGTTGAGCCGGCGGCTGAAAGAGATGTGGTTGTTTGGCGAGCTGGACACGTTGAAGGACAACGGGCCCAGCGAGAAGACTGAGAATGATGCGAAGGCTGTGGGTGAGTTGCTGGGGAAATTGTTGGAGGCGAATGGAGGCGTGTTGTCTACAAAGATTTTTGAGCAAAAGGAAGGACGAGGGTGATCGGAATCGCTCTCTCCCTTACACACAGAATCCTCCACAGCGCGGGGCGAACATGGATAAGCCAATGGGCGAAGGCGAGCACACGACGGGACAGCATTTCGCCTTCTTCAATGGCACGGGCACGTCCTGGTACATCAGCCGCGTTGATCCCACATTGCGTCTGATCCGGCAATCGGATTCCGGCTTATGTGCAGAGTTCTATGGTATATGGTGAAGATCCTGACAACTCACCAGCCAGCAGCTGTGGCTAATATTCCATAGGCAACTGCGGAAATGCATCAAACTATTGGCAGGCTACCTGCATCGCTCTATCTACCCTTGACCACCATAAGGCCGACGGACCTGGTATTGAGCCGAATAGGAGCCAATGCATCCACACTGCCACAGGTACTGGTCCGACAAGCTCCTTCAGTTCAAGCGCGGTCTCAACTTTTAGCATTGACGCCGTCCCGGGAAGAGGGGTCCTTATTCGTGCTACGCCCCACGCTTCGCGGACCAAGGTCATCTAAGAAACAGCCGCTGTATAAGCGGACCAGTGCAACTCTTTCAGGTGGTCCTGAGCTGCTGCTGTACACGCAGTGATTCCGGCTTAGCAATGCATTGTGATCGCCTGTGGTTATTGAGAGCGGATTCCATGACGGAACATGCCACTATCCCTCTCGTTCAAACATCAAGTATTCGTACTCAATGCCTCCTTCTTCTATGACTGTGCTTTCCAGCTCTTCGCCAATGAACCGAAACAAGTCTTCCCTGCTACTTCTCGTCCATCCGCTGCCTTCGGCATGCTCGAGATCCAGTGGGAAATAAGTATCACATTCAAACTCGGTCCGTATTCGAGTCCATAGTATACGTCTCGTTGCAGGTAGATGTAGAGCGGAGGCATAGATTTCGGCACCACCAATCACGAAGACCTTGCCCAGCTGCGCCTGGCTGTCGCGTGCTCCAGCCTTGGGATCGTCCTCAGCGCCATTCGCAACAGCTGTAGACTGGTCATGAGATTGCTTCAAAAGCTTCACCGCCTCTTCCACGCTGCCTGCCCACATGGTGCCGTCCCCTTCCACCTTGCCCCGAGCGGATCGTGACACAATGACATTCGTCCGATCCCGCATCGGCCGGAACCTGGGCGGGATCGAGTCCCACGTTTTCCGGCCCATGATGACGGCGTTCCGGCACCTGCTTAAGTTGTAACCCGAGCCCGTCGAAGGATCTATGGGAGGCTGCTTGGTGACACGCGCGAAATAGGCCATTTCTTTCTTGAGCTTGCCCATCCATGGCAGCGTCCCCTGCCGGCCGATGCCCATCGAGGGCGTGCTGGCGAGGATGAGGGTCAAAGTCGGCAGAGCAGATGAGGCCATATCTGCTTGCTCAGAAGCCATTGCGGTGGGCAAGGAAATTTACTCTAGAAAGCAAGTCGGAGTCCCCTCTCAGTGCTGAAATGCAGGGCCCTTTTTGGCGCGGAGATGCATGATCCAGTTGACATGACATGGCAGGGGTAGGGGGTCGCGAACGCGGGAGCTTTTTAGTGTGACAGCTAGGGGGAGCTGCCCCGCTTCCAGCCCATCCTCCTCCATCTTCCTCCGTCTACAACATCTCCTAAACCTCTACTACCTACAACCGCAAAAATGCAGTCTGGTATATCCGGTAAGTCTAAATCCTTTGGATTGGATCTCGGTAGCAAATATGGCTAACGTTTCCATTTGGTCGCAGCTTCCCAAGACCTGTTCGACGCCTTCAACACCCTCGTCTCGAACCCCTCGCAGCGCGGCCTCCTTGCGGGGATCAAGAACGAGCAGCTGGTACCCGTGCAAAACCTTGATAAGCGTGCCTCAGACTTTCACTCCGACCTCGACAGCATCTCCTCGACCCTCAAGCCCGATGAAGCCGCCTATATCCTCTTGCGACGCCGCGATGATGCTGCGGACGGCTTCGTCTGTGTAACATATGTGCCCGACTCGGCCAACGTACGGCAGAAGATGCTGTTCGCATCCACGCGGCTGACACTGGTGCGGGAACTGGGGACTGAGCGATTCCGAGAGACGCTTTTTGTGACGACCAAGGAGGAGCTCACCGCCGAAGGGTGGAAGAAGCACGAGGAACACGGGAAGCTACAAGCGCCGTTGACCGAGGAAGAGCGAACCCTTCAGGGAGTGAAGGAGGCGGAAGCGGAGGAGTCGAGGGGCACTAGTGCCAGGACCAGTCATGTTAGCAGTGGAGTCTCTTTCCCGGTGTCGGATGAAGCCATGAGGGCGCTCAAAGGCCTGGCAGGAGAGGGTACATCCGAGAATTTGGTGCAACTGGTAGGAACATTCTCGAGACAGTCTATGGCAAATTCCTTGCATGACGCTTACTGGTTTCACAGAAGATAGACGTGCCCAACGAGACCATCGAGCTGGCGAGTATCAGCGCGGCCGAAGCACATCAGCTTGCGGATGAGATCTCGGGCAACGAACCGAGATACTCGTTCTTCAAGTACACGCACGACCATGAGGGCGAGACCCAGTCACCAGTGGTCTTCATCTACACTTGTCCCACGGGGTCGAAGATCAAGGAGCGCATGTTGTACGCTTCTTCTCGTGCGGGCGTCATCGCTGTCGCACAGAGTGAGGCCGAATTGACCGTAACCAAAAAGGTATCATCTACAATCCGCAACAACCCAATCCGCCTTTGGTACTGACCATTAGCAGCTGGAAGCTTCACATCCTTCCGAGGTCAGTGCGTCGACAATTCACGAAGAGTTCCACCCAAAGCAGGAAGCCAAGAGCGGTTTTAGCCGGCCGAAAAGACCGGGCAGAAGATGAGCGGTGCATGACCACATGGGTGACTACATGGTCAAGGGCCGGATTGTGTTTAATGGGCATTTTCAGCGTCAATTCAATTAGAAGCATGAGCGAATAGAGTTTTATGTGGAGCAGCCAGCAGGTCTGGTCAGGTTTGGAAAGAAGCTGGGGCGCATATGCGGTAAAAAACATGTTGCCTTCAGGGGCACATCCCATCCGGTGATGTTTCATGTACATTGCTCCGCCTACGATCTTTACAAGACCGCGTGTCCATCTATTCCGGCAGTGAAAGGATCAAAAAACAACAGAACCCATATGCCAAACGCCAGCTCGGAGTGCGACGCATGCAGCAAGAGAAAGCCACAGAACGCGAAACTATCAATGCCCGGAAGACTCCAACTCCTTGCAGTACTTCACGAAAGTCTTCTTGTGTACAAGTCCGGCGTACTTTCCATCTCGCAAGACGCAGACGTAGCGCAGTCCAAGCTTGACGAACACCTCATAGACCAAGTCCATCGGAGAGTGGATGTCAAGCGCCATGGGGGCGGGATCGATGTAGGGCGTGAAATCCGTCGGATCCTCGACCTCCTCCTCAGGGTCATTCCATCTGACGTCGGCTGACATGAGGCACAAGCTGTGCTCTTCATCATCAAGCCTGTCCAGGGCATATTCGAGGTCCGGTGCAGGTATCAAGCCAACTAGAATACCGTGCCTTATTATAGGCAGGCCGCCATCAAGCTCACCAGCCATGTGCAAATCTTCCAGTTTGCTTCGCAACCCTATCGCCGGCACGAGAGGGGAGTCTGAGATGTCAATAATCCGCTCTTCTCTCGGCCGGGGAGTGATATCAGCCAGCTCGGACGTGAAAACCGGCCGCACCTTATTGTCCAGAAAAGGATACGAGTTCATGTCCGTCAGGAGATCCTGTACAATTCAGCTTCACTTCCCTTGCTTCATCGTAGGGAGTTCTTACATATATACTCAAAGGTTCAATTGCGTCCGCTGTCCACTTGGCGACAAGGACAGCAATGGAGAATGGTAAGACGTGAGCCAAACTGCCAGTCAGTTCAAAAAGTATGACTGCCAACGTGACGGAAAGCCTGGTAACCCCGCACATAGTTGCTCCGGCAGCTACCAATGCATATATTCCGGGGGTGACGCAGGATTCTATTCCACCGTCCGCCGGGCAATCAAGGGAGTCGGCAAGGCCTGGGTTCGAGAGGAGAATATACTGAACAACGTGCCCAACGATTCGTCCCAACAGGCCGCCTACGACCATACTAGGGACATAGATGCCAGCAGGTACTTTGATGCCAAAGGTGATCGTGGTGAGAATGGCTTTAATGATGAACGCTAGAGTCAGGTAAAAAATGACGCTCGGAATTTGTCCTCTTTCAGGACATAGGCCTGAGCCAATCTCGTCAGGACCACAAGGGGCGGCTAACTCAGATAGCAACTCAGCAACCGCCAGCTTGGTATAACGGTTCCAAAAGCTAGTCACTCCGGTCACTAAAGCGACCAGGAGAACCTCGAGCATGGGGAATTTCTTGATGAGAGATATTCGACGGAAAGTCCGCGCCCAAAGCCCGGTTGCTTTGATGAAAAGATCACCAGCAGCCCCTCCTAGTATTCCGAGCAAGATGAATATGATCATCTCGAAATAACGCCAGTCTGAGGTGTAGCGGACCTCGAACAGCACGATCTGGTTGGTGCCATAGGGATTCAGGAACTTGAGGGACAGCGCCGAAGCAATGCAGCAGAAGAATGTCCTGAAGAGCGTTTTAGGCGGGAAGTAATAGCTGACTTCCTCCAAGCTGAAAAGCACTCCACCGATTGGAGCTCCGAACGCGACGGCAACACCGCTTGCCGCGCTTGCACTGAGCACCTCTCGCCGCTTGGCGTCATTGTGGTTGTATTTTGTGAATATTCTGCAAGCGATATTCCCGACGCATGTCGCCATGTGGACGTAGGGACCTTCCTTTCCAAGACTCAAACCTGAACCCACGCTCAACACTAGGCTTAAGAGCTTGAGGAAGAGAGTCTTCGCGCCCAGATATCCGTGGAGCACGAATCCACTAAGAATGACCTTGACCTCCGCAACTCCGCTTCCAGCGGCAGAGTAGTAAACCATGGTAGGTGAACGCTCCGCTTCCAGATACTTATGTCTCGGGCTGGCGCTACCTCCTCTCTCTGAGTCTCCATCCGGGCGTACTTTTGATGGCTCCTGACGCTCAGCTGCCAGGTTCTCGTCCAGGGTGGTAAGCCGCACAGCTGATGGCACCACAGTCTTGGTCATGAGGGTCAAGGAACATGACAGAAGGGCCAACACTACCACTCCCACAACATACGCGGCGAAGTCGACCCACACTTGATCGAAATTGGAGGAAGTGAATGCCTCCGACCAGTAGACCCAGGAATCACAGGTGTCGTAGCCCAGACAGCAGGTTTTCTTGCTCATTGTCCAGCTGGCACTGCAATATCCATCTTTGAGATCGAAGACCACTTTTTCCGTGACATCAACCCAGTATGCTAGCACAGCGGTGATGCAGCCGATTATCGCGACTAAGATCCACCCTTCTGCACCGTCCAGTAACGCAATCACTCTGCCCCGGAGATCCTTCCTCGATCTTAGCGCTTTAAGCCGGAATGCGTCCGCAATGCTGTCATGTACCCAATCAGTCGATGTGAACTGATCGTACCATACCCTGTCATCATGGTAGATGGTAGCTTTCGAATCCTCTAGATTTCCACCGTCCAGGTTCCGCTGCCTTTCGGCTCCAGCGAGGGCTGAGGCGAGACGCATACCGAAGGACGCCGTACGGTTATGATGCCGTGAGCGCGGGATCAAGAGACTGCCTGCAGTGCTCTGATGCCTCGACAACCGTGGCCGCGGGCCTGGTGTAGGCGGCATACTCTTGTAACTCCTAGCATTGTCATCGTTGTTGTCGAGCAAACTGGAGCTCTCGTCAATGGTCAGACGAGCTGGCAGTCGACTGCGCAGATCAAGATCTGAAGTTCTGGTAGAACGAAGCCGTCTCGTATTGAATGGCGTGGTAGGCGGCAGTGTAAGCGTTATTTCTGAGCCTGCACCGGCGCCTTCCGGCCCATCGCGAAATGCCGAAGGCTCTCCGGAAGTATGAGATCCTGGCATGATGAGAGTATGCCCATGAGTACAGGACCCTCGTCCTCGGTGCAAAGCCTCAATCAGCCAGACCTTGAGTGAAGTCCGCGGAAGAGAGGACCAGAGTCGAAGACGATGTTTAGACGGCCTGGGGATATTCAGGTATCAAATCTGGCCCGCAAGGCACCTATTGGGCGGTCTAGCACGCGCTCGAGCTGACGAAGGGTGAGGAGCACATGCCCTGTCTCAGAGGATCAGGCGCTATAAATCACGATCGCCGGTGAAACAGGCCAAAGCGTCAGGGTGCCATTTTCATTTGTCTTTCGCCGAACAGCTGTTGACAAGATTATTCAGGAATGTGGTAGGTGCGATGAGGAATGTGTGGGGTATACACTATGGACTACCGTGAGATAAGGCCTCGAAAAGCAGATGGAAGGAGCAGCCCAGCGAAGGGAGAAGAAGGTGGGCACTCTGACGATCACTCTAAGTAGGTGTTCTTTATGATGGCATGTATCTATTTGTACCCGCACAGATAGATACCAACACATCCTTTTACTGTCCAATGATACTCAGACCTTACACCGCATATGTCCATCATCAGTGATGGATCTTCCTATAACGTGCTATCGTTGAGATAAGGTACCTCCAATCCACCAAGGGGCGGGCGGTTTGTTTCTGTTGTCTTCTGCCGGCCTGCATCATTCTGCATTATCATCCATCTGACCGTCGGTTTGACGCGTTAAGCACAGGCGGTCAGCGAATGGTGCACTATCATTGGGCGCAAGCTTCGGCGCTCAGCTCGCTACCAAACATGCTCCACACCGCGTAAACAAGGGTCTATCGGTAGCTAGAGCTTTCTGGGGTTAGTGCAAAGGCAACAACTACCCCGAAGATGCGAGAGATGAAATGCTGGTCTGTGATGAAGTTATTCTGTCACAGTACGCAGTACGGAGTAGAGTTCCGCTTTTGCAGAAACCTGCAGCAGAAACTCCTGCGGGCGGGCAAATTGGAGAAGCATAACCAGAAGCATAAGGTACCTTAGAATGGCAAGTCTACATCTCATCAGCTAAATCCCCGATTCTTGACCACAAGATGCGCTATACTTCGTAGTCGCCAAGAAACATCCTTATCTCACATTCCCTCGTCGTCACTATGCATAAGGATGAACAGTAGCTCATGATAGCAAGAAGCGTGCAGGGCCTCTATGATCAATTCTTCCTCTTTGGGGGTAATGCCACGTCTTCTTTCTAGTAGATGTTGCTCGCTCCTCCGCTAACACCACAAGACTCTTTAACACAGCAGTCTGCTTCACAAGAGAAGGGCTTCGGTCTGACGCCGGCACTTCAAGACGGTAAAAATAACCCCCTCCTCTTACATGTTCTATAACAAGACGTGCTCCTCGCTCAATATTTCAAGATATTTCCCGCGTTAGCCTTCAGGCGCTTTTCTTTCTTCGATGACTTTCGTTGGTGCATATCCCTCGAGTTGAGGACAGCATGGAGGGTTGTACCATGCCTACATTCAAGTTGTTTTAGCCTCCTCTTCTGTCTTTTTGCTCGAGTCTAGTCGGATAATACAGAAATATGACCACAAGACTCGGCCCAAGCTGACAGCCGGCAGCATATATACGCCGGTTAGATGTCATCAACAGGGGATTCAGGTACTGTCATTCTTGATGTTTATCCCTGGAATTGCTTCTCGTCTTTCTCCACACCTTGTGTGCTTCTTACATATCTGCCCTGCGAATTTAAAGCGGTTATAACACAGCTCAAGCTGTGAAGTTCCTGCCGACCATCATCCCGGACCCGAAATGTGCCAGGATTCGCTTGATGGTACGTGAACAGGAGAAGACATCGATTGAATTGGGCACTAAGTGGTATTAGACCGTATTCTTCGGGGCAAATGATGCTTGTATGCCTGGCTGGGAAAGTAACCAGCATATTCCTTTGAATGATTACCGGCGGAACCTGAAAGACATCATCACGCATCCATCGGTCAAGGCCCACAGCCCAAGGATCATCATTATCACGCCTCCGCCTGTAGATGAGTGGACGTTACAAGAAGAGGATGGTACAGTTTCCCGGACAGCAGCCCATACCAGACTTTACGCGAACGCCGCTCTTGGGATCGGTGAGGAATTGGGTGTGCCCGTGCTGGATCTGTGGAAGACCTTCATGGTGAAAGCTGGTTGGAATGGCGGAGACCCTCTGCCCGGCTCGTTGGCAATTGAGCAGAACGCCGTGCTCAAAGAGCTTTTGCACGATGGTCAGTATGATCATAGTCGAGCAAGAAGACGGAAAAGCAAAGACTAATGGCCTTCCCCTTAGGATTACATTTCAACCCACCAGCATACCAGATATTGTACGCGGCATTGATGGACATTATAAAGTCGAATTGGCCGGACCAGGTCCCTGAGCGCTTGACTTTCGTCCTGCCGGCCTGGACTGAGGCGCCTATGTAGAATTTGTCTCAGAGTGGTGCAAGTCGTTGACTTCAGCTTATCACCCTCATAGATTAGACGTTTCCACCATGAGCAATTAAGCCAACGACAAGAAACGATCTCTCCTGACTTAGCGCACGTAGAACTGGATACGGCCATGATAATGGCATGGAGATGTTTCTCACCATTAGCTTGCCGGGTGTTGCTGAATCGTCGAGCTCACACGCACACAATTTGTCCGACAGAGGGGCTCATTAAAAGGGGTAGGGGCATACCTCAGATGTAGTTCGTAGACGACATTGACACCATGACGCGAGAATATTTTATGTCTGGTAATCTTACATCTACTCGATGCGGCTTGGGCAACAGGACTGTAAGTCCAATCTTTCTGAATTCCAACTCAAAATTACTGTGGCATTAACCATAACTTTTTAATTTATTTCTGAAGCTCCTGTACGCTCCCGCTTTATCTCGACCGAGTAGCTCCGTTCAAGTTTAGCGAAGCCCCGGAAGCAAAGGTGAAGATTAAGCCGATATCAGCGGAACGGATCGCAGCATTACAAAGTTGTGTCACCTCTGCAAAAAGTCCAGACTCCAATCTCAGAAACAAATCGTCCGCCATCTTCCCTGCTGTACAAGGTTCCACTGCAGCATTTCCTACCACGTCGGATCCTGCTTCGAGACCTAGTTTTGGGCCTGAGGCAGCCAGCTTTACCACTACCCTTCCACCTCCCTCGACTCCGCAATTGCCCAGGCCGCCTGATTGAATCGAACCCGCATCCTTTCTTTAGACTACTTATTCGCCGAACATTCGAGCTTTTCTGCCTGCTTGTCGTCTACCAACAGCACCGGCAGCTGTACTACGAAGTCCAGTCGGATCAATCCTAACTCGTATACGCCACTCTCAACGGAGATTCTCCCCCTGTCTCAATTATTGACGAGAACGTCCAAGAACCTACCGACTCCTGTTCATATATTGGTGTACGTGGGCTTCAGGGTGGTGGAAGGTGGGTTCACCGTCTGCGGTGGCCCGACGGGTGGAGGTTGGGGTAGGGCAACCTGATGCCTGGTAGCTGTCTGGGACGTCGGCCGTTCAGTCATCTGTCTGGTATTGAAATTCGTTCACCAAGAGACGGACAGTAATGGAACCACAAGTTGTGGCAGCCTATCGAGATGATATCTGGCGCCTTCATGCAGAAATGAAGAGCATTCACAGCACTCAGGCCGAGCACGCGGATCGATTGCTCCGTTTGGAAAGACGTCAAGAGGGTGATGCGAGGTTGAGGTCAGTCTGGGGCACTCCGTCCCCTTTCCCGGGCATATTGAGTGGCACTCCACAGCAAGGCAAGTGGTCGATCATCCATGTGCGGTTCGACCGACTACTGACAGTTCAACGTTCCAGGGCCTGTAACGACTCCCGTTGCCGATGAGTTCGATGACTTGGATGAACAACAGTCCCAGAATCTTCTAGGTAGTCTCCATCTGGATCAGGACGATGAACCGAGACGTGGTGCTTCCCGGGCGAATAGTGTTCGGTTTGACGAAACCGCGAACCAGGAACACTGGAGTCAAGCCACGCCATCGACTGGTGAAGTCTTCCCGATGAGGAGCGCGAGCAGCCTCGGAGGCCATCCAATGACGGAACGATCATTCTCCTACAGATCCGACGGCCGCCAAAGCTCCGCGGGGCAGTCGAATATATCCGGACATTCTGGCCCGTCCACCAGGAATAGTCTTCGGCTTGACACGAGCTACGTATATGAAAACAGCGGCAAGACGCCGCTGGATATCCTAGGCCCTCCTCCTGGGCTATCCATTTTGGGTTCAGTACCATCGATCATTCGATGTTGGCTTGACACGAAGTTCTCCCACGACACTCTGAAATATGCTGTGGTCTGTACCGGCTCCAACAGATCTCTTTTGGATGTTGGGCAAGTCAAAGGCCTTGCATTTGAGCAGCAAATCAAAAGGAACGAGAATGGGGAGGCTACAATCAAGCTATCCGTATACTTTCCAGAGGCTGTTGTCCGGCAGTCTTCATCCCGTGAGGGTACTCCGGAGCCGCAACTCCCATCTGTAACAATTGATTTCCTAGTGGTTGACCAAGGCCCAACATTCGCCGACTCTCGGGCCATACAGATATTCTTGGGAATGGACGTATTGAAGGCGCACATGGCTGACGTCCTACTCTCACAAAACACTATGACCCTCCTCGACGACGATCGAAACAAGCTCTCCATACCTCTTGTTCGACCAGAGCATGAAGCCGTCTTCAAAAGTATATGCACCATGAACATCAATCCCCGTTGTCTGTCATCCATGGATCCATTCGCTGTTGGTCAGACCAGCGGTGCTTCCGACAGACCCGAGCAACCGGCCGGTGTAGGTGTCGCTGCTGTAGGAAGCCAGGCGGGGGATGTAAAACAAGAAGTACCAAAGGCTTCTTCACCTCATACTATTAGCCGCGGAAGGCCAGCGGAAGAAAAGTCTGATGCTGGCGAAGAGTCGGTAACCACCACCGAGTTGGAAAGGTACAACCCTGGCACAGAAGAAGAATTTCCCTGGAATCGTAGCACTCAGCCTCAGTCTGGTAGTGCCTGGGGGTCGTGGCGGCGCGATGCTGGTCAGAGTCCTACTGGCGACGGCGTTGGCTCCTCATCTAGATATCAACGTCCTGGACGCGGTCGTGGCATGAAGATCCTAAGGCCGTCTAGGAGCTCTATGGCATCATCATCATCGCGCTCCTATTCCCCTGCCCAACCCCTGAGCGGATCTGACACTTCGCAAACGCGCATCTCGGAGGAGTCTAGGCGGAAGAATCAAACGTCAGGTTTCGATACTGGATCTGGGCGGTCATTATCTGGGGACTGGAAGATACTATCGCCTACACGAGAGCTGCTTGACACAACGAACAAACCTCGTTCTGCTAATCCAGTCGGGGGTGCATATGCGTTTGCTTGGTTAAATCCGGGGAAACCAACGGCAACATCAGCAGCAGATCGCTAGAGCTCGGCAATCTGTCTGGAAGACTGCGTCTACCGTCTAGTCCTTTCATTCGGGGGCCGGTATAGTCATCCGTGCGTTCTGGGTTGTAATTTTGACTTCACTGGCTACTTCTTGGACGTCTTGTCAGAAGGCTGGATTGCTTGGATGAGGCTGTCCTTTTCTTGATCAGCCTTGATGAGATTAGGGCCTTTAGCATTCTACGATTATGAACATTCCAAATGAACCTAGGGAGCTCATGTTCTTCCAGTAAAGATCACCTATGTGACGGATCCAAAGCAACATCCGTCAGTAATGCTATATGAAAGGTGCTCGCCATTGACGGTTGCGATGATCGATGCAGGCATGCGTGCTTGATTCGATGTCTAAACTCAATCTTTGGGCATTATATCTTACACAGTGTTTCCAGTGACGACTTCGTTGACTCTTTAGTCTCCTTGACGAGGTTGGCGATACCTTTGAACCTATTTGGATCATCAGCCTTGTGAATCATTGTAGCCATGGGCAGGACCTACTCTTTGATACTTGCATCCCCCATCAGCTCGTACAAGAAGCTCTCGCTCGTCGTCACCACGGCACCCTCTCTCCTCAGCCTGGCCAACGCTATGGGGACCTCCTGCCGGTTGCAGCTGCTCACTCCATCGGCCAAGACGTACACCTTGTGCCCGTTGGCCAGGAGGTCGAGGGTCGTCTGCGTGACGCAGATGTGACTCTCTATGCCTACGATGACCACCTCGTGCGGGCTCGTCAGCCGGCTCTGGATGTCCGGCACCCACATGGAAGAGGCTGTCTTGTCGGCATGGGCCGCGGTTTTGACCCCGTCGGCGCCGTCGAGCCCGAGCTCGGCGCACGTGTCGCCCAGGCGCGCTTTGTTTTGTGTTGTTGCGTAGACGGGGAAGTCGAGGATCTGGCCTGTTGCGCAGAGACGATCAATTGCTCGGTTTTCTGTCCGATCCGAGTCTTAGATGGGTGGCAGTACTTGCGCGTATCATCTTCTGTGCTGTCGCTATGCTGGGGCCGAGACGAGATCTGTTGAGCTTTCGGGGAAGATTGCGGGGCCGGCGGGGCTGTACATACACTTTCGGGTACTCCCATATTGCCGGTCTGAACTTCTCTTGTATATCGCAGATACTGCAATTGCAAATCAGTAGCGGGCCCTCATATCCTGCCTCGGGTGTATGCATTTACAAAAGAGCCGGCTTTGCTGGTATGCTGTCAGCTGAGCTCGGCCCATCGGACGCGGGGAGCGGGGAGCGGGGAGAGGATGTGCAGGACTTACTGAGACGCCTTGTAGCCATATCGACGGACTATTTCAGGTAGGAATATAATTTTGAGATGAGTCCAAGAGGGATAACAGGGACGGCCGTTATCAATCAGTTTGGCTATCGTCAAGAGTGAGACTGGAGATCCACTGTTTGGTGGTGGTGCAACGTACAGTACAAATTATCCGTACAGTACTCCGTACCGAGGCTGGGGTCCCGAGGGTCCGAGCACCCGGGGTGTGCGGAGATGGAATCGAAAACATGGGAGTAAATAGGGGCCCGAACATACCATCAAATTCTTACCAACCTTACCTGGTAATTAATTGTGCATAATGGTCACGCAATTTTCATTCGATATCTCTGAAATGTTACATTATATTCTGGACCAACTTTTTATCTCTACATTTTCACCTCCTCGACCTTTGCCGCCGCCAACCACTCGCTGTCGCCAGCAGCGGCTTGTTTTCGGATGCCATACAGCTCGTCGAGAAAGGCCGGTATGAACGTGCCTGTTCCTTTGACATCTTCTTTGGCTGCCGCTCTTTCCGCCGCTATCTCATACATTAATATACCTGCAAGGGCCGCCAGCAACTTATCTTCGCGGTGGATCGCAGCAAAGGACACCATCGTTGTTCCCAGCGTGCATCCGCTCTGTCGATCGTGTTAGTGAACGTTTTTGAGAGAGGAAAGGCGGACTCATACTCCAGTCACATCTCCTAGATAGCTGTAAAATTTGTTAGCAACCGAATCGAAATTAAGTCAGACCGTATTTCAGAAGACTCACGAGTGTCCGTTACCTGCAACTCCCGTCATTAATCGTATAGGAAAAGGATAATTCACAGCCCACTTACTGATTGCATATGTACGCTGCCCATCACTGAGATAGTCCGTAGTGCCACTCATCAGACAGACATTTCCTTTTGAAAGATTGTTAGTAGCTGCTCGTACTTACTCGGACTGGGTGACATACTCTCTCTTAAGGCCAGGTCCCTGACTACACGAGCTTTTTCGTCCGCACTCAAGGTGCTGGAGCCACTGTCGACCCCTTTTTGGGTGGCTCCAGCCACGCCCGAGACGGTTTTGATCTCGCCTTCATTGCCCTTAATGATGTCAAAATACCCTGCCGCGAGCAACGTCTTTGCAGCTTCACGGCGAATGGCGGTCGCCCCGGCACCGACTGGGTCGAACAGCACAGGCCCACCCACAGCATTGTAAGCCCGAATTGCCTTGGTATAGTTCAGTAGACTTTCGGAGTTTGCTGTTCCCATGTTGATCACGAGGCCGCCGCCAAAGTTTGCCAGATCCCCAGCCTCGTCACCATTGGTTGACATGATTGGACTTGCCCCTCTACAGATACGAGTCAGATGTCTGGTTCCCCGAGGAATCTCTGCAATAGCTCACATTGAAAGCGCTACATTCGCAGCGAAGTTCTGCACCACCATGTTGGTCATGTTATGAGAGAGGGGTTTCTCTTGACCCAGCTTTTTCACCAGCCCTGGCACGGCTTTCAGCAGCTCTTGAACGCTGGTGGCTTTCTTCCCGCTCAGGCCATATGAAGCGAACGGCGGGGGCTGGGCGATCAAACGCTTCAGTTCAGAGGCTGCCTTTTTAGGATCTTTGGCAGCCATTATACCGCTGACAATGGCTACGCCGTCGAGTGCTTTGGAAGAAGACGCTGATTGATACAACACTCTTTGCACGTTCGAGGCATTGACACCGCCAATGCAGACAGTTGCCACTTTTTCGTCCATCTTAGATAACACCTCGAGAATCTGCTTTGTGCCTGCAGTGCCGATGATCGCCTTTGCGTTTTCCTTACTGTAAAGAGTTCGAAATCAGATGAGCAATGGGTAGTGAGAATATACAATCGTGCGGATCACATACGTCGGTGTAGCAAAAATGGCTCCGACCCCCAAATAATCTGCACCTCCCTTGGTAGCCTCCACGGATTCCTCAATGGTTCGAACAGTGACGCCAATGATTGCATCTTTGCCTAAAAGCCGCCGAGCGGATGCAAGGTCTTCACCAGAAAAGGGTATCAGCCGCGATCAATTAAGCGCGTCATAATACATAGCAAGAAACTGCAGAACCAAAGCAAAGATTGACCATGAAAAGCTTATATATAAATCTTTTATAGTAAACTCAGGAAAATGGGATGCTGTTAGCATACCAATATCATCTTGGCCGATATGGACGCCTTCGCAACCAATGGCGAGAGCGACATCAACTCGGTCATTGATCAGCAGCGGAACCCCGTGCTTTCTGCATGCCTGATGGAGCCTCTTTGCTGTCCTGATCAGATCTGCTGTTTCGCTGGTCTTGTCTCTGAATTGCACAAGGGTCACGCCTGAAGCGGATCAGTGCCGTGCTGGATGACGCTTCTTCGAGCGGGGTACAACATACCTCCTTCCAATGCAGCTTCTACAACTTCGACGACATCTCTGTCGCCCAGAATTGGCTTGGTTGAGTCGGTGACCAAATACAAGGTATAGTCGACGGCCATGTTTGGAAGTCCTACAGTGGATCTGATGCTGCGAGACCACCTACCTACCTGCTAAACTGCGAGGTAGGACCGCGACCTACAGATACCGAAATGGAAAATGCTCGTTTAATGACTATATACAACTGAGACGTTCTCATGGGCGCGAAGAATTCCATATTCCCCAGTAGGCGGTGTTGCGGCATCATCGCAGCCTTTTGGAGGCTTGATCAACCATGTGCCAATCCCACATCTCATTTCCATGTCTAGTCTCGTTCAATTAAAGCATTCTGGGGTCGAGCGAGAGGAGTTGTGTAGCTCTACAGTGGTAGGTATGAATACCAAAAGGTGAACACATTGAGTTTCTACTGGGTTGACATCCACTACCATGCTAATATTGTATGCTTACGGTACTGGTTAGATCCCCATCCTTGAGGAAGCCCTGGGGATGATTGGTGACTTTCAATAATAATGCAAACAAGCAGAGTACGAGGTAATAATGCAGCAAATGATCTTAATCTTGCCGGGGAAGGCGACCACTGCACGTTCCGGCACCGGTGGGTGAGAAAAACGCCAGACATTCTGCTCGGTCCTTGGCGCTGGGCGGCCTTTGTGTCTTGGCTTTCTCCGCCTCGCTTTCGCCGTCAGAAAATCCTTCCAATTATTCACTACCGACCCTAAGACCGACTGCCACCACACACAACGCCCACCACCACCACTCTTCATCAACCCACAATAGTTGCCATCAGGAGACAACAACGCAAAAACAGCCGGACAGCGACAGCTACATCAACCAGCCTCTCTTGCTCTCTCTATCGAGCATCGTTCAAAGCACTCCAACCGCTTCCTTCCATCCAGCCGATAGCCGGTCACCTCTTTCTCAGAGGTCTCCGCACAAGCTTCAGTCAACATATACGCCCACGCACAGCCGACCTCCACGTCGCCAGACAAACTGCGGTTTATGTATTCGCCCCACGACAACGCGCCCAAACTCCAACCGCCGCTGCTCAAGCTGCCTTCCTTTCGCATACAGCGGAAATCCTGTAGTCATTATCACAGTTCCAACGGCTAACTTGCCTTCTCCGACCTGATTATACCATTCAACCGAACAAAAATTCTTCTGCGAGAACATCTACGAACAAGTTCTGTCAGACCATCTGATAGCCCAGAAGCAAAGCATCTATTACTACGCATGTCTTGTCCGCTTCCAAGAGCTTCGGTCGAGATCCTACCCCCTTCATCAAATATCTGCTGTTAAGCACGTTCTACCCCACCAACCGAAGCAATGGCTACTGTCAATATCCGTCGGGTAAACGCCCCATGCTTCTGTCAATTGTCTCGCCATACTAATGTTCTGTTAGGATGTCACCGACCCTTTCTACCGCTACAAGATGGAGCGTCTCCAGTCTAAGATTGAAGGAAAGGGCAATGGTATCAAAACCGTCATCGTCAATCTTAGTGGTGTCTCCCAGTCGTTGAGCCGCCCGCCTTCCTGTATGTTCATTCCATCCAGACCCTATGGTTTCCTCGTTCTCATACTTTGGCAGATGTGATCAAATACTTCGGCTTTGAGTTGGGCGCCCAAACCAACATTAACCCATCCGACGATCGCTGGATTATCAACGGTGCCCACGAAGCCTCGAAACTTCAAGACTATCTCGATGGTTTCATCTCCAAATTCGTTCTGTGCAAGAAGTGCAAGAACCCTGAAACCGACGTAGTCATCAAGGACGGAAGGATCCTGCTCGACTGCAAAGCTTGCGGACAGCGTTCGGACGTTGATTTGCGGCTTAAGCTCAGCTCCTTCATCTTGAAGAACCAGCCCAAGAAAGGCAAGAAGGACAAGGGCAGCAAAAAGGAACGACGTGCCAACAAGAACAAAGACGAGAATGGCGATGTCGAAGAGAACGGGCGTGCCAGTCCCGGCGACAGCAACTCTGATAATGCCGATTTGGAAAACGGAGATGCCGCCATCGATGCCACCAGTGATGATGAGCTCACTCGTCGGATTAATGAAGAGGCTAAGGAAATCGAACGTAAAGGTGAGATCAAGGACGATGAATGGGCTGTCGATGTCTCCGAGGAGGCTGTCAAGGCACGTGCCAAAGATCTCCCGGACGATGTCAAGAGGTCGCTCTTCATTGGCGATGAGGATGATGAAGAGGAAGGAGAGGGTTCAGGAAATACGGCCTACGACCAACTCGGCAGCTGGATCATCAATGAAGCGCAGGGCAAAGCCGGCGGGGTCTCCGAGGTCAGCGATGTGGATATCTATATCAAAGCAAAGGAGCTCGGCATTGAGAACAAGCATCGCACCCTTGCCGTCCTCGCTCAAACTATCTTCACGGAGAACATTGTCAAGGAGATCCCCAAACGTGCTGGAATGCTCAAGAAGATGATCACATCTGACCGTCACCAAAAGGCCTTCTTGGGTGGTACCGAGCGCTTCGTTGGCAAGGACCATCCTGAACTCATCCCTCAGGTTCCTGCCATCCTGATGACCTACTACCAAGAAGATCTCATCTCCGAGGACGTCGTGAAGAAGTGGGGTTCCAAGGCTAGTAAGAAGTACGTTGACGTCTCCACCAGCAAGAAGGTCCGTAAGGCGGCCGAGAAATTCCTGGAATGGCTTGATGAAGCCGAGAGTGATGATGAAGACGAGGAAGACGAGGAATGATGGAAGCTTGCGTCACGTACCGCTCTGCTGAACAGGTCTTCTGAAACTGCTTCTTTGCCTTGACGGTTTCTAGTATTCGAGTACATCTGATATTCTGCCGCGTTCCGCTATGAATCTCTCCGCTCCTTCGAAGAAAGCAGTGCTTAGAACTCGAATCTACTGTTCTCCAGGATGCTTCTGCTTCTCCATGTTTGGAATGTCATGTGACTACACGGTGGAACCGAACCACGTTATGCGCCGTTAATGCTGATACTTTGAAAGATGAAACCTTCCGCCTCTGGTGCCTTGTCATAATCTCTAAAATGTGCTTCCCGCATCTCCATCTCTAACCAGACCGCATCCGGGTTGAGGTTCGTAAAAGCTTCCCGAACGTCGCTCCTTTGTAGGTAATCCGTGCACAAATCGAGCATATCGTCAAAGATCTCGTCATCCACCCTGACGTATTCTAGTATCGCGACGATCAATCCTACGAGACCCTCCCATATCTGGTGATTTGATGTATAAGCGCCCCTGCCTCTCTTTCCCCTCTTCTCTGCCTTGAGCTTTTGCTGCACTTGCCGGCACAGCTTGGCCAAGCCAGGCCACTCTGCCTGTATCCGGCCGGCCATGAAATCCCCTGCACACCGGCAGATCTCAGCCACGGATTCGGCAGCAGCCACCACGACGAAGGGCTCTTCATCGTACAGACGTTTGACCAGTACGGGCCAGATGTCGTTGACGAGGGGCAGGAAATCGTCCTCGTTCCGGCACAGAGCGCCGGCCGCCGTGCTGGTCAGCCGCAGGAGCTCTCGCCGTAGCCTGGGGGACTGATGCGTGAGATAATGCTGACTCAGTCGAGCGATGTTCTGTAGGATGGTATAGACCTTTGGCGGAGCGGGAGATTTCTTCTCTACGGCTGATTCGGCTTCAGCGGCCTTTTCGAGCGTCTCGAGAGGATCGTCGTCCGATTTTGGACCGCCCCAGGGTTCTTCTGGGAAGCGGCAGGCATTGTCTTCACTCTCCATAACCCTCGAATATCTGGCGCGATTCTCGTCGAGCAAACGGGCGACATCTGCGATCGTTCGCACCTGCAGCGCGGCTTTTCGATGGTCCGGGCCCTTTCCAGAGGTGATTGCAAGTTGTTCGGACCTCGAGCCTTCATCGACTACAGCACTTAAGGTTGCAAATAACAACTCCACAACCTTGGGATAGCCATGATAACACTCCAGAGCGGCGAATATGGACCCTATCAAGTCGTCAAGGAAAGGTAGGATGGAAGGCCCAGAAAGCTTGATCATCATGAGCAGAACTTGCGGTGCCTGTGGTGAGATATCAAAGGTGTTTAGTTTCAAAGCCACTGCATTGACCAAATAATCCACGTTGCCGAGTAGCAGGTCGCTCGCTTTTCCATAGCCGCAGGCTTTTGAGAGTATGTTGAGACAGACAGCCGCGTGCTCTCGTAATCGGGGCTGTTGGGATGCCAGGAGATGGACGACGGGATACAAAGCATCCACAAGCTCTGGTCTAAATTCGGTTTGCATTCGTTCAGATTGCAGAGCGACAGCTTCCAAGCAAAGAGCTAGTCCTCGCCAGTCCTCACCCTCTTCCGCGGACGCAGTCAGCAGCTTCTGCAAGGAAAAGGAGTAGAGCTCATCAACCATATCAGCATAATGGTTGGAACCGGGTCCAAAATCCATGAAATCAAACAGACTGCCTTGCTGCCGTTCGTTCTTCAAAAGATTCAGAGATAGCCAGAAGCAAGAAAGCTCTTCTATACCACTCGTATGTTGAAGCCGCACGAGTAGTTTCTGAGTTAAGCTGTCGCGAGCTTGGGACTTGGCAATATTCTGTAATAGTGACTGCAATTCATTGACCGTATCTTGTTGGCTTTCGTGATCCATCAGAACAGCGGTGAATTCCATAGATGCTGTATGCCCGGCCGACCGAATGAGCGCGAGGCTATCTGTAGAACTGTCCGGGAGGAGTTGCATGCTTCTAACACTGGTAGACTCCTGAACAGAGGCTACAACTGTATCCCGAAGGGATGAGGCTAGTGTGTTATCGACAATATCGGAATCGGCACGAAATCTTGAAAGTAGTTGAAATGCTGCAGATACTTGATTGATCAACCTCCTCTGCGCCGTTTCATCCTTGCCTTGCATAACCCGCGGCAGTGAAGTCAACCATGCGTACAAGCTGGCTTTGACTAGGTCAAGGATCTTAGAATCACTTGTCGCGACCATATCCAGACAGGAGATTGCTCGTGAGGGCCCCTCTGACCCATCGACTGCTGCCAATGCAATCAAGGTCTCAACCATCATTTGCTTGGATTCGGATAATGATCGCCGGCAACGCTCGAGGACAGTAGAACAAAGATCGACAAGCGCGTCCCGAACTTCTCTCCGGCCGTGATTTCTTAGTTTAGTGACAGTAGCCAATGCGAGTTTCACTTGAGCCCCGGTAGCTTCTAGCCATGCAGGTTGAAAGATGGCATTCTTGTCCCCATTGCTTGGAGCGGTGCTTGACGCCCTCTTCGACTGGGCATTCAGGGCAGTAGTGACAACCGCGTCCCCTAGTACAGCCTGCAAGATTTCCGATAGCATGCCAAGTGCCTTTGTTAGAAGCCTGTACGGACGGCTGGACCGCCCATGTGGTTGTAGAAACTTTGTTAGAGATGATACTATACCAGGGAAGAAGCTGGCTAGAGCCTCTGTATCACTTAGGCATGATAGGAGAGATGCTAGGGCATGGAGCGCCACATGTTGAATATCGATTGATTTGCCATCTGTGATGCCCTCGAGGATGACGGTCACGGCATGCCCGAGCAGAGGCACATTGACCGCTTCGGTCAAGAAACCTCTACCACCCAGCGACTGCGAGAGCGCGTCACACAGCGCAGATAGGCACTTAAGAGCTGCAACGACGAGTTCTTCCGGTTTCTGCACGGAGCCTGGACCGGACTTCTCTGAAGACGCAAGATAGCTCAGAAGAATCAGGAGCTGCCTTGCCAAATCGTGCGGAATCTTCACCCGCCAACCAGTACGCAATAAGATTTCTAGACATAGTAAAGCCAGCTCCAGCACCCTCGCAGGAAGCTGTTCACTCTGGCGCAGAACATGGGACAAGGGAAAAAAGACATAATCAGCCAATTTTTCGTCGAAATTGCTGTTGGTTCCCGTTACTTCCCGCAGAACCTGCAGCAGGACTTCAAGGTGTCGAGTGACATCTGCTGCACTGGCACCCTTACTGCCAAACTTCAGAACACTCTGGCTGAGCCCCACGCAGTGCGGCTTAAGCTGTCGGAGTGTCAGCACGACCAGTTGGTGCCTGATCTATTTGACTGACCTTTTGGAAGATCTCGTTTCTGGTCTGTGACATGATCTCAAGCGAGCATCGGAAGCCTTGATTCTACGCCGGCAACACTGTTGATAGAGGCGCTCCACATGTTTTCGAGATCTGAACACTATCAGGCGCAGCGCGAAGAATGGGCAGAGCAAAGAAGCACGGCGCATGAAGTACGAAGAAAGACCTCCTGGGCAAGGTGCGCAGTGAAGGGTCTCTTACATCTTTCGCGTAGGTCGCTTGTGGTCCGCGTCGACGCTTTCTAGAAGATTTGTTTTATTTCCTTACCTGGGCCCATGGTACTATCTGGTGGAAAATGTCCTCCCCACTCGACGGTCTGATCTTTTTTTTTTCTTCTTTTCCCAGTTCTAGAGGCCTTGCGCAGGAATTTTAGGGATGGTTTACTGGGTATGTGGCTCAAAATATAGTACTAATAGCATAGGGTTCGAACGACGACAGCTATCATTGGCACCGTACGTAGGATCGGAAACTTAAACAACGTACAAGATCGTCTCCCGACCTGTCATCACATTCGAAGGCTCCGCCCCAAAGGCTCCTAACATCTAATGGCTAAACAAAAATGCATCCAAAGATCCCTAATTAGCGTATGAAAGGTATGCCAACCCTAGTGCGCTCGCGATACTCGATATACTCCTTGCCGAAGAAACTGACCAGCAGCTGCTCCTCCTCTGCGGATCAAAAGGCATTTAGCTGTCTAGATCTGGGCTTTGCATGGTGATACTTACTTTTAATCCTTGCGCTGAAGAACCTCCACAACACGGCAGCGTAGACAACGAAACATAGTCCGTTACCGAGAACCAACTGGGTGCCCAGGCCCCACCAGAAGAACCCAAAATACGAGGGGTGCCGCAAGTATGCGTAGACTCCGTCCGTCACCAATTCGTGGCCCTCCTGGCGTCTGGTCTGCACCATGTGGTTGAAATTAGTGCCCGCGTGTGCCATGGCTGCGGAACGAGTAAATTGGCCCAGAGCGATCAACGCGAGTCCTAAGACCATCAGAGGAATATGCAAGGGTTGCGGTAACCAGGCACGCCCTGGAAAGATAGTATGCGTGACCATGCATTCCACCAAGGCCGTCGTATGCGCCAAATTGTAGGCAATGCCGTTACTGCTCAGTAGAAAGGCCGAGACATCGGCATAGCGGGTATTGTACAGAGCCGTGATGTAGAACTCGAGGAAATGAAAGATGGACAATGTCGCGATGAAGAAGGGTGCACGCCACAAACCGCTGCGCACATAGAGCAGGGTCAATATAAGCGCCAGACTCAAACCAAAAGCCAGGCCCAAAGCAAAAGCTCGTAGGGAAATGGCCGACAGGGACTTTGGTTGCGAAGGGAAGTTAGACAGCTCCAGCTCCGGGCCAGTATGTTCCTGTACTGAACTCTGTTGCGCTGACCGGACGGCGTGATCTGTCTCTGGAGTCCAGGCTCCTTTGCGGACAGGGCGGTGGAGAGGCCATGAAATGCTAGGAGAATCGCTCTGGAGATGGTGATCTTCTGCCATTTGGGATGGGGAAGACCACGGCAGATAGCGTTGCAAATCGTGCTATAAGCTGTATGTCGAGGAACGGAGGACAAGACGAGCAGAAACAGCGGAAAGAGGGACGCAAGGAGAATGAGGTAGGTTGGCAAGACTAGAAGGCTGATGGTCATTCATCATAATCACTCATTCATTGTTGTTGCCGCCGAGGGTGTTTTTGTTGTTGTTTCTTCTTCTTCTTCTTTGCCTTGAATTCCTTGGTATTGTTGGCCTTTGCTGGTGGTGTTTGTTGTGCTGGACGAGCTCGCTCCCAGCTGTCAAAAGCTCCTTTGTATCCTTTGACGCTCGTGTGCTGTTCCTTGACCTTTCACATGTCGTCAGGTCCCAGCTCACTTCGGCACATCGTCCCTCCGATCCCGATGCAATCGCGTCTAATCAACACCAGCCAGTCCACCACCATCGTGCTTCCTTATCAGTTGGAACAATTCGCGCCATGGAGCCCATTGAGGAGGTTAAGAGGAAGATGCTCGCTGGCGAGCTGTACTACGCCTTCCAACCAGCTCTGGTCAAAGAACGTACCCGTTGTTCACACGCCTGCCACCGCCTAAACACTGCTGGGGAAGTATCCCGCCGCCGCTTGGTCGAGCTGTGGAAGGAGTAAGTCGCACTGCTCGACCATCCATTCCGGCCCATTGGTTGCTGAGCCATCTGGAAAGCATCGTGCAAGACTCTACCCCGCTTCCCCCGCCCGCGCCGACGCCGGATGAAGATGCAGCGCTGTTTGACAGCTTTCCGTGGGTCGAGCCGCCGGTACATGTGGATTATGGGTACAACGTCCATCTCGGCGAGAACGTCTTCATCAACTTCAATTGCACCATTCTGGACACTTCTACTGTGACCATTGGGTCGCGCACCCTCCTAGGGCCAAACGTATCCATCTTCAGTGGGACTCACCCATTGGACCCTGCGCTACGCAACGGAACCCAAGGGCCTGAGCTTGGGAAAGAAATCCACATCGGCGAGGACTGTTGGTTAGGGGGGAACGTCATAATTCTGTGAGTGGCAGGGACAGGGCAAGACGTTCGGCATAGTCCTCTGATGCTGGAACCAGGCCTGGCGTTACAATAGGGAAGGGTGCCACGATCGGTGCTGGGAGTGTTGTAACGAAGGTACATAATCAGGCAGGCTCACGGCTGACGTTCAGGCTGACACTATGATTGTTCAAAGGACGTTCCAGCCTACCATGTCGCAGCAGGAAACCCGGCCCGTATCATACGAAAGATTGAGACCTCTATGGACTCGTCCAATGCCCCTGAGACGACGCATAATGGCAAGGTATAATGACGATGTAGAAATTGTGTACAAGGCGATAGATGGGCCACACCCAAACCGTGGCCTCGGATCATTTTATGATGGCAAAGTTTGATACGTCATTGAGAACGGTCGGATAAAAATAGACGCCATAGAGATAGCTGGTTGCAGCCTCGGGGTGTGGTTGCTATCGTGTTTCCATAGACTGTGGCACAGGAAGGTGTAGAGAGGTAACATCTTCATCGAAAAGTCAGGGGTTAACTTGACTAATATCGCGGTAATGAGGCAGATCGCAGTGGATTCTTTTCAGCGAGAAAGCCGCTGAACTGGGCAGTTACCAGCAGGCAGAAGGCATCCAGAGGAATTAGGATTTGACTACCTCAACAGCAATTAGTGGTCAAGATCACCCCATGTCCAATATTAGAACCCCCAGACCAAATGATACCCGTGATGGCACTAGTGGCTGGAACTGATCCTCCTAGCAGCGATGTGTGGTTTTGATGACCTCATATTTTTAAATTGATCGTTAAATTGCTACCGTTTGCCGGTGGCGTGGGCAAGACGGCTGTGCTCTGTCCTCCAAAAAGCCAAAAGTGCTTGTAACGACATCCCTTTTCCATTGCCTCTGCGCTCTTTCCGAGCTTATAACGCCGTAATTATGCTATCGTACAAGACATGCCTGACGCCAAGGCAATAGATATCCTCAGCGACACTATCGGGCTTTAGTGTACTTGCCTCGCCGTTGCTCTTCAAGTAAGCTGTCCTTCTGGCTAGGCAGCGGTCCTCTTTTTCGGACTCCTGCGCCACCACTATCGCCAGCCAATCCCGGTACAGATCCATTCGGGGGAGGAGGAGGAGCAAACCCAGGAGGCAACTGGAACCCCGGTGGCAACAGGCCTGGCGGTAGGATACCATTTGGAAAATTTGCCGGCAGTGGTGGCGGTACCGGAAGCTGCCCAGGAGCTCCAAAGCTCTTGGACGGCGGGGGCGGAGGTGGAAGATGGCCGCCCATGAGTTGCGCTAGTTGCGCCAGATCCGGCATGTTTTTGGGGTCTAGCGCGGGTACACCTCCAAGACCAGGGAGCCCAGAGCCCGGCGGTGGGGGAAGTACTGAGCCCATGCCTGGAATATGTGTTTGAGCACCTCCTGTACTAGTTCCGTCACGATAGGCGGACGGCGGCACCGGCAATCCAGGGATCCCAGGCAAGACGGGCTGCCTCCTGGGCATCTGCTGATCAACCAGGCCCTCTGCTTCATCCTCCATCTCAAGCTCTTCCTCTTCTCGAGCTTGTCTCCGTCCGCCTCGCCTATCCCAGGTCCCCTGGGCCTCCGCAGCCGCCTCGCCAATGTGATAGCGATCGTTGAAACACTCGGTTTCACCAGGCCGTGCTCTTGTCCAGAATCGCGTAATGCGGTCATTGGAGCCCGATGCGAGGATGTGGCCCAGCGGGTGCCAGTCAAGGGACCAGATAGCGAAGTCGTGTGCATGTGGGATGCGGTGAGCGGGATGGATGGTCTGCGCTGGAGCGGTACTGGGATCCGCACTGTCGTATGGAGGAATCGAGGGGGCAGTTCCCGGTGGGGCGTTCGGCTCATCGAGGAGATAATGAAACAAACTACCATCCGCACCACCGGTAGACAGAAGGGAGACATGAATTGGGTGCCATGTAAGAGTCGAGATGTCTTTTTCATGGCCACGGAGAAGGCATATATCACGCATCATGCGAAGATCGAATATTCGTGCTGTCTGGTCTCTTGCACACGTTGCAAGAAGCTGGCCACGAGTCGGCTGGAAGGCAACTTTGGATATGGTATTCTTATGGCCATGTAGAGTCGTCAGGCAACGTCCGGTGCGAGGATCCCATAGCTTGACCTGATGATCTTTGGAGCCAGAAACCAGAAGACCCTTACTGGGATGCCAATCGACGGATTTTGCGTCCCAGTTATGACCCGTGAGAGTAGACTCTTCAACACCCCCCGCAAAGTCGAAGATCTTTAAAGTAGCATCATCTGAAGCTGTGACAAACTTGGTATCGGTAGGAGAGAAAGCCACGTCTCTGACGGGATCGTTATGCGCTTGGATGGCCTTGACATTATTGAAGTTAGGCTGCCAGTACTTGACAATACCATCTTGATCTGCAGAGACTAGCCAGTCATCACTATGAGAGTATGTGGCAGCTCGAATAGCAGCGTCGTGAGCCTTCAAACAAATATCAGCAGTTTGAACATGCACATGCGCCGGGTTTGAAAATACAACACTGACCTGCATGATCGTTTCGAAGTTGAAGCCCATACCGTTCCAAAGCGTGAATTCCCCGCTGCTCGACCCGGTAAGGAGCCGTCTTCCTTCAGGGGTCCAACGAACAACATTGACGGGGTGTTTGATCTTGTTTAACGACGCATGAAGGTGCTTTGCGGGAATAGTTTCCGCTGGTCTATGTGGATGGGCAGCAGGAGGAAGCATCTAAACCCTGTGAGCATGGGAATTGGCTGTCATCGCAGAACACGAACATCAATGATATAGCTTGGACTTGGGCGCTCCACCTCCCCGAGTGGACCGGGCTTGTATCGCGGCCTCCTATTTCGCATCCAGCGCACCATTGACGATCCATAGTCTGTGACCGGTCCTGCGCATTATGGTCAGCCGAAAGTTCTCCGCGCAAGAGCTGGCAGCTTGCAACAGATTGCAGAGCCCCAGTAGCATATTCTTGCAGAAGTATCTCGGAGAATAGGAAAGAGCCAGCCCGGCGACTTACTCCTGCCCCTTATTCGCGCATATCCACTGTCAGCAGCGGCTCCATAAGGGCCGCCTTGGTGCTCCCGATCAAAGAATGCCATGATCTGGTGCCAAAAACGCGCGGTGCGATTTCTCCGGTAAGTGCAAGCCTATTTGTTGATCAACCCACAATATTCGAATAGCCCATAATGCCTAATGCACTGTGCCCGGCGTGTTCTGCGTCTTGGACAAGGTAAGATAAATGTCGGGAGTCGCGATCTGGTGTGGAGAGCACAGGTAGACGGACAATGAAACGAACGGGCCGGCCAGATGCGCTGCATGCTGCAAGCTGCAAGCTTGCGGCCGAGCGTGACGCAGCCGAGAGGGAATTCCCCCCAACGTCAACAAGTCCATATTAATGTAGTCCTTCCCAGCTTTGGCCCATTTATCTCTGCCACCTCCTCCGTTCGACATGGCCCGCACAGCATGCAGTATGTGGCAATACCTCCCATATAACCTACACGCCCTCAATTGGACCTCTTCTGCTGGCACACAGTTACGCCCCGTATCACTCAGTGAACACCAAGAGCTCGCATTGGCTTTGGCAGTCACGGCCCTTGGCCCCGTCTGCAGCGCTACCTGAACGTCGAGACATCAATCCTACGGACATGACTACTGCGATGGAAACCGCTCTATCCACTGTCCAAGAAGTGCCGTCCAGGCCGGCAGCAGTTGGTTCACCAGGGGCGAACATTTCCCCTGCTGGGAAGCATTCAAGGCGCGCTGCAATGGGCCCTTTGGACAGCAAATATAGGCATGTGACAGCCGTGCATAGCAAGACAAGGGCATCATGTCTCAGCCGCGATGCTGAGACAACACCAAGCTTTGTCGGCTTTAGGAACCTCATGGTCATTGTCCTTGGTACGTGGCTTCTGGTCCTATAAGAGCGACCCTGCCAAGCTCCCTATAACAGCGATCTGACTGTTGCTTTCCAGTGGTCGGGAATCTACGCTTGATGATCGAGAATTATATGAAGGTAATCCCTGTGATATCCGATTGGAATTTCCTTAACGTCCATAGTATGGTGTGCTCATCTGTATCCGATGCCATGACTATCGTCGGCAAGACGTCTTTCTCGGGGGTATCTCGTACCTCCTTATACCTTGTCATCTATTTGTTGCCTACATCATCGAGCTTGCAGCTGCTCAACAGGCAAAGGGCGCTGTTGCTCGGAGCAAGAAAGGGGATGCTGAAGAAGTGCCTGAAAGAAGAGGGTCCACAGCTGAGCTGGAACGTCGCAATTTCCACGCAGTGTGGCGCTGGATCGCTCTTGCCCATGGGGTCAATGCCAGCCTCAGCCTTCTGGTCACGACCATCACAGTATACAACTTCATCCGCCATCCGTTGATCGGCACACTGTGCGAGTTGCATGCCATCATAGTATGGCTTAAGATATGTTCATATGCGTTTACCAATCGCGATCTGCGGCACTATCTACTCTCTCCGGTGTCCGCACAGTCATTGCCTGAGATCTATTCTACATGCCCCTATCCGCGCAACATCACAATTGGGAATCTCACCTACTTCTGGTGGGCCCCCACCCTCGTCTATCAGCCAGTCTATCCCAGGACTGAGAACATCCGCTGGATATTTGTGCTCAAACGAGCGGGGGAGGTTTTTGGCCTGACGGTCTTCATGTGGTTTGCATCCGCCCAGTATGCCGCCCCTGTATTGAGAAATTCTCTAAACAAGCTGGTGGCTCTTGACGTCATCTCGATATTGGAAAGGATCATGAAGCTTTCCACTATATCCGTGGTAGTATGGCTGGCCGGCTTCTTCGCGCTGTTTCAGTCATTCTTGAACGCCTTGGCCGAGGTGATGAGGTTTGGTGATCGGGAGTTTTACACGGACTGGTGGAACAGTCCAAGTGTGGGAGCGTATTGGCGGACCTGGAATAAGCCTGTCTATTCCTTTATGAAGAGGCACATCTACATGCCTTTGATAGGAAGAGGGTACAGTCCGCATACCGCCAGTGTCATGGTGTTCTTGTTTTCAGGCATCCTGCATGAGCTGCTCGTGGGGATACCTACCCATAACGTTATTGGTGAGGACCCATGGCAACTGGCCAGGAACTGATTCTAATATCACCATTAGGAGTTGCTTTTGCCGGCATGGTGTTACAATTGCCTCTGATTGCCGTAACGACACCTCTGGAGAAGATGCACGGGGCCAATGGGAAGGTGATAGGCAATGTCATCTTCTGGGTCAGTTTCTGTTTAGTAGGACAGCCTCTTGCAGCTTTGTTATACTTCTTTGCCTGGTAAGTTCTCCTTCGCCTCGGGTCACCTGGGATATGCCCAATAATAATGGTTTGACAGGCAAGCGAAATATGGATCCGTAAGTAAGCAGCCAAAATAATAAAGGGGCCTGCATATACTGTCATGGGGAATGAGAAACACTAGACCATGGGCGTAGACGGATCTGAACACTATGGGCGGTCTTTTTGATGTTGGGGTGGACTGGGAGGTAATGCAATGCGGATGGCGGATGGCGTGACCAATTAAACAGGGCGTCTGCACGTTTTTGCGTAGATAACCTGTCAATATTTAAAGTGCTTACATCCACCGCTAAGGTGCGGGTGCGGCTTGTCGCTCGTATTCTACTTGCACAATAGCGCTCGAACATCCCTGCGATGAGTGCTTCGTAAGCCTGGTCCTGTTGCAGATTGCTGAAGATTGTGATCTGTGCAGCATTGAGATAGCATCAATCGTGGTTCAGATGGTTCCATCTCGATACAAAATTCAATGCCATGTCCGCCCAGGATGGTGTTCATCCCGCTCTAGCACCAACCTTGGTCCATTTCTTCCATCTCTTCCATTAATCAACAGGCCGACTGAATGCAGTGCTAACACTTCTTTGGCAGATACTGCACTTGCGCATCTAATCATTTCTGCTTCTCATCCACACGGATGACATTGTTGCTTCCTTTTGTTGCTTGTCCATTGTAATGTTCTACATCGTCGGCCCCGTTTTTAGTCGGAGTTTCGTGTTGCTCCGGTTGCCGACAGGTTACCTTGCACCGACCTTCTATGTCTTTCCTCCATCCTCTCCTTTCTTGTGAATTCCATTATTCCAGAAGACATTTCTATGCTTGTTCCGTCCTTCGTTCACTCTTCATACTTCAAAAGCATACTGCCTATAGATCTCTCTGTCGAAATGGCCAGCGTTACAATCCCTAACGAATACGGGTTGGTGACCTTGTGTTAGAGTCTCTACACAGTTCCACAGACTAATCATTGTCAATGCAGTTATGTACTCCTAACCGCCACCGGCTTGTTAGGTCTGGCTCAATGGCACGGTGTGTGGGTTGGAGGCTATCGCAAGGCAGCCAAGTGCGTCCTGCCCCGTGACAGTCGAGCAAAGGCTGGGTGCTGACACAAGAAGCAGAGTCCCGTACCCCAATGCCTTCGCAACGGCCGAGCAAGCATCCCGCGACCAAGCCGCTTACTCCTTCAACTGCGCCCAGCGCGCTCACCAGAACTTCCTTGAGAACTTCACCATCGCCGTGGCTGGCCTCCTTATCTCGGGCATTAGGTACCCTCTGCTGGCAAGCGCTTTTGGAGCCATCTGGGGCGCTGGCCGTGCCGTATATGCCATAGGATACGCAAAGTCTCCGTTGGTAAGTCCATCCTCCGCGTTTGTCCAGCAAATAGATAAGCTGACTTACGGTTCGCGCAGAACGGGGGAGGCAAGGGAAGATACAAGGGCGCATTCTACTACATTGGGCAGTTGGGGCTGCTCATCCTCTCAGGAATGACTGGTTATAGTGTGTTGCTGGCATGAGCGCAGGCAAGATTCTTCCGGAGAATTCGTAGCAGACTCGATAAGTTCCTAGCTTAAGTCCACATAGAAGATCAGACAGACAGTGCCACCAATCTAAACAAGCTACTTTCAGAGGGAGGATTGCCACGGTTGTTCAGTCTCCATTGTCACCTCACACTGTTTGTACTTGTGCTTGGGCAAAAATTCAAGGAAATGTGGCTCCACGTGATGTTCCCTATAGGGGACGATTATCAGGAGGACGTCACGAACATTCTTCTTGTATTCCATGACTTGGAGTATAATGGCAGCAGGTAATGGGACGGTCTCCAATGGCTTCTGCTGCTGGTCTCGGTACTGATACCGCGTATTCACCTTACCTAGGTACTGCGTACCGAAACTGTACTGGACCTTGACGGTTTGAGCCAAGATCGCAGAGGACAGAGTTCTGTCACCTCGGGACTGCATTCCTCAGAGGGTCTAGACGATATCTGCTCAAGCTTTATGCCAAGCTTTGAAGCAAGGTTTTGCACCGGCCGTCCAAACAGACTAACGGGACGCCAAAGCTTAAAATAATGGTTGTAATCAGCAATGGCACACGTCCGTTTATGGTAACTACGGTACACATCCCTCTCATACAAAGAAAGGACGATTTAGATCAGGTTAATGTATGATTAATTTGTTTGTTATAGAGATTGACCAGGATAGATAAGATACGATGCTGATGAGATACGATGCTGATGAGATACGATGCCGATGAGATACGATGCTGATGAGATACGATGCCGATGAGATACGATGCTGATGAGATACGATGCTGATATACAGACAAAGAGGTATGATACGATGTAGATAGATACAATACCTATGCAGATGTATTACACAATGTAAATAGATGAGATGGGCCTGTGATAACTGAAAACAGGGGTGTACCAAATATGAATCGCTGAATCGGATTGCACTGGTATCGTTCCTTCAACTCATCAAGATCCTCGAGTGACAGAGATCAAAAAAAGTATCATCAAGGCTCAGGGGTTGAAAATGACAAAAGCTAACCACTGAACAGCCGCAGCCCGATATTTGCTACGCTGGTCAGTGGGTACGAAAATCCCAGTCGCCGGTGAGTTCTCTCTCAGACGCACCATGCCCCGAAGGGAGCTGGAGAGGTGCTCAAGGATTTTGCTTCTTCGTGATCGTCCCCTCCCCTTCAGAGATCGTATTAACCTTGCAAGGCATCAATTCAAGCGTAGACCGTTTAAGGGCGCCCCAGAGGATCCCGAGTTCAGCTAAGACTTTACTCTGGTGGAAGTTCGTGCCACTGCGTCATGTGGCCGGTTAGCAAAAAGACGCCTTATTCTTGTATTTAAAGGCCCAAGAGACCCCCTCTGGACCAATCATAGTCCTCCGTCTCGCTTGTTGACACGGTCCCTCGGAAACAAAGTCACCTGCCTCGTCAGCAGCATCGTCGACGGGGTCTGGGTTCGAGTCCTGGCAGGCTCCAAGCCACTGGTCATTTTATTTACTTTCACTCTCTTTCTGACTCCCGCTCCTTGTCGCCTTCTTCACCCGCCTCCTGCACATGGACCCTCGGACACGACCCTCCACCTCGTTCTCAACAGCACCACGCCGACCTGACGTAACGACCACACAGGACGCGGTGCGTCTCCCAGCTAACGAAGGCCTGAGACGGCCTAGGTCAACGTCGAAGCAAGCGACATCCCATTGGAGGGAGCACATGTCAAAGCTTGCTCTCCTCTTGAACGCCGCCGGTCATGTAAGGCCCTCCGTCTGAAGGCTGTAAGCCCCCAAGCACCAATTCTCGACCACCCCGCGTTGTCCACCAAGCTAAGCACAGGGCAGACCGCTCGATGTCCATCTCGCCATTGCTCATGACCTCCCAGAACCGGTCGCGCGCGACATCAGACAACTCGCCGTACGGAATCATGTTTACCAGCTCAGCAGCAAGTGGCAGCCATTCTTCCATCACATCCATCTGAACATAAGGCAAAGCATCGAGCAGCGTCATCACCAAGGCGGCCTGTTCAGATAGCCTAGGGTGCCCCGGTGCATCGCCAGCGCCCGCTGTAGTCTTGATCTGCGGCAAGGGTGCCGTTTGAGCATGGAGGGCACGATAACGCAGAACCTCCAGAAGAGTGGAAGGTAGAAGCGGTTGCGCGTTATGCAGAGGCGAAGGAGGGGCGGTAATCCGGATTAACGTTTTGAAGGCAAGCCTGAACTGTCGCGGTGTAAGATTCCCTGGGAACGTCTACCATCTGATCAGCAACAACTGGGAATGAAGCGACAAGCACGAGCACAGACTTTGAACAGAGCATCCACATAGAACGGAAGGTGTTTCGTGGCCAATTGTGCACTGCGAGGTGCGGATAAGACGGCAAGCATCACACTGTGAGCGGCTTCGAATATCTCCATCAGATTGTTGTTTCCGCCTGCAGCCAAATACGGACTTGCCGCACTGATGAGATCATCCTCATTGGTCTCTGGAGACAGTACCATTGCCAGATGCTCAGCGCTGTTCAGAAAGAAGAGGTCCATGCATCGATCCAAGGGGTGATTCGGGATCACGCCTGGTTCGAATGGTCGGATTGCCTTGACAAAAGCCTCTGCATCAGCAGGATAGCTCGAAAGGACGTCAATAGCCGTGAGATACACGAAGGTATACTGGGAGAACGAGTTCGAGCCAAGCCTCGAGGAAATGAAATACATGTTTCGCAAAATGTTCAATGTCCCTGTGACAAGCTCGGTATGACCTGCATAAGACAGCGTCAGTTCGCATCGGCTTAGGACACAGGGTGAGACGCACTCAATCGAGCGGACAAGGGGCGATCCTTTAGAAGTCTGCCTAGAACAGATCGAAGGATGACCACTGCCGCGAACATGGACGCTTTCAAGACCTGCCACAGGAGCGGCGTTGATTTCTGCAGGGTGTGCTCGTCCAAATACATGCGCTCTTCCGAAACATCAATCTCCGATAATTTATTTTGCCTCCACTGGGTCACGAGCGTTCTGGAAAACACTAGTAGCCCATCCAGCGCCATCTGGACAAGCTCAACGTCATGGACCATTTCCAGGGCATAAGAGGTCAGCCGGGATAGAGGACCCATAGAGGAGACCAAAGGCCTAGAAGATAACTGCTGCAGCTGGAAGAAAGTGGATGATCCTGTCTGCACCAGATATTCAGCACCATGATCCAGCTGCCACTGTCCCAAAGCGTTCAACATACCGGCCATGAGAATTTGGTGCCAGCTGACTGAACGATGCCAGCATCGATGACGCCAAGAAAATACCCGCCTTGGAATCCTTCCACCGAAAAAAAGGCTGTGTCAATCAATTTCGGCAAAAGAAGCTATGTACAGTCAATAACTAACCACGTTGCAATGGCGGAAACGACTGACATCGTAATTAAAGCTCTCTCTTCCATTTTCGGACAGCAGGGGAAATGTTTGATTCACCACGAGTACTGCACAATGACATGGTAAGGTATCTGCGGGACTTAAGGCCGCAAGTACAGTATTGCTGGCTGTGACCAAGGCAGTCTCTAGTTTGCGGTGCTCATGCCATGGTAACCCTCTCTTCCCTTGGCTCTCAAAGCCAGACAGTATCCCACCGATGACCAATAACTGTCTCCACCTTGGTGATCGCTCATCCGCACCTTTCAACGTGGCCTTAATCCACTCTTCTTTTGCCAATATTGGTGCTCTTTGCTGCTGCCCCGATGGTCCCTCACTGGTTTCGCGGTCTAAAACCGAGGCCGCAGCAGTATGAAAAACGCCGAGGACATGCATGCACAAACGGAGTCCTTCTGGCCGACCCCATATCGCCGGTGCGGTAAGCAGATGGGAGGTGAGCAGAGAGATATTCAAAGGATTCGACAGGGATGCGAGGAGGCTGGTCGCCGTAGATAGCAGCCTGAAAAGAAGCGTTGTGAGCTGGGACTCAAGCGCAAGATAATGCAGCACAAGGAGTTGGGCACAAACCTTGGTGTATCCTGATGTGTAGCGGAGGTCTGAAGCGCCCGCAGAAGCGTTCCGAGCAGGCGGTCGGGCGGCATGACAACCGTCGAATGCTCATCAGCCGATTATGGTCGCGACTTGGTGCGAAGTCACATTTTTAAGTAATCAGCGAAGGATGCTTTTTCGGGTCTACGAAGCAGCTCAAATGAGCAGCGTGATGCTGCCGGACTGCGCAGCTTGAGTAGAGCCCGTCCAAGCGTTAGAGGGAGGAGGGTCGGGAATTGAACTAGACCTAGAAAGGCATTTGGCCGAGGTCCGGTTGGCTGCCTCACCACACTCTCCACAGCCCCAATCATAATACCTCCCAGGTATGCCTCGATCCTTCAAACCCCAGATTTTGGATTCCAGACCTCAGACCTGATGCATCCCCAACATGCACTGATGAGACGCCATCGACCCTCTTGAGTCTGTGAGAGGGGAAGATGGGCAATACAAAGTAATGCCCCTTGTCTTTCGTGCTTTTAACTAGGTAGCTAATGTCGCTGGGGTACTTCAGCTCACATGTCACCAACACCGCACCAATCGATTACACCACACCACCCTTTCCCTCCTTATACTGGCCCTGGGACAATAGAGTAGGTATTGCGAACTACCTGTATTACTCTACAGACATATGGCGCTTTACCACTCTCTGGACCTTGCTCATCTTTGGGGGCTTCCACCTGGCCGCGAGTTTGTATGCTGTGATCGTGCAGCTGCGGGCCTGGAAAGTCATATGGCTGGTGCCTTTTCTGTATCTCATCGTCGCGGGCATTGAAGCAGTAATCGCTGGTAGTGTTGTTGGCTTGATGTGAGCCCCGCCTATACCGTGGCCAACCAGACGTCAATGCTGATCACGACCGCGCAGCCTGGGCCAGGTGTACAACGCCGGGTATTTCGAGATGTCAACATGGATACCATTCGTCTGGGGTCTCATCAGCGTCCTCATACTCATCCTCTCTTCCTTCTCCATTCAGGGTGGCCTTTGACCACACTCTGGTCCCCAGCTCATTAACCGAGTCTGGCCAGGAGATCCCGATCAGACTCCGTCGTGTCGCAGCAGCCGAACTGGCAAGAAGTGGCTGAGCTAGATAGGACCAGCGATGTGACCATTCATGGCAACTAGAAGGAGTTCTTCGGACGCATTACGAGTACGGTTCCGGCTCCACTCACCTTTTGGATTCGGCTAAGATGGCAGAGAATACAGGCATCCAACGTACCATATCCCGAGAATGGTCGGCGGTGCCGCTGGTCATAACATGCACAGATTCATGATGAGTAGAGGCGTTTGATGGCTAGCTATGAATGCTCATCATTGTCTGTGCAGCGCTGTCTGTCTACTCGAAGATTTATAGGGTCTGATTCTAGATATAGCTGGTGAGCTGGGCTGCCCCATTTGCTCATAGACAATCAACCCTCCTCATCACCATCTTGAGGCATCTCATCGTCCGATTCTGAAGCAATACCAGCCTTCATCTCCTCCGCTTGGGCAGTGGTGGATTGAGCGGCGCGCTTGCTCGCTGGAATCCCTGCCGACGACAAGTAAAGGAAGTCGTTGCTGTGGAAATGGTCTATATGCGAATAGAACTTATTAAAACTAAAAGCATCAAGTCAGCTCCAAGCCTTTGCAAGCTAGCGAGTAAAGGGGTCGTACTGGCTATCCTTCTCCTCCTCTCGGAAGATTCGCTCGTATATCTGGCGTTGCTTGAAAGCCTCGATCTCTTTCTCGAACTTGGCAAAGTCGATTGGGTCCTTCTCGAACTTCTCCATTGCTCTCTGATTGTACGAATCGAAGATCGGACTTTCCAGGAACAAGCCTAGGGCTGGCGCCTTGGGGATGATGATGCTCTCCGGACCATAACTTTCCTTGATCCTCTCCAACGGGCATCCACAACGAACGACGAGCGAAGCCATGCCGACCATTTTCCTGATTTGGTGCATCATGAAGCTTTGTCCGTGAACTCTCAACCTGAGCCATTCAGTGTTATTGATAAGGATAGGTTCTTGATAGATATCAAATGACTTGATGACACGCTTTGCTGAGGGATCTTTAAAGGTTTTCTGGACGGTGTAGTTGTAGAAATTCCGAGTTCCAAGATACTGCGATAATGCCTCACGAAAACGTTCGAGACGCCGATGACAGATGCGATAATCCCGTTTAGCAGCAAGATAGGCAGCCTTAAGGGACTTGATGGCCGCGTCTAGTTGGTCCCGATACCTTGGATCCCTTGGGTGGGGCGCTGCTGGCTCCACTTCAGACCCAGCCTTCGTCGCTTCATGTGTTTCTTCCAGCTTTGGTGCAAGAGGCGCTGCATCGGGGTTTAGGTCTAATGGTGCGTCTGCTCCGTCTTCTGACTGTTCGAGGGCCTCCTTGACAAGGGCACGTATATCAGGATCGAAGGCCTCCATAATGGGGGTGATGCGTTCTTTCTCTGCTATCTCCCAAAACTTAGAGACCTCTTCCTGTCGCCGCATATAGCCATCAGTATCACCAGCTTGTTCGGCAAGCTCTGCTAGCTTCTTCCCAAGGTAACTTTGCGGGTGGGGCGGAACCAATGCATGTGTAGGTATGAGGTATTCGTAGACCCTGGAATCGCATAGCTGGTAGCAGCTGAAGCTGTTGTTCGTCCTGACCATTCCCCAGACACGGATCTGCTCTGGGAGGTGCTGGTTGATCTTTTCCACAATGTCTGGGTCTTCTATGATAAGCTTAAGGGAAATGACATTGCCCGCAGCGTGCACTCCTTTGTCTGTTCTCGCGCAACGGACCAGAGAAGATTTCTTGGGGTCATTTGCATTGGCCTTGGAGATGGCACTAGCGGCCACAAACGCCCTGAACAGATCACCCTCTATCGTCTTTTCTGAGGCATTTCTGGTTCAGAGATGTGAGCAGGTGAAATCGAAGTGAGAAGAGAGAGGAGGACGTACATTTGCATCCCCCTGTAGCCACTTCCACAGTAGCCTATTAGGACGGCGACTTTCCGCTTCGGTCTACGCTCCTCCTCGGCAATTTCTTCTTGTGAAAAGGGCAGACCTAAGAGAGGCTTGTCGCCGTCTTCCGTTTTCCTTCTCTTGGCCGGCTGATTGTCATCGCGCGACCTCTTCTTGTCTGTGCGATTACGGCTTCTATTAGTTAGTGCAAAGAGCTCCAAACAAGCGTCCGAAGAGCGTACCTCCACTCCGAACGTCCCATATCGCCTCTCTGACGCTTGCCAGCAGATCTTCCCTTGCTTCCATAGCCTCTGTTTCTTGCGTTTCCAGGCTGTTGCCTGTCTGTCGATTGCTGGCTGCGATGACTCTGGACGCGCTCTGACTGAGATGTCTCCCCCACGTTTGTAAGAGCTGCATTCGATGAGTCTTGAGCCGGTTGATGAGCGTCCGACGACATAGTGGAAGGTACCGCAGGAATCGCATGATCTTCAGCAGCAATCATGACGGACGACGAGTGAGACCTGTATCGAGCGATCACAGGTACCGCACCGCGTCTACTGTCTCGTGGTGTTCGGGTGTTGATTGAGTCCAACTGCCCCGGTATTTCTTTTTTTGCGAGTGGAGTGGATAGAGGAAGGCGGTGAGCGGAGCTTGACTCGATGTGATTGGTGTACACGGTGTAGTGTATTCGTACCCCGGAGTACGTTAATACCTGAGCGTCATCTTCAATTGGACGGATTATTCTATTGTCTTGGTGCTGTAGGACTTCTTCACCCAACGAGGTCCTCCCTGTAAAGGAGTCTTCCCAGTTCTTCTTTATTAACTGTCGGCCCTAACCTCCATCCAGCTGAAGCCTTCTAAACGGCCCATTTGTCGCATGTCTTCTCCACGGACCAGGAGCCCCTGTCACCACCGGCTCTCGAGTTTCGTTATCGATCTTCATCCGTTCTCCATTTCCTGAATCTGATGTTGCGCCCCTGCCGTCCACTGTTGATCGGGGTCTTGATATAGCCGAAAATCTATCTTACCGGTCAATTTACATGGCTCTTTATTGATCTACTCTTACCAAAGGAGCGGTGTTCACTACATCACGCCACCTGATCCTCCCTGCTGGTCGGCTGCTCCCATCATGGACCTCGCAAAGACGCTGATAAGGAGCGTTGCGCGCGCCTTTTACGAGACAAAACAGATCTTGGTGATAGATGCTCTGACGATCCACTCGGCGTACGTTGCTACTTACCTCTCACTCAAGCATGCCTTCAGCAAATTATACTAACAAGCTGCGCTTCCATCGTACAGGTTGCGTGATGATGACTTGGCTGTTCTACTGGGTATGCAGATCAAGGAGCTGCACAAGCTTTGCGCAAAGCTCAAGGAGCACCGTCTGCTAGCTGTGTGAGTGGCCGGTCTCGCATGTATCTCCGATAGAGAAGCACTCGCTGACCGCAAGCCGACAGCCATTCCAGGCAGGAGTCCCGTGAAGGCATGCAGCGCCCTATATCTCGAACATACTACTACATTGATTTCCACTCCACTATTGACGCTGTCAAGTATCGTATATACCGAATCACAAAGGAGGTCGAGAGCATGCTGCGACCGACAGACGAAAAGAAGGATTTCCTATGTCCGCGATGCAAATCGCGTTGGACGCAAATGGAAGTCTTGGACAATCCAAATCCCATGGGAATGGGATTCGACTGTCATAAATGCGGTGGTCTTCTGCAACTAGATGAACAGCAGAGCGGAGACACTGGTGGCCACGAGAAACACCGTCTGCTAATGAATCAGTTGGCCGGGATGCTCAAGTTGCTTCAACAAATTGATCGAGTGGTCATACCAAATAATGACTTCGACTCGGCAATGGCTGCGGCAGTACCTGTCAAACGCGACGAGAACTTTAATCCGATCCGGCAGACACAGCCTGTAGACTCGACAGGGGCCCGACCGGCAGGAGTGACTGGTATGGCGCAGACTGAGGGCCCTTTACTGGAAGTGTCTGTGACAACTAGTTCCGAAAAGACTGCCGCAGAACAAGCTGCAGCGGAGGAGCGTCGTAAGGCTGTGGCGCAATCAAATGCTCTTCCGATCTGGCATACTACTTCCACAGTTTCCGGCGAGGCTACAGCCTTGGGTAACAAGGATCAAGCAGCGTGGCGGGAGCAGGACGAGGCGGGTGTGGTTGGGCTGAAGACTGAAGATGGCGACGACAGGAAGCAACAAGGAGAAGAGGACGCTGTCATGCAAGTATATGCCATGCTGGCCGAGCAGAAGGCGCTTGAAGACCAGCAAGATCGAGAAGCCGATGAGACCAGCGGTGATGAGGAGGAGGAGGAGGAAGAAGAGGGAAACGATGAGTTTGAGGATGTTGCCGGCGTGCTGTCTCCAGCGGGCACGCGGGCTCCCAACGGAGTCGAGGAGGGCAACGAAGCCGGCCTGGAACCCACAAAAGTCCCCGCCAGCGAGTCAGGCAGCTCGGCTCCGGCTACAGTTACTGGGACGCCTGCAGCAGGGTGGAGGGCGGAGCAAGACGATAGGGCGGAGCCAGACGATAGGCCTACTAAGAGGCTGAAATTGGAGGGCGTGGGCTCGGATGGAGAAAAGGAAGACTCGGACGAGGACGAAGACTTAGAATTCGAAGATGTTTGACCCCTCTTATCACAAGGGCGTTGACAATGCTTTAAAAGGAGGACAGGATTAGACTGCGACTGTGGTATCTTACGAGGGCGCATAAGGTGCATTACTCGGCTAGAATCAGCCCCGATAATAATAGCAGAACGATGTTCTTTGCGTTGGGTCCCAGGAGAAGAATTTGCCAGGTCCTTTTCTTTTTGCAATACTTATCGTACAAAGCGTCGAACCGGCCCACCGGACCCGTCATGTCCAAGATCAAATTAATCATTGATTCCGATGCATGAGAGTAAGGTAAGTCCTACATACTCTCTGGCACAGCCACTGCAAAACATAATTGGCGAAGCTATCAATCCAGTTCCCTTTTCCCGCTTCTGATACGCCGCCTAATGCTTAACCAGAAATGTCAGTTTGCCATGCAGGCTCCGCCAGTTCCTGGCTTCCATCAGATTCCCACCTTCCGAGCGCCTCCATGCGTTTCATGATGTCATAAGGAACGTAAAATGCTAGTAAAAAACAGAAAACGCTGCTAGGCGTCGAAATGAATGCAACTGCTGTCGTAAAATGCATCAGTTCATGGGGTAGTCGCTTCCATATGCATCTGCATGGGATCCATGTCGGAACTACTTGCGAGATTCGACTCGGCATCATCCCAGTCTGCAGCCTCCGTCAGCGAAGGTCTCGAAGACGCGGATCATAGTCACCTACCGGAACCAGGCTCGTCCGTTTCGATGGCTAGAACTGCAAGATCGTCGAGAATACCTTAGTGGACATTAGTGGCAGTAACACGGAGTTGGTGGATGATGCATCTTACTCTGGCAGTCTTCTATTACAGTTGCCTCTTCCGCGTTCCTACCATCAAGCATTTTCAAACATTCCTGGACAACATAACGCACTGCTTCAACAAGCCTCCGTTCAGCAGCGATCCTTGGATCCGTATACTGTGCTTGGACCCGCTTTGTGCACTGAAGTGCCAGCTCGCCAGAGATTTCGGTGATCTCGGTCAAAAACTCGGCAGTATTCTCAGTTTCAGGAAGCGGCAGCTCGAACAGGAGACTCTGTAGCATTTGTAGTACCTTCGTCCGGATAGCATCGTCGTAGGAGAACAGAAGAGGCGGAGCCCAAGTGGGCAAATGTCTCAGACAGAGCTTGAGGAGGAAGTATCTGTCGGTAGAGAAGCGTTCGTTGCTCAATCCGCTTAGCTGCCCGAAAAAGTCAAGGTACTCCATCCCGTTTTGCGCCTCCATTGAATTGACATCTCGAGCCAAACGTGTGACCAGTTTTTGGACGTGCTCCATACTTGAAGAGGAGCAGCAGAAAACTATACAAGCTTCAAGGTAAGAGCCAGCGTTGATACCATGATCCAGAGTCGTCCCTGCCAACACTGTCTTCAATATGTCATCGAGCTGGGCCCCATGTGTTTCTCCTTCCAGAAAGTGCTGGAGGATACGCTTTGAGGCAGGAAGGTTATGAGGATAGTCAAAAAGCCTGGCTAGCAAAACGAGCCGCCCTGACTTTCTGAATTTATATGTCAGGAGATGTGCTTCTGCCTGAGTAAAAGCCACGTTATCAGCCGTTAGCCGGCGTCGATGATTCGGGCTCGGGACGGGATCATCTGTGATATCTATGTTGGCGACAAGGACATTGATAAGCTCAATGAGTTTGCCATATGAAGGCTTCCGTCCCCGCTCCAATGCGCGCATTAGGTGGTCATATCTTTGGCGAAGGAAGGCTAAATCAGGGGCCATAAGTATCTCAAGGCTTCTAAGCAGGAAGTCCCCGTTCGAAAGCAAGATATTGGTCTCAGGCAACCCAAGGGATCCAACTCCCACGAGCAGACCGAAATAGTCGTCCCAGGCACGTGTGTGCAACTGGATATTGCCCCACAAATCTAGCAGACGGTCAACAACGTCGAGGAGCGTCCCCGGCGACGGTTCAAGCCACTCAATCGGGTCCATCTCGCAGACTCCGATGCCATAATATTCGGGATTCCGATTTCGGAGATATTGTAATCCTGTAAGCACCATGCGGCCGATGTCCTGCCGCACCTTGGCGATCGGGTTCCTGAGAAGCAAATTGCGCAAGGCGAGAGGATGAGATGTCATCCATGCCAAGGCCAGCTTGCAGCAGTCCGTGCAGCTGCCAATAACCCTCAAGATCGAAGTCATCATGCTATCAAAATCTGGTATGTCCTTTGTTCGTGATATGACCTGGTCAACATGCTCCAAAGCCAACCAAATAGCTCTTTTCTCAAGCTTATGGTCTTCCGAGCATAAACCTGCGTTCAGATTGCGCAGTCTATCAAGTAGCGATCTTATAAAGGGAGCATGTACCGGATCGTACAAACAGTACTTCCGAATGGCGATTTCATTACTTAGGGCGACCTGATTGCTCAAATCCACCGGTATTTCCACCTTTTTAGGGTTTTGTTCTGCGATAGGTATTCCGACATCATCTTCGTTCGCAAGCGTTGATGATCTCTGGTAGAAGAGCATATATGCATTCCAGGCTTTGCCAAAGCGCATATTCGGGATGTCCGAAGCTAACTCTGCGACTCCACCAAAACACTGGTCCGGTATGTTGGCTGGATCGAATGCAGTAACATCCGCATCATTGAATTCTACCCAGGGGCTCAGATCATTGGGACCCGAAGCAGGACGTTCTCTAATATATGAGTAGTAATGGCCTGATTCTGCGGTGCCGCTGTGCACGAGCACGCCGACAAGTTCGAACACATCAGGCGACGCGCTTCCTGCTGATCCGCTTAGGTAGTCAACCTTGTATGGCCTCATATCGATCTCGGCAGGAAACTCAAAATGATCGTTTATCTTACTTCGCTGCATTGTGAGCAGATCGAAATCGAATCGCTTCAGATGGAAAATCAAGTTGTCTGGCACTTCCTTCAAGCATGTGCTAATATGTGTCAGTATTAACCGCGCCACGATCTGGAGATACATACCGCTTAACAGCATCGACGTGGCGCCCACATGATGTACAAGAATATCTATTATCTATTGGATTGTTAGTTCAGTACTGGCCCAATTGGGCAATGTAACATACCCCCTTCTAATATTTCTCCCTCTACATAGGCCTTGAGACTATCCTGCAAAGATGCTTTCCCTTTGATATCGCACTGCACGGCGGAGAAGGGCTCTTCACGTTCAGAGATGTGCGGACACTCCTTGGATTTGACTTGCTGGACAAGCTGCCCGCCATAGAATGATCTGAAAGTCTTCTTATCGGTAGACGACGCGAACTGACCTTCCCAGCGATCAAATAAAAGGTTGTAGAATTCGTCGACGTCCATTTGAATGGACACGTCAATCTGATCATTGTCATACGTCCGAATAGCGTAAGCTACTCCTGATGTATCGGCATGCTTGGACCAGCTATCCTGCATGAATGCAAAGAGCTTCTTGGTCTCGAACAGAAGCTTTTGCGAGCCTTCCTCATCAGCAATGTCTGAACTGAGCATGAAATTTCGGAAGCCGACGTTCATGAAAAGCTGAGAGATCAGGGAATTAAGGTAGCAAGTATTGGACAGATTGCGAAGACCGACAAACCCTGTGGCAGAGCGGATAGCCTGCTGCCTCTGGAAGTTGAAGCCGAGATCATAGATGTAATCTACAGAGTCAGTCGGCGAGAAGCGACAGCGAAAAGGTGGAGACACTGACCCTGTGGGACCAATTCCTCCAAAAGTTCCAGAACGCTCTGATAGCTTTCTCGATCTTCAATGACCGATAGAACCAAATTGTATAAGTCTCTTCGGACGCGGGTGTGAAGGATGGGTGTTCGTGGCACGATGCGCACATCATCCTTGTCGTCGGACAACTCTGGAAATAGAAACTTGCTGAACATCTGGTTACCGAGATGGCTTCTCATGTGTCAGTATGTGCAACCGGAAGGATTAGAGAGCAGTACCTTAAGTTTAGAGGTTGCTTCCGCGATTTTGCGAGCTGTATGCACCAAGCCAGAAGATTGGTGAAGCCAAGCACGACGTAATCGACAGTCTCCCGACCGACAAACTGCACCCCCGTAAGATTGTGCCCGTATGCCATCAAGCAGGACGTGAGGTGCACCGTACCTCGCGATGCTGGTGCTCTAGCAACAGCTGCCCCCATTGACGAATGTAGCCGTCGAGATCTATCTCACTCGGCATAATTTCACTTGCAGCTCTAAAAACCCGCAGCGAAACATTGGCCATCTGCTCAGCGTTTTGAGGGTAGAGTATCATCTTTGGAAGGATGTTCAAGAGATTGAGCCAGAAGAATTTCGCAAATTCAGCTGCCGTGACGCTAGTATGACTTTGGAACTTAGCATGACCTGCAAGGATGAATTCGGCTGGATGCTACACACCGAGGAAGGCTGTCGGAAACAGCATATATGATATCAGCGATCGTTTTGCGGAGCTGTGGATTCTCATTCGTCAGAAGAAGAGTCTCAAGGAGAGGCGGCAAGTCATCACGGCGAGCGAATGACGTCCAAAAGTCAAGGCTGTGCAAAGATGCTTCAATGACTACTGCGAAGGTTCGGCCGATCAAGGAGGCCCTGTCCGGGCTTTGACATGAAAGAGGATCATGACCGAGTTTTAGAATTTCCATCAACCTTTCAATAAGCGTGGGCACGTCTGGAAAATATGAAGATGAGATCTCGGCGGAAACCGGTTCTGCATTGATGTGAGCCGAGCCGAGCACGCCCATCTGAAGAATGTTTAAAACTTGCCTTTGAGAAAGTTTAAGAGACCTTCAACTAGTTTCGTAGTCAAGAAGAGGAAAAGAGGAGACTCTAGCGCCCTTTGCAGAAGATCAGGATTCGTTATCGCTGGGATGAGCATCCGGATCCCTCGGGAAATGAACCCTTCGTCAAGGGTGCCCTAGGTTCCGTTATTGATCCGCTTGACAATCTTATGACAGAGGAACTCCAACCTTAGAGAACTGTTCTTTCAAGCACAAGTTCAAGGCGCCGAGTGAATACAGGACTTTATAAGGATGGCTAACATCGAAGAGACTATCAGGTATCTCCACGCTTCCCGCCGCCAATATTGTCTGAACAATGCGCTCGTTCGGTGGAAAGGCGTTCATGAACTCGAATACCTTCACCTGGTCAGTATGCATGTCCCACGGTATCGGCGTCACAACTGACCTGTGCAGCGAGATCATCTCCAAGCATCAGTAGATCATAAAAATCATCGAAATGCCTCAATATCTCTGCTTCCACAGTCGAGACACCCCCGGTTATAGACTTCGGTTGGGAGACGATGTCATCTTGTAACTTCCGAACCATCAGGAAGTTGTTCCCGCCAAATTTAAGATCACGCAATGTCGATGATGATTCTCTTTCGAGGTCAAGTCCGAACCCATTCCGGTAAGTCGTGAAGCTGAGGAAGCCGGTAGCCCGTGAAAGACGCCGACGGAGGTTGTCAGCAGTCTCTAGATCTCCGATGCTCAATTCCTGGATGGCACTCTGCTCGCTGCCTGAGAAGGATTGCCAACGTATGATGATGGGCTCCCCCTTTGGCTCTTCTTCTTCCTCTTCCGACCCTTCTACAATAGGACGCCGTGGCCTATGGTATCGTGGTCTTGCTCTGAGGCTGTGTAGGACCTCTTTGAGGACCATCAAAGATCGCCCCAAACGAAGCTCTTCTGTCATCAGCTCATCGGCGCGAGGAACCAAAGCCATGTCATGATGATCCTCGTTGCTTCGGCCAAGGTTGTATGCCAGAAGTGTCTTCGCAGCAGACGTGAGCTGATCAATGCACCGATCCACCATCGCAACATGAGTAGCTTCGACAGCGCTGGGGGGTGCATTCTGAATGATGGGTATCTCGAAGTAAAAGTCCGTCAGTAATTTGGTAGCTGAAAGCTCTATAGTCCCGCTCTTAGCGTTCAAAATGATGCGCCAGAGCTGCTCAGTGCCAGGTAGTTGAATGACTTGGCCATCCGCTATTGCTTGTGAAGGCTGGACGCGCACCAGATACTGGACAGCTGCCTGCATGAAGCTCAGCATTCCATGCGTAAAGAAGGATGGCTTTAAATGAGGTAAGAATTCCTCCAGGCATCGATCAATGAAGACATTGCTGGACTTGGATGCTGTCGTAATCTTGTACAACATGATCCAGGCTTGCTGTCTCTCATCGTCGTCCGCAGACGAATTGCCTACGAGCAACTCCCACAACTGCTCACCAAGCTCGGCTGTAATCGTTTGTGGGGCGTGATAGATGATGTTCGATAGTAGTGATAATCGAGAGGATATTGCATTGGACCGTACTTCGGGCTTAAGAGCACTGAAGGAGTCGCAGTGAAGGGTGTGTGCAAGCTCCTCAACCGCGAGCTTCGTCAGATCAAACTCAGTCGTGAGCATGACTATTGCATCGAATGGATCCTGTTCAAGCAGCGCATTGATGGCGCAGATACTACCGGTGGCATCCTCGGACTTGTCCGCAATATCTTTCACGCAGTCGGAGAATATGTCCTTCCGTTGACTTTCGGACGGCCCTATGCGCATGAGCATGCCGAGCTCATTGACCGCAAATTGAAATACATTAGTGTTCTCGCTGGTTGCAAGTTCCTTTCCTGCTGCCGCCCTGCGAATGAGGCGGATACACAGTGTGTATGGGGCTCGGTCCATTCTCTCATTTTGCGGTAACTTATCCTGGAGAAACCCGAGAAGCTGTCTCCCGAACTCGATGACTTTCCAGGTGAATGATCCGAGGGGCAGTTGGTCAAGCTTCTCACAGTAATACAAAAGCGTTGGATAGTCTGAAAGCTTGAGCACTTGAGGCAGCATACCAAGTATTGCCCCTACGATGGACGGGTCCTGACCAGAAGCGACGACACGCCAGATGGCATCTGTGAGAGCAGGGTTATAATCACCCGTAACCACAAGGAAGCCGATGATATTAGCACTCCTTGATATAAGCTGTGGATGGGATCCCACGCCAACGATATATTCCACAATTCGGGTTTCCAAGAGATATGTCGAGAGGAAACGTATGATAGGGTGGTCCACGCTGCCATCCGGCCGCTGGGCATAATTGTTCCACGCATGCACAAGCTCAGTGTGCATGACGTCAATGCACTGGACCCTCTGCTCCATTTTACCATCAGTGATGTACTTCCTCAGCAGGCTGAAGCGGCAGGCATATTCAACGATGACGGGGAGGTCAGGAGTCGCGGGCATTGCCGAGACAGCATCTTTGACGTCGTCCGGGAGACGGTCTACTGCTGACTCCGAGTCCAACACGGCGACTTTCGACAGAATTTTAGGTGTCTGCGTCAACAGGTCTCTGCTCATTTCGGCAGGAAAAGACCAATGGGCCTTATCTGCACATTGCCGGAGCAGCTCCGAAAATTGAGTGAAGAATTCCAAAGTGTCGCGGATAAACGGCTTCTTGGCGTCTTTATTCAAAAGGTCGTCACCAAAGCCGCCCTCTACCCCAGTCAGAACACCATCCAACACCTTACGGGCTATGCTGACGGGGTGGATGCTAAGGCTGGCAAATCCTCCAGAATGTGCTATTCTCTCGGCGGTCAGGCTAGCATACTGCCGTAGGTGCTGTATACCATTCAAAGGAGCGGCAGCAAACGCCAGGGATAGGAGGGAGACACTTCTGGTTGCGTCGTGCCGGTAATGATGGTATAATAGATGCCAAAACGGGGACTCGTTCAAACTGAGCATTCCGGACAGCACCCCTAGACAAAAGTCTGAAATGAGGTCAGGGTCCTCGCTTGAATCGCGTGGAACCTGTTGCAGAGTCCGGCAGTCGATTTGGATGAACCGCACCGTAAGGCGCAGGAATTGCTGCAAGAGACCCTCGATCCACCGAATGTGTCTACTATCCACGGGTTCAACATTGAAGGGCTTCCTGTCAGTGAATGAGATTAGTGGGGAGCTCCCAGATGCAGGACTTTGGACGTACGCGCGTTTCATAAGACCTTGGATCATCATGGGGAAATCGTCCCAAAACTCACGCTCCTCGTAGTAAAGATCCCACCAACGCTGCTGTAGGCCCTCACTTTGCGTGAGATACATGTCCAACCAGTCGCGAACTTCGGCAATCAACTCCAAACCGTCCAATGGCTCTATCAAGGTCAATACCAAGATTGATGAAGCTGACGTCGCATCCTCACCTCTTGCGAAATGCTCTGCGATGCGCACGACTGCCTCCCGCGGATTCCGCAATTCTTGAGCATAGGGAAATGATTCCGTAGACAAAGCTATATCAACATCATCTCCTACAATATTAACAACGGGCATCCAGGATGGGTCATTCCCGTCTTGTTCCATGACGTCCACCTCTGCCACCTCTATCTCGGGGCTTGCCATTGAGGGTGGTGTACTTTGGATATCTGTCGTAGCTAGAGCCCGACCTCGATGAGCATCATGGTCGGCAGTCATTCTGTCTTCAGTGGCTCCTCCGGGGACGGCGGCCTCGTTGTCGTGGCCGCTCTGCTGGGTACCGCGTGTGACGTATGAGGGGCTATCGGGTCTGTGCGAGCGAACATTGATTGTGACCTTGCTCGATGTGCGTTGTAGATTGTCAGGTCTCAGAGGCGAGCCTTGGATCTCACACGTCCCTTCTCGTTGATCGTCCATCTCATCTGCAGAGGGCAGTATTTGGATTTCACCAGGCTTCGGGCCGTCAAGAGCTCCATCGGCGGACATTCTGCGGATCGATCGGTTATGAGCTTCCAAACGTGGCCGCTTCCTGGTAAGGGATGAGTCTGCGTCTTCCATGGGATCTCGCCTGGAATTGGAAGGGTCGACCGACAGCGCTCGAGGGTTCTCTCGACCTGCATCTACCGAATCGGCAGCCATGACATGCCAAGATCCAGCGATCCAGAAGGATGTGCTGACCAGCACGCAGGACCGAGCGGTTGACTGGAGATTTGATTGTGAGAGAATGTAGAGTTATCCGGTACAGATGACGTCCATTTCTAGGAGTCTTCCGTTGTCGTGGCTTTGTGCTTCTTGTAGACGGGCAGCGCAAGAGAGCTTGGTCTCATAGGCCGCGGTAGCTCCACCATATACGGGTCGATGAACGGCGCCCGATGCTCGTGAAGGCTCGCTCTTGTAGAGGATTATCTCCGCGTCTTAGGCCATCTTTGAGGTAAGTTGCCGCTGAATAACTGAATGGGAAACACGAATTTCGTGGAGGAAGGCAGACGGAGCCCAACTTGCAATACTGCAGAGACGTGAAGGCAGGCTGGGAGGCGCCAAGCTTTCATGCGGTCGAGCTGTGTGATGGAGCAGGCAGTCACTTTAGAGCTAAGCTAAGGTAATGTACTGTTGGAAGTACTATGTACGGTACCGGATCGACTCTTGTTATGAGCTTGCCAGTACAAAGTACCTGGCTCAGGGGAGGGCGGCTTGGGTGCCGATCAAGATCTCTTCGGATAAGGTACCTTACATAACCGTACCTTACCTTACTGTATTGTACGCGTACCTGATCCCTGAGCCCTTCACTTGGTGTGCCATTATTGGTTCCAGCTGGCGCGAGCTTCGGGAGCTCTCCTGCACGGATCACAAATGCTAAACTAGCCCTAGTGAGAGCTTCATATAATTTTATATGTACTGGCTATTCCTTATTTCTACGAGCCGCTGAGCAAGAAACCTGAGGTACCTTATTTGGTCTGAAATAAACGTTTCGGCGCCCAATTGGTACCCATCATTACATGCTCGATACGCTCTGCGATCCTCCATCGCCAGGGAATGAATCCTGCATATCCGGTCCTTGGCTGTCACTGCTGTTGCTAGCCTCATTGAAGATACATGGCTGCACATATTAAGAGCACAACCGGCAAAGCCAAGACAGTCTTTAGCCTTGATTCTCCATATCCTGCAGTAGAATGGTGGGTGATCCCAGGGATCTCCACCAGTTGGCATTCCGACTGACTCAAGCTTGTCCTCCATTTAGGCCGTCGATTACGCCACAGGATCAGGATGCGCTGCTGCACCTGCTCTGCAAGTATGTACCTTGGGGCCCTCAATCTCCCGCGCGTGTGAACCATGGCCGTTTTGCTGCACGATCATTCTTCTGATCAAGTATCGCTTCTGAGAATTCTTATCTTTCTGTTTTGGTAGAGAGATTTGGATCCATATGCAAGAGCCCTCCACTGCCGGTAACCTGCTTGGAGAAGCAGCTCAGACATTGCATAAGTTTGTGAGCCCTGAACGGTCATGTTCGCTGATGGTCCTTTTTGCGACAGTCTCTTATCGCCAATCAGTCGGTACGAAGCAGCGCATGCTACCCGATCAAAAGGCAAGCGGAGCAAAAAGCGGAAGAGAAGAGAAGGCAGGCATTTGGAAATCGGGAATGAAGTCTCCAGTTCAAGCTTCGCGGATGTTTTGCCGTCCCTTAAGCCAGATATTCTTTCATACCTGACTGTCGGCCTCAATGCAACAACGCGGCGCCTGGAAGAGACAGCGTTGCATTCATTTCCTTTCCAACAAAAGATCAGTTCAGAAACAGAACTGAGTACTGGAGAGCAAGTTAACCATGCCGCAAGGCAGTCAGAGATTGATCATGCGAGCTCCTCCAATCAGCCGACACGACGGCTAGCCGTTGTCTTTGTTGTTCGTTCTGGTCAGTCTACACAGCTTCATGGACACTTGCCGGTATTGACTGCCACGGCTTGCCTGGCTGCTCCGTCTGCACCCCAAATACGGCTGGTCGCTCTTCCTGGAACTGCTGAACGTGGTTTAACAGCCGCTCTTGCCATACCGCGTGTCACCGTTCTAGGCATTGCAATAGGCGCACCAGGTGCTGGTCCACTCATCGAATTTGCATTAAGCCGGATCACACCGGTCAGTGTCCCTTGGCTGCAACCTGGACTGTGCCCGAAGTACTTGCCTGCCTCCATAAAGGCCACGCAGACGACCGTCCCCAATAATGACAAGGCTCTCAAACATCGTCCGCAACTAGTGTCCGACAGGGATAGCCAAGATATCAAGGACAGCAAGTCTAACATATAAGAACCAATCAAGAGCTTGTCCCTCGGTCATGGCGACAGTTTGTGGATGAAGTAGCCGTTCAGTCAACGCTTCTCATGTTGTGTTTTTGGACGGTTGCTGGATAGCCCATGTGAGGCTGAGTGTTATATAATTCTCAGACCACAAGACGTCGCTTACTTCACGTAACGGCGGATGCAGGCTGGACTTTTCCACGAGATCTCGCATCATTGATCTAGCTGTCGAAATGCTTACTTGCCCACTGACAGAAGGGTAGCTTTCGCGCTGCAAAAAGGACAGTGCAGATCCGCTTTAGGTAGGTACTCTTACCCTTATCTCACACATGTCTTACCTATCTTAACATAAGGGTAATTTAGCTTAAACTGCATAGGAATCATCATGATAAGGTTAGGCATGTGCACTGCAGCGCTGCCTGAAGCAAGACTGTTGAGATGGGGTAGTTGATGCTCAGTATCGTTCTCGAACTCAATCCTTAGGAGATCAGGTTACCAGTTACCTTGACCTTACCATACCACCACAATCCTATTCACTTTACTTACATTATCCACCTGACATGTACAGTGGAGAACAGGATGAAGGCTTACCAAGCTGAGTGCTGATGGCTACCTTATCATCTGATATCTTGCCATGCTTTTAGGAAGGCTGTATGGCTGCAACCCCGCCAATCCATTCACTAAACTTCAGGTAGGATAAATGTGTCAGTTATTCAATGTCTTGAGATTTGGGCCGCCATATGTCTGGGCTGCTGCAGATATTTTAATGGACATGTAACCCGCAGTTCTACCGCACCGGTTACTTCTTCAATCAGCTTGTGAATCAGGCAACGCACAGCCCACTAAGGTCAAATAGCATGCGCCTATTAGACAAAGCCTCCAACATGAAGGCATTTCCCTTGGTCGGTTTGGCAATTCTTGCAGCAAGAATTGCTGAGGCACAGGATTTTGCAACAGTGCTGAACACCAATGCAAACCTGACCAGCCTGAATAGCTATTTCAAGAAAAATCCGAATTTCTTCGCAACATTTGACTACCCGCAGGAGATCACCATCCTCGCCCCAAGTAATGAAGCCTTCAGCATGCTTGCTAGTCTTGGCCAGCCGTTTGAGAATCTAGACAATGGATCGGTTGAGGCTGTCTTCCGATACCACGTCGTGCAAATGCTGCTTCCAACAAGTTCCCTGAACGCCTCCTTCCGGTTCATTCCTACTCTACTAGATGGCCCGGAATGGACGAACGTAACAAATGGGCAGAGAGTCGGATTGATGATGGAACCCGATAAGATCGTGTGTATTTCATCTGGGCTAGGGTCCAGAGCTATGGTTACTACGGCTGTATGGACAATCATGACATATCATTGCTGTCAAGCTGGGCAACGGACTAACATGCCATAGAATATCCGATACACGTACGGTTATATTCACATCATCGATTCTTTTCTCGTGATTCCTGCAAGGTTTTCCTTGGCAGCGCCTCAATTGAACCTGACTGCGACCTACGGTGCTGTAGTAACGGCTAGTCTAGAATCTGGCTTCGATTATACACCGATGATTACAGTATTTGCACCACAAAATGACGCTTTCCAGAGGATAGGAACTGGACTCCAAATGATGACTGCGCAGTCCCTGGCTTCTTTATTGAAATATCATCTGGTTGATGGGGTAGTGGCATATAGTTCAGCATTGCTCAATGGTACTGTGCTACAAACAGCCCAGGGAAAGAAGCTGACGATTCGGACGGCGCACAACTCCATCTACGTCAATAGTGCTCAAGTCATCCTGCCGGACATTCTCCTGGCGAACGGTGTGATGCATGTAATTGACAAGTAAGTCTTTCACATGGTCTGCCTTGTGACTTTAGGTGACGAGCTTATGCATTTCCCACAGCGTGCTCGACCCAAACGACACTGCGGCCATCCCGAATTATACACTACCACTCCAAGCTCCTGTCATAGCCGGCTCATATGTCGATAGTCTCCCGTTCACGGCAGCCATCCCACACGCGGCCCAAACGGCAGTATTAAATGGTACGGCAAACACAGAAACCGCTGCAATCACGCATACCAACCTGGAAGGGACCCTGTCTTTCATAGTTCCTGCGAGCACAGGAGAGCCGGCTGCTCCGGCATCGACCACGACCCCAAAGCAAAAGAGTAGTGCTGCAAGAGCTTACCAAAAAGCCTGTGGTTTGCTGATGCTGGGAGGCATGATTATGGGCGCAATACTTCAGGACTCGTGATATAACCGCGTGGGAGGACCCGGTACTCTAGGATACTTAAGGTGACTACTTTTGCGGCAAGGGGAAAGGTAGTTTCGCCAATGCTTCAGCAATAGCGTCAGATATACAACAATCAGAAAGTGCTCACAATTAGTACCCCGCCAAGGCCACGATCGGTAGCTAGGTAAACATGGGAACGACTCAAGAATCTGATACATTTTGCCTGTTTGACTCTCGGACTTATCAAGACTGCGCCAAGACGCGTCAACCCCAAGACAGGCCGCTCCCGTCTGATTATGACGGTGAATTGCACTCATGGGACTATATCAAGGCTTGGCCCTTGAACATACCCTCCCGGATCTCCCTGACAATATCCTTCCGGTCCTTCTTGCCCACCAGCACAATCCCCCTGCCCCTACGGCCCATTCTACCTGCCCGCCCCAGTCGATGGATGAAATCAATCGAAGTATGAGGAACATCGTACAAGATGACATGCCGCACTGAAAGAGTGTCAAGCCCACGAGAGCCGAGGTCAGTTGCAACCAGCACCTTGGTGTTTAGCAGTGTCCGCCTGGGAAGCGGACTCTGTCGAAATGGTATAAAGTTCTTGACAGATTTGGTATCCAGTAGAGCTTGGGCGGCTAGTGTGGTGGAAGGCGGCGCTGCAGGAGCTGGCAGAGCGGCAGATGACGGCGGCGTGGGAGGGGATAGGAATCCCGCCAGTGTTTCCGTTTGGCGTTGTTCAGGTGTGTCTCTGTTCAGAGGCACAGCATCGATACCCTTTGAAACAAGATAATCGGCAACCTCCTTGGTCTTTTCCCGCTCATTGACGAAGACCATGATGTGCTTTAGATGCTCAACTTGCTCGGGATCTGCCCCGTCAAGTCCTAGAGCATTACCCACAGCCGACTTTCCAATTGTCCAGATGGAATCGGCACAGGCAAGGTTCTTATTGCCATAGTACGGTTCTCTCTCGACATCAACGACGCCTAGCTGAACCCGGCGGGGAATGGCATGGAGATTCGGTGTCACCAAGCGGCGCATATCCGGAAAACGCTTGCGAAGATAGGTATCCAGACTTCTCGGAATCGTAGCGGAAGACAGTATGAGCTGTTCCAAGGAAGGCATGGACCTGTCAATTATCGCCGAGGTGAGTGGCGAGAACGACCGGTCCAAGAGAGAGTCGGCCTCATCAACTATAAGGTGAGTGACCTTGCTGAGTACATTCGGATCGCTCTCTGCGATGCTTGCAAGGAGATGAGGCGTGGAAACCAAGATATCAATACCAGCAGGAGAGAAAAGGCGGTTGCGGATCACGCGGCCGCTATGAGCGGACGATATGAGAGCCGACCTAAACTTCACGGTATGAGAAAGTGCTTTCAGAACCTTGCCTACTTGTGTGACGAGTTCCGAGGTAGGAACGAGGATTATCGCCTTGGGCCTGCCGGTAGTAGGGTGCGGGTCCGTGGACAGAGCCGGTGGATCCAGCTCAAAATCGTTGTTCTTGCGTCGCCCCTGCTGCTCTGAGTACGGGCGAGCTGCCTCTGCCGTGGTCCCCATAGCCTCAGCTGCCTCTGCCTGCTTTATGGCATTGATCGTCGGCAAAAGGTAGGAGAGCGTCTTACCCGAGCCCGTCTCAGCCGCGAGGAGAAACTGCTCAACCTCTTGCTTGGCAATAGAAGGTGTGCGGCGCTTCTTGCGCCGATCCTGGCCAAGGAGAACGGGGATGGCAAGGCGTTGGATTGCTGTCGGTTTCAAAGTCTCGAGGCCCGGAAGGACCTGCGTAGCAATGGAGTCTTGTATGATAGGCAGGAGCGAGAAGTCGCTGAACGAATGCCATTCCTCGATTTCGCTCTTCACCGATGTGCGGCGTCCGTAAGGGACGGTCGCAAGGGCTCTCTGCATCTTTAGAGCGTGAAATCCATCGTCAGACCTGCTTTTGGCGCCATTTTGAGCACTCGTCACGGCGCTTCGACCCCTCTCGCGCCTCTCTGCAGCGGCGGACCTCTTTTTTTCAGGCCTTGTAGGTAACTTCGCCTCTCTCAAATTCATCCCGCCAAAGGGGCTATTCGCCGTTGGACCCCGTCCAGGGCGACGTGGACCGCTTGACCTGGAAGAGAGACGTGCGACTTCCGGAGACAGTGTCATCCGTGATGGGAGGCGTTTTCGGAGCGGAGCATGAGCCAAGTGCCTTGAGGGCTGCCACGACGGTTGCAGACGGCTGTTGAAGACTGGGGATATCAAGCGGAGGACCCGAATCTGGCAGGCAAGGCAGACCCGACCTCGAGGAGAGAACATGTCGAGGCGTGGTGTCGTAACAGGGTCGATATTGCTACCTACGTACCTACCTTACCTAGGTGAGGACCACGGAAGCCGACCTGGAATTATTTCCTGAGCAGGAGCTGGCGACGGAAACTGGGACATTTTTCAGGTCTAGTCTTGTTGTGGGCAAAAGCACGCGTATCAAGATTAAGCTTATCTTTAGTGTAGTCTTAACCGGATATCGATGCAGGTACTGTACTTAGGTACTTATGAGCTTATCTCAGTAGAGACCCTTAGGTAAGCCGCGACTTGACACACTGTGACAGGAAACCTCTACGAATGCTATTATTGGGTGGTGGATAGCGCGAGAAGCAACGGCATTCTCCGCTTGGTTGTTACGGGCAACAGTAAACAGACCGCACCGCACATCAAAACACACCAAGGGGGAGAGGGCACCTCAGCTTTGTGTGATGGTGGAGCGCGCACGGCACACCTGCCTACCTTACTTTTCCCACCTTGCCCGACCTGCTCACTCACCCTCCCTCTCCTCCCCTTCACCCAAACCCAGTAACAACCCTTCCTCTTCTTCTTCTTCCTCCCACCCCCCAAGGAACCTGTGAATCCTGATCACGCTTCGTCGGTCATTCTTCCTCTACTTCCTTGTGGGAACACTTCTTATCTGACGTTGTGACGCCATCAGCTGCTGTACTACTCTAGTCTGGCATTCCGCCTGCTGTCACTCGTGGCATCGAGAAGCGGCCAATCTGGGAAAGTGCGCATTCCAACTGCGTGTTGCATGCCGCTCAGCACGGTGGTCTAAGGCAGCGACTGTCAACGTCTAGCCTCTTAGGCTCTCCACTCAAACCGGGCGTTGGTTGTTGATGCCCACCCACTGGCACCATGCCAAGTGAATCAGTAAGACCTCTTCTTGCGCTGCTGTTATCTTCACCTATACTCAGCCTTCTGCCACCTCGTTCAGTCATGCCGTGACACATACTGAGTTGCTCTGCAGGTCCAGCCGCTTCGCATTCATAAAGAGAGTGTCACCAAATCGCCAGTGAAGATGGCAAGCCCGAATGCTCAACGGCCACTCTCCGAGTTGGGCCCAATGGAGCGGAGGCGTAACTCACCGAGCTTCAACCAGACCACAAAAGTTCGCTTGCCGTTCCCGCCTCAGGAGTGCTTGTGCTCACATTGCTGACACGTTGGCAGAAATTGATGTTCAATGGCGATTCATCTCCATTCGACTCCTCTCCCTTCGCATCCAGCTCCCCACACCTGTTTTGGAAAGAAAAGGACACTGGTTCACCCGCTACTTTCTCTTCAGAAAACAGTGCACCCTTTGGTCGCCATGATAGCACGAGATCTCCTACCCGGCGATCCTCCATCGAAAAGCTGCAGCAAGTGTCGCGCGTCCGAAACAGCAACATGTTCGCCCGCGAACAGAAGCAAGAAGCCGGTACCGGGCGCCCCCTAAGCCTACAGGTACAGGGCAACGCGTTCAATGCCCAAGGCGTAGAAGGCTTCCGTAAAGGTCACAGACGTGCCGAGAGCAGCAGTACTGTCCCTCTCCTTTCCCCTTCCAAAATCCCGACCATGGCGTCAGGCCATAGGAAGGACCAGGCATCTCCCACGAAGTCCTCGCTATCTAGCAGGCACCGGTTTGGCGCTACAGCAGCTGCGCTCGAACAAGACGACGAGGATTTGACCCTTCGCCAATTGCCCGTTGGGAAGGGTCTTCACCGTCGAGGCAAGAGTGTGACCTTCGATGCAGCACCACCACAAATCAACGAGTACGAGATGACGACCCCAGATCTATCGTCCGTCGCCTCCGAGTCCCGTGACGGCAGTGACGACTCAGAGGAGGAGGAAGGAACAGGAAATGGAAGCTTCAACCACTCGTTCTCCATCGACAGAGAAGATAGTTTTGATGCTTCTCTAGAAGACACTGAGAAGACTCCGGTCGTCTTACCAGACGATTGGCGCCATATGAGCCCTGGGACAGCAATTGACGCGCTCGCCAGTCAGATGGAGGACCCGTTTGAACATGAACAGGGCAGCCCGATGCCAACAGCACTTCCTTCCCCCAGCAGGGAACTCCGACCTACACCTACGGATTCAGCCAACTCCGCCGGTGAGCCGAGACCTTTACCACCCTTGCCGGTGGGGTTTGAGCAAGGTAAAGCCTCATTCGGTGCCGGCGATCATAAGGACGGCAAGGACCCGACTAGCAGCCCGGACCGGTTTCTGCCGTCACCACCACGCCCAGCATCTCTCAGTAAAGCAGAACTGCAGGGCTTCACAGGAAGTCGAATGCCGCTGGAGGAGAGGCTTAAGCTGATGATGCTCCAAGATCAGAGTAACCCCAGGTCTCCCAGCGAGTCCAAGCCTATATCACCGCAGGAGTTGCAGCGGGAGAGAAGACTACGAAGGGCAAACAGTCATGACAGGTCTCAGGACTATGCTCCGCATGGCGATGGACTGGGTATCAAGATGGATGAAGAACAGTCCGCAACTGAACATGCGACAACCGAAAATCTTCCTCCCCATATTTCTCGAGAGTCTATTCTTCGCAAAGTCAAGGAACAAAAGGGTGCTGAAAGGGTCGACCAATATGATCGTGACAGCGTTGTGAATCTCGATCCGGACACGCCCATTCCATCACTGGAGGACTACTCTGCTCTTGACTTCGACAGTAGCGTCATCATCAACCGAAAAGAGGAGCAAGACAGTGAATACGATGTTTATTCGATTACTGATATGTACAGTGAGGCTCGAACAGAGTCGCCTACGGGTACTTATGAGGGAGATGAATCAGTCATCCACCACGAGGTGCCCCGACGGATCGCGGATGAGCGACAGGGCGAAAGTGATGCAGATGATGATAAAGAGGATTCGCGAACTCCACAAGCCTCTGATAGTCACCAGAAGGAAGTGCACCCGCTGGGAGCATTCGAGTCGACCATGTCTTTGCCAGACTTTGAAGTCTTGGGCGATTTCGGCCTGGGTCTCAGGTCCTACATGTCACAGTCACCCCCACAAGCAGAGGAATGCTCGACAGGAGGTAGAGCACCTGAATCCGGCGGCCATAACCAACACTTAAAACGACCTGTAACGCCGCCTCAAACCTCTCAGGGCACGCAATTAGAGGTAGACGCGGAGCGATCCTCTTGTCAACCGCAGACTCCGGAGTCCATCTTCGATGCAGGAACTCGAGCCTCACCTATGGCAGACTCACCAAGCGTCCCTGATCCCCTTGCCACAATTAAAGCTCCCGGGACTAAACTCAAAACACGCCCTTCTATCACACCGACGGACTTTCTGTCAATGGCAGAAATTAGGCGCAAGGTGAGCGGAGAAAAGCGCCATCCGCCACTATTTGAAGATGTCAACGAGTCCCTTCAAGAGAAAGTAGACTCACAGACCCAGCCGCAAGATGGAGAGGAGCAGACGGGGGATGTCACATGCCGTCGGCAGAGTCTGGTGAAACTGGATATGCCTGTGGATGGATTAGGGGACGACCTAGGTTTGGGCCTTGATAAGGAATTCGATCGGGTTATTGAAGCGCAAAAGGTGGCGTTCGATCTCTCATACAACCGTGTCATTTTTTCAAGTTGGAAAGCTACCGCTGCAACAAGTCATGATTTGCTTGATGTTTTGAATTCAGAGAAGATTACTGACAATGTTTCGCTACCACAGAGAGGATATCTGATGAGGCAGAACACCAGAGTGATCGTCGCCAGTAGCGATACCCGCGAACCAGATCTGCCAGGGACGTCAGCACACGATGTGCGTGGTCAAGCGGATGGATCAGTTCTCTCTTCTTCGTGGAAGGATGAACGTGCAAAAGCATGGACTGCCGAACCTTGGAATGGTAAAATGAGGAGAAGGAGCATTAGGCAAACAGGAGGTTCGCCTCAGAAGAGACCCGCCTCAGGGCCGACGCCACCGTTGCCAGGTCAAACAAGCAATGTCACAGGTGGCCTGCAAAGCGTAGCGGAGGATGAGCTGTTGGATCAGAAAGGTGACGTAGATGATGGTGGGGAGAGAGGTCGTCTGTTTGTGAAAGTAGTGGGGGTAAAAGACCTGGCGCTGCCTCTGCCAAAGGGTAAGACTCCCATCATGCGCAGGTACACACCTCTAACATGACTTTCAGAGCGCACATGGTTCTGTTTGACACTGGATAATGGGCTGCATTGCGTTACCACTGCTTGGTTGGAGCTAGGCAGAACGGCACCTATCGGCCAGGAATTCGAGCTTGTGGTCCTCAATGATCTCGAGTTCCAACTAACCCTGCAGGCAAAGTTGGAAAAGCCGGCACCGCTTCCTGTCATATCTTCTCCTACAAAGCGGGAAACTCCCAAAACAGCCTCAGCGTTTTCTCGTGTCTTCGGTTCTCCCAAAAAGCGCAAGGAATCAGAGAGAAAACAGCAAGAACAAACAGAACGAGCTGCTCTGCAGAGGGAACAGGAAGCCCAATCCAGGAAAGGCCCTGCTCCGCCCAGCGCTTGGGAACTGTTGAACGGTCTTGTTGCGCGCGATGGTAGTTTCGCCCGAGCATATGTGTGCCTTAAAGAGCATGAAACCCATGCATATGGACGTCCATACAAAGTCGAAGTAGCCTGCTTTAACGAGTGGGCTACAGAAACATCAACATCCAGCAGCAGTAAGAGCAAGCGGAGCACAAATAGCTCTACGATCCAGCGCAAAGCGCCTTATAAGATTGGGAAACTCGAACTCCAGCTGCTTTTTGTACCAAAGCCCAAGGGCGCCAACGATGGTGATATGCCACGAAGCATGAACGCATGCATCCGAGAGCTCAAAGAGGCTGAAGCGCGAGCGACCAGGACATTCGAAGGACATCTGAGTCAGCAAGGGGGAGATTGCCCGGTAGGTGATGACTTCGCACATGTCTGTTTCCCAGCTGACAGATAATGTAATCAGTATTGGCGACGGCGATTCTTCAAGTTGGACGGTTGTAAATTGACTGCGTATCACGAGGCGACTTTGCAACCCCGCGCAACCATCAATTTGGCGAAAGCTCACAGGTTGATTGACGATCGTTCAGCGCTGACACAGAAAGAAGTCTCTGGCAAAGGCCGCTCGAGGCGAAAGTCGGCCTTCGCCGAGGATGAAGAGGGTTACATGTTTGTCGAAGAAGGGTTCAGGGTGAAGTTTGCCAACGGAGAGACGATAGATTTCTATGCCGATAGTGCCGAGCAGAAAGAGGCGTGGATGAAGGTCCTCGGGGAGGCGATTGGCAAGGAGACGTCCGGGCCGGCATGGACGGACCTTGTCCTGGCACGGAAGCGAATACATCAGCAGTCCATTGCTAAGCAGGGGCAATTGCAGATGAAGCCCACCACAACCTCAGTACCAAATAGCCCTGTCCGTGGCGCTCCACAGGTGACCAGGCAGCATGTAGGTGCTGGACATGGACAGCATGCGCGGGGTCCGACTGGAGCACGGCCGAAGTCGATGGCTTTTTGATCCGAGTCTTGATGTGGTCATGATTGGATGTCTCTCTTTGGCCTGACACCGGACGGATGTTCGCCGTTCCACTATGGCATTGAACCCCGTCTAGATGCAGATCGGCGTAACGGTCCTTTTGCTTTTCCCAATCGCAGGCTGAAAGGTCAACGGTGTCCTCTTTGAAGATCGTGTTTTCATGTCTGACCTGTCGTTCCTCTTCAGAGGGTACATGGCAGCTTTTTTTTTAATGTACAACTCGCTGGTCGTGGGCCTTGGAGAGTTCACGCTGCTACGAAGAACATTTGTACGTAGGCTCGACGAGCAACATCAGTCAGTCTCCCAGTCACACATTGATTGCTTTCATGCTGCCGTGACTTGCTCGCAAATGGCGCGGCATTATTGATATAAGTCTACCTTTTGCCCTTCTTCTTCTTCGCCTTCCCAGCCACACCTGACGGTGCCGTCTGGACCTTTACCTTCCCCTCGCCTCCCGCCAATTCTAAGCTCTCTTCCACCTTGTCCGTGAATCCACCCTGTGTGGCTTGAGCACCCCCTGCCCTTGCCCTCCCTTTCTTCCCTTTAGGCCGATATGTAGATCTCTCGCGCAAAGGTAACCAGCGCTCCGGGTCCGCTTGCTTGCTGGGATCAAGACTTCTGGGCAACCTTGACCGCCTCACCCGCTTCTTCGCCGGTTTGCTTGTGCCTTCCGCGCTTCGTTTCTTGCTCTTGCCCGCCTCTGCCACGTCTGGTGCTTGTGGCACTCCTCTCGTTTCGAGAGCCGCGGCATCGATGCCAGCAATTAGACGAGACACCGGAGTCAATTGCTTGACCTCCGCAGTACATTTGGATGGATCAATTGCCGCCATGGAAGCGACATAGCCGGCGGCAACTGAGCGGTTGGTTGGCTCCAAGTCTCGAAGCTCAGCAAAAATGGAAGCTGCCTCTTCAAGATCAGACTGGACGGGCGAATCGAGCAATCCAGAAGCAGCCGCGTGAAGCAGAGCGGGACTGGCTTTTGGCTTGCGCCGCCAGTAGGACGCTGCCTTGACCAGCTCTTGCCTAATATGCGCCTTGCGACCCTGCGATTTGTACAGGCGAACAAGGACAGCCGTAAGACCGGGTGCGAAGCGTACATCAAGGTCTGTTGACGTGGAAGAAAGTTCAAGGCGCTTGAAAAATCCTTCAAGCAAGGCGATCGCAGAGCCGTAGTTATCCGTCAAGACGTAGAGCTGTACGATTGTAAGGATGAGCCCGACGTCGTTAGGGCGTTTCGATAGAAGTGCAAGAGTCTGCTTCAAGCCAGCTTTCCCCGTCGTGTTCTGTGCATGGGCCGCAGCATTGACTACCCCCAGAAGGTTTGTCTCTGCAGAGAGGGTAGGTGACTGTTGCTGGGAGAGAGCATCCGACGTAGCCTTGGCAACACCGGCATACTTGAAGGCCAGAAGGTCGAGTGCATAGGCATTCCTCCGTAGTATCCGGTCCTGAAACCGGAATAGCTTGTCGGATCTGGGTATCACAGAGCCTGTGCTGAATAGTCGTTGTGCCATGAATGGATTTTCCGGGCTGGTCTGCGTGGATAATATATTGTTCTGCGCGATCTTCTGTGTAGATGCATCCGGAATTCTGGACAATCAGAGTAAAGTCAGCCAATGTGCATTAAACGCGGAAGGATATGCTCACTCCGAGATCTTTAATCCAGACGCCAGCCTTTCAGCTTCATCCTTCTTGTTTAAGCGCGACATGACGTATAGTCGCTGCACAAGGATGGGCAGCAACTCCGCTCGCTTTTCCTCCTCAGTCAACTCCTCTAGCGCACGGCAAAGGTCTATGTATCCGTAGGTCAATGCATTGCCGCGTGGTATACAGAAGGGGCCAAGCTGTACCTTCCGCCTGTTTCAGCAGCAGATCCCCTTGATCCAGATCGCCCTGAGCAATACTCATGCAAGCGGCATTGTACGCAGTCTCAAACGCTTCCAGGTCGTCCTTAGTGACATTCTTCTGATCGACTACCGGACCCGGGCCAGCCCAGAGAAGCTGAGCCTCCGCTGCTACTCCATTGATGCGAATATCATTTATTTCATTTCCTATCCCGCCTTCAGTATGCGCCAACTCACGATAGATCGCAGCGGCAGTCGAGAAATTCTCTAATCGATATAGCTGATGGTGCATAGTTAGCGAGGCCTGAATATCCAAGTTCTACAAGCGCAAGGCTTACCGTCTGCGCCTCGATATGCTTCGTCGCCCTCCCTCCATCGAGTCTGCTTAGAATCTTCGCCGCCTCTTCCCAATTGCCTGACTTGTACAGCGCATATGCTCTCTCTGTGCTTGCGATCTCCTTGAGTCTGTCGCCTCCTTCCTCCAGGACACGGAGGGCATCGTCGAAGCGGTCAAGCTTCAGCAATGCCACAACCTTCACACGCAGTGCATCCAGATCGCCCTTGCTCTTCTTCAGCACTGCATTGGCCGCTTTCAGCACTTCCTCGTGGTCATCCAGGCTTGTTTGCCGTAGCAAGGAAGACAGAGATTGCGTCGCAGAAGCGATCGCAGCAGCCATACTTGAGGTTGACAGCGAGTGAGCAATTACATTCGACAATATTCTAGGACCTCACGGTACGACCAGGAAGGGTGAGCGAGAAATGTGGGTAAGAGGCCGGGGTAATTCCAGCACCCCGGCACAGTATCTTTTTGGAAGTGAGAAGATCGTAGATCAAGGTACGTAGTTAGATTGGTGAGGAATCGGTGGTGGTTTGTGCGTTTCGTTGGAGCGGGCTCACTTTTTGGGTCTTGGCACAGCTTCGCCGTCGACAACCGCTTCCAGGCTTTGCAGGAACCACGAACCTTACCTAGCTTACCTTACATACAGTGTACGAATATATATATATAAGCCTGGCCGTATTGTAACTTTCCTTCTCAAGTTCGTCTGATAGCAATGATGGTCACCGGGTATATTTAGGCAGATTGCCTGTTTCTCCATTTCCAAATGCTCACGAGCAAGATTACATGGCTTAGTTCGCGCCTGAATTGCGGGAATTCTTCCAATCATCCGAATATTATCAGCGAACACACGAGTCCGTTCAACTGAATGAACCCGGCGTTCTGACATGTCCCGGATATCGATTGGAACATGTTTGAAAATTCACCCGGCTATGTTCACAGTCACTCCAGCCTACAGTACCGTCAGTATGTTCCATGGTCTCTCAGCAGGAGGCAGGATAGCCGGTCAACTGATCCCTACTTGCTCATGGTCAGAGGAGAAGGCCTTACCTTTCGATCAAGTGAAGCCCAGAAGCAGTTTCGACAACATGACTGACCTCCCCCGGCTTAAGAGCAAAAGCTGCTTCCTCAAATTCCTTCTGCATGTCCCCACGCCCGAAAAACCCTCTGGTTGACAAATTCAGTCTGCTGCAGGCCCAGAGGGGCAGAAACATGGAGAGAATCTTACAAGTCGCCTCTCTTTCTAGCACTGCTACAATCAGACTCTGTGACAGCCAAGTCTCCGAGGCTGGCTGATCCTGCCCGAATTCGAGCCTCGTGCCCGAGGATGATGCTCATCGCTTCGTCTTTCGTCCGAGTGATTTCTGCCTCCCTCCAACTGCTGGGGCGCCGACTGTCTTTGTGCTTGACCAATAGGTGGCTGGCCCTGATCTTGCCTGTATCATTTTGGCGCGCACCTTCCGACGAAATCGATGATGCGCTATGGTGCTTCCCCATGTAGACCGTCAGCTTCTTCGGGTCCGTACCAGTAGGAGGCTCCCAGCGTGACTCCTTTGTCTCGCGGTTGAAGTAATAGGGCAGGTTCTTTGAGTTCGAATGGCGGACCTCCCAACCCGCAGGCAGTCCTGTACCTTCCGCCTGATGAGCATCAGCAAAGGCGTTTCCACGCTTAGCGCTCGGCCCCTGGGAGGGATATCTCTCCAGTCGAAGGGCGCCACTCACCATCTCAACGTGGACGGTCTGCCTGTCTTGCTACCGCTGCAGATTTGGATCGGAGTTGATGCTGCTGCTTCCGAATATGCTGACCTCGATTTGTGGAAACGCTGAAAAGATGGGTGGATGTCGTAGTTTTTGGAAGTAAGGCCTTGGAAGAGTAAGTGGTACGAAGTAGTGGAAGAAGGCAGAGCCGCTGACGCAGGAACAGCAGAAGCCCTGAACCCTGGCGGTGGAAGACAGCTTTACTTGGTATTTGGTTTCCCGGTAACAAATCAGGCAGGGCGTGTTTGGACCTGGGGCAGAGCGGGGTTGCCTTGGCTTAAAAGTACGGAACAGTTCGTACGCGCGTACCAAGACCTTGCTGCCGAGTAGGTACCTAGAAGTACCTATAACGTAGCCCATGCAGAGCAGAAGGGAAGGGCAACTGAAGCTCCATTCGGGACTAGTCGGCTCGTGCCTTAAGGTACGTATTCACCTTTGTATCTCGTACCTGTGCGCAGTTGAATCAAATCGCATAAGAACGCTTTGCCTTCGTTTCACTTGCCTCCGGACCAACCAACGACCTACGGGATCCTGCTTCAAGACGGGCCTCTCATCTCGAGCCTGCGCTTCTCCCTATTAAGATCACAAAGATCACCTTCCCTACCGCCCCGTCACTGGACGTCTTGTCGGACGTCGACCGAGATTCCATCCTAACCGACAATCGTTGCTTTGTTCCGCGTGGCCTCGGTAGGCATCATCATCATGTCTGCACCGTCCCCAGCAGCTGCCAGTCAAGCGCAGAAAGACCAAGAGCAGATAACCTTCCGGTTCTGTCGTGAATGGTAAGCACATGATCGATTTGTCCCTTCTTTTCCGCTTCAGACAGGTATTAACGACTCCATAGTTCGAACATGTTGTACCCAAAGGAAGATCGTCTAAGCAACACTCTCATGTTCGCCTGCCGAACATGCCAGTTCAGCGAACCGGCCACCTCCTCCTGTGTTTTCAGGAACATCTTGCACAACACGGTCGGTGAGACAGCTGGAGTCACTCAAGACGTTGGCTCAGATCCCACGGTGGGTTTGCCCGATCTGTGTATCTTGTGCGGTTCTGCGATTATATGTGCTGTGTGCGGAGACCTCGTCATTGGTTCATAGGGGGAATGCTCTTGTCGGACGGACAGCGCTAGCACAAGCGTTTTCATGGGGAACAGGCGCCTCCCCGGACTTCGTTGGGTATCTATAGCAGCTGACACCATTTGCGAACTACAGTTACCAAGGTCGAACAAGCAATGTCCGAACTGCCATGAGACCGAAGCAGTCTTCTTCCAATCTCAACAGCGCTCCGCTGAGACGGGAATGGTAAGCTTGTCGCCGTTACTCGACCGACAATGGGATATTCTTGTTGACTTGACTCGTGCAGAAATTGTTCTACGTCTGCTGTAGCTGTGGAAACATCTTCCAGTGAACAAGCTGATGCGTGTTCATCTTTGGAAAATTCGGCGTTCTCTGGAATATCGGTGTTAACGGATGGTCAATTTTACGAGTAGATATCTACGTGAAATATCATGGGTCCATCATCGGTGGAAAAAGGGCAATGGGACCGCATAAGGAAGGCGTTGTCATTTGTCGTCATCTGAATGATTTCCATGGATATTTTTCATTTATAGATGCATGGGTGCTAGCGAAAGAATCTTCGACCATTGTCTGCCTCTCAGTTCTGCGCCCACAATGCCTGCATTTCCGAAAAGTCAGCGCCATAGTCGCGATAATAAAACTTATTTGACAATATGTTTTCGTACCATTCAGTCTGGTCCCTATTGGCTCGCCAGCCTTGTTGATGAGGACGCAGGCGTTGTCGTCAAATTTCACCACGCTTCCATCTGGCCTTTGATATTGCTTCTTGGTCCGCACCACGACGGCGTGCCGAATGTCTCCTCTCCGGACTTTGTTCGCAGCTGACGTAGACACCGAGCCTCCCGGTCCTGATTCCGGACCAAAAGAACGCTGCTTCTGCACCACAACGACGATGCGGTCACCTGAGGCCGTCAGTAAAAGTGCCAGAATAAGCAAAGGGGATGCAGCCTGAGTAGCTCACCAATCTTAGCGGCCCGTTTCATCTTGAGGACCTTGGCGCATTCAACAACGGCAGCGCCGGAGTTGTCGATGCAATTAAGCAGAGTCTGCGAATCCAGTCAGCTGACGGAGCGGGGAGCGAGAAGCAGTCAGCACAACAGAACCTTTAGCTGAATCATCTTGATATCATGACTAGGCCTGAGACAAGGGGCCAGAAGAGTGAACAAGATGTCCTGAACCAAAGAAATTGACAAGGTCCCTGTAACGGGAAGACTGTGAGGTTGGTCTTGGGGGGTAACTTCGTAAGGTAATAGCAGCGCCAGAACTCGAGGGTGCACGGACCAGCTGGCGCGGTACGCTATTTCCACCTACCTTCAGTGCTTCACCCTTCCCCCTTTGAACGTGAAGCAAGCAAACCAAAGCCTTGGGATTTCTATTTTCTGCTGCATTCACCCGCCGCAATCCTTTTCCTTCAGCTCGTGTTGTATTGAAGGATCTGTCATTGTCCCCGTTCCCCTTCAAGCCATGAATTGATCGCCGTGCGGTAACTTGACTGTTGGCAGGTCGTGTCGCATGACAAAAGGAACAACCACCTGCGTCTCTCTTTGATTCCTTATGTCTTCCTCGACGCTCACTTTCCATTCCGGATCGCATGTCGGCAAGAACCCGTGCGATTCTTCCGCTCTCTGTCGTCCCTTCACGCCCCCGGCTGCTGCCCGCATGGGCGTACGATCTAGGCCCTAGCCCCTGCCTATGCTGCTGTTGAGGTTCCGTAGCGACTATCAGGATGCCTTCGAGATCGCCCAAGTCCGTTGCTTCGGCCAAAGCACACCGTTTAACCCTTGATCAATTAATCAGCTACGATGATGTGTGCACCGATGCTCTCGTCGACCAGGTATACACCTTGTTGCCTCTGTTGCTGCCACTGCAACGGTCTATTGATGTGGACTGTTACTTACTCCGTTTCAGGTGTACTTCTGGACCAAGATTCGGAAGAATCGCGCGAGATACTTTCCAGCCCGAGGATTGCCGGAGGAAGACGTCGCAAACATTTTGCGAGACCGAGTGGTGGTTGAGAAGGACCCCGGAAAAGCCGAATCCCAGTTCCTTCAATTACCAGGTCTTCGAAAATTCATGGACAGACTGAAGACTGCGCGCGAGAAAGATGACTTTCGCCGTCACCTGCGCAAATACATCAATATCTACTTGCCGGATTGCGCCTTTGAGGTCAATACCACTAACCGCTATACTATTGTCCAACACGAAGCTGCTATCACTGCTCGGAAACATGTTCGAAAAGGAGAAGTTGTCAAATATCTGACAGGCATCCAAGTTACCCTTAGCAAAGAAGAGGAGAAGAATTTGGATCTGACAAGGCGAGACTTCAGCGTCGTCATCTCAAGCCGCAAAAAGACCGTTTCTTTATTCCTAGGCCCGGCTCGCTTTGCAAATCATGACTGTGACGCCAATGCCAGGCTGTCTACGATTGGGTTTCAGGGCATGGAAGTAGTCGCTGCAAAGTCCATCGAGCCTGGTGAGGAAATCACGGTGTCCTACGGGGACGATTACTTCGGGAAAGGCAACTGTGAATGTCTGTGTAAGACATGCGAAGACCTGGGCAGAAATGGTTGGGCTCCCCCTGAAGCGGACAATACGCCTACGGCGGACGGCTTTCATGACCCTGCCCCTTACGGCTTTCGCAAGAAACGCAGATACGAAGTTATCCAAGATCCAGCCGCCGCTTTGGTCAGCTCAAAAGCTCCTATGATTCCTCCAAAACTATCGGTGGTAGAAACAGATGATTTGCAAGTGATAAAGCAGGAACCAGGAGAACCTGTACTGGGCGACCTGGCATTGTTGAGCCAGCCTGGTCCGCTCGCCGTAGGCATCACGCCCTTGGTCCTTTTAGAAGATAGCCTACCGGATAATGCTGGCACACCTGAGAGCTCTCAGCGGTCTTCGGTCGACGTGTCTTCCCAACTCTCGGCTGATCTTACAGAAGTTACTTCTTTCTCCGAGGAAACCATCTTAGGGTCATCAATATCTGGTTCTCCCGAGCGGACGCCGAAGCAATCGGACTCATCATCTGCTCATCTTAGCGCGAACAAGTCCATACGCATCCCGCGTCCAGAGTTTGAGCTTGATTCAGAGCTGTCGGCCGTGTCGGACTGGGAAGTTGATGACGCAAGGATGATCGCAACGCGCCAATCAGTCAAAAAGCCGATCTCCCAAGAAGGTTCAAGCGGGATGTTCGAAACGCTCACCGACCCTCTAGCAGCGAGACGGCGCGAGCCTGGTGATTACGTCCGAACTTCTCTTCTGCTTTCAAGACCTTTCGACCGTTGGGTCACATGTAGAGTCTGTGACGACGACTTTGTGCAATCTGACTCTTATTTCACAAAGGCTGCCTGTCCGAGGTGTGAGAAACATAGCAAACTTTATGGCTATCAATGGCCTAAGACAGACAAAGAAGGGAAGCATGATAAAGAGGAAAGGGTACTGGACCATCGCACGGTGCATCGGTTCATCTATCCCGAAGAAGAACGTCGGATTAGAAAGAGAGATAGAGGGCTTAGTACCCCCGCTTCGGATGCAGACACGCCTGGGAGCGAGGCTACCGATCGGTCTCTCGAGAGGCGGTCACCAAGGAAGAAGAGACCCAGGTTCACAATGTGATCTTGGTGACCTTCCGAAGCATGGGGCCTTCCCTCCATACGTTTCCATCTCCACCGTGCAACTGTAATTTAGCGGGCCAGTGAGCGGGCGGCCCAAGGAGAGGCGTTATATGGTGAGAGCCCTGCATGGGTTGGCGTTTTGAACTGGCTTTAGGGCACGGGGTAGCGGCGTCTGCTCTGCGGCATGTCTTGTTATTGTCCATAGGTGGAATCATATTTTGAGCATATATTCTTACATTCTGCTTCTTACGTCTTCCTGTGGCAAGCAAGATGATACAAGCTTCGCAGGTGCTACCACGACTGTACCTCCGGAAAGCAAAGCCGCTTAGCCTAGGGCTCACGCTTGGAAGCTGACCTCAGAAATCATAAATAAAGACGACAATTCTTTGATTTCAAGGCACAAAGTCGGCCCGACGAGTCATCGCGCATGTGATCAAACAACCAATGTCCACCTCGGACCAGCCCGAAACGCCGGAGATGCCTAATAGTCTATGGGTTGGGGTATCTTAAGTAGTAAACAACGTATCCTCCTGCGAATTGTCAGCAGATGCAGGGGCGGCGACAGATACGCAACACAAGCACGACAAACTCACCTCCCTCAAATATTCGCCAATATCTGCTTGCCTGAAGGTAGTGATACCGGTCGGCTCCAGCCTTCTCGCCTCCGCAGTAGATCTGGCAGTCACACCAAAGCCCTAGCAAGTGAATTTGGTAAGAAATACTGAGTGCGAAGTGGGATCCGTCCATGGACTTACCAACGGAGTGTCATCCATGCCGAGTACAACCACACCTTGGTGTTCGGGGCAATCTTCGCTCCATCGGCCCACATGAGCCTTCACTACGTTTCCCCCATACAGGAAGGGCATCTCTCCATTTGGCTTGATCCACACCTTGTAGCGGGCGTGAGGGGCGATGACGTCCAGAGCGGTGATGTGCAACCTGAACTTGCCGGTCTTGGTGAACTTGCCAAGGCAGGTGCCCAGAGACAGCAGGTTGTGCCGCGCAATGCTGGTGGCAAGGTTCGCGATGGAAAGGCGCACATAGTACACCCGTGACTGATGAAGGCGGAAGACATATCTATCCGAGGATGCCTCCCCGGAGGGCGCAATGAGGTGCGTGATGGAGCGGCCGGTGTAGTTGGCCAGCTTCGAGAACAGCGTCTGCGTCTCGGTCTCGGTGAGGGGACGCATTGCGGTTTGTGATCTTCCTCTCCGTCTCTTCTCTCTCTGTGTCTGTTTGCTGGATGTTGCTGTTGTACAGGGTCCCTCAGCAGGTTTCTAAGGATCCCTTCGAGGTCTTGTACGAATGAGATAAAAGATATCAAAAAGGAAAATAATTTTGTCGGGCATTTGCATCTTCCGACATGCCGACGTGATGCTGCTTTAAGGACACACGAAGCCTTGGCGCCGGGGAAATTTTGGCAGACTTGGAATTTCCGAGTCGGGGCATCTGCATCTGGCGAAAGTTGAGAATTCTAAGAAAAATAATAATAACTTCGTCCTTCTCCCCTTCTTGGCCCGCTGGCAACCTCGCTTCGACCGGCTGCATCCCTTCCATGAAAGGCCCCTCGGTGAAGAGACGGCGTCTGTCGCCTTTCGCAGGTGAAGATGGCCTGGACGCTACTCGCTGGTCAGACACATCGTCCGAGTTGGAGGAAGACAGTGTGCGGTCGAGTAGACGTGCCCATTGGGGTACGGAGCAAGCCTACGAGCAACGCCCGCGAAATGTGACAAAAAATGCTGCGGAAAGTACCAGGTTGCCTATAAAGACGGCGGAGGGCAGGTTGCAGCACCTGCAAGTTCCAGAAACCGTGCAACAGCAGGACGATGACAGCTTGACGGGTGCCGATGGGGACGAGACTGGCAGCGTCACGACGGACCATGATGAACAAATCACCAAGGCGCCCCAGGTCTCTACCAAACAGCAGATTGTTGAGGCAAAAGAGGAACTGGCAAGGATCGCAACGCTCATCAACGAAGATCCTGAGGAGCATGTGAGTTTCTTGGATTTGGCTTGTTGAAAACTGTCTGACGCCCTACTCAGGCCGGGTCTTTCAAAAGGCTCGCGGAGATTGCATCCTCCCCCAATATCACGGTGAAGAAGCTGGCCATTGCTACTCAGTCTGCCATATATCGCGATGTCATTCCCGGCTATCGGATCCGGCCCTTGTCGGAAGATGCTATGACTGAAAAGGTATCTAAAGATGTGAGGCGGCTCCGCCATTACGAGCAGTCCTTGGTTTCCGGCTATCAGCACTACGTCAAACAACTTGCCAGGTTGGCCAAAAGTAAAAAGGGAGACCAGTCACGGGAACCGCTGGGCTTGGAAGGTGTGGCCATTTCCTGTGTCTGTGCGCTGCTTATAGCAGTGCCGCACTTTAACTTCCGCAACGATCTTATCAAGATCCTCGTTGATAAGTTGAGCACCAAGCAGGTGGATGAGAATTTCGTCAAATGCAGAGATACCATTGAGCAGATCTTCCGCAACGATGAAGATGGCGCGGTATCACTGGAAGCAGTCACACAGCTCACGAGGATGATGAAAGCCCGGGATTACCGGATAGATGAAAGCGTATTGGATACCTTTTTGCATCTACGGCTGCTCTCAGAATATTCTCATAAAGCATCGCGGGACAAGACCGACAAACCGGCGGAAGGCGAGCAATCGTATGGTAAAAAGCCAAAGCAGAAGGAATTCAGGACAAAGCGGCAAAGGAAATTAGACAAGGAGCGCAAGGTAGTGGAAAAGGAAATGAAGGAAGCAGACGCGTCTGTGAGCCATGAAGAGCGTGACAGAATGCAGGGCGAAACTCTAAAGCTCGTGTTTGTGACATACTTTCGAATTCTGAAAGCTCGGATTCCAACTTTGATGGGTGCAGTGCTCGAAGGCCTTGCAAAATACGCTCACCTGATCAATCAGGACTTCTTCGGCGACCTTCTTGAGGTGCTTCGAGATTTGATAGGGCGTGCTGACAGCGCCGCAATCGAAGATTTGGACGAGAGCAGCATTCAGTCCGGGCGCAATGCTACACGGGAGTCTCTCCTTTGCATCAGTACGGCTTTCGCTTTGCTTGAAGGGCAAGATGTCAGCTCCGCTGCCTCCACACTGCATCTGGATCTTAACTTCTTCATCACGCACTTATACTCGACGTTACACTCTCTGGCCTTGAGTCCTGACATTGAACTGAGCGCCAAGTCTTTGCATCTCCCTGATCCAGACGGTTCCCGCCCGGATGAGCGACGGAATGTTAACAGAGTCAATGTTCAGACAACCATTGTACTTCTTCTCCGCTGCCTCTCGTCTGTGCTGCTGCCGGCGAAGTCGGTTCGGGCCGTGCCTCCTGTACGACTTGCGGCCTTCACCAAACAGATCCTCACTTCCTCCCTACAGCTGCCGGAAAAGTCGTGTCTTGCCACGCTTGGGGTCCTGAACCGTGTCTCGAAAGTGCACGGCAGAAGGTTGTCGGCTTTGTGGTTCACGGAGGAAAGGAAAGGAGATGGCGTGTTCGATCCCTTAAGACGGGACCTTGAGGGCAGCAACCCGTTCGTAACCACTGTCTGGGAAGGAGAGATTCTGAGGAAGCATTTTTCTCCACAGGTGCGGGAGAGTATCACTTCTTTGGAGGGGGTGATAACGCAAGCTAGATAGAGTACGTCCCTATCTGCATATCTAACCGTTTGCGACCGCCGCCATCATTTTCCTCCCATCGTTATCTTACATTGATTGGATTCACATCCGTTGTATTACAAGTTCCCGTGCAGGCAGCTTGAGATTATTGCCGCTTGGCTCCCCTGGCCGCAACATCCTCTACCTCTAGCGGCCGATCCATCAATTTACTTTTAAGCTGCACCAACTTCAACTCGCCGGCCGGGCCACCGAACGTAATTCCCCCGGCCCCAAGATCGTCGTCGCCAACTTTGGACAGTGCCTGAACACCTCTTCTGATGTAACTTACTATTTGTGCCAAGGCGACAAAGTCGACGTCTTCTGCCGCCTTGAAGATATTCCTCCACACCGCCGTCGCCAGGACGGCGTCCCCCTTGATCAGGCCCTCGTCGTACGCGGCTAGCACGCCGCGCCACTGTACAAAAAGGTCTTTGAGGTACTTGTTCCGCACACTCCGGGCAGCTATGTTGTGGTTCGAGACCATTCGTCCTTCAGCGTCCGTGAAGAAGTGGTCTAGGAGGTTTTGGTTCCACGTCCGCACGAACTGCGGGGGAAGCATACGGAACCGAACCGTGAGCAGGTACATGTGCAGAAAAGTGATTTGCGCCCAGGTGTTGAAGGTCGGCGTCAGCTTGAGCTCTAGTAACACCATGGTCAGCTCGGTCTGGTGATGCAGAACTCTTTCTGTCTCAGGTTGGGAGAGGGAGAGCGGACCTTCGTACCACCATCCTTCACCAACGCCTACATCCTCTGCTTGGTCATTGGTCGGCACCTTTGCGCCTTTCTGGCCGGCCTGCGGTATGGCATAATGTGCCTGACGCGCACACTCCCTGTACAGCGTCTCGGTGCCTCCGTAAGCCACGTACGTCTCTGCCGTTCGGCTGGCGCGGGAGCGGAGCTGTCTCGCGAGATAGGTGGATGTCGCTTCTGCCGGTGCTCTGGCAGTTTCTGGTGAAGCCACAGTCGGTTGAGGTGATGGCGAGCTGCTGTAGAAAGCGACCGGCGAGGTAATTTTCGAACAAGGGCGCTGCTGGTGTGTTTTCCTCGTCGGCATCTGGCACCTGACATGCTGGGGGACGATTCTGCCGCATGATGGCAATGGACGCGCGCAAGTTGCAGCAACGGCCCTGGTGGCCATTGTTGGCTAGTATCGAGGTCTGACCAGCGGAAGGATTTGTCAAAAGCCCCTGAAGTTAGAAGATAGAAGGTCGCGCAGAGACTATTAGGTTCAATGTCAATGTCATGGCCAAGGATCGTACGAATTATCCAGGAGAATCCCGGAAGTCTCGAAATCATCAAGCCTAACCTTAGCTTAGCTGCTCTAGCGTACAGTACCTTACGAATTATCCATCTTATCTTATCTGCCGAGTACTGCTGTGGAGATCGCCGCTAGAGTAACAGTGCAACATCTCGAGCATCACGACCACTGCTGCGGCATTATTAGGAATAAATGGTCACCGGTAGGGGAAGGTAGGGAAGAGACAGGCTAGTTGTTTAAGGTAGGCAGCAACCTCCAAGATAAGCTTCAGGTATATTCTGGATACCTGAGCGATCTGCATTTGACCGTCTCAACGACATTGTCTGCGTCTACATAGGACCGCCTCCAGACAATCCTCTCTATACATATCTTTACCACTGCTCACCTACCACCATGAAAGCTGCGTCGTATCGCCTCAAGAGCTCTACCTAGGACAGTATACCGTCAGGGTGTGTGGATAGTCTTGCCGAAACAAACGTCTATATCACCGTAGCAACCTAAATAGGGTTGTACTGCTCAATCATTTGCTGGGCTGACCTTCCCCAAAGTGCGCCTGCTCCCGAACCACTATGCCCAAGAAGCCAACACGACCGTGTAGGCTCCTGATGTTTTCGATGGCAAAGTCCTGCCGCTCGACTCCTCTGTTGTGGCGAGCGGCGTCTGGTTGACCTCACCCGATTTACGAAGAGGAAATCCCACCACATCCGGGAGAGGGGCATAATTGACCGCGCGCGTGCCATATGCTTCAAACACAAGAAAATCGCTGGCGTTTTCTCTGCTACGGCGGCTGGGCTGCCTTCCGCTTGGCGGCACTAGAACACCAACCCCGCCTCATAGATTGCAAGGCCGGCCCCAAGCATGGCGCCGATGCAAATATTGGCTCCAGAGTCCGATCCGGTCCAGAAGGCCGACGTGAAGTTGTACAGCTGGGAGACGATCCAGAAACCGCAGATGCCATTCCATTATTGACACTTTCCGCTGGAGTTGATCGGCTGACGCAGTTGCTGCATAAGTACGACTATCTGCAACGGTCGAAGCCACCCTCGACAGTACTCTGTTACCACGTAAAGCTATCCCCACCGAATGAGCGGATCATCGTAGTGAACCGTCTAGTATCGAGGCCCTTCAGCAGCTGCAAAATGCGGTGGATGCTTCCCGAGACCTCGCTATGTTGCGTTTTCGCCAAGAACTTTGCCGCAGAAAAGGTATAGCAACATTTCGAAACGAAGCGTCGTACAGATAGCTTGCGTCTAGCAAAGGAGCTAAATAGGAATCATTAAGGCCTGGCGCACTCTCGGACGATAGACGTCTCCGCTGTATGCTCACATCGTACAATGAAAGGTGTAGAGCGAAAGTGCAGCTTCATGTTAGCGTCGCCGTCTCTACTGATCTCTGAACGACGGGGAGTAGCTCCGAAAGCCTATTTGCATCTCGCATCAAAGCGGGGATGTCTTCTCTGGTGATTGACAATCTCTGCATAACATGTCAGTGTACACAGTCCGACAAGCTACAAGGGGATCATACTCGTTTCACCGTATCAAATGCCTCTTCGCGGGCGGCATACTCCCGGATGACTTCTCCCGTCGAGAACTCAATGAATACTCGTGTATCCCGAATCCTGAACATGACACCATCCAGCCGCAAGAAGAAGCGCGAAAGCAGAAGCAGACGGTCGGGCATTACCCTTATCCTGCAAGATAACATGGCCACCCCGTTATCTGCTAATTCGTCTTCGTATAGCATCACTTCGTTATAGTAGAGAATGGGGTCAGGCTTGCGCAGGAGGTCCAACGGAATTGCCTTTTCCGAAGGTCGGAATTTGGGTGATTGTGGACCTAGCGTTCCCTTGTAGTCGGTGGTGTAAGACCAGTCAAACGGCCGGACGATTTCTTTGATCCCCTCGTGGACCCTTTCTCTACTCATGATGTCAGCATCCAGCATTAGTTGAAGGACATGGATATTGTCGCTACCTAGTCTTCTGCCACTCCTTTGAATAGGCCACCTGTAGCATGGCCTGGCCCGTCTTATCCACCCTGTCAAGAGCATCGTAGGCATTGAACTCGATGGACCAGCCGCTGGCAGGGTGGGAGATCGACAGCAAGTTATCACCAAAAATCATCTCGGGCGGGGCGATGCCCAGCCGCGACGACATTTCAGATATTGGACCGGCTTTGAGAATGGGCAGCTTCCGCGCACGAATGATGTAGCCTCTTTGCGATACCGACGACTCGGAGTCTGGGTCTTCTGATGGTGCGACCATGATGGCAGGCAGACTCTGATGCAGTTTTCTCGGCCTGCGGTTGAGGCGATATGAATAGCCGCCCTGCCTGTTACCTTACCCAGCGGATATCTGGGGGTTGACTGGGGGTACAGAGTTTAATGGCTTTCGTAAGGTACCTTACGAATAGGTGCAGGTGGGTAGGAACTTTTAAGCTTAATGTTTAAGCTTAACCGTATGGGCCGATAGTCGCTGCTGTTGGTACGAGCGAGTACTCTCCCGGAGACAGCCATGACGGGGCTCAGTTGGGTATTTTACCTTAGGCATATGGTACACAGTATCACTCCGCTTGTATCTACGATGTAATCCGATTCATGGCTCCTACGTTGCCTTACCTTCCAGGTCGTTTTCCCATGGCGTGGTGGCTTTAACGCCATGCAAGCGCCTTACAGTAGCAGTACCTCACCTTGCCCTATTCTTAGTATGACATGATCACCAAGGCGGAAAACGTAAGATTGATGTAAGATTACCTCTTCACCGCAAAGAGCGAGCGATGTACCGGTATGCATAAATAATGTGCCGTACGCTGCCAGGGTCTTTGACTCCAATTCCCCAGTTGAATGTCGTTGCGGGTGTGTGTGTTTTGACCTGTCTAAGGTACCTAGGTACCGGTAGGGTCCTTAGCGCCGTTGCCATTGTTTACCTTACTCCTACTCCAACTCGATAGCGGCCCGTCCACTCTCACTCAGAGTTTCACCCTCGTATTTACCTTCACCCAAACCTCCTGAGAATTCACTGTGCTACGCCAATACTATAATCCAAACCCCTCATCCAAAGAAGCTTTTTCCCCTGCGGACAGACCCCCTTTCCAGGGACAGTTGTGCGCGAGATGGCCTCCCGCACCTTGGAGGCTCGATTCGAGCGCATGTCTGTGAACGAGGAAAATGAACCTGTAAACAGTGCATATCCGAAATCAAAGGTGCCATTCAAGTCCCAATAATTGAGCCGGTGGATTTATTGACGGAGCTTCCAGGGTTCGCTCTCCACGGCCATGTCCATTGCCGGCCTGGGCTCGAATAGAGAGCTAACATCGAATCCTAATCGCTCGAATCTTCTCAAGATGACATTGCAGGCCGCCAGCCAATCCAACACAACCAGCAATACCACTCTTACACAGGCCGCTGGCCATGCAACAGTCACTGTTCCTTCCCAGGCCGCTCACCTGCGAGCCTCCAACATGCCTCCTCCATCATCTCCGCCAAAGAAAAGTGGTAACACGGCCACGGCCTCGTCGTCACGGAGTTCTGATGAGGCATCAGCGCAACGCCTGTCCAACCCTCTATACCCGCAACCGGCTGCAGCAAAGAAGTTCCACCTTGGCATGTTCGAAATTGGTAGACCATTGGGGAAGGGCAAGTTCGGCAGGGTATACCTGGCTAAGGAACGGAGCTCTGGCTTCGTATGTGCGCTCAAGGTGTTGCACAAGAGCGAGCTGCAACAAGGCAAAGTTGAAAAGCAGTTGCGCCGTGAAATCGAGATCCAGAGTAACCTACGCCACCCGAATATTTTAAGACTCTATGGGCATTTCCACGATGCAAAACGAGTTTTCCTCATTCTGGAATTCGCCGGGAAAGGTGAGCTCTACAAGCACCTGAGACGGGAGAACCGCTTCCCGGAATGGAAGGCAGCCCAGTATATTGCGCAGATGGCGGCCGCATTAAAATATTTGCATAAGAAGCATGTGATGCATCGCGATATCAAGCCCGAAAACATCCTTGTCGGCATTCATGGGGAGATAAAAATATCAGACTTCGGTTGGAGCGTCCATGCGCCCAACAACCGCAGGAATACCATGTGCGGTACTCTTGATTATTTGCCGCCGGAGATGATCAAGCCTGGGAGCCAGGATAACTACTACAGCAAAGCGGTGGACCTTTGGAGTTTAGGGGTGCTTACTTACGAATTCCTCGTTGGGGAGGCTCCTTTTGAGGATACGCCAGTCATGACCCAGAGAAGGATTGCTAGAGGCGAGATGACAGTCCCTAGCTTCGTGAGCCCCGAAGCAAAAGACCTTATTCATAAGGTGCACAGCCCTCTCCCGTTCCGATACTGTCACGCTAACGATGATCTAGTTGCTGGTCCTTGACCCGGAGAAGCGTATATCATTAGACGAAGTCCAACAACATCCTTGGATTGTTAAGTATTGCGTGAAAGGGGAGCGAGCATTCAAAAGGAGCTCGGGCGGCTCATGAGCTTGGAGCTCTTCAGAACTCCTCAGAAAACCGTCGTGGGCAGGCGAAGGTTTATTCACTGATTGCTACGTCATTGCTGGTGTCTGGAGTAATATGGTGCAGTACCAATACAGGAGTCGAATTGTGTATTATGCCTTGGACGCCGGACGCGCTTGTTATGCTAGTTATGATAAACTCCAAACTTGATCAAAAATTCCTGATCCGTGTCCAATTAGCATGGTGTAACCAGCGGGATTCAGGTCAAGGAGAATATACATACATCGATAAATTTCATCGAAGGGGCGGGTATCTGTGAAGCAGGAATCCCACACTTCATTGACGACTTGTGCCGCATGCACATCATCCCTACATGCAGGTCGTCCCATGACCGAGAGCACAGCGCGCCGCCGTACGCATTCTTGGTGTTGCTGGGTCAGCTTCCACTGGCCCCTGGTCAAGAACTCGCGCATGAATCGACATTCGCCACTCAGGCTGGATGCCCGTATCTGGGGGCAATTTAGTTGGTGATGCGTAGGCTGAGCGGCATGAAGCGTACCTCACTACAGGCAGCATGTCGCAGGTCCGCCCAGTCCACTTTGAAGCGGAGGTGATCGTACGCGTGCACCATCTCATGAGCCAGGGTATCCTCCAGATGTCCGCGATTGCGCATCTCGTTGGCACATATCAGTATGCCGTGGTCGGGGGAGAAGCCTCCGGCCTGTCGCCGGTCGCAACGTCTACAACGCACATTCTCGTTGTTGAGGTCGCCGTGCAGTTGCCGGATATTAGAGCGCATGAAGCGAATGATGGGGCCTGGGAGTGGTACCAGCTCAGCGCTGTTGGCCGGGGATGATGACTGTAGGGATCCACATACTGTATTGTAGGAGGTAGTCCCGATACTCTTCACATCGCTTGCAGTCGGCTTCTTCATTCCGGAGATCGCGTGTACGCCGGTATTGCTCTCGACCTTCATCGGTCATGCGGCCCATCAACAGGGAGAAGACGTTGCGCCATCGCGTGAAGGCATCGTCGCCGGGCTTGAAGCCAGTATCTTTGTCCGCATCTTTTGCTATCGGGGCCGCACTGCCCGTCGATGTATCGTCGGGCTGGCCCATCGCTGAATGTAAAGGGTGTACCGGTGCAGACCTCACTTCATTACCCCACGGTTGATATTCTGGATTTCATGATCTCATCGTGCTGCGCGAGAGCAAGATCATTTCAGCTCGATCAGGTCGGGCTCTTTCCGTTGATTGACTCGATTCGTCGAATATTAATGTCAAGGCGGTGAGCACTTCAATTGTCTCAATGGACAAATTCTGCCGTATATATCATTATTTGACCCGAAGGGCGCGGTCCCAGTCACCATCATTTCATTCAAGCCTCTTTCAAGGTAGTCGGTCCACTTGATTCGAATGCCTCGAGTAGTGGAACGCTGCGTGCGCTTTGTATGACATTCGCATGCTGCAAATGAAGATATGAATCGTCTTGTCGTGTCTTGCCGCCCTCTCGCCATATCAAATCGTCCTAAGCAATCATGAGAAAGCACCTGACCATTGTCATCAAGCTTGGTAGGCATTGCCCGCCTCCTTCCCCTTTTCTCATAACGTCTGGCTCATGGATGTTGTTCTTTAGGGACCAGCTCCATTGTTGACGAAAAGACCCATGAACCATTGCTGTCCATTCTCTCTCTGATCGTCGAGACGGCCGTCAAACTTCGTAAAGATGGCCACAAGGTTGTCATTGTCTCCTCCGGAGCCATTGGAGTCGGCCTCCGCAGAATGGACATGGATCGGCGTCCCAAACACCTGCCAAAGGTTCAGGTATGAGGGCACATCTATTCTGGGACTAGACTACCGTAGCTAACACTCCTGGCCGCGATAAGGGCCTGGCAGCTATCGGCCAGTGTAGGCTTATGAGTCTCTGGGACAGCTTGTTCGGGCACCTAGGTCAAACTGTGGCTCAGGTCCTACTGACCCGGAATGACATTGCAGACGTACGTAACAATAGTCTTCCCGATCTACCCGCGCAAGACCTGACCAGAAGTGGCAGCGTACTCAATATCTCAATGCCCAAAATACTTTCAATGCCCTGCTCGACTATGGCGTGATACCCATAGTCAATGAGAATGATACGTTGGCGGTCACAGTAAGTTCCACTATGCTACGTCTCGGTCGATCTATAACTAAAGTGCTAGGAAATCAAATTCGGTGATAATGACACACTTTCAGCCATCACCGCTGCTATGGTGCAAGCTGATTTCTTGTTCTTGATGACTGACGTCGATTGTCTGTACGACAAGAACCCCAGAGCTCACCCAGACGCTCAGGCTATAGAGGTAGTTGAAGACATTTCTACTCTCGCCGCAGACGTCTCCACGGCTGGCTCGAACCTAGGTACAGGGGGTATGTCAACGAAGATAGTTGCCGCACGTCTGGCAACCTCAGCTGGAGTGACGACCGTCATAACGCGCTCATCGAACCCTGGTAACATTGCCAATATCGTTAGATATGTCCAGGCGACCAGACAATTGGAAAGTTCATCGCCGTCCATGCCTTCCACTCCCTCGGAAGGTCCGCTCACAGCATCTGTATCTTCTTTGAGTCTCGAAACCGTGGCCAAGCCGCCGCTTCATACCCGATTCGTGCCCGATCCACATCCTATCCGGGACCGCTACTTTTGGCTTCTCCATGGCCTGGCGCCGCATGGGACCTTGCTCATTGACGAAGGTGCTCATCGTGCATTGACGGACAAAGCTGGCCTCTTGCCGGTGGGAGTGGTAGACGTTGAGGGCCATTTCGCCCAACAGGAAGCGGTCAGATTGGTGGTTGTCAGGCGATCCCCGGCCTCCGGAGAGGTAGCTCATGTTCGAGAAGAAGTTGGGCGGGCGCTAGTCAACTATTCTGCAACGGAGATTAGTAGAATCAAAGGACTCAAGAGTACCGAGATTGAGAAGGTACTGGGGTATGCCGACTCCGAATATGTTGCGCTCCGCGAAAACATATCCTTCTTCAAAAGGGAGAAGCCAACGAGGTCTACCACTCCCGCCTTGCAACCTGGCGCGGAAGACAGTGTGGCTGATAGCTAGGGCAGTCCAGGGTCTCATCTCTGTCGATCCGGGATAGAAGATTTGGTGTGGGAGTCAGCCTACACATTAAGGCTTGAACGTATTGATGAGATGAGCATGCACTGCTAGAGGAGCGATCAATTAGCGATTCCTGCATCTTCAGGTGTATGCAACGCTCACGGGCCCCTCATATGATCTTTTTGATGGGAGCAAATGGAAACCAAAGCCATTTATTAAGGGAGATTATCGAGGAACATTGCATAAGAAGGTCCAGGTGGTCCCGCGGCACCTGGATTTCTTTTGAAAAAGGAAGACGTGACTCCACAGGTCTCCAGAGACCAAGGTCTATTGTATATGTGCGCTCCGCAGGCATCTTTTGCACGGTCCAACCTTAGATGGGTCAGATAGTACAGAAATGGTCGAGGTTGCCTATGATCAGAACTGCAGTCCAATCTAAACCTCGTGCAGCCGTCTTTAGCAGCGATGTCGACCGTCCTCCCAGGTGGTCACAGTATCTGGGTGCACACCTATACGCAGTCGGTCCTCTTGAGATGCAACGGCAGTGTGCTCAAGCAAATACATTCGTAAGAGACCGACACAATTCTCATCGACATTCTGGCTGTTTTCCAATACATGCTCTAGCAACACCCTGAGAGTTGTCAGTAGACCTCCGTCTTCTCCTCTGCGAAACCCAGCTGCAGCATTGCTCGATTCTAAGCATGGCTGGTTTCGTCCTCGGCGGCATCGAGATTGGGGACTTGAGAGGTCGGACTTCTGACACCAGCTTCACGCGCAAGGTCATCCGTCGACGTCTTCGCGTTCCTGTCTCCCGAGTCAGTCCTTACTCCCTGCCCGCCGCACTGAGAGAAGCAGATCGGCTCCATCAGCTTCATACGCAAGATGAGCAAGTCCAAAATGTGGAGCTTGTCTGCATGGTCGAGCCGTCGAAACATGCGGTAAGTCACTCTCCTGGAGTTTCAGGTCCAATGCTAAGCAGCAGTAGAAGAAGATCGTGACCAGAACCGAGTTTGTGACACATTTCGAAGATCTGGGCTGTCCGGGAGTGGGTTTCTTGTCACCACTTGGCCAGCGGAACTGGTACAATGTCTACGAAGACCGGATGGATTGTCACGTTAATCCGGCCGATCTCATGAATGAAGCGGTACGTCGTGCACATCCCCATGCCTGGAACAGGACAGTCCGCTGACGTTGTCTTCGTCCAGATCAAGACCTCAAAGTCCTGTACAGATCGAGCCACAGACAGACAAGATAACCTTGAGTGCAGGATGGGTGGCCACGTCCAGATCAACAACTCAAAGTCCCATATGGCTCCAGCCACAGACAGACAAGATAAGCCTGAAAGGAGGATGGGTGGCGGCATGCAACGGAAACAACAGGGAAAAGATTCCGCGTTGTTGTACATACGTTGATACGGTCACCATGTTGTGTGAGCTTCAGGATATTTCTGATGATGATGCGGCGTCAGCCCCGACCAGGCTACCTACTCTGTCTTAGTATTCGGGGAATGGCCTTTGACGAGGGTCATAGGCATCAATAGCTCAGTCTCAACAGCATGGTGCTGGGTAAAGAGTCAATATTTGACATCAAGTCTATTGACCTGCGGCTCCTAGGGTCCTGTAATTTTGTATTAAGCCAATCACTACGTGACAACGGTAATCAGCTCCTGCCATCCAACCTATCCTCCAGGTCGTAGAAATCGTCGATGGCTATTTCCTCATTGCAACAAAGCCCCTGTAACGCCACGGCATCCTTAGCCAAATCCCTAATCAACCTTTTCCGAATTTCACATCAACATCCTTTGCAAGGTGAAGCCCATACGTAGGTCGGTCCTTCGCGGGTTCCGACATGGTGAAAGAAAACAAAGTGCCTTATCTAGCATCCCTAGGACTGCTACTGCTGGCAGTGATTTCCTCGAAATCCAGTTCCCAACTGTCCACTTCCTTGAACTTTTGCGCCTGGGTTTTGAGTTCCTGCAATCCCCGGTAGTCTACGGCCGGTCCCTTCCTCTTTTGTCCCGTGGTCTCTTCCACCATCAGGTCAAGATCGTCAGCTTCCTCATACGGAACACCTTCTTCGTTCTCCTTATCGGACAATCGGCGGCGATGTTCATAAGTCTTCACTGGCATCTTAGTAGGGTGTTCGGCATTGTTCCGCCTAGCTTTAACAGCGGTCTGCTTGCCGGTTGCGCCTCTCTTGACGGGCAATCGCCGCCCACGCTGCTTAGCCCCTGGTCTTGATGTCCCATAGCTTAACTCGTCATCGTCTGTGCCTAACACATCTGATTCTTCACCGTCCGTGATGGGGATGTCAAATCCATCTTGATCCACTCCACCCCGCTGGGTACGATGACGACGTCGAGGGAGTAGGTCTTGCAAAGCTGCCGTCGACAAAGCCCGGTCTTTCCTTGCCTTTGTAGTGGTTCGTTGCCTTGGGCCAGACAATGCTGCAGGATGTGCGGTTAAGTGGTCCGCTGCGTGCGAGCCATCAGCGTTGGTCCCAGCATTGCCCTGCAGAGGGCTGCTGCTTTGGGGTGGTGCCATGGTTCCACTAGGTACGTCTGGCGTATGTTCTCGATGTGATCGGCGAGAGCCTTGCGAATGCCCTGGTACATGATGCGGAAGGCTCTGTCCATCAGAGGGTGACGTCTGCCCGAGAGAGTCGACTGAGGCCGCAATGGGTGGTGGTGGAGAAGAAGGAAGATCGCCTCCCGATGCAGAAATAGCCGCCAATCCTGGGGAAACCAGTCCCAAAAGGGCCTGAGAAGAAGACGTTGACAGCGGGATCCCGACCTGTGCATCAGATGTCGTCTTTGAGGCTTGCAATGGCGTGGACTCGTCTTCCGGGCTGAAGCCATCCATATCCTCGTCATCTTCAGGGTTCGAAAGGTCTCCAGCCTGGTCTAGCTTCACCATGCGAAGGATACTAGGCTGCCGCGGGCGCCGCTTGAATTTGCCTATGGCCAGGACCGAGCTCTCGACGGCCGGTGTGCCGTGTGCCCTCAAGCCAACCTCTGGGCTGGATTCTTCTTGTGAGCTTTCCGCTGACGTGTTACGCGTCGGTCCAGGAGCAGATTCCAGCGCCGATGTAGTGTCATGGTTGGGGATTGGAGCTACGCCATGATGCTCCATGTCGGCCTCCTCCTTTCTCTTCTTTAGCCTTTCAATGGCCGCGGCGCGATCTGCGTCCCTCGCAATCCTCGAGAGTTCGGCGTTCTGGCTGGATCTGCCTCGGATCCGATGCGCATCCTTGACATCGCCATCCCCAAGGCCCCCGGTCATGGTCGTGTCCACCTCGTCATCGACCCTTCGCCTCTTCAAGCGTCTACTGGTCGTAACAAAGCCATCGCTGTCGTCACTGACGTTCTCGACGCGCTCGGCGACGGCGCGCGTAGGGTTGCGCCGGGGCGGGTCAGGGTTGAAAGTGCTGTGTGAGTTTGCGACGCGTCTAGGCTGACTGGCCGTCGCGACTTTGGTGCGCTTCGGGCGGGGCATAGCGCCGAGGGTGACAAAGTGGGAGTGAGGTGATAAGAATGAGAAAGCTGAGGATCAGAATAAGTCAAAGTCGAGGCACGATATGACGATGATGACGCTGGCTAGCGAGTCATGGCATGGCAGCTGGGAGGAGTTTGTAGGTAAGATGTCTTGTGTATATGATGATGTGTGTGTGCGCGTGTGGTTGAGTGGACGGGGTGGTAGAATGAATAAGCTACGAGCTAAAGGCAGGTACCGTACACTTAAGTACCGTACAAATACGAAGTAAGGTATTAAGTACTTCAATGATAGGTAGCTCGTGCATACTCCCTACACCGACCTTACAGAAGCTATCCACAGCTACTCCGCAGCCGTCTTTCCTTCTTGCCATCCCTGCCGCTCCTTCTCATCGAGGATTGCAGTGCCATTCTGATTAATTGGCATCGGCCATCACGTTCGCTCCCTGCGGTTTGACAATCCATCTACTCTACTCGGTTGCGCCCAGCCGAGGCCCACGCTCGTTTATCGTCGTCGAGAACGACAGGAATCGCACAGTGCACATCCAGCGTCATGGATGAGCCAGAAGTACAGATCACTCCCCACACCTCGTCTACTACCGATGTCGCCGGCGCCGATGTTGAAATGTCGGGCGCAGAACCGCCTGAAGCCGTAGAGGCCGGCAATGGCGCGGACAATGGCGCAGACAATCGGGCGCAGAATGATAATGGCACAGCGGAGGAAGCAGTCCCAGCGAAGCCCTCCTTCATTGAGTGCGTTGCCCTTTCCGAAAACAGTCGCCTGTCACCCCTCCATCACTCAGACCACTCACGCTTCAATGTATAGTTATCTGAAGAGTCCAATGGTGGAAATAGTCGTTGGCGCTGGAGGTGAAGAAATCCTGCTGCGAGCTCACCAGGCTCTGCTGGTCCAGAGCCCCTTCTTCGCCGAAGCCTGCAGTCGCTTTTCCGACGAAGCAACGGTCAGCGCGTGCGGGCAACGATTGCGGCCGTCATCTACTGACATGGCATAGAAGCGGCGGATCGAGCTTGCAGATGAGAGCTTGGATGCCGTCGGTTGCTTCCTTCAATTCCTGTACACGGGCGAATACTTCCCACGCAAACTGGACGATGCAAACGCACTGGAGCCTGATCCATCTGTCCCTGCGGTGGACGAGACAGGAGACCAACTTCTGAAGCATGCAAGGGTATACACTTTGGCGGATAAGTTGGGGGTACCTGTAGGTTCCCCAGCCTTGTGTAGCCTGGACGAGAGCGGTACCCGTGATTCTAACCTGCCATCAGGAACTCAAGACGCTTGCTCACTCGAAGATACATCGCATCAATACCCATGCTCGGGCGGAGATCGCCTACGCACGTTACGTCTACGCGAATACGCCGCGCGAAGACACCACCATACGGAAGCCGGTCGCCGCGTTCTGGGCCCACCGGTCGCACGTGCTGCGGCATGATGCAGAAGACGAATTCAAAAAGTTGTGTTTGGAATATCCCCAATTCGGATTCGACGTCCTTAGTCTGGTATTGGACGCGAGGGAGAAGGGACGGAGAGAAGACAAGGAGCAAGGCGGGGAAAAGAGCGCCCGCAAGCGAGCAAGGACCAGTCTAGCATGATGGTCGTCGATCTGTGATATAGCCATCACCAATTCGATACAATTCTGATAGGATAGTTCGGCTTGGGGCGCTCTGAACAGCAAGTGAGCTGGTAATACCAGAAACTTGGAACGGCTGCATTTGCTGGAATGAGCTAGAGTTGTCATGTATAACATTAAAAGCTTGAAAGATATCACCGAGATAAACATAGCTATCCGTTGATGAGGCTTTCCACCTCCTCTGCCTCCTTGACAGTTGGTGTGAGATTCTCATAACCGTCCTTTGTGATCAACACATCGTCTTTGCCAGTCAGCATGGAAGGGCCGGTGGTTTGGGAACCAGAGCATACCTTCTATCCTGACCCCGCCAACCGACCAGTACTTGTTCAAGATACTTGGATCAATGTACTTTGAATGCTTTGGGTCCTGCAGATATGGCTCGATGATGAATCGGCAGAAGTATATCTGGTCAAGTTAAGAGGGGAATAGCTGCTGGACCGGAGTGCTCGACTTACACCCGGTTCCACTGTAATTATCGATCCCGCTGGCAGACCTCCCCTCACACGGAGGTACCTGAACATGGGGTCTTTATCTGCATAATTTGCATGTCCGCCTGTGTCGTGCGTGTCCATGCCCAGATAGTGCCCGAGCCCATGGGGAAAGAAGGCCACGCTTGTCCTGTCCTCAAAAATGGCCTTGGCTGAGCCTTTCAATATGCCCACCTGGAGTAGGCCGTCAATTGCAACTTTATGAGCGTGTTCATGGACCGCATCCCATATGACATCTTCCTTGAGCATGGCCAGACATTCGTTCTGCATCCTGAGTACGATGTTATAGATCTGTCTGCTCTCGGAGCTGAACTTGCCATTGATGGGAAACGTTCGCGTGATGTCAGCCGCATAGCAGTTGTACTCCGCCCCAGCATCCACAAGCAAGTTCAATCTCCCCTCAAGCGGTTCGTAGTTTTTGACGTAATGCAGAGTGGCCGCATTCGTTCCCGATGCCAGAATTGAGTGATAGGCTTGCTCGCGGCACCCGTTGGCAATGCACTGCTGCAGGAACAGGGCCTCCAGCTCGCGTTCGTTGGTTGCATGTTTTGCCGCCTTCATGACAGCATGGTGTGCGATTGTTGATATCTGGTTGGCTTTCTTGGTCAGGGCGATCTCGTAATCGTCCTTCACCACCCGGCGCTCTTCGATAGCTTCTTTGACCAAAAGGAACTCGGTGTTGTCAAATGGTAAAAAGGTAACGTTGTCTGAAACTTGATCCTTGATCGCGAAGACGGTCTGTTTGGCGCACTCGGCGCTTGCAAGGTACGCATTGATTTCCGTCGAGGGCCGGACATCATCGACGTCGAACAACTCTAGCGCCTCGGATGGGCTGAGCGGAAGGCCAGACCATATCACCTCGTCTGGCCGTATGGGAGGAATGAACAGTGTTAGCTTTTGTGTTGGGATATTATATGTTAGGTAGCAGTCCGGTAGAGCACAACCGGACAGGTAGTAAAAGTACCGCCGTTGTCTGGAAGAAGCGGTCAATCAGCTGGCCATGATGTCAAGCCAGGGTTCGGACTAGCTCACCTGAAAGGCTGCGCTTCGTCGTTATCCTCCTGAAGGCGCTCTTTCTGGCCTTCAAGATAGATGACTCCATCGACACTGGCGGCTTTGTTCTTCAAATATGCGACGACCCTTTCCGCATGGGCTTTGGCTGGGTATTTGCCAGCGAGCACTGATTCTACAGCATCCATTCTCGTAACCTTGCTTTGGGGAGGGAAAGCATCGAATGTCCGACGAGGGTGGTTGCTCGTCTTTGTGGGTGGGGTCTCGAGAGTTACAAGAGCGGAAGATCTGGTGAGTGAGGAGGCTTAGAGCTAGGGATGCTTTACTGCGCTCCCACGGCAAACCGGAACCACCAAGGATCAAGGAAACTGGGGGAAAGGTATAGATATACATATATTTTCAGCGAGGTCGCAATTCTATTGGGAAATGGATGCCTTGGTTCGCCATCTCCCACACCGAGTAGATACGCCAGGCCCAAATCGGCCCCTGTGTCGTTTTGAAGCATTCCTTCCTCTCCCAATGCTCTCAGTCGACGCCCACGAATTCCTCTTTACACTGACTCCACAACGCCATCAAAGGGATGAATGACACGCATTACTCTTAGTTTCTCAAGCCCGATCACTGAGTACTGCCAGGCTCCCCTGCACCTCCCCATGTCCACCTCAGGGGGTGTGATAAGGACAAGCCTAATCTTTCCACCGCGCCAGAAACTTCGCCATATCATCCGATGGCTGCGCTGCAGCCGACGCCTATTTACAAAAATTGAATAGTCAGTCTGCCGTGTCTAAAGCGAAATGCCGAAAGCGCACTCACCGTATTCTCCCTGCTAGATACGCTGTAAGTAGCACTCTGTGTGATTGTTGTCACTATGCTCGGTGTGGGCAGCCATGTCGTCGCTATACTGACGGAGCTTGTCGGGTATAACGGGGTGGCGGATTGGGCTGTTATCTTCGTCGGTGGCTGCGGCTGCATTGGGGCATAGCGCGTAAGGCCTGTTTGCAGGGTGTAGTCGACTGTGTATTCGGCGGCACCTCCGGCAGCGGTGTCGGTCCCGTCATTGACGTCGTTGACTGTATCCGGACCATCTGTGCCTGTCACAGTGCTGAGCCCCGTCTGGACATTTGCTGGGAAGACACCGGTCATGCCAGTCAATGTAAAGCGAGGCGAATAGTTAGTGACAGTCCCACCAACAGTGGCCACTGATATCATCTTCAAGAAGCTGCACAAAACATCGTCGATCAGCGGCATGTCCTGCGAATGGAGGTTGCAACAGGCGGTCTTACTATGCATTGGTGCCGGTGCCACCGATGTTGGCTTGGATTGTACCAGCAGCGCTATTTCCGGTCGTGAATGAGCCTTGTGTCACAAGGGCAGTGAGTTGAATCTAGACGGAAGAAGATGAATTGTTAGCCAACAGAACAGGAGATCAAGTGTCTCAGATCGCGGAATGGGCCTGTCGCTTACAAAGTTGCTGTCATCGTTCCCTCCCGCGCACAAGAATAGCTGGTAGGATAGAAGATCAGAGATTGACGGTGATGTCCCAGAATCTTCCCATTCAACGGTGATTGTCCCTCCACCAGTTAAAGTGGCACCAGCAGCCGGACTGGTGAACTTAACATCCGCCAGCACAAGATGTGACAGGGCTGCTACCAAAGCAAGCGACCACGCCAACATTGTCACGGAAGGTGTCTGCTCCGGATGTTCGCGGTCCGGTGATCACTGCGCAGCGGCCAGATGGTATGTATTTCGGCAGGCGGATGCAGTGGCGCCAGAGATGTCGCAATCTGGAAGGAGAAAGGGTGAAAGTCAGTGATGATGGCGAATTCGAGTCGGGAGCAAAGAGGGAGACGACTTGAACTTGTTTTAGAGTAGCCGATCGGGACGGTTGTAAAGGTAAGGTACGCAGCCAGTACACGACCGAGTAACGTAAGGTACCTTACACGTACGAAGAGATACAAATACAGATATCTACCTACCTTAGGTAAGGTACCTTAGGCTTCAAAGGGTGCGGATCAGCAGGGCGTCGTGTAAGGTAAGGTAAGTACAGCCTCGTTTAGTAAGATAAATGTAAGTTACAAATTGAAAACCGTGGCTGCAGGTGCTTTGGGCGCAGGTGTACGAGTACTTCGTACACTGTGTCCATATGAATTACCTGCAGTCCCCAAGCGTGGAATGCCAAGCTGTGAGGCGTATTCGTAATCTGCAACCTTCTGATCCGATAGGTTGTTGGGAGGCTATTTTAAGGCGCCCGCGAATGTTAAAGGTACCTTAAGGTACGGTCCCTGGTATTGATAGTAGTCTCTTACCTTACCTTACCTTACCTTACTGACACGATGATCATACAGGATAAGTGGATTTGCACACGTTCCGGGTTGCTTTCAGGCGTCGCTCAAGGCAGAAGCAATCTGCGACTTCCAATAGTAACTAACACCGTCTTCCTCGAATTGCTTACCATATATTCCATATCCAAGAGCTCATCCACGTGCGAAATGGCCAATTGAGGGAAGAAGATCCTCGTCCTATTGCATTCCACCAGCCGCCAACGCCCCCATGCTATCCCATATCCCTTGCCCTCTCAAAGAGATTGAACCCAAAAATTAGACAAAACACAGAACAAATACAAGTAGCAACCCGCTGAGTGCGCCTGATACGGAACATGACGCCAAGATATTGTGACACGGTCACCTCTGTTCTGCCTCCACATGTCTCCGGTGCCAGTGATGTGCATACGAAAACTCCCCTCATGCTTGCAGATATATTCGTCAAACAAATCATCCAGTCAGTTCCAACAGACATCCTAAGTCAAGCGCCCGCCGCAACGGCAGTAACTGACATTGTCCCGCCCGTCGCTTTCTCCTTCAAGGCAGGTAGCTTTGGTTGAAAATCCAACGGTCCGGTAGATGTGCGTGCTGCGTTACGCAGCGAGATGGCCTGCTCATGGAGCAGAGAGGCATCCACCTTCAGCTCGAAGCTACACAAGAAGCAAAAGCTTATCTCCAACCGACCCAACTCTTGCTCGGTAACGCCTCCTACTTTGGCAAAGCGTCGGTGAGGGTAACTGAAATCCTCCAACGCTTTCATCCCCACACGTAGACTGGCAAGGAGGAGCCGATGCGCGTTCCTGGCCGTTACCGGGATCAGCCTTTCCTGCACCGCCAGTCGGTGGAGATAGAGGCTAGCGGCCAAGTAGACTGCTGTCGACATTGGGCAATAGAGATGTAGTCGAAGCAGATAATCCTCCAGCGAAATGGGTGGTGGTTTCTTGGAGTAGAATTTGCGCGTAATGGCCCCATGCTGGACGGTCACTGGCTCCGCGTTAGCGCCGATCACGGTGATGCACTGATCGCGTGTCGACTCTGGGCTGCCCAACGGAGTCTTTCGAAGGGGAACGCTATCAACATGTTCTCCGGAGCTTGATGAGGACGGGGTGCGCGGTCGCGGTCCATCAGCACTCTGTCCCAGGTGGCTTCGGGAGATTTCTTCCTTTTCCGCTTGCAATGCTTTCAGGTTCGGAGTACTGGGATGACTGAGAGGAGGGGTCGGCGGCACGTCGCCCGTCATCCGAACCAGAGCGTCAATGCTGCGGCTGAGCATCCGCAAGGCCGCAAGAGGGGAAAGAGCGAAGATGTCGATGTCCGCATCATCTGGTATCGCTCCAGTATCGTCCGTCACCGCATGTTGCGGTTGAACTCCGGGGTCCGCGGCCGGATCTGGAGCGGAAGGCTGCTTGGGAGGTGTCCCTGGACAGTCCTGGCTCGTCAGCACCGGTAGCCCTGGAGACATGGCGAGGTGTAAAAGCTATAGACCACCCGATGGGCACTGCTGTCCTCGGGGAGGAGGGTGTGTCACGTTTTGACGCTGTTGCGGAGGTGGATGGTGGGCCAACGAGGGCGTTCTATAGGCTCTCGGTGGGGCAGGAGCATGGCCGTTAATTCCACATGGAACGAAGCGGATGCGAGCCCTGCTCGAGAACCGTTATTATGCAGATAGGTAGCTCACTGGAGGCTGACTGCTGTTCTGTGAAGAGTGAGCGAGAGGACGGGACGGAAGGCAGCGAAGAATATATCGGACAAAGTGGGTCCCCCGCGCACGCGAACTATGGGTAGTCTGATTTATACCGCAGGTGGGGTGCAATGGAAGGATGCCTGGCTTGGCCCAGGAACGCGGCAGGGCAGTGTGTAACTCAGGGGTCAGGGGAGATGAGATGTCGGATAGAGGAGGATGAAGGATGGAGAGAAGGAGGATTGTTTACCTTATAGAGCGGGTGAGTGAGTGAGTGAGTGAGTGAGTGAATGAGCGAGGAGCGGATTGGAGATGGGAAGTACGGAATTACCTTAGGTACCTGATCCAGGCGGGAGAACTGGGCACAGCCTAGGTAGCGAGGCCGAGGCAAAAAGCGACGGACGACTTTGGATTTCATGCAGGGCAAGCAAGGTGGGTACATCGATCTACTTTTGCCTAACTTGGCAGGCGGGGGAGATGAACCCAAGTGACTTGCAGGATATGTACCCTGAGGTATGTATTCATTTCTACAGTGTACACCTACACGCCGTAACTTGAAGCGGCGCACCAGCCCGCCAGGCCGTCGCCTCCACTCTCCTGTCAGGTGCCGGTGCGGGGTTGGCCTCGGTTCTAGAACGCCGACTACGGTAAGATACTTCGTACAAGTCAGTAACTCCGTACAGTACCACGTACCCCTTCCCCTGGTTACTACTCCACAAATTAAGAAGTAAGTGTACCTTACTGTACCTTACTCCAAGGCACTGGCTCTGCATTGCGTGATCCTGTCATCTACATCCCCTGCCTTATTCTGCGTGGAGCGATCCATCATCAGTCATCATCCTACACCATCATAATTCAATCACCATCGGCATTGGGACTGGAGTACTTCATATAAAGCAAGCGGGGAGGAAAGGTAAGGTAGGTAAAAACACCAGTCATGTAGCGTACAAGCCCGAAATAAAGCTCCCTCCTCAAGGCATAGAACGACGGGACCTCCTAATACGCAAATGACGACTACTGTCCTTTTCCTTCTCCTTTTCCTTCTTCTTCTTGTCCTTGTTCTTCTTCTTCTGCTCCTCAGTGCTGCTCTCATCTTCGCCATTCTCAATCTCCATAAGTACTCACCCACTCACCTCATGACATACCACCGCTCGACTCCAGTCTATCATGGCCAGTCCACACCCATATCGGTAGGATATCTTCGGCGCTGGTGCTCATGGAAGGTACGCCGTCGCGGTGCGGATGCCTCGTGGTTTCGTCGTTGCCACACTTCTGGTCCTCTCCAGTCTTCCTCTGCCCTTGGGTCAGTAAAACGCAGGTTGCCTCCGTCACGGTGGCTCCTGCCGCGTGTCAACCTCGGTCTTTCGTCGTGAACGAGCACTGGGCGTGGCCTTTCTGCAGCTCGCCGGCCTCCTAGGACAGCGTACGCAGCTCCAGCCGCCCGCTCGCGTTCAAGTGCCATCTGCTGGAATTCAGCCTCGAGGCGCTCTTTTCGGGATCGATCTCTCGCTCTCAATTCGCGCTCCCGTTCAAGTTGACGTTCTCTTTCGGCAGCATATCGACGATCTCGGTCTCTTATGATACCATCTCTATCTGCCTCCGCCCGACGCCGCTCATCCTCAGCTCGAAGCCTGCGGTCTCTCTCCTGCAGGAGCTGATGGCGAAGCCGCTCATTACCGGCGTTCAGGTGACCATCTGCGGTGTAGGGTGGCGTCGGCGTGAAAAGCCACCCTGGGTCCGTACCGGCCTGCATCGCTGCCTGTGGGTGCACCGAATCCTGTCTCCGCTCGTCAAGGACTACCGGGCTTAGCGGTCCAGGCGGATGATGGACTTCAATGTTCCTTGCAATGGGAACAGCCATTGCTGCAGAGCTGTGACTTGGTCGTCCGGCATCTGGGCGGCATCTGACATCTTCCTTTCGGCTTTCCACGCCTCCATGCGTTTTCTTCTTGTTCTTGCTCCCGAAACTGGGGGTACTCCATTCGAACAGGATCTTTGTATCCTTTGTCAAGTACTGACGTCTCCTTCCCTGCACACTGCTGTTAGACGATCTCCCTTGGCGTGTGCGCTCGTCAACATCGGCCACGAGTGGGCCTTGGTATGGAGGTCGGTGGTAAGGGACATATCGGTCTCCAGAGCGAAAGAGGTGATGCACTCTGCATGGTTGATCACCCCTGGCATGCTCACATGGTTGGAACAGTTGTCGCTCTTGACGATGTCCATCGGGGTAAACATCGGTGATGATTTCGGTGACGCACATAAGATTTCTCCGGGCTGTGGCTTTCTACCGGGTGTGTCTTGACGTCGCGCCGGGGTGCGTCCACTCAAAAGACGTCTCAGGTCGATGTCCGCCTCCGGACCTGCAGCCGTCACTCGGGCGACAAGCTTTCGACGGGCCTTCCCTCTCCTCTCCAGATACGCGAGGCTGGAGAAGGTGGGTGACAAGTGCAAGCAGCATCGTATCAGGTTCGACGGGACATGGGGCCAATGTCGTCGTGCTCGGGGGCTCAGGAGAAACTGGTCGCTATTTCGTGTAGTTTGCGCTGCTCCTCGCATGATACTCTCAGCTTTTATAAACCTGGGCCGGTGCCTTTCTCCTTGCTGGCGCATCATGTGGCAGAGTCACTGCAAGGTGAGGTAAGGTAAGGTACTCTGTACTCCGTAAGGTAGGTACGGTACGTGTAAGCTCCAGGGCGGTGAACAGGGCGGAGATGATCCGATCCATCTCACTGTGCGGGTATCACCCAACAAACAAGGCTGAGTCGCTCTGGGCGCAGCACTTGTGGCGACCACGAGTATACCAAGGTAGCATAAAGTGTTTTACTCGGTGTTTAGAGTATCCAAAAAAATTCTCCAGGATGACTCTTTCTTTTTGTATCTCGCTTGGAGTCCTCATGACAATAGCACCTCAAGCAGCCCCGGGGCTGTGCTGCCGTCCCTCAGCTGCCTACCCGTACAGTACGGTACCTAGCGAGCAATAATAGGTGAAGCGAGTAGGTAAATACCTTCTGCCTTACTCGTACCTCCCCCAGGCCCCTGTCTGGCTCAGCTAAACGCGCAAAACCGAAGGACTTTCCGAAAATAAGAAAAGGGCATACCTTTGGAATGTGGAGGACAAAATGAGGATACGATTGTTGATTGCCTTGCTCCTTCATGGCCTCTAAGCCGCCCCCGTCCCGTCATCATGCGAGTATCCATCCCCCTTCTGTCGGTGCATCGACTGCAACATCCCACCACCCGTTTCCTCGTACGGAATGCGATGCCCAGCCCCAATATCATCCGCCTGTCCGCCGCCCGATGGCCGAAAGCCCGGAAGATCCTACTGTTATAGTTCCCTCAAAGACCTCTCTCAGACCAGCGTTGCACAAACTGGTCATGTTTCACATCCTTACGTGCCAGTATCTGAAGGTCGATCCTGCTCATCCGTTCTCCGACGTTGTGAACCTGTTCTTCTATAGTCTCCAGGTCTTGCCGCAGTCTGTTGTCCACGAGGCTAGTAGCGCAGTCCGGGGAATCACTATAGATCTTATGGTAGAGCTTCTCCACTGCCTCCAACGCGGACTCAGTGGACTCTAAGACATCAGCGCGGATGCTAGTCTCGACGTTCACCCCAATGCTTTGCAGATGTGCTGCGTGTTCTAGAACTTGAGAAAAGCGGAGACTCGTATCATCTGTATGGTCCGGTGGCGATCTTGACAGCCCGATGCGATGCAGGAACTGCTCTTCAATATCCCTGCTGTCCCCATCGAGGTCCGGATCTGTAAGCCCGGAAGTTCTCTCCGGCTCTAGTACCTCCGACGGGGTCCCGACAACTTCTGAAAGCACTAATGGCGTCATGGCACGGACGATCTCATCGACTGACTTGCAGTCATCAACCCGCGAAAGGATAGCCTGTAACTTGTACGTAAGATGTTGCAGGACCGAAGTAACCTGAAATTATCAGCAATGCGCCACTTAAATAGGAGAGCCAGACCGACATAGTCTGCAAGTTCCAAGATCAGCACCTGTTCCTGGGCCCTGGCCTTATTGATCTGCACCATTATTGGCCCTTCGTAAGCCCTCCTGGCCGACATCTGGGCTACCGATTCGATCTCTGTGTAAAGCACCTCGACTTCTTGTTTCAGTGCTTCGAACCCGAAGGAATCATCCGCTAAGTGTTGCCCAGCGCCTTTCGGCAAAGGCCTGTCCTCAGTTTCCAGGTATATACGGTCAAGTTTGATGCGAATTTTCTCGGCGGTCAAGTCCGCAAATACGTTGGTGAGGGACTTGGCCCGTTCGAGTAAACGTTCCCTTTCAGGCTCATGATCAAGTAACTGCTGTGAATTAATCTCGAGTTGTGCCAATGTACGATCATCGGACCTGATAACATCGCTTATTAATTGTCTGGCACTGGCCCACGAGGCCTGCAGTTGCTGGTGCACCGTCGATAGCCTTGTTGAGACTTCCTCGGCCAGGTCGTCTGTCTGTTAAAGATTAGTTAAACCCTCGTAGCAGGGACAGAGTGAAAGTCACAGTAATCCCCACGTGCTCACTCTCTAGAGCCTGCTTTCTCAACGTCCGCGCAGACTCGTGTGCACGGGAGGCTTGCATGTCGTTGCGTTCGTGCATCATGGAAGAAAGAGCCTCCCGCTGCATTCTTAGGGTTTCAGTCTGCTTCTCAATAACCGCTGTCGAGTCTTGTAGTGCTGGAATGGCCTCCCTCAAGTGGTTTTCCGTCAGGGGTCGAATCAAAGACAAGTCGTAGCTTGACTCAAGCTTCCGCACAGTACCGTTGGCTTCCAACTTGGAGTATCTGTCCGGGTCAGTGATATTGTAAGAGATACCGTGGATACTAACAACTGCAGTTCCTCCTTCGAGAGCAGAGTCTCTTCTCCCAGATCTCTGTCTATCCATTCGACGACCTGTGAGTTTGTCTGCGAGGACTCGAACGCCCATTCAAGGTCATCACGGCCAATGTTGATGTTGCGATCAGTCAAGACTGTCAACAAATGGCGCAAGTGCTGCTGAGACACGGCCATAACTACTGGCGACCGCGGGCACCGGAGAGAGGGTTTTGGGGTGAGTAGGCGCTCGGACTTGGTCAAAATGAAGCTCCTGAGGCTCGACTTGCATGGAGGACGGCACGGGTCTTCCTTGTCTTCCCTTATCTTATCGGCATCATCTTCGTCGGCAGATGGCATTCTTCTCAATCAATGATTGGTTGAATCGCCAAAATAGTCACGTGCTTTCGCGTCTTAGCGTGACCGTCAGACAGATGTGTTTGCATGTTCAACAACGAAGGGTAAAGGTACGTAAAGGTACCTTACTTACGAGTATTTTGCACCGCATCTGCTCCGCAGCGGTAAAGTTGAAAATGCTACTTAGGGTTCATAAGGCCCCTGACAGCATAAATGTACCTACCCTACGGCCTTCCTTTCTACTGAAATACCTCGTTGTGCAACAGCTAAGGCAGATAGGTACCTTAGGTTCCTCAGGGTACTACTACCTTCAGATAAGGTATTCCTGAATAGTAAGGTAGCCTGTCTCTCTTTCCCTCAAGACACTTCAACTGATATTCGGCATGATCGAGATATCATTTGCAGGAAAAGGGACTGACCATATCGCAGAGGTAGGTAGACAGATAATCGACGAGTACTGCCGGCCCTTCAATGCCCACGTATCACGTATCCCCTGCTTAATTGCAATGATCCTGTAGCGATCTTATCGTCCTGCTATGACCACCCGATAGGGGACTGCTTGGCCTCCTCATTATTTTTGTCGTTACCCTTATGTCCCCAACAACGCCTTGCAGTTTGCTTCAGGTTAACCCTGGCCTGGGCTTGGCTGCAGCGCCAAGAGAAGATGTGAATCAACGAAATCCAGGTTGCAGCCTCACCGTCACGGCTCCGGCCTAGAAGCGCTGACCCTGTTTGCACATCTATCGTGCCATAGATTTATACCTCACCTTCACGTCGAGGTAGGTAACAGGTCAGAACCACCTCTGCCTCCCAAAGGCCGCCTCTTCGATGAACGCCATCCTCCATCTTCCTATTTCTACATCGCCCGTCCCAGACATACCAGGCACCTTGTATTGATTTAGGCTTCTGGGCGGCAAACAAGCACCTGCCCTCCTTGCCACTGGAATACACTATGTCTCACAGAGGCGAACCTGCAGAGCGCAATGGCGCTGCAGAGGAAAACTTCAGTCCTGCCATCAACCCTGCGTCAGGGCCTCCCATTCCAGCGAACGGCAGCGGACCACAAGATCGGCTTCCTATGTACAGTCATATAGGCCATCAAGTCGCCCGGCGAATTAAGCCGGACGGTGAAAGGTAGCACTCCACCGTTTCTTTCTGCCTCCGGTACTGATATGCACCAGCGGTCGTCATGGCATCCACCCCTGGCAGTTTTTGAGGATTTGCTTCCGCAGCACCAGTACAGCATCCAAGGCCGTCAACATCCTTTGGCCTTTTGTGCCAGCGGCTATTGCAATCGTGCGCTTCTAACCCTCGTGTAGGCGGGTCGTCTTACTGACTGTATCAATGATAGCACTTCGCTCGGCCAGACCTACACCTTTGGATTTTCATGTGAGCGATCTTTTTCTTCCCTTCCAGGATTCTGTAATGACTAGCTGCAGACTGAACTACATTGCCATGGTACCTTCAGCGAAGTACGTATCCTTGCCGCTCGATTCGTTGACTTCTAACAAGTCGGCAGCCTACTTGGGTTTGCTGGCCAGGAGTTGGCCCGGAAGCTGCCAAAAGTCCTAGGTGTTGTCCTCGAAACAACGCTGGGCTCGCTAGTGGAGATTGTGCTATTCATGGTCCTGTTGCACAACGATGAAAATGGCAATCTCATCGCCGTGATACAATCCGCAATCCTTGGTTCGATATTAGCTAATCTGCTCCTCTGTCTCGGACTATGTTTCTTTGTTGGCGGTCTCAGGCAGGAGGAACAGAAATTCGACGAAGTAGTCAGCGAAGTCGGCAGCGGGTTGCTTCTAGTAGCTGGCATGGGGCTCTTGATTCCTTCGGCTTTCTATACTGCTCTGCAAGGCAGCGCTGTAGTCCAAGGAGAAGCTGCTTTGCGTGACAAGGTCTTGAAGATCAGCCGCGTCACCGCCGTTCTGCTCCTTGTCGCCTTTTTCATGTCAGTCTTTCTTTGCTCCAACCATGGTACGAATTCTGCGGCTGATATTATCTGAAAGTTATGTCTACTTCCAGATGAGATCACATCATGGAATATATGACCGAGTCCTTGAGGAAGATGAAGCGAAAGACAAAGGTGACCTCATCCAGCGCTGTCGATAGAACCAAGGCTTACGTGTGGGATAGACAGGCACAAGGATCTGGCCAAGGATAAACTGACCTTGATCGAATGTATTGTTGCCCTGGGCATCTCGCTGACCTGCGTCTCGATGCTTGCAGTATTCCTCGTCCAGCAGATCACGTACGTTGTTGAGGAACGGGGCGTCAGCGACAACTTCATTGGCCTCATTCTCGTGCCCCTTGTGGAAAAGGCGGCAGAGCATCTCACGGCCGTCGATGAAGCCTGGGATGATCAGATGAATTTCGCATTGTCCCATGTGCTCGGGGCGACAATCCAGACGGCGCTGTTGAACGCCCCGCTCGTTGTGATAGCGGGGTGGGGTCTTCACAAGGACATGGATCTCAATTTCGAGATATTCATGATGGTTATTCTGATCCTGGCCATTCTTGTTGTTGGCAATTTCCTCAGGGACGGCAAGAGCAACTACCTGGAAGGATCGCTTTGCGTCATTGTCTACATCATCGTCGCCGTAACCACATGGTATTATCCCAACCCGGAACCCGGTTCGAATAATACTTCGGAGTCGACTGGCTAGACAGAGTATCCGTTAGTGAAATAGTGATCGAGGAGCATGCAGGCCCGTGTGCACGATGTTAACACGTTGAATATCTGGGGAGAGTGCCGGAAATGTGATTCGGCGCCAGCCAAAAGAGACTAGAGGAGCAGGAAGCGGAAGAAGGGTAGCCAGCCCGCTCATGTATTCGATAATGGTGCGCGACATCTTCGCCTGATCATGTTCCTGTTGTCTATTTGAAGCGTTTGCCAATGAGGAAGTACGGAAAAACGCCGCCGCAGGCGTCAATGTTGACTCGTTCTCGGACGTCGAGATTGCGATTAGAACCTCAACTAACGCGGGTACCGGTACTCGGATGAGGCATGAATGCCTTAGTTGAATAGCGTTCCCGGGGATTAGGGAATTGCCTCCCAAAAAGTTGACCTAGCTGCTGATTCAAAAGCGATCATTGGTCAGAATTCCTCCACTCCTAAGCGGCCGCGCTTTATGCGGCGCTATCATCCCTTTCTTTTGCTGGATGCGAGTAAATCGTGCACTCAAACCATATCTTATCTTTATAGGCTAAGGTACCTTACGCTAGTTGGTCAGACGCAGATCACGTCACGTCTGGGCCTGTGATTTCGTGATCTCGTACCAACCTTAAAGTATACATCGTAGCTACCGGTACCCAAAAGAATATACTTCGTAATGGGGCATCAGATGTACTGAAGTTCAGTTCGTTCTCTACATATTCACAACGAATTCTGCATTCACCCTCGGTTGGACGAAATACTCCGTGTTCGTCGTCCCTGATACCGTGCCAACGCTTGACAGCTTTCAGATCGGTCTAGATATACGCAGATCATCATGTCTACAAAGACAAAGCCCGCCATGCCTCCCGTGGTGATGGATTCGATTATCGAACAGATAGGCAACACACCTATGGTCCGGCTCAACAAGATCCCGCAAAGTCTTGGGATTGAAGCCACTGTATATGCCAAACTTGAGTACTTCAACGCAGGTGGCAGTGTCAAAGATCGGATAGCTTTGCGTATGATTGAAGAAGCCGAGCGGAAGGGAAGGATCAAACCCGGAGATACGTTGATAGAACCCACAAGTGGAAATACGTGAGCAGTTGTGTCTCTTGCTGAGATGGAGCCCTGTTTGACAGCGCGAGCAGCGGTATCGGGCTAGCATTGGTTGGCGCCGTCAAGGGTGAGAGAGTCTTCCTGCCACGCAGAGGCCAGGATTTTTCCTCGCTGACTGGACCATGCATTAGGCTATAAAACCATCATCACTCTACCAGAAAAGATGTCTGCCGAGAAGGTGGCAGTACTCCGAGCTCTCAATGCAACCATTATCAGAACTCCCACTCAAGCTGCCTACGATTCCCCTGAGTCCCATATAGGAGTCGCCAAGCGGTTGGAGAAGGAGTTGCCTAATGCACATATATTGGATCAATATGGAAACGAAGACAATCCGCTAGCGCATGAGTACGGCACGGCAGAGGAAATCTGGACCCAGACGGAGGGTAAGATCAGTGCAGTTGTCTCTGGAGCCGGCACGGGTGGGACCATAACCGGTTTATCGCGAGGGCTGAGGAAGCACAATCCCGATGTCAAGATAATTGCCGCAGATCCTCAAGGTTCCATCTTAGCCTTACCGGAGATTCTGAACCAAGAGCACGCCAATCAGCCTTACAAGGTTGAGGGTATCGGTTACGATTTTATTCCTGATGTACTGGACAGGAACAGCGTGGACAAATGGTACAAAACCGATGACCGCGAATCGTTTGCCTTTGCCCGAAGGCTCATCGCAGAGGAAGGATTACTGGTTGGTGGCAGTAGCGGAAGTGCACTCGCCGCTACGGTACACGCCGTGAGAGACCTTGGCTTATCCAAGGGCGATGTCGTTGTTGTTGTTTGTCCGGACAGTATTCGCAGCTACCTAAGTAAGGTGCGTACACATAACACGCTATGTGATGACGCAGCTCCTCTGACTTGGGCCTCTCATAGTTCGTGGACGATGACTGGCTGGCTGCCAATGATTTACTTCCACCCACCCCGCCAGCAACTGTTCCGTCATCCCCGACCGTGAAATCCCGGGGCGCTTCAAAAGATCCATATGAGGGCGCTACAATTCGGACATTGAGGCTGAAGCCCGTCACCAGCGTCCTGTCGAACTCAAGTTGTTCCGAGGCAATAGAAATCATGCGGGAGAAGGGGTTCGACCAGCTTCCCGTATTGGATCCTGGCAACAGACGTCTCGTCGGCCTGGTCACACTGGGCAACCTGCTTAGATGGATCAGCCGAGGTAGGGCGACTGGCGAAAGCCCAGTATCTGAAGTTATGTTCGACTTTACGAGGATATCGGAGGTTGTCACCGATCCAAGGGATATCAACAACAACGCTATGACCGAAGGCGAGGCCAGTTCCAAAGGTCAATCTCAAAGGAGTAAATTCGTGGAAATCACTCTGGACACTCCATTGAGTGCTTTGAGCCGCTTCTTCGAATGGAACAGTGCTGCCATTGTCACAGAACGTAATCGAGACAGTTCAAAAGAGCTGAAACCCATCGCTGTGGTGACAAAGGTAGATCTACTGACTTGGATGATCAGGCAGGGTAAGCGAGGTTGCATCAAGTGCGGAATGTAATGGAGGGCTCAGGGGTTCAGGGGTTCTGCCAGATCTTACCGCCCTGACATCAACAGCTTGCCCACTTAGACCACAGCCACCAAGTGCAAGGAACAGGACGCAGTAAAGAGCAATTGCCTTAAAACCCCGTAGCCCAGGCCCAACATAGTTAGCATTGTTTGCTGAGCCCGGCAGATGGAAAAGCCAAGTGGATCAGATGAGGGGTTCACGGTGAAGGTGAAGTCAGGGTGCGGGGTCCGCTAAAAAAAAAGGGCAAACAATTCGCAAAACATATAAATCAGGCTCATTTCCCGCCTTTATAGGGTCTGAATGATCCTAACATTACGCTTCCACCTCGTAAGGTGTATTTGTAAGTTCAAAGTCTCCGTGGACTACAGGAGACTCCTCGGGGTGACGATGCATATCAGTCATGATTCACACTTCTTGCTATTCACATTTTGTCATATCTGGATATGCATACCTACATGGGCTTTCACATCGGGCACTTTTTGAGAAGCTGATGACTATCCATTTTCTAAGCCAAATGCCAAGCGGTTAAATGAGCTTGAAGAAGTCGACCAGACAGCATCGGTACCAGTATCGAATCTTATATTTAGTAAATACTAAAAAGTTCTAAGCATCTTTGGGAACTTCCTCGCACGGGTTAAACTACATTTAGACCGGAATAGAGATGGCTGTCACGGCCTGGAACACTCTGGAACCACTCTTTTAACAATGGTTTAAAGTAATGGCAATCCATAAGGTCTTAAAGCGCAACCCCTCAAGATGGAAAACACTTCAGGGGAAGGCAATCGGAAGCGAAGACATCTAACAAGCAGCGATTAGTCTGCTCCGACCGATCCTGTTTTCTCCCCTATCAACCGGCCACCAACAAAGACAACACGTCTTGACCGTGGGAGCGAGATTTCAACACTTCAGCCAGCACCATGAATCACGATATCCAAATGGAAGCATTTCGCGCTGGAAATCACCTCTTCCCCCATCAACCCTTCTTCAGTCTGCCCGTGCAAAAGGAACATCTACTAACCCTTCGCTGCCGGAAATACTCCCAGAATTACAACGGATCATCGCCGATACTTCAACAGAATGGATGTACGTAGACCTCCTGTACCGTTGTTCTTCAAATGTATCATTGACACCGGAAGACTTGCGGCTAGTGGTCTGTACACAGAGAAAAGAGGGGAGCGATTGGGAAGGACTGATTCAGTAGGAGCCTATGAGGAGGTCAGCCTAGAGCAGTTCCATATTATCACGAAGATCCATACTGGACAAAATACCAACGAGATGGGTGCAGGCAACTCCGTTCTTGAAGGCATACACAGCCCCTATTCAATTACTTATTGAGGATAGCAACACCACGTCCGGGGACGGCAGCTCGGGTGCTCCGGCCATGACCACGACCACGACAAGCACAACCGGCACTATGGGTACGACAGGAAAGGGGAAGGGAAGGGGGAAGGGGAAGGGGAAGGGCGGGGTCCAGCCGCCGGCCCGACGACGATACACCCCCAAAGGCAGCGCCGTGATGTCGATCCCGCCCGTCAAGCCAAGAGGGACGCGCCGTACCGTGCATGGGCGAACCGTCGCCAATCTCCGAAGCTCGGCATGGAAACGGGCCACGCGTGAACAGCTCGTGGCCAGCGCGGTAACGGACGTGCAACGGGCGTTCAAGGTGCTGCAAACGCTGTCCGACGAGCACCTAGACGATTCGACGGTCAAGGCCGGATGGGAGGCGGTGGCCAAGGCCATCGTCCGACGGGCACCGGGCCTCTTGCCCCAAGCGAACCACCTTGCACGCATGCTCGGCCAAGACTGGCAGCCAGCACCGGAGGACGTGATCAACAGGGAGGATGCGTTGGAGAAGGATCTGATGATGGCGTTGTTTGTCGAGGACGACGACGAAACTCCGATACTACGGGACCACGAGAGCGATGACGGGACGGATGACAAAGATATACAGATGTCGGATATCGATATCTCCGATAAGCTACAGAACATGGAGGAGCAGCAGGGGGCGCACGGCAGGAGGCCAGATTTAAATTAAGGACTTTGCCGGACTTGGTACGCATCGTTGTCGCACCAGTTAGAACATCATCGTCAATATCACCATCACCACAACCACCACCACTACCAACATCATCATCATCATCACCATCAGCATTTTGCCCTCTTCTTCCTCATACTTCCTCTTGCTGAGTGTTAAAGTTCCACGGGCGCACGTTTCAAACCTGTGGTTCACATCATACATAATCATATACCGTTGTATAGGTCGCATATACCGATCAAGTCCAGCAGACATCGCAATGTCTACTGCGAATGTGATGATGACGACATAATGCTACTAGATGGTTGGGAGCAAGAGTCCCACAAACGGCTGGAGGTCTCTCAGAAGGAGGAGGAGGAGGTCATGCTCCTCAGCGAAGCAGAAGAACACAGCCGACGGGCGGCGTCCGATGATAGGAAGATGGTATTAGAGGAGGCTATTGACACGCTGCTCTCGCCCCTACAGGACTACTTACTTTTGGGCTACACGGGGCCATAACCCCTTAAAAGGCATGTACAGCCCTACCCCGCGGGGGATCCTGACGCACAACCTTCAACGCCATACAACTGACACAAACGGAAACATGGACTACCGAGGTGCTTCTAGTAATATCGGGTCTCGTCAGCGGGGTAGAAAGAGTTCGAAATGATACATTGATTGGTCAACAAACAACTCGTTCAACGAGGAGCTAGCAGCATCCGCCGCGTCTGTGCCCATCGGAGGGAAACGACACACCAAAGATTCTGGCGGTGGGTTTTATACATTCATTCGGGGGTTTTGAAAAGAGAAAGTTAGCTCCAGGGCCCGGGGCTTCTCTGGTGTTCTGGTGTCAGTGTGGGCAAGGGCATATTATCCAACAGGCGAAGTATAGAGCCATAGTATATATGGGTTTCCGTTGGTCCTATCCTTAGCCGCCAAGAAGACATGATTGAACAAGCATGGCATTGCAGTCATTTTATATAGCATTGTGTCTATAGCAACCTCTATACCCTGCCGCGCGCTTTATGTCTGCAAACAATGCGCAAAGTTCACCGCTAGACTCAAGAAGCCTGTGCAGCATCTCAAGCCGTTCGAGTAGTCTTCTCGCCGGATACCAGAACGAGGTCCCCCGTCCCGATCTCACCCCATCACAACCTCGCCTGAACCTCCGCCTCCCCCTGAGCGAGCTTGCCCACCTGGTCCCACCTCTCCTCCACATCCTTATCACACTGATAACTCAGCAACCACGCGCCGACGCCCCAGCGCCTCCACGCCAGTGGATCATCACCGGGCTTCAGTCCCTGCGGCAAGCCCACTTTCCTCTGCGCATTAACCGCCGCATCTCCAATCTCTCCCTTCTCACGCGCCAGCCTCTCCGCCTCGCCAAAAGCACACATCTTCTCATCTCTTGCGCGCTGCTCCTCGCCATCATGGAAATGATACAGGTACTGCTGTGCATTCCCGCGCTCAACAACACGGCGCGTGCGCTCCGTGCGGCACGCCTCATAGACGGCCAGGGCATGGGATTTCTCCGCGGCGGACTTGCCGCGCAGGCGGCCGAGGCAAAGACCCAGCACGGAAGCGTCCTCGAGACTCATCCCCGCGCCGCTGGCGAGGTAGGGGAGCGTGGCGTGCACGGCGTCGCCGAGCATCGTGAAGGCCCCGCTCGGGTGCGACCAGGCGTCCATGCCGAGCCGGATGCAGAGCCGCCATTTGTACACGCTCTCGCAGAGGGCGAGGAGCTTGGGGATCCGTGGGTCCCAGTCGTGGAAGAGTGCCCGCATTTCTTCGACGTTGCCGGCGAGCGTGCTGGCGCCTGCGGGCATGTCGTCGGGTACGAGAAGGACCATGTTGAAGAGCTCGCCGCCGCGGAGGACGTAGTTGACTGTGCACGAGGGGTTGTTAGCCTCGTTTTGTCCAAGTGGAGGAGGAAGAAGTGCTGGAAGAGCCTGTTGACTTACCTGCATGTGCATCCGGACCCATCCAGTAGTTCACCTGCGGGTCCTCAACGAACCCTCTCAGCTCCGGATCCTTCATCATCTCCTTCGTGCTCAATAGCAACCTATACGCCAGATCCCCCGTCTGAGTCGGCTCCTCTTTCCTGCCCAACATGATCTCTCTACACCGACTATTAATGCCATCCGCACCAACCACCAGATCCGCCGTATGGCGGCGTCCATCACTCAGCACGACCGTGGCCGTCAAGCCATCCTCGGCCACCTGCACGTCCTCGACACGGCTGTTCACCCTCAGGGTCGCGCCCAGCTCGACCGCGCGGTCCAGCAGGCATTTATGCAGGTTCGCGCGGTGGAAGTCCCAGAACGGGGTGCCGTACTCGGCCGTCGCGTCGTGGAAGTTCATGCTCGTCAGCAGGTTGCCTTTCCAGCCCAGCATGTTGCATTGCTTCGGGCTCGTTGCGTATTTTGAGAGCGCGTCGCCCATGCCCCAGGATAGGAGCACGCGGCTGCTGTTGGGGAGGCATTGGATGCCGGCGCCGACCTGGTGGAGATGTGTTAGGCTGCTGATATGAGATGATCGGAGAGATGAGTTTGTACCTCGCCGATTTCGCTGGCTGACTCGAGCACTTCGACGTCGTGCCCTGCTAGCAGACATGCCACAGCGGCGCCTAAACCTCCCAGACCTGCTCCGACTATTACAATCTGAGCACCAAGTCAGCACGTGGTTTTGTCCCACATTGGAAGCGTGCTCATAACGCAGTTCAGGTCCCAAAAAGGATTAAATCACAGCGCATCAAACAACACCACCGACCCCTCACAACGCGTACATCCCTACCTCCCCCGCAGATAAAAGACATCTTCACCAACCGCCCTCACCGCGCACCCAAGCACTGTATATATGCAGTCATTCACTGACCTTGAGCTTGCTATTCTCATCCCTCTCGATCTTTTCCTGCAGCACCACCGGTGGGGGCGCCATGTCTCTTCGCCTTCCCCCAGTACTTATTCCGCTATCGCGTCCGTTCCGCGCAGAGCAGCAAGCAACAGCAGCACTCTCTGAACCCTTCACACAAGGCTTCTCAGAGATGATCTGCTTGGGACCAGCTCCTCAAAAAGGAAGTGTCCTGCCGTGGTTGTTGACGACGACTCTTGCAGCTATGGATCTCTCCGACGGAGGTAGCGGGGTTAATCGGCCGTGGAAATCACTGGCAGATGTGTGCGCGTGACAATGATGCCTCACTTGACGAATTGATCTGGAGAATGACGGTCAACGTGAGAATCAGGAAGGTCTGAGACTCTACGAACTCTATGCTTTAGAACTGATCCAATTGGAAAGTTGTGGTTGCGACAACCCCTCCTCGTGATACAGCATCTCTTATCGCTGTGCTACCTTACCCACCAAAAAACCTTATCTATCGACTGAGTCTAGTTGACTTTGTACCTCCACCCCAAATCCCTAAAATAGTCCCTAAAAAGGTCACACCAGCATCGCACAACAGCTCCTTCATGCACCACTTTTCCGTGTGCATAAAACTAATCTAGTAAATCCGCACCCATTATTCAGAATCCACATAGGTACATTATTGTTGCCTCCACCTCAGTCGTACAGACATTACTGAGTGGGAGGGTGCACCCCATCCCTCCGACGGCGCCGTCGGCCCCGACGCCCGAGCCGCAGTGCTCTCCCTTCCCTCAGAAAATGGAGGAAGCATAGAGCGATAAGATAAGAGCTGCCCCTACTCCTACCTACGAGCTACAAGGCTAGAAGAACGGCGGAGTCTGCTGAGGTTCGGAGAGCTAGTTTAGCGTGACTGTAGCGTGCGGATAGGGGTTGTTGAGGAGTGGATGCGCAAGTGGATGCAGTGGGTGCGGCAAGAGTGGGGGGGAAGAGGAGTGGACTGGACTGAAGTGTCCAGCAGCTTCGAAAGAGGAAGGATGAAGAGGAGGATTAATTCCTTAGTTGGATGTAATCAACTTTTAATGTACAGCGTACTAATAGTGAGTACGGGAGAGTAACAGAATTAATTGCCTGGTAGTTTTGGGAAGCATTATTGTGGTAGGTCAGGTACCTTAAGGTATGCAATGCACTGGATCTCGCGCGCGAATGTACCGAACGTAGAGCAGAACGTGTCGCTTGGTTCCAGAGCTGTATATCCGCTGGGCTCTGCAGGCAGGCTGGGAGCTACATCTCGAAGCAAAACAAAGTGTTACAGCAACACAGAGACAACAAATACGAGTAGAAGGCATCTTCTATATACAGCCATCATCATCAACATCGTCATCATCTCATCCGACCTCTAAATGACCTATCCACATCCCTCTGCGCCCCTGCATTTCTTCCTCTATTTCTTCTCCTTGAGGATGGCTCCTGGCGCCGCGGGCATCAGCGCGCCGGGGGGAGGGGTGTTCTTGCTCTTGAAGTCGTCACACATCTCGCCCATCGTCACCCACTCGACGCCTTCGTGCTTGTTGATGTGCTCGATGATTCTGTAAGATATCAATTGTTAGCCAAAAAGCCCCTCAGCCCCTTATCCAATAGCGGCCAGGGGGGTGGAACATGTCGTACCTCTCATGCATAAGCAAAACATGCGGTCTCCCCGAGACATCCGGATGGATCGTCATCGGAAAGACAAACTCATCGTACTCGCGATAAAAGTAATCGAAATGATCGCGCCAGATATCCTCGACATCTCTCGGATTGACCCAGCCATGGCTATTCGCCGAGTTCTTGATGAACATCATGGGCGGGAGATCATCAATATACCAGCTGCCGGGGATCTCCACCAAGCCCGTATCGACCCCTTTCTCCAGCGGCTTCATCCACTCGTCGGCCTTCTTGCTGTAATCGATCTTGGTCCACGTATCGCCCGTGCGCAGCCAGTAGCACTGGCAGTCCTCATGGCTCATGCTGTGGTCATATTCAATGCCGTACTTGAGCAACAACTCTGCGCCCTCCTTGCTCTGCTCCCACCAGGGCGCGACGCTCCCCCGAGGTGGCTTCCCGCCGCAGAAATCCGTCAGCAGCCGGTACGTCTTGTCCAGCACGTCGGCCTGCTGCTCCAGGCTCATGTCCGCCGGGTTCTCGTGCGAGTAGCCGTGTAGCCCGATCTCGTGCCCGGCGTCCCGCACCGCTGCGCAGTCCTCCGGAAAGGTTTCGAGGGAGTGCCCTGGGATGAACCATGTCGCTTTGATGTTGTACCTGGCGAAGAGTTTGAGGAGCCGTTGGGTACCGATTGTGCCGGCCCACATCCCTCGTGAGATGTCCGAGGTGCTGTCTTCGCCCCCGTATGAGCCGAGCCAGCCTGCGACGGCGTCGATGTCCACCCCGTAGGAGACGAGCACGCGCTTCTTGCCCATTGTTGCGGTGGTGGAGGGTGAGTGGTTGAGTGTAGCGGTAAAGTAGATGGCCGGGCAAGCAACTGCGTTGCTCAATTGCAGTGTTCTGTCGAGTCCCAACAGCAATTGAGGTTGGAAGAGGAAGACAACGACAGCGACGTCAAAAGTGTCGTCCGCAAGCTAACTATCCGCGACAGCTATCTCTACGACGACGGCGGTATCGCATACAAATGCTCGTAGCCCCGCCAAACTCGGCCCAAGCGTCGGGCGACGCTGATAAAGGTGGGGATCTTTACATAAACATTTCAATTGGTTGGTTGCCCGCTTCTTATCGCGCCGCAGGCATGAGTGCTGGACCCTGAGCTAAGCCGGTTGAGGTTAAGGGGGTTTGGAGAGCTTGAGAGCTCGGAGACTTGGAGGATTGTTTTCCACAAGACAACAATAGTGTTTGCAGGGCACTATTAGGACAAGTCTATCTTGTTCAATTCCCAAGCAGAGCGAAGAAAAAGAGGTAGCAAACATTTGGTCCTTATCCTATCTACCTACTCTACAACAGTTCCATCCACCTTGCGCTCCCCATCACCGCGCCTTAATAACCCTTTCAACCACCTCCGCCGCACCCAGCACCCTCTCCTCCTCCAACCTCCTCGCCACAATCTGGACATTCACCGGGAACCCCTCCATCCTCTCCTTCCACTTCTCCCAAACACTCCAATTCCAGGCATCCAGCTCATTCCTTGCCTCATACTTCTTCCCCAACCCATCAACCTCCAACTTCACCCTCCCAGCCGGGATCATGACCGCGCTATAATCCAAGAAATTCCACACCTTCGTGTACCCGACCCAGCGGCAACAGCGATGCGGGACCGCCAGGTGCGGCATCGTTGGCGTCAGCAGCACGTCGACGGCGCGTCCGCTTCTGGGGGATAGGATGCTGTTCCATTTGTCGAGATAGGCTTTCTGCGCGTCGAGCTTTTGCCGGTTGAGCTGCCAGTACTCGTACACGGAGATGGCGGGCGCTTTGGATGTCAGCGCGGCGACGTGTGGGATGAAGGGCTCCCCGCCGGCGAGGACGTCGCGGCGGATATCTTCGCCGCCGTCGGCGGTGTAATATTGGTCCTACAGAAGTTAATTAGCGGGTTTATGAATGATAAAGTGAAGGATGGATGATGAGGCCATACCATGATGGCGATGCACTCCTTATGGCCCTCAGCATTCCACAGGACGATTTCATGGCCCGCCGCTTCCAGCTTGGCGGCGAGCTCGCGGATCGTCCGCTCGATGGGCGGGTGCACTCTGACGACGCCGTCGTCGAGCAGCAGGCCGATGACTAGCGGCCGCGACGACATTTCCGCGTAGGCGTCTTCCCGCCAGGGCAGCGGGACGCATTTGGGATCGAGGCTCCAGGGCGCGGCGTCGATGACGGATTTGGTGATCAGGGAGAGCGAGGAGAGAGTGCGTGCCATGGGCCCGATGACGGAGGGGACGTGTTCTTGGCCCTCGGTCGAGACGGGGACGCCTTGGTAGGGGAGGCGGGTGCTCTGGAATTGATGTTAGGGGACTGAGATGCTGTGGAGGGGGGAGGTATGTACGCTGGGTTTGAGACTGTAGAGACCGAGCATGTGAGATGGAATCCGGATACTGCCTCCAATGTCTGTACCCCATCCTAGGATCGAAGCGTGCAATTTCAGAAGTGTTCCTTCACCACCTGTCGAGCCTCCAGGGGTGAAATCCGGATCTTGTGGGTTGACAGTGAGGCCCCATAGCGGATTCTCTGTTTCGCACCACTATAGTCCCGACGTTAGCCGGAGCCAACATTCCAAGCATCGTGAGCTGTAACACACCATGATACTCTGCGGCAGGTTCGACTTTGCCAGTATGACCGCTCCCAGTTTCTTCAAGATGGCTACTACAACCGCGTCTTCCTCCGCAGGCTTGAATGCTCGACCCACGTACCCCAGCGTGGTATCATACCCCTTGACGTTGAATTGGTCTTTGAGAGTCACTGGGACCCCATGCAGCGGTCCAATTGGTCTCTTGTGCTCTTCGAAGTATCTGTCCAGCTCTCGAGCTTGCTCCAAGGCGTCTTTGAAGCAGATTTCCGTCAGGCAGTTGGTCTGCGATGTCTCAGCTTCTGCTCTGTTCATATAATTACTGGATACAACTTACAGCACGATGCGCAGCTGCTGCCCTGTTGAAAGGTCAACTACCGTTACTTGTAAATTGGTTCTAGACATGCGCACCTGCGAGAATATGCATCTATGACGCCCTCCGCAGACCATTCTCCAGAAGCAATCTTATCTCTCAGCGCTTCGATATCGTCGACGTCGGTGATTTCTCTGGAAATTCGAGGCTCGATCCACGATTTGTCGAGGTAGTTGCCGTATCTGCTTTCCTGAGACACATCAGCGCTTGCTAAACACCGGGCGGATTTGATGCGCGTACGGGCGGAAGCAATGAGGTCGGCGTCAACAACCCGGCGCCATCATCGTCACGGGTCGACAAAAACGGCTTCAGGAGCTCAGACCGTATGCGCTGTTTCTCGGCGACTTTGACCTGCCATTGAGGCAGCTCATCCTGCTCGCCCAGGTCCCCCATCGTCGCCTGAGATCCCTATCCAGCAGCAAGCCTTTTTTGTTCAATGATATAATCAATCACTGGTCAACAATATCTCTGGTGTTGTTCATTTTCTTGGTCGCATGACACTATCCTATCAAATCTCGGCGGTAGCTTCGCCGACGGTAGGCCGATCGATAAACGGCATTCGGCATTGCAGCCACGCACGGAACTTTGCTAGCATCTGTAATTCTTAGCTCGGCCGCTAGAAGGAAATCTAGGCGTAGAGGAGCTTCGACAGTCCCTCCCATCCTCGACACGATCCACCCTTATTCGTATTAGCTACAAGAGTGGGGATGGCAATCCGCAGCCTTGCCGGCAGGGAAAAGATTGTGAGGGCCTCTCTAACTAATCCCTTTAACTAAAAGCTCGTTAGCGATATCTGTTATCGCTCACTGTAGATTAAGATACTCGTACCCTCTCTAATCGTAACTCGTACCGCCAACCCCCACTGAACCACAAACCCCATCGTAGCTGATCGTACCGTTCTCGAACCACCCCTCAGACGCGCCGCCGTCGGACGTCACGCCCACAACCGGCCGTCTGGTTAAATTTGCCGTGTCGGGGCCCCTTGGACCATGCATGCACAGGCCAACCTCTCAGTCGCCATAGCTAGCTAACAGAGCTGTGCCTGCCCCCTATAACAATTACCCCCCCGTCGCCGTGTCCTCGGGTGCCGAGAGAATAAGAGCATGAAGCGCTCCAGAGCTGAACGGTCGCCGGAAATGTCGCCTGGTCTTGTCAACGATGGATACCCGGCCTCGAGCGCCAATGGGGCTGCAGATGTGCATGCGCAGTCGAAGGGCGAGGTCCATGATGTGGTCGTTGTGGGCGCGGGACCGGCGGGCTTGATGCTGGGGTGAGTGTGCTGGGCAATATAGGGGAAGGCGAGTGCTAACGGCAGCAGAGCCAATTTGGCACGGTTCGGTGTGAAGATCAATATCTTGGATGATCGGAGCGACAAGACTTGCACAGGGCGGGCAGATGGGATCCAGCCTAAGACACTAGAGACGTTCAAGCAGATGCGGGTCTTGGATCCGCTGCTGAGAATGGGCGTCAAGTTCTACGACATGACATTCTGGGTATGCCTTCCCTCCAACTTGAGGGAAGAACATAGGGCTAACGACTGGGCAGAATTCCGACTCGTCAACACCGCTTCGCCGGACGGGCCGCGAATGCCACTACCCCTCCCCCGACATCATCGACGTGCTAGAACCTTACATGCTGCTGGGCCACCAAGGCATGATCGAAGACGTCTTCCTCGACGACCTGCGCGAGCACGGCAAAGAAGTAACCCGCAGCGCCGCCTTCTCCGACTACAACCCCAAAAGCGACATCACGGGCCCCCTCACAGTCTCCTACGAGGACACACTCGCCAACACGACGCGGCACATCGAGACACAATACCTAGTGGGCTGCGACGGCGCCCACAGCAAAGTGCGGCGGTGCATGCCCGACACGGAGATGGTGGGGGAGTCCAAGGATGTCATCTGGGGCGTGCTGGACGGCGAGGTCGAGACGGACTTCCCGGACCTGTGGAGCAAGACGATCGTGCATTCGGAGCAGTTTGGAACCGTGCTATGTATCCCCCGCGAGCGGAATATGACCCGCCTGTATATCGAGCTGATCTCGACGGATGAGAACGAGAAGGTCACCAAGGCCGTGGCGAACCAGGAGTTCGTCACCAAGCGCGCGAGAGAGATCTTCAAGCCCTACACTCTGAACTGGAACACCGTTGGTCCGTCTTACCCTCCCACTCTCCCCTCCCATCCCCACATACCGTACCTAACATCCCTCACCAGAATGGTTCGGGCTCTACCAAATCGGCCAGCGCGTCGCAAACCGCTTCATCGACTCCTCCTCGCACGTATTCATCACCGGCGACGCCGCACACACGCACTCTCCCAAAGCCGGACAGGGGATGAACGTATCCATGCACGACAGCTGGAACCTCTGCTGGAAACTCAATTTCGCCGTGCGGGGACTCGCCCTCCCAACCCTTCTCCCCACCTACGAGGCCGAGCGCCGCAAGATCGCGCAGGACCTGATCGACTTCGACCACGAGCACGCAGCGGCCTTCAGCGCCGGCGACGCCGTTGCCCTCGCAGAGAACTTCGCCAAAAACACGCGCTTCATCTCCGGCGTCGGCGCTGAGTACGATGCCAACGTCCTCAACCTCTCCCCCAGCCCATCCTCCTCATCCTCCACCTCCTCGACGACAGCGAAGAGCGGCGACTGCGTCCCCGGCAAACTCCTCACCCCCGCCAAAGCCACGCGGTACATCGACCACAACCCCGTCGACCTGCAGCTGGACATCCCACACCTCAGCCAATTCCGGCTCTTCCTCTTCGTGTCACACGTGCAAACCTCAGCCCCATTCCTCTCCGCCCTCAGCAGCGCCTTCGTACCCTCCCCCTCCTCTCCCTCCCTCCTCGGCCGGCTCGGCGCCGCTCTCGCAACCTCCTACGCATCGCGCCCACGCCCCTTCGCGAAACAAGACGACTTCTCCCGGCCCGAGCGGTACACGTCCGCGAGCGAGCTGGCGAGCATAGCGACTGTGACGACGCAGGCTAAGGCCAGCGTGGAGATCGCGGACTTGCCGGAGTGGTTGGCGAAGAAGGCGGCGTGGACGTTTTATTTGGATGATGTGCCCGGGATGGATACGAAGGGCTTGAAGGCGAGCGAGAAGTGGGTTGGTGATGTGGGCGAGGGCGAGGTTAAGGTTGTGGTTGTGAGGCCTGATGGGTATGTGGGTGCGGTCGAGAGGTTTGATGCGAAAGATGGGGGAGATGAGGGCGTGAGGTGGCTCGAGGGCTATTTTGGGGGGTTTTTGAAGGCGTAGGTTAGTGGGAAGGGGGAGATGTTTTAGGGGTGGGGATGTTGTTGTATGACTGTTTTCTTTTGACCGTGAAGAGGTCGTTATATATCATTAGATGCATACCTAGACTACAGATTGTCCCAATCATTGGCTCCAAATGGCAGTCTTCACTGTCCATGCTTCACACCAGGCCAAAAAGCCCAATCCTTTTCTCTATGACAGTAAGGTCTTACTCCTCCTTCTTGACCCCCTGCACGGCAACCCTCCCCGCAATCCTTCCAAACACCATCGCCTCCGCAAAATTCGTGCTGCTCTGATACGCATGGCCCCAGACGCTGCCACACTCGCCCGCCCCAAACAAACCCGCAATAACCTCTCCATCTGGGTCCAGCACGCGCGCATGCTCGTCCCGCTGCGGGCCACCCTGCGTGTTGTACAGCAGCGGCGTCAGGCGCATAGCGTAGTAAGGCGGGTGAATGGGTGCCGTCGACTCGGGGGTGCGACCGCGGGGGTCCGGGTGGCCGGTCGAGGGCGACAGGGCATTCCACTGCTCCAGCGTCTCGCGAAGAGCATCTTCAGGAAGCTTCGTCTTCTGCGCGAGGGCCGCGAGCGAGTCTGCTTTGAGGACCCAGCCCTTCTCGATTTCGCGCTCCGAGCGCTCGCTCCACTCGTACCCGTCGCGGACGATCTGGTACGAGAAGATGTCCAACACGGGCCGCGGCGAGTGGATGATATTCTTCTCGTCCATGAGCAGCCAGATGGGGTCCTGCGCGTACTGCCCGCTCTCGTGGTCCAAGATCGCCGTGTCGCTGTGCCCGCGGTGGCTCTCGAGCTTGGCCTCGTTGATGAAGCGCTGCCCCCTGCCGTTGACGAAGATGAAGCCCGGATGCCGCAGCGCGAGCGCAAAGCCGCATGTTGCCCCCGGCGGCAGGAAGCCAAGCACGGAGGCTTCGGAGGTCAGGTGCCATAGCTGCGCGCCGACCTTTTCGGACAAAGTGATGCCGTCGCCTTCATTGCCGGGAGAACCGAGCAGACCGATGTGACGCGGTCCGAGGAGGTCGCGTTTCAGCTGCACGTGGTTCTCGAACCCGCCGCAGGCGATGACGACGGCGCGGGAGGAGATGTGCGTGCCATCGTTCAGGGTGACGCCCGTTACAGGTCCCAGGGTGCCGTTCGAGCATATTCGTCGGTCAATGCGGGAGATGTGTGCGGAGGTGCGGATCGTGACGTTGGGGTGGGCGGTGAGGTGGGAGTCGAGCAGCTCCCAGATACGACGGCCGGCTGTTGGAGCAGGGCAGAGAGATGTCTGTTTGACGTGATAGACTTTGAGGGTGTCTTTGCTTTTCAGGGGTTCTGCGGAAGCCAGGTTGGGGAATGTCAGGGTCGGGATGTAGTATGTGAACCTGTCATTCTCTGTCAATGGCCACCACCCAAGAACGACCTAAACAGTTCCAGGAAAGAGAATCAGGGAAAGCAGCACTGACATCTTCTCATACTGCGCCTCCTCCCACTCCGCGCCCAGCCCGCGCAGCCAGGCCGGGAGGTCATACAGACCATCCACAAACGCCCTAATGACCTCCTTGCTAGTCGTACCCTGCGCCACCTCCTCGAGGTACTCCACAAACTTATCCCCCAGCCGGCGCTCTTGGCTGTCGAAGTCCGTCGGCATCGTCATGTTCGCCGACGACACGAAACTGTTGCCTCCCCCGCGCGAGTGCTTTTCGATAATCAGCACTTTAGCGCCGAGTTGCGCGGCTTGGAGGGCAGCGCTGGCCCCGGCCGCGCCGTAGCCGATTACGATGAGGTCGTATAAGGGAGTAGAGGAGGAATAGAGGAGGAAGTAAGGGAGGTGGAACTGAGGGTGTCGATGATGCGTTGCATGGTTCCTTGTGTCTATGGCGTCTCGTTGAACTTGTGGTGAAGGAGAAGATGGAGCGAAAGAAATCTATTTGATAGATAGATCGTCTATAAGAAGATTAGAAAGAAAGGTTTGCAGTTCAGATGGAGCAGCATGAGTCAAATTAAATTCCCTTTTCACTGAATGAAGAAATGGAATCACAGGAGATGCAAATTTCCCCAGACGTTCTGCTGCATACAGACGTTGACACAGAAAAATCCCTTCGCATCATCAAATCGACGTCATCCCGCAGAATGGTGCCGGTATGTCCTCGGCAAAGATGACTCTTGCGGTTAGAATTGCCCATAGCATTTCATGTATTTGGGAATGGCGAGGATGGAACCTCTTATATTCGGGAAGAGGTGATGAAGAGTCAAATGAAGCAGGCCTTCTTACGAAGAGAGACATAAGGAGGAGGGTGATATAGAATTCGTCGAACATACTTCGTAAGACACGTCGTACTTCCTACCGCGCCGTGCATGTGAACTTTCCAATCACAAGAGTGGGGGGTATGTATTACGGAAGCCGAAGCGGCCACCGAGCGTTGAACCTCCGAGACGCATCTCCGCCGCGCCGCAATCCGGCTGCACACAGCGTCTACCGTTCATGGACGAGGTTATGATGAGACCCTCACTCGCGCACGAAAAGCTCCATACGATCAGTGACACTGTTCATCCTTAATAGCACTGGCTCTCGTTGCCGGTTACCTATAGGTATTCAGCTACATGTCTAAATATACATATATGCAGCAATATAGCAATGGCGGCCCTCCGTCGCGAGATTGCGGGATCCATATAATCAAAATCAACAACCAAACGCTCACCTCAATCCCACAATGAATATGCCAACACGCCCGAACCAAATCCAAACAGCACCTATGCCCAATCCAACCCCCAAAAAAGCGCCCAAATTTCCCAGCAAACCCGACCCAATCCATCTATCTCAAAAGACTATCATACTCATTAATCAACCTCCCCGGCACCAGGCCCCTCAGGACCTTCATGCCCTCATGCACGACCGCCCAGCGCACCGTACTGAGATGCTTGGCCATGACCGCCGTCAAGCCGCTGGTCCGATACCGTCCGACCAGTCTGCCCAGATTCTCCGGGATCGTGCTCGTCATGCCGCTGACGAGGGCGTTCATCTCGGCCTTAGCGTCCCAGACGATCTCGTCGCCGCCGAGGTGGTCGGTAGGTGACGACGCCGCGGCCTGGAGAGAGCCATGCGAGGGCAGCGACATGTGCTGCATCGCTGGGCTGGCGGCGTTCTGGTAGGTGGGCGTCTGCGAGAGGGATTCTTTGGATTGGTTGGGCGAGGCGTAGTGGAAGGCCCAGCAGGTGATGGTCGCGAGGTACAGGCACCAGGGGTAGTGGAAGAGATTGATGGCGTCGAAGTTGTCGAGGTTCATGATGCTGTCGCGGAGGATGTGCGCGGCGTGCCAGCCTGCGCGCGCGGCGGCGATCGAGTCGTCGCTGGCCCAGCGTTTGACTACTCGTCTGGAGCGGTCGTAGTCTGCGCGTGCTACAGGCCGACCGAGGATGTGCCGTGCGCCGGCGTAGATCTGCAGATCCAAGAACTCGGCGTCTAGAATGACGTGGGCGGCGTGGTAGATGGCGATTTGGGCCGTGCTGAAACGCGCGAACTCTTGTTTCAGACGTTGGTCGTCTGATATTGCGAGCGTCATGTTCATGCAGTAGGAGTCAAAGTCGGCTTTCCAGGCATCGTAGGACCGCGCCATGCGAGATTTCCAGTTACCGACCACAGGGTCGTTGCCAGACAAGCCAAGGGATGTCTGGTCCCGCCGTTTCATGTCCCAGGAAATAGACATGAGACCATGAAGAACAAGGACGCGCGAGAGAGCATTGAGTGTTCTAGGAGGAGGGTTGCCGCCTGGTGTAAGGTATGATTTGAGGATGGTGAGGAACAGTGGAGGATGCCTCTCCTTCTTCCTCATCTTTTGCCAGTCTTCTGCAGATTCGGCTTCCCAGACAGAAGGGTCGCAAGGAAGAGTGGACCGTAGCTCAAATGCTGACATGCAGAGTGACTGGCAGAAAAGCACAGCATGTTGCACGTCCCACATGAAACACAACATAGCAAGCCTGCAGATAATTAGAGCTGCTGTTCAATAGGTCCTTGACAAGACATACCGTTTCTTCTGCTCGCTCTCGATCCATGTCCGCCAATCATGTTCCAGATCGCCGGTTCCTTCATCCAAGCCTTGCGGGCGTGCAGTTTGACAGTCACTTCTCCTGATAAGATTGATCAAAAGACCATGGAATAAGTGGCTCATGTCATGCTGCTTCTGGCCTGCACGAGACTTGCCGAAGCACTCGACTAGCAGGATTGTCTGAAGCATCCAGAGTTCTGGCTGCGCACTGAATGAGGCGTTTGAGAAAATCTGGGCTCGCAGTACATCATGTATACAGACCTATTCCTGTCAGCGACCAATGACGAATAAGGAATCACGAGAACTTACAGCCATTTGATGTGCATCTTTCTCGCTATATGTTGCACCCAACAACAGCACCGATGTCAACAGCAGTGTATCGACATGAGATGGCTCGAATGTCGCCTGGTGTAGGAGAGGATATGAGACATTGAACCGGGAGAAGAAAAGGTCGCAGTAATTTTGCAGAGCAGACAACGACAGGAGCGGATGATCGCGAGTAATCGTGTTCCCCTCGGGCGTCACTGGCCGAGCACCCGTAATCAGATCCAGGACTTGAGCACGAGCGACCTCGTCGACAATAGGCAGATTGCTCGAACGTTTCAGAGAGCAGAAAGTCCGAATCATATCCGTATTTGACTGCGACGCTGGAATTGTAGGTGCACCCATGCTGGTCTTCGAGAGTTTCCGAGCATGGCCAACAGAACCTTGGTCTGAACTGGCAACACTTGCGGAGTGAGTCGGAAGCGTTCTCGGTGTGGTCTGTTGCTGCGCATTGAGAGGCCCAGAATGCGACGCCATTGAGGAGTGCATCGAATACGCCTCCGGACTATTGTTGAATAGAGCTGGCGATGTATAGGATATGCTCTCGCTGAACACCGGGCTTTCGCTCGTGCTCACTTCCGTCGACGCCGGTTTAGCTTCGTGCAGCTGAACATTGAGATCAAAGTGAGATTGTAAGACGTCCTTCGGCGTCACCAATGGGTCGAGGTTGGGATCGTAGTGCTGCTGCGATGAAGCCAGATCCACATTGAACAACCAATTGTAGTTGGTCATCGTGGTAAACGGCATATTGAAGGAGTGGGCTAAAACGACATCAGCAACAATGCGACTACGCAATAAAAAGATCTACTCACCGGTATCAGGATTGAAGATATCATCGTACGGGATATCATTGTTGGACGTTGTAAGATTGTTGGAATTGTTGAGCGGCTGCGATGACCAGAAGTAATCTATCTGACTGAAAAGTATGATTTGGCCCCGAGAGTGGGGTTATGTCGGTGGGCGCCAACATCCAGGGGTCATCGATGAAATCTTGAATCTGTTGATTCTCTTCTTGACCCTGCGAATTGGATTCCTGTGCAGACGTTGGCGGTGAGATTGGTGCTCCATCTTGACCAGTCGGCTCGATGGTTACACCGGTGTCGCTGCGGGTGGAGCCCTGTCTGGCGGGCTCGCCGCTGAGCGCAGGCTTCTTGGTGACAATGTTCCCTTCGGGATCCCTCCACAGTCTCTTTCTGGTCTCTAGCTTGCCCAATCCCTCTCCGCCAGCCTCCTCATCCTTTTGCCTGTGTCGGGCCATATGTCGATCTGCATTTGACCGTGAGTATTCATATAGAATGCAAAGGTGGGGGTCGCCCGGTCAACTCACCCAGCAGGTCTGGTCGCTTGAAATGCGCCCTGCAACGCTGGCAGGTGTTCTTGCCAGCATCATGATTGAGAGCATGGCGTTGGAGATGTTCTGACCGGGTGAAGCTCTTTCCACAGCCTTCATGTTTGCAGATGTATTTCTTCGGAGGAGTCGCCGTGTCGCTGCTGGTTGAGCGACCATCCGCTTGGCGAGTCAACCGAGCTCCGCCGTTCATATTGGCTAATTTGCTGGGGGATGCTCGGGAAATTGACGCTGCTTCTCTTGCTGCTTGCCACGAAGAGACACTGACAAAATAGGATGCACAGGGGCAGAGTGAATTGAAAGAAAGACAGGCAATCTACATGAAGGTTTCAGAGAGGGTATCACTGGGCGATGTCGTAGTTTATTGCTTGCTCAGCAGGCGACAGCCTCGGGGTGAAATGGGACCCGGTACAGCAAGGGAAAGTGCGGCAATGCGACGGTCCCATACTGTTCTGGGCCATGGGCGGGCGGCGCTCAGGCGTCGGTTCGTCCTTATCACTTATCGCAATCTGCAAATGCCCGACCCTGTGCGATACTTTCGCACTCTTGCCCGGAACTGCCCGCCCCATCTTGCAGTCCATCTCGCCCAGGTCCGTTCCAGTTAGACAGGGGCCTGCAATACTTGGCAAGCCAGCAATGGCGCTCCGGCCAACCAATGAACGACGAGTGATTTGGACCCTTTTGAGCTCTGGCGTGATACCCGACGCCTTGGGACCCGCTGTTATCTGCAAGTCCCCTCATTGTTCCACTGTTGGGGCATCGAGGCATCGTCATGTGTTGTAATAATGGTTTGCAATGCGAACTGGTCACACAAATGCTTTCTAAACTAAACACATCTATTCACAGCTCATTGAGTCGTGTGTCTCAGACACAACCGGCCCCTATATCGACTATCAATCCAATTTCCTTCACAAAAAGAAAAGCAAAACTCCATAGTCTATGCTCATAATTCTATGACAAGTTTACTCCTTGTAGAACGGGTAATCGATGTAACCCTTGGATGGGGGATCTGCGCCGTAGAAGGTTGAGCGGTCGTAGGGGTTGAGAGGGAGACCTTCCTTCAGTCTCCGGGGCAGGTCGGGATTCGCAATGAACCATCGTCCGAAAACAATAACGTCCGCATCACCGGACTCGACTTTCTCAGCAGCGTTGTCGCGGTTAAAGGCACCAGCAGCAAAGAACTTGATATCTCCCTTCTGCACGATCCTGCGGAAAGGGACGAGGGTGTTGGGAGCGCCTTTAGGTGTGGCTGAAGCATCACCTTCCGGGGCGTTCGCTTGGTTGGTGTAAGCAGAGAGGGCGTCCAACTTGGCTTGCTCATCCAAAACCTCATCGAAACGGGGCTCAACCCTGTAAGAATGAGCAGAGCTCAACATTGGCTTAGGACAATATGCACTCACATATGCACGTAGACTGGCCGGTTCTCTTGAGGAAGGTCGACCAGTTGCTGGCAGAGGTATGCCCAGTGCGCATTAGGGTTGCTGTCTTTGGTGTCCTGGAAATAGTTGTAAGGTGACAACCGGATGCCAACTTTCTCGGCACCAATGGCTTCGGTGACAGCCTTGAGCACCTCTAGAGGGAAGCGGCAGCGGTTCTCGACGGATCCTCCGTACTGATCAGTCCGCTTGTTGACATTGTCATGCAGGAATTGTTCGAGCAGGTATCCATTGGCGGCTATCGAGATTAATCAGTTACATTCCACCTGACAGGATGCAAGGAAACATACCGTGAATCTCTACACCATCAAAGCCGGCCTCGACGGCATTTTTGGCCGCCTGGGCAAAATCTTTGGTGGTCTCGTGGATCTCCTCCACGGTCATTGGCCTCGGAGGTGCATCCGCATAGTTTGTTCCGTCCAAAGCAGCTCCAGAAATTGGGATATCACTGGAGCTGATTGTCTGCCTGCCACCGAGCAAGCCGGGGGTGGCTGCACGTCCAACGTGCCAAATTTGGCAGAACAAGTAGCCGCCCTTGGCATGGACAGCGTCGGTAACCTTCTTCCATGCTTGGATTTGTGCAGGAGAGTAGATGCCTGGCACTCCAGGGTAACCGCTGGCCTGTGTCCTGGTCAATTGCGCCCTCGGACTTACGCATATGGAGGACTTACATAGCGGGAAATATCGGTGGCCTCCGTCAACAAGAATCCGCCCTGAGACGCCCGTTGTTGGTAGTACTCGACGTTCAGTTCATATGCCAGGTTGATGCCTTCTTCATTTTTCTTGTGTCGCATACGTGTCAGGGGAGCTAAGGCAACACGATGTGCGAGGTTCAGGTTGCCCAGCTTCAGGGGTTTGAAGAGCGCGGTATCCGCGAGCGGCTTGCCTGCAGCAGTCACAGCCATCTTGATGTCTCAGGTCTAACGAAAGGGAATAGTAACGCAGGACACGATCAAAGAGATCGAATGGATTGAGAGATCGTGTGGAAAAGAGTTGTCTTGTGTTATTTGACAAGAGACAATGGTGGAGAGCCCTGCCCCGGCGCGACTCCGACGGCCCAAACCCCTCCATTTTCGTACGTGATAGAAATGGGCCCTGGTAACAATCTGCTATGACGCTAGGGTACACAAGCTTCTGCGAAGAATGGAATAGTCTTGGGACCTTCCGTTGAACGGCTAGAAGCACCGGTATGGCTCTTGTTCCAGCCTTGCCTTGTTGCCCCAGATCTTGTACACCTCCGGTTGGAGAGTGGTGGCCTCGCTCACGAAGTGGGACCTATCCACTTGCTTAGTGTGTGTTGATAGCAGATCCGCCAAGAGTGGGGGACTGAGAACGCATTCGCCTACGCTTAGACTTTCAACGGGCCTCCTTAACTGAGGGCTAGCTCGGCGGCTAACTGTAGGACCCTCGGCCAGTGTGCACTGTCCGGGCCGTGACCTTCGTATACGCAGCTAATCGATAACAACAGTAAATGGGGTCGAGAAAGTCGAGATACAGTACGAATATCCATCCGTAATCCTAGGCAGTACAATGCTCTGATAGCTGGGTAAAATATAATACACAAGTATCCATCGGTGCCCAGCAGGAGCGGCTGAAGGTCTAGGCCACCTCCGTCAGTGATTTGTCATTGTCGGCAGAGAAGTTGCCGTTCCTGGAGAGCCTTGGGATGTGGTACGGCAGATAAGGTGCACGGTGTGTATTTTGGCACCCTTGGTACGAAGTATGTTAGGCCGCAGGGCCACACTTGAGATACGTTGTACTGCAGATAGGAGGGGCCAATCAGGACTGAATAATGCCTGGAAGCTCACTGGACAACGCCGCCGCCTCCCGCATTCGTGGCGGAGATCGACCGCAAGGGCCGTCGGACGGCATTAACAAGCAGGTCGTAGATAGACCTCTATCCTCGTTCGTATCCTCGTAGATGTAACTGTGCATTTGATGCTTGCATGGTTCTCTGTGATAATTTCCAATAAACTGTGAATTATCATGGATCTCCCTGAACCGCCCAAGGCGGTGGTGAAGTCGGCCGCCGAGGCCCTTACGCCGCTCATCCAGACCACATATACAACCCCGGACCTGAATTTCTATCTGAATGGCACCAAGGTGGTATTAGCAAACCCAAACCCGGAATGGACGCTCTTGGATTTTATTCGATCACAAGATGGACTGAAAGGGACGAAACTAGGATGCGGAGAAGGAGGCTGTGGAGCGTGTACTGTAGTGTTGCAGACGAAAGATCCCAAGCAGAAGAGCCGGGTGAGGCATTTGGCCGTCAACGCCTGTCTGTTTCCGCTTGTTGGCATTGATGGCAAACATGTCATCACGGTGGAGGGACTGGGGAATGTACACAATCCGCATCCACTGCAGGAGAGAATTGCGAAAATGCATGGTTCGCAATGTGGTTTCTGTACACCTGGAATAGGTATGTAATATGCCTGATACGGATATCCGCACAAGCTAACATGGACAGTCATGTCATTATATGCCTTGGTCAGGAACGCATATAACCCGGAAACAAATGAGTTCAACCTATCTGAACATGACATTGAGATGGAAGGTCATTTGGACGGAAACCTTTGCAGATGTACTGGTTACAAGCCCATCCTTCAAGCAGCTCGGACATTCGTCACGGAAGATCTCAAGGGACGACTGGCAAAAGATACTTCCAAGCCTTCTAACGGCGTCGGTTTCGATCACGGCGAAGATATTCCTTACCGATCAGAGAGCAGCACAAAGACCGGCGTATCATCCCAGTCTTGCGGACGACCCGGGGGCTGCTGCAGAGACGACCCCTCCAAGACCTCATGCGGATCAAAAGTACCATCTTCTCCCGAAGAGTCTTCCGATGACCCCTTAGACAACGCCTCGTCGAAGTCGTCCGATGAATCGGAACAAAGCTCAGTAGACACAGAGGTCAGCGGGACCGACTACGCCGCGCCGCTCAAAGGCCGGAACAAGAAGCCAGAGGACATCCCAGACTCTGTTGGCAAGAAAGTGGAAACACATCTTGACGCTCCGCCTCCGCCGTCGAAGAACGGCGTTCCGCAGTACAAATTCAAGCCGTACTCCCCTACCACAGAACTTATCTTCCCTCCGGCACTGAACAAGTACGAGCGGGTCCCCTTATGCTATGGAAACTCGAAGAAGCTATGGTTCCGGCCAACCACCCTACAGCAGCTCGTGGAGCTCAAGAGCGCTTACCCGTCCGCCAAGCTGGTTGCTGGTGCCAGTGAAGTGCAAGTGGAGATTCGGTTCAAAAACTCCGATTTTAAGGTCTCGGTTTACGTTTCCCATATCGAGGAGCTCAGCTATATGAAGCTCCCTACATCAGAGGCGGAGCTTGCATCGATGACTGAATTCGTCATTGGAGCCAATACACCCTTGACCGACCTGGAGTATGCTTGCAGAGGTCTCTACTCGAAGCTCGGTCCTCGTGGCCTGGTCCTCGAAGCTGCCAGGAAGCAACTGCGGTATTTTGCTGGAAGGCAGATCAGGAACGTTGCCTCACTGGCAGGGAACATAGCAACGGCTTCTCCCATCTCGGACATGAACCCTGTCCTCCTAGCAGCTGGTGCCAGCATCGTTGTGCAGAACAAGGAGAAAGGATCATTCCCCATTCCTGTTTCAGAATTGTTCATTGCTTATAGGACGACCGCGATCCCGCCGGATGCTGTTATTACACAGATCAGAATACCATTACCCGCAGAGGGCGTGCCGGAAGTGATCAAGGCCTACAAACAAGCAAAGAGGAAGGATGACGATATTGCGATTGTGACATCGGCCTTCAGAATCCGGCTTGATGATGACGGGTGCGTTCAGGACCTATCTTTTGCCTATGGCGGCATGGCTCCCAAGACCGTCGAAGCCAAGGAGACCATGGCAGCCTTGAAGGGAAAGAAATGGGCCGATCCCGACACTCTCGAAACGGGTATTGATGCGCTGGCTAAAGAGTTCAGTCTCAGCTACGGTGTCCCTGGAGGCATGGCAAGTTACAGGCGGACGCTGACCATCTCGATGTTCTTCCGGTTCTGGCACGAAGCCATTGCTGAGCTGAAACTTGGGGACATTGACCCAGAAATTATCCGGGAGATCCATCGCGACATCTCAAAGGGACAACGCCTCGAAGAGAATCCCCTTGAGCAGAGAATTGTCGGCAAGCAGATTCCTCATCTCTCGGCTCTGAAGCAAAATACTGGTGAAGCGGAGTACATCGACGATATGCCCAAACAGAACCGGGAACTATACGGCGCCTTGGTACTCTCATCAAAAGCACACGCCAAGCTTGTTTCGGTGGATTGGACACCTGCCTTGTCAATGCCGGGGGTGGTAGGTTATGTCGACAAGAACAGTATCTCCAAGGAAGCCAACATCTGGGGTTCGTACATCAAAGACGAACCTTTCTTTGCAGATGGAGAAGTCCTGGCGCACGGTCAACCCATTGGTCTGGTCTACGCAGAGACAGCGCTTCAAGCGCAAGCCGCTTCACGATTGGTTCATATTGTCTATGAGGATCGCAAGCCTATTTTGACGATCGATGAAGCCATTGAAGCGGGCAGCTGGTGGAAACAGAAGGTCGACAAAGTCCTGAAGAAAGGAGCCGCAATTGATGGTGATATGGACGACGTTTTCGCAAAGTGTGACCACGTTTTCGAAGGCGTCAGCAGGATTGGCGGGCAAGAGCATTTCTATCTCGAGACCAACGCAGCATTGGTCATTCCCCATGCTGAAGATGGCACTATGGAAGTCTGGTCATCCACCCAAAACACAATGGAGGTGCAGGAGTTCGTCAGTCAAGTGACTGGCGTGCCCAGCAACCGCATCAACTCCCGAGTCAAGCGTATGGGTGGGGCCTTTGGAGGCAAGGAGTCTCGCGCTTGTCAACTGGCCTCAATCCTAGCCGTGGCGGCAAAGAAGGAACGCCGGCCCATGCGTTGCATGCTCAACCGGGACGAGGACATGATGACCTCCGGGCAACGCCATCCCATCCAATGCCGCTGGAAGGTCGGAGTGTCAAAAGACGGAAAGCTGCAAGCTCTTGATGCAGACGTCTATACCAACGCTGGGTACTCCGTGGACATGAGCGCGGCGGTGACTGACCGCGCCATGACGCACTTGGACAACTGCTACGAGATCCCTAACGTGTGTATCCGTGGCCACCTCTGCAAGACGAACATCCACAGCAACACGGCCTTCCGTGGCTTCGGTGGGCCTCAAGGCATGTACTTTGCGGAAAGCTACATGAGTGCCATTGCAGAAGGCTTGGGCATCGACGTGGATGAGCTCCGGTTCAAGAACTTGTACGGGGAGGGCGGTATCACTCCCCATCTTCAGGTCATTGGCGACGTGGATTGGCACGTCCCGATCATGGTGGAGCAGCTACGCAGGGAATGCGACTATGACAACCGGAAAGCAAGGATTAAGGAGTTCAATGCCAAGAATAAGTGGAAGAAGAGGGGTATCTGCCTCATCCCTACCAAATTTGGTCTCAGCTTTGCGACTGCCATCCATCTCAACCAGGCCACAGCCATGGTACGGACCTATGCAGACGGTAGCATCTTGTTGCACCATGGAGGAACAGAAATGGGTCAGGGGCTGTACACCAAGATGGTCCAGGTTGCAGCCCAAGAGCTCGGCGTGCCGATGGACTCCATTTATACCCAAGATACCTCCTCATATCAGACTGCCAATGTTTCTCCAACTGCTGCTTCTTCTGGAAGTGATTTGAATGGCATGGCTATCAAGAATGCCTGCGACATACTCAACGAGCGCTTGAAACCGTACCGGGAGAAATATGGTTACGATGCCCCAATGAAGACCATCGCCCACGCAGCATACATGGATCGGATCGCGCTTAACCAAACAGGGCATTGGAAAATGGGAAAGATTGGTGATTATATCCTTCTTCAAATAAAGTAGCAGGGATTCTGGGCTGATCCTCCTTGCAGGTTATGTTTGGGGGGTCTATGACATTGAGAAGGCAAGCCTACTTGCCGGAAACGAAGTCTGGCGGCACTAACATCATTTTCAGGTAAAGCCTCTTTACTACTATTTCACCCAAGGTGTGGCCTGTAGCGAGGTTGAACTTGATCTTCTTACTGGCGACCACACGGTGTTACGCACGGATATCAAAATGGTAAGCCCAGACGACGTCATATTCTGTTATGATTCTGATTGACATCCTCCAGGACGTGGGTAACTCCATAAACCCTGCGATTGATTATGGACAGATTGAAGGGGCGTTCGTCCAGGGACAGGGGCTTTATACCCTGGAGGAATCGCTATGGACCCGTACTGGGGAACTAGCCACCAGGGGGCCCGGCACGTATAAGATCCCTGGTTTCAGTGATATTCCGCAGATCTTCAACGTCAGTATGTTGCGAAACGGCAATGATGGTGAGCCGCTATCCTGGAAACATCTCAGAAGCATCCAGAGCAGCAAGGGTATCGGAGAGCCGCCGCTCTTCCTGGGCTCGACTGTCTTCTTTGCTCTGAGGGAAGCGGTTCGTGCTGCACGCCTCATGAACGGTAAAGGCGAGGGATTCACTCTCCATAGTCCGGCCACGGCTGAAAAATTGCGGATGGCAGTTGGGGATCGGCTGGCGGAGAAAGCGATGGTGGTGCCCCGTGAAGGCGAAACGCCGTTCTTCGTGGCAGTGGCTTGATAGTCTTAGCAGGGAGTTCAGCGTGGGTTTCTGATTTCTGTTGTAGGCTTCAATTGAATTGATATCAACGTTCCGGCATTCAATGAATGCACGAAGAAGCAAAAGCTTATGAATAACAGCTGGAGGGACATATTCCTATCTCGGTTTGAAATGAGATCCTAGCGCAGCCCAATCCGTTTTTATCAAAACCGAGCGCTCCATTGTCTGCATCCCTGAAAACGTTCTTTGTCAGCCAATGCCTTCACTTGCGATACAGCAGCTACCATACCCCTCCTTACGGACGCTGTCCATATTTGCGTTCCTGGGTGTGTTGATCGCAGATTTTATGTTGGCACTTCCTACACATCTTAGTACCGCATTCGCACTGGAGGACGAAGGATAAGCCGGTCCTAATGGGTTAGCAATTGTTGTACGCAATAATATGGAGTCAGTATCATACTTTCCGCAGCGAGGGCACTTGCGGCCGCGCACCTCCTTGTACTGCTTCTTATGAGAGCACTGACTATCGACGACTGGTTTTGGATCAGGATATTGGCGATTCATGGTCTTCGTCTCCTCCTCTAATTTTCTTTATCAGCCACAAGTCGGATAGAAGTCTGGCGTACAACGTACTCGCTTGACTGCGGGGAGCGTGATCATTGGGGACATATCCACTGATCGCATGCCCACTTGTAGTATGTCCGCCTGAAAGGTCATAGCTTGTATCGTGATTGCTGGAACCATGTTCGCTGTGCGCATCTGGTCCACCCACGGCCTGATCAGTGCCTGCTGGGTTGTTGTCCGGCACTATAGACTGTTCCGTAGAGACTAGTTGGTCCGTCATAGTTGGAGAAGGGTGATTTGCGTTCCAGAGTACAGTATTGGGATGGTTCTGTAGAGGACTCCGGCATTGATGGGAAGTGAGGCTATGTTATTCCTGGTGGTGTTTTGAGAAAATTGGTGGGGAGTCCAGTATGGTTTCTGAGCTTTGATGTAGGTTTCAAGCAATCAATGTAACATTCACGGACTTCATTCAATCTCCCTTCCAGGACTAGCATTTGTCTCCTAGCAAACTGCCCCATACCACGTCACTCCGTTTCCTAAAGGCCAAGCAGTTCAGAGTCCCCACCTGATGAGGAGATATCCCATCCGCCGCGCAGCCCCAAGATCTCGAGCAGATTCTTTATGGCACGGGCACCCCAAGGGCTGTCGGTCTCCCAGCCAAACATCTTAGCCAGCTCCTCACCGAGCACGAATTGCACCATGAACCAGAAATTGGGACAGCCCCTCGTGCATACGTACTCGGGGTCGAAAGGAAACGCCAAGCTCAGTTTCAAGGGCTTTCTGCCGAGCCATTGTGGGATCATGGTGAGGACCGTTCTGACTTGGCGGACCGACACTCTCTCGCGCGGTAAGTTGCGGACCATATCTCTCCACTTGCAGTCAGACACTACCAACTTGAGGTGATTAAGCTGGGTGCCTCCGTCTGCAAGTTGCCGACATGCCTATGCAGCTATCAGAGCACGACCTCAGTGCTCAAAAAGTAACAGCGAACTTACACGTCTAACCCAGTCAACACAGTCATCAGTTGCACTATCTCCGCCAACGTAGTTGGCACTGTACAGCCCTAATTCAAGGCTCTTTAGGGCATGGCGTGCTCCACTTGGTAGCCCAGACAGCCAATGAGCAAAAGCAGTCCAGCAGCCGGGATCCAGGATAGCCAAGGTATTTCCACCATACACGTACTCGAAAGCTTCATGTCTTATTTCGCCACATATGTGTAGTAAAGCGACGCCGACAGGTGCTGTCTTCTGAACCTTGGGCGGTGGTGTCTTCTGCATGAGTCGCGTCTCCCTCTGAATGACTGGAATGGTGTAGGTCTTGCCCACGGGGATAGCGAGTCGATAGATCTCCCGGCGGAGCTCGAGAGGAAGCTTTGAGAAAGGCGAGTTGTCCATTATGTGAGGTGACGACGGTGCCCGCAGGTTGCAGAGCTAGAGCATGTGTGTGGGAGTCTAGGAGAGTGCAAGTCGGGGATCTAATTTTCTGTGGGATGTTGGTTGTCGGTTGTGAGATCTGAGATTTGGAGAATCCAAGTTGTCTGGCAGTGGCGGTGAGTGGGAGTCTAGAAACGTGTAAGTTAGGAGCATCTACCATCTGCAGGACAGTGAATGTTGGATCTGGGATCTGGAATCCAGGAAACAAAGATATCTGGCAGTGAATGCTGTATCTATCACTACATAGGTAGAGTGAATATCCTATCGGGATCGGAGGTAGTGATCACGCCGATTTTCCAAATACCATGTCTGTATACCTTTCATTCGGTACAAGGAATATTAATTGAAGCTGTTGTTGCTGCGTGGCTGTTGTTCACGAACAGGGAAGCGGGCCGACTCGCTAAGCCCCTGAAGCCCCTGAACCAGTCGACCAAGCTTAATAATCTGAGGAATAGTCATTATGCGTTCAAATCCATCAATACCAGCCATACCACAAAACAGAAGTGTCGCCGCAATTAGACATTCTTAAATTGTTCTCCCGTAGATTATTATTAATGCTAATATTGGCTGCTACATGCTGGCACCTTTCAAGAAGATTGCACCACTCCCAACCACATGCCATACAGCACACCTAATCTGGCAGCGTCATATTCCACATACTCTGCACCGTGACACCCTCAATCCACGCTCCGCCCGTCGAATCATTCTTGACCGTAGCACTCACCTGCCTGGGCTGGCCCGGCAGGAGCGTGAAGGCATTGCTATTGAAATTCATCGTCACCCCCGCCGGCGCATCCAGCCACGTCCACACCGCAACGCCGCCATGAGCCTCGACGGTGAAATTGTCCGTTGCGTTTGAGTACGACAGGGAGATCTGTGGGTCGACGAGCTTCGCTTGGTTCAGCCAGACGGGGTGGAAGAAGTTTGTGTGTGTCAGCGTGGTGTTGGTGTTGTTGGTGTTGGGCAGGCTCCCGGTTGCGGTGAGGTTGAGGACTAGCACGGCGTCGGCGGGATCGAAGGTCGCGTTGAGGATGTTGGTCGAGTAGATGTGTGTGATGTTCAGCCCGCCGACGGTGAAGGGCGTCGAGGAGGGGAAGCCGGTGTTGTTTGGCAGGGCGGTGCCGTTCCAGGAGAGCCAGCTCAGTGATGCAGTTCCAGATGCTGGCGTCCAGAGATCGGAGGTTACATAGATTGAGAGATCTCCAGTGGTGTAGTTGTAGAACGGCGAAATTATGACGGGCTGATAGATATCCTGAGCGCCATAGTGGAGGACTACATACGGTCAGCAATGTTTTATGCCTGCTCGAGCGGATAGACATACCCTTCCAGCGACCATCATACTCAATCCCTGCCCAAGTGGGCGCTTGCCATATATCCTCTAATTGCCAATACAGACTACCCAGCTGCCGCTGTGGCATACCAGATCCTAGGCGGTAAAACTGGATCTGGGATCGATAAAAGTCCGCCTGGAATATTTGCGTGGCAAGACACCATGATGAGAAGTTCGCGATGGTGTCGGTTTTATTAGGGATTGGATAGTAACGCTCTACTGCAAGAGTCATCTCCCCCATACCGAGGGAAGAATTATAGTAATTGGTAGCGTTAAGACCGCCTGATGGGTAGTGGTGGTTGCGGAGCATGACCGTGGATGAATTGAAGTAAAGGTCTTCGGGGGCCACTGCTTCTTGCCAGCTTTGCAACGATGGCCTGTACCCATTGGTTAGTGCAATACCCCGCGTAGACGATATCGGTCTTCATACATCGAATGGAAGCCAAACTCGTTAGCAAATCTTCCCACTGGATAGGAGGAATAGTTGAAAGCTACAATGGAATTGTAATTGTAGTAGTCTAACAGTGCATATTAGTAGGGTGATCGTCATACAAATAAGAGAAGACCAACCAGTATCACCATAAATCGATCCCTTCGTCAAGTTTGAATATCGCTCAACCATAGGCATCGGGTTCGAAAAGTTCAAACTGAGCCAACCGTTGTTTGTGCTACTTGGCATGTAGCTGATGCTCTTAGAGTTGCCGTACACTATCGGAAGGATCGTATCCAAAAACAACTCCTCGTACTGATGGAAGTAGTAGGAGTAGTTTGATGGGTCGGCAGTCTTCACTTCTGGAAGCTCCAGGCTTTCCAGTTCATTTCCGCCCGCCCAGAGAGCCAAAGATGGGTGGTGGTTGACTCGTCGAACATTATATAGTATCTCAGCAGCCACATTCTCCAAAAAGGCGGGATCGGTAGGGTAGAGTGCGTCACTAAACTCGAACTCGCTCCAGCACAGAACCCCGTATTCGTCCGCAATGTCGTAGACAAAGTCGGGACTATAAGCACCAGAAGCCCATACTCGAAGCATGTTCTGGTTGCCATCAGTAATAGACTGGAAGAGCTGTTGCATGCGCGTCGGCGTCACACGAGCCCAAAAAGCATCTGGAGGAATAAAATTGCTGCCTTTGGCGAAGAACTCCTGGCCGTTGATCTCGAAATGCCAGTTGTTTCCCGGTGCTATCCCCTGAGCCAGTTGAGCCTGTGATATGGGGTTCATGTTCAAGACGATTGTTCGAAATCCAGCTACAAGGTGTCAGTAATAAGACCTGAATACCTAGATGATACCCACTTCTCTTTGTCACAGCAGCCAGAGTGTTGTTGCTAGCATCTGTGACTGCCACCGTGATGTTGTAGAGAGTTTGCGGTCCAAGGCCGTGAGGCCACCATAGGTCCACGAGGCTAGAATTGACAATAACGCTGCCGGTAATCGTCTCATTAGAAGTGCTAACATTGACCAGAGATGAACTAAAAACTGTGGAATTGTTAATGTCCATGATCTTCACATTCATCAAGGCTCCAGATGGCAGATCGCCGATAAAGTCTAAGCTCGCATTCACCACCCACGGCTGAGATTGATCAGGGGGTAGATTGTTCAGTTGACCTTGCCGGTAAATGTCAATGTCCGTGTTACGAATGTAGACTCCGGTAGAAGGGCCATATTGCACTATCCGAGCTGCTTTCCAGGGCCCTGCAGGTGCAAAGGCTGGACCCCAGTCCCATCCAAAGTCAGACTGCTCTTTTCGAATGAACTGGCGGTTTGGAAACTCGAAGAGGCCTTCGACGCCATATGGCCAAGCTAGGAAGATTTATCAGCTTATAACTCTGACAGTAGCATGGGGTGGTACTATACTTTCTTGGCCCGGCTCTTCAGCAATTGCATCAGCAATAGCTGGTGCACTCCCAAAATTCAAGCTTAGCACCGGATTCCCCTTACAGCTGCTGAGGATATCCGAGACGTTGAAATAGTACTGTACAAACTGGTTCTCTGTTGTACCAACGAATTGCCCGCAAAATTCGATGGTCGTGAACGTGTCCAGGCCGTCGAAAACCAACCATGTCGCAGTACCGTTGGTAGTGTTCAGCCCAGAAATTGGGGCACTGGTATAAGTCCAATTCTGCCAGGCTATCCATCGCAGATTGAAATCGTTGAGACCATAGTAGCTAGTCTAGGTCAGGATCGTATCGATTTTCCGCATCGTGCCGTAACTTACGGATCGCCAATCACGTTGGCAGCATATAAATCCAGATGGACCTGTGACGGTAGTGATGCAGGTACAGAGATGTTCAATGGCGCATTCTCTAGCGTCCAGTCGTTTGCACTCAAGTCTATGACTTTTTGTGCATTTGCTATAGGCAGCAGGAAAGCACTCGCCCACGACAGGGCTATCGTAACTCTTGACAGCATATTTTCATGGACTGGGGTCACAAAGCCTTTTCAAACATCCAGACTATTACAATTATAAGTATCTCGAAATTTATTAATGGCTCGAAAGAGCTTTATATTCGAGCTATCTAGACATGGGCAAGGTCGGGAAAGCCGATTGCTATTCTCCTTTGGGAACTAGGGGCGGGGAAAGAAGAGTTATGATGCAGCTTTTTTGGCGGTCACGTCTCCCAACCTTGACTTTGGAAGGAGATCGATCGTCGGAAGAGGAATTAGACCGAGGTGCTGGGCGTTGATGCCTCGGAATCTGTGAGCATGTAACGTTAAAGACATGAGAGCGGGGCGGTTATTTAGGCTGTACAGCGGTACCATCTCCAGGTTAGTGACACGGATGATCAAGGTCCGCGGCAGAATGCTGATCATCTTTGTACAATTCAGGAAGCTCAGCATGGATGGCTCGGATGTGCATACGAGAAGTGGAGAGCTTTCCCCGCTGGGCGCACTGCACGCCTTCGTCATAGGTGGTGCAGGCACGCGGTTCCTGGCAACGGGGGCTAGACTTCCTCGGCCTTAGCGTTGCGGGATCATTGCCCGTCAGACAATTGACGGAAAAGAAAAACCAGGAAAGAAAGTACACGTAGAAAACCTATGAAAGTCTGGGAGAATTAGACATCTATGTTTATGGAAGGGGCATATTGACATAAGTAGCCATGGCACTATATCTTCTGTGTAGAGTCCTAATACTGCTCTGTTGAAAGAGTAACCGCCTTCATCGTCCATAAACCAGCACAACACACGTCTGGAAGGTTAGGTGTTCTGTCTTCAACAGTGAGTATGTATGTCAAAGGTACATAGCGGCTCCCAATGAGGCACATTGGTCGACCTCCTTGAAGTTCTGGTCCCACGACAAGCAGCAGATATTATTCATTGTAGATACCTGGCTTCGTACCTTATGTTGTAGTTTACCTTAATGAATTGCGACTGACCCGTCCTTCTGGAACAAGATCGGTGGTTTGAAACGGACTCCGATTGGCATGGAGAAGCGAGGCCAGGATAGACCTAGCGCGAACGCGCACGGACCATCCAACCGAAGTTCCGTCTCATCAATTGACAGTTTTAAGAAGAGACAGCTTGTGCCTGAACTCTCCACGATACCCATCTGCTGCCCGCGTTCCTCTCCTTTGCTGCTCCTACATTCCTTTGGCGTTTAAGCATTCTATTTGCTGTTCTTGACAAGGTGTACATACTGTAAGTCGTCCAACCTATCACCAGCTTCGGACGCGTCCAAAAGGGGTGGGAGGTGAGGGAGCTGGCCTCACTGGAGGGCTCACCTCCGTCGCGCCCAGCTCGGCCACCGTCTGGCACTGGATAACATCAGCTAATCATGCCTGTCGCAGTTTGTCGCAGTGTTCACGTCCAGCCATTATGCATTCTTCCCTTTGAAAAGCATTTATCGAATGATCGCTTGTCCTCTCTTTCTGCCGACACCTGCCGCCGATCTGCTTACGGCGCCTACAAGGTCAAGATGCCGTGGCGTCCTCTTCCTCGAATTGCTTACGCCGTTGCCACACATCCTTTCAAACCATCCGAGCCTTCCGACCTCCCGCTAGAGCTTGGAGATGAGCTCTACATCATCGAAGAAGGGGGCCGCAATTATGACTGGTTCCGTGGTTATCTGGTAGCACCACCAAGTCTTCTGGCGGGGCTCACTAGCAGAAGAGGGCAAAGCCTTGAGAAGCGAGTATTCGACGGAATCTTCCCCCGAGTGTGCGTTGAAGTCCGGGAATACCTAGGCGAGGACCTGGAGGATGAAGATGATGACCCTATGGAACTGATCATACAGGGCTCGGATGCTGGAGACCGCTCAAGTATCGTCAATGGCCATAAGCGGAATGCATCGGCCACCAGTCGCCCGGATAGTAGACATACCCAACGAACTGCTTCATCTAGGAAGAAGTCCATGAGTAAGCGGACGTCGACGCCCGAAACGCAGAGCTCCAGACCTACATCCCGAAAGTCAGCTGCGCCGAAAGACCATGGCCTCTCCAGGATAACATCCACAAGGTCAACTAGGTCGAAGAAACCTCGCAGATCCGGCTTACCACTGACCTTTGTGGCTGCACAAAGAGATCCTAATGCTCCAAAACCTCCGGCCCCGGTGCCCATGTTGAAGATAGGAGATGAATCAGCACAACATTCAGATGAGCCTCTTGTAGAAGAAATCTCATCATGTCTTCGTGAATGGCAATCCACGAACCTGCACGAGCTCCTACTCGCAAGAGAGTACACAAAGCTGCAGGAAATGGCAAAGCTTATCAAGAAGCTAAATCTTGATCGCCGACAGCTCCTTCTTAACGTCCTGACACGACACGAACTTGGTGTGCTGCGTGAAAAGACTGTGTGGGATCTTGTCCATGGCAACCGACTCCTCAATGGTGAGGTTATAGTTCGAGATCCATCGGCGCGTGGTAGACTCCTCGTCGGAAGTGATTCAGCAATCGACGTATCCAAGCTGCAATCAACTATGAGCCTCCTTGATCAGTCCCCATCTTCCCAGGGACATGATGTGACCATCCTTCATCATCTACTACTCGATCTTCACAGCTTCCGCGGAGCTTCCCCCAAGCCAATCACACTAATCTTCTATCTTCTCTCGAAAACTGCAGGTAGTGCACCCCGGCAAATATCAGAGAGTTATCTGGTTACCATCGATGCCGGTGCTCAACCAGCCAATTTCACACTGGCGGGGCGGATGAAAGTGTTATTTACTGACTTGAGCTCCGCCGATGTCGGGGAAGCTTCCTCTTCCGATTCTGCACTGTACCTAATCGTGAAAGTGCAAGGTCAACGAACATTGCAAGAAAGAGGGGTTAGGGAGTCGACACCCCCTTCACGAGAAGGAGGCAGATCAACTTTGTCCCTCTCCAGTGCTTCGCAAAGAGGGAGAAGGAGCGGAATGTGGTCCGGAAAAGCAAATTCGGAACCTCATCAAAGCCTTGGTAATCGAACTCGGTCCGCTGGACACACAGTACCTTCTACACCGAATGCTCATCATGCGCTGGACCACGTTTCGGCACAGGCTGAAGAAAGAATAGTGAAGCTCAAACGAATCATTGGAATGGGAGCTATTCGTATAGACTCCATAGTTCGAAAGGAAACGGATGCGGAACGGGTTGTTGAGATTTTCACTCCTTCCTCTAGCTCATACCCTGAAAACAACACCGATGGTACTCCTGAAGACATCATCCTTGAGCTTCTGCCAAGCAGGTCAGGAAAGTATACCCGGACGCCGATTGCGGAGACTGTGCGTGTACATCTCATGCCATTTAAGAGTCCAGATGTGGATATACTCATTGAGAAGTCGCCGACGCTCCTTCAAGATGTTGCTCGGAGCCAGAAGATAGGGTTTTCGGTTGCTCCCACCAAACCAAGATCGGATATCTACTTGACATTGAATGAAGCGATGTTTCCTCATAATGTAAGGCTGTCTCATCCACAAAGTGGTAGCGTTGGTCTTCCCTCTAACACCTCTTTGACCAATCTTCAGGTCACATTGGAAGTTCGAAAATCTTCTGGAGAAAGAGTGGAGAAGAGCATATTCCCTTCTTGCGGTGGAGAAGGCAAGACCGCCTGGCGAACTGCTGCAATTGCACGAGGCGAAAAGTGGAATGATCTCATCAAACTATGTATCCCGGAGGAAGATGTGGCTGGTAGTCATGTCGTGATGAGTATCGCGGACGCTGACAATTTTCCCTTTGCGCTCTGCTGGATGCCCTTATGGGATCACCAAGCTTTCGTCAGGGACGGTCATCACTCCTTGGTGTTTTATAAATATGATGAGATCACAGCTGATACGAGCTCTGGCCGTGGAGCGTATATGTCTCTGCCATGGACGGCTCGCGGAAAAGACGAGGTGGTAACAGGACCTATCGCTACCATGGCAGTAACGACTTATCTATGCAGCACTCAATTCTCTCAGGAACAGGTTCTTTTGGATCTTTTCAAGTGGAGGGAGAAGAATTTCGGTAGTTTGCTGGATATCCTCAAAGGCATCGTTTTCGTCCCTGAGTATGAAATCGTCAAATCGCTCAATGACGTATTTGATGCGCTGTTCAGCATTTTGGTTGATCACCAGGGAGAAGATGAGGTAGAAAACCTCGTCTTCGACGCGCTGGTCACCATAATTGGCATTGTCCACGACCGCAGATTCAATCTCGGACCACTTGTCGACAAGTATGCAGAGGAGAAATTCTTCTACCCTTTTGCAACTCCTTGTCTACTTCGCAGCTTCTCTCGCCTTCTGGTCAATCCAGCGGACCCAGAGAGGGCTCGACGACTCAGAGCCACTCTCAAAGTCGGCCGACAAATGATGAAGTTCATGGTCAAAGCCAGACAACAACAAGGAGGTAAAGAGGCTGATATTGGGATTACCAACGGTCAATCAACGTTCCCACGGGATCTTCGTGCAATCTTCCGATCTTTTGAAGACTTAATGAAGAATACCACCGCGACCCTCGTTGGAAGCAAGACATTGCTAGTGCAGCATTTTCATACGTGGTTGCCAGAACTGCTGGGCGTGATGGCCGCTAAAGATATCGTACAGCTTGCTGTGAACTTTTTGAACTCTTGTGTCGATGTCCACGGCCAGCTCCTATTGTACAAGCTTGTTCTCATCATCCACGTCACTGAATTGGATATCTTTCCCACTCCTGACTTACGCCGCTCGTGGGTTGCCAATACTGTGGGATGGCTAGAACCGCACTGGGGCGTAACGGCCGTACCCGCAAAACAATGGCGTGAGCAAGTCCGCCTTTGTTGCTCCGTTCTTTCCAGCCAGATCGATTATTTGGGCCCTGAAGTCGCGTGTTATGTACCGAAAATTGTTGAGTCGTACCGAACTCTCCAAACAATCCCTTTCCAGGAAAAGGATTCTATCTCGATGTTGTTTTCGAAGAGCTATCCGTTCCAAGTGAGGCAGACCACTGGCAAACACCATTTTGACGAAGCAATGATTGAGCTGGCTGCTGTTCTTGCTGCAATCAGTCAGTTGCCTCAGGGACTCGAGTTAGATATCCCGAAGGAGGATCTACCTACCGCGCTTTTTCACCTCTTGCAAATGCAGCTATCTATACTCAGCTGTGAAGCATTTCCCGAATCATGGTTAAGCCTCCACATTTATCACCATCAATCGACCCTGGCCATATTAGAATATATCTCTGAGATCTTGTTGACTTCTTCCCTTCCTCCGCCGGATGACGCCGTGGACTTTAACACGGAACTGTGGCAGGCTTTCTTCAAAGCGCTCTTGAGGCTCGTAGGAAGCAAAGCTCTCACACTCGAGCTGTTTCCGGAACAGAGGCGAAGAGCTGTCTGGAAGATAGCCGGTGATCTGAGAGAGCAAGGTGCTGAGCTTCTCCGCCAAACTTGGGAAACCATAGGATGGGAGACCAATAGCGAGGATCGGCGAAGGTATGGTCTGGAAAGAGTAGGTGGCTATCAAGTGCAGTACGTGCCGAGTCTGGTAGGCCCGGTGATCGAGATTTGCATGAGTGCGCACGAGGGGCTCCGCCGAGTCGCTGTAGAGATGCTGCAGACCATGATCGTCAGTGAATGGACGTTGAACGAAGATTTGACCGTCATACGCACCGCAGCTATCGACTCCCTCTACCATTCCTTCGCTTCCTTAGCCATACCAAGTCCAGTTGCTCAGAAGAACTTCCTCGAAGAGCTCAAGGAACTTTTTGATCCGGTTACCCTCGGCCCTGACAACCCTCTGTTGACAGCACTCTCAGATTTTACCACTACTATCAGTACGCTCATCGACCTTCTGCTGGCAGCTTTTGCATCAGACATGTCTCCCGAAGCCCAGAGATCAATAGAATCCATCAACCTGATGCTTTTCTTGGCCCGATCCGGTGGGCCGGATATCTATATGGACGGCCTAGAACGTTTACTCGCAGCCCAGAAGAAATTTGGCGACCACGTTGGAGCAGCTCTTGTGGTGAGAAAGCAGGCCGATCTATTTTCATGGGACGCGTCAAAGCGACTGCCTCCTCAAATGGGCCTTCCTGCAGCGTCGTCCTTCCATAGGAAGGTTGATTTCTGGCTTAGAATGATCAAGTTCTTCATGGACGGCAAAGCCTGGGTGCCTGCTATTCTAGCCTACCAAGAGCTCGGTCTACAGTACTCTACCGTCACTTACGAGATGGATGCATACGCTGATGTGCTGCGGTTAATTTCTTGGTGTGCGGACCAGATCAGAAAAGGCAATTTCACCACTCCGAAATACTACCGCGTGGTATATGTGGGCCTGGGATGGGGCAACATGCGTAACGACCAACATATCTACGAAGCTCCAGGAGACGGTAACATGACCTCTTTCGCTTACAGACTGACGTCTCAGTTCCCGAACGCAACTATCGTCCAAAATCCCGGTGACTATCACGAATCGGAAGGTCAATACATGTGCTACGAGCTGGTCTTTCCGAAGAGAGATCTGACTCACCCATCATATCACGCTCTAGAAGTCTCTCCAAGTGCAAGAGACCTATGGCAATTCCACAAAGTCAATACCTTTGTTCCTGCTAATGCCCCTGGGACTAATATTGGCGCCGGTATGAACAACACGACGACCCGAGCAGTGCACAGGACATCAGAAACGTTTCCGAACATCGGTCGTCACAGCGCGATTGTAGCCCATCATATGGAGGAGGTTGGACCCACCGAATTTGCGGTAGAGCGCACTCTGCGCAAGAACGCGGAGCTTGAAGTGTTGTGCAAGTACGCCCCGACATCAGAAATGACATACAACCGTATGAAGCAGACAGTTGGTAAATCCGTCACCAGGGGTTCGGAAACATCAGTGTCAAGATACCACGCATTTCTTCCTCCATCCGTGCAAACTTGGAATGAAACGCCAGACGAGGAACGGTTGCATCCGCATGCGAAAGCCCTTCGTGCGGCCTTGTTCGACCATATGATGTTGCTTATCAAAGCCACAAACATCATGAAAGACAATGGAGAGCGTTTTCTCGGTGACCAATATGAGCGTGGTATGGCCTTCTCCCCTGACGCATCAAAGTGTAAGCTAACGTTTTCTCGCAGACGTTAGGGATGCGTTTGGGCCCGAAGTTGCGCTCTTCGAAGAGAAATTCAACACCGAGCAGCAGGAATTGGCAGCCTTCGACGCAAGAGCCAACATGGCCGCTGCTCCTGCTTTCCCACAACAGCAGCCATTTCAGCACCCGTTGCAGAATCCCCCCAACTACATGAATTTCGACGGCGCCAGCGACGAACGCGACGCACCACGTCCGGGTACCTACCTCAACTACAGTCAGCAATACGGCCTGAAGAAAGAGCACAGCAAGCCACAGACCTCTGGCGGCGCGGGCTCCACGACCACCGGCGGCAGCCACGAGCGGCGCGTGACGGCCTCCTTCGACGGCACGGCCCAGTCCTTCCTAGATACAGGCTCGTCCAGCAGCGCAGCGACGGGGACGGGGCCGGGCGTGCAGCAGCAGCGTTCGCATAGCCGCGAACCGCGCCCGGACACGGCGTCGACTGCGGGCGGTAGCACGAAGAGCGGCGGAGGACTGGTCAAGGAGAAGGGCTCGGCTGGCAGCATCCGTAAGCGCTTCTCGGTGTTTGGCAAGAAAAGCTCGAAGACGGCGCTGGCTAAGGCAGAGGCGATTGCTGAGTGAGAAGGCGGCGGCGGGCCTGGTCATCGTTCGTTGTGCGTGGGGCTGACCTCTGGGTTTGCCGGGCTGTTCCTTTTCCATTTTTTCATGATACGTGGTTTCGACGCGCAATACCCCAGCGCCTGTTTAATTGTTCGAGTATTTTCTTTTTTTCTTCGTTGTTGTTTGAATACTCCCTGGTGTTTTTCTGAAGGTGGAAGGAATCTACCGGGATGGATGGGACGGAAGGAAGGCGGGAGGTTGGTCTATCTTGTCCGTTGGATGGATCGGAGCCGGGGTGGAGTTGTGACCAACCCTTGGGCTCACGCCTTACATGGCGCTTGCACCATCACCAATGGATAGATACCGCAGGTACCTTAGGAACGTCTTCTTGTGGAAAATGTCAGACAGAGTTTCATGACTGTGGTGTGAGTTAGTGCCAGTGAGTCACAGTGAGTGGCATGCCGTGCCGTATGGGGGCGCGGGTCATAAGAGCTCGATGAAAGTGAAAAGAATATTTGATTGTCCTCTCGTGGTATCGACGAATTAATCAGATCAGGAAAAGCAACAATAGCAAAAGCAACAGCATACAGAACCAGCTCCACCGTTGCCCCTACATCTCACATTCCTTCTCCTAAGCAAGCCATTTCTGGAACCATTCCACAGCCTGCTTCCCGGCCTCATTCGCCCGCTCACACGCCTTCTCATCACCTTCATCCGCGCGCGTACTAAACCCATGCTTCGCGCCCTCATAGATCCTCACCTCCCACTTCCCCTTCATCTCCGGCTGTTTCTCCTCAAGCTGCCTCAGCGCGGCCTCCGCCTGTCTAACGGCCTCGATGCGCATGGCCATATCGTCATCACCAATAGCGATGCTGAGCGGGAGGCGCACGGCCTGCACGTCGGCCGGGATGCTGAGCTGGCTGGGGTGTGCGGTGAAGCCGGCGTCGATGAGCGGGCGTGGTGGGGTGCTGTCGGGTACGGTGTGGCTGCCTGAGCAGAGGAGGACAACGTGCTTCCCGCCCCAGCAGAAGCCGGCGACGCCGATCTTGGAGGAGGATGTGGCTGGGTCGGTGCATAGGGAGGTCAGGAAGGAGGTTACCCGTGGCAGGGTTATCGAGAGGCGGTTGCTGATCATGAAGGGCAGGAAGTTCCAGAGGAGGCCGGGGACGAGGGCTCTGGTTGGTTGCGAGAAAGATGGTTAGCCAGGCACGCAGCAGGATAAGAACAGAAGAGGGGAAGCAGTCGGGTAGCATACAGCTTCCTGAAGATGCTCACAGGCTCGCCCATAGTCTCCAGCGCGTGCATGACCTCGATCGGGCAGCTCTTGCCGGCCATGAAGTCCGGCAGGTACACGGTGAAGGGGCCCTTCTCGGCGTACGCGTCGGCCAGCAGGCGGTTGTTGGGGATCTCCCATCCGAAGGCGTCGGGGATGTACACCACGATTCCCTTGGGCTGTGTGCCTGCCGGAGGAGAGGCGATGTAGACATCTAGCCCGTGCAGCTTCGTCACAGTGCCTTTGGGCGTGCCGCTGTGCAGGTGGCCTGTGACGCAGGCGCGGCAGACCATTGTGAGGGATTGATGGAAGATTGATTGAGGGAGTTGTTTTGAGGGCGAAAGAGAGTGTGAGTGTGGCAGATCAGAGGGAACAACGAAGATGGAGGGTTGTCAGCGGGAAGGTCTCTGGGTTTATATGGCAATGATAAGCCTGTGCCGCACAGACAGTTCGAGGACGCAGCAGAGGAGCAAGCGGAGAAGGCTTGGCTCAATGAGGGATGGTGCCCGGCTTGGTAGGCGTCCCGGTCGTAAATCCGACGCTCAACTTGCTTGTTTGCACGACGTTATGCACGTATCGGTGGAATGGTTTGGCCGTAGTGCCTGCATAACGCCTTGTGCAATGCTTGTGCATGCGCACTGTGCCCGTTCTGGGGCACGACGGAGGAAATGCGCCCATCACCGCATGGAATCCCCGTTGCTTTTATTCGGCCCCTGCCCATGAAAATTTTCACCCTCTTGTGTAAGGTACGGTTTTAGTCAGTACCAGGTAAATATAAGGTATGGTCCTCTTGTGGCCGTAAATTCCAGCATTATTTGGAATGGACGTGCCTAGTACGAAGCAAAAAGGGTTCTGTTCTTTCCCTGAGAGCATGTCTCCCAAAGCGACGTCATGAGTATCTGAATAACACAGGCCCTGGTGAAGGACACAGGTCAAGCGAGCCATTGACTCCATCAGTGCCTCGGCAAGGTAATCTAAAGCAGTTTCAAACATTCACCAGCTCAATGTGACATTCACTCACTCAAAACCCGCTTGACTCTCATGACACCTTCATTGCTCATCCAGCATCTGATACAGCACTTGACCTTGACCTCTTGCATCTCAAGAACCGGGATTTCTGTCGATCCTGGCCTCGCATGCTGGCAGATCTACCTTCAAGCTCTTCATAACTGGTCCACTGCCAGCCATTCGAGATCCATCTCTGTCTACTACGATTGACACTATGACCAACAAAGCCTCGGTCACGCCTGGCACAACAAGCTTTCCCTTCATGCAACTTCCGCCGGAGGTTCGCCGTGAAATTTACAAGCTCTACGTACCGCAAGGTCGTGCATATGAGATCCCCTGTAGATTCCGAGGCATTTCTGGTCTCTCGGCTCGGGGGAAGTGCAGTCATCTAGCTATGCTCATTGTTTCGCGACAGATCTATGATGAGTGTGTTGAACTCCTCCTTGGAGGAAATAGATTCATACTCGATTTCCTACATGATGGCGTGTGGAGCTACCCCCAACGCTTTCTCAGCCAGATTGGAGATCGTACCGGCGGTTTCCTTCGACAGGTCGAGATCGCTTTTGGTTGGTTGGCAGTCCCTGTTTTGCTCGATTTGGATGAAGGTTCATGCAGACCTGGGAGCTTGGATACGACGAAAGACAAGATAATCAAGGTCAGTCATATCCTCACTAATCATTCAAGTCTGCTCCATAAAGGTGACTTCCTCACAAGAACAATAGATATTGCGCCATCTACGGGAACATGCCTCTCACCTGCAAATAACCTTAGTGTTCTGCGGACTAGTCATACCAAAATCGGGAACCTGGTCACCTAGAGCGTCTCTGCTAAGACGCGCAGTTGTCATGATTTTTAAACATCTCGGCAAAGAGCAGGGATTGCAACTGGACTTCCTGCACACATGGTTCCCCGGGAAACAAACTGCCGACAGCATCGTATCAGGCATTCCAAATGCATCATATCGCTGTCGCTGTCCACAGGGATGCATCGTGATTGACAGCTACCACATGGTAGCCATCCCTCGATATGTCCCCGACAACGAACTAGTGTGATCTTCTAGTTGAAGGCCGTCAAAGGGACAACTCTCCTAGCTTAAAAGCTGAAATCTGGGGCAGGTCAGGGGTAGAGCAGCCTTTCCAGAGACCTACTTTGACATACTGGCTGGTGCGTTCATCTCTGCTTCGTCATTGCATTCCGTGATACCTGATCGACTCATCCTTTTACTAGATCTGCCTTCTTTTCTCTGCACCGTTCTGGCTCATGAATGGGCCGACTCCATTTCGCTGCATCTTCCCTCAGATCATTGCTTCAGCCAAGGAAGGGTTGACTGTCTTTATTTGAACGGCGAAATCAACAGATGTTCGTTTGATGGACCTTTTGTTTCTGTCTTTGAGGGCCATGCGGAATTCTCAGAGATGTTGAGAACTTATTGAGGATCGATTCCTGCTGAAATTCCGTGTGCATGGAATGATGATAGCAAGCAGATACGAGCTTCGAGGCTTTGTTCCCAAAGTCTGATGTCTCCATCTCGGGCTGATGCTCTTCATAATCACTTGGATAGCTCCTGCCTTTATGAATTGTTCAGACCAGCATTTCTCAAAAGCTCGTGAGATGACTGTGGTACCTCCTCCTTGAAGATGATAAACATGCCGAGGCGGGACATTCCCAACACTTCATATAAATCCTGTTGTGCTGAATAGCACCGTGAAACAAACAATAGCCTGCCCTAGGAAGCAACTATCACTACAAGAAAGGTATCTTAGGTCGTACGAGGGGATCTCAAACTTCAAAGATCACATGGTCCCAGCACACCCCGCAGGTTCGACTGATTTACTGCCTCCAATCATGGCGACCAGGATCGGTTCAAATACATGACTCCCATTGGAGCGCATTTGCGTGATCGACAGGGCCCGGCTCCGGATGAAATACCTGCCGCAAGCCACTAACCCCACCACCGCAGCCAAAAACGCCAACTTCAAGCCGTGCCATCTTTCAGCCGTTGCGGGGATTCCGCGTGGGGGTTGTGGGTTCCCAATTGAGGCATTTCAGTGGATGGCATTTTTTGAACGAGCGGAGACAGGTCGATCCCCGCATTTCGTAACTGTCACGCTATGACATGGACTCTTGCCGGGTCAAACCCCTCCTGCTTTTGGCCCACAGTTGCCAGAGCACGGATTACTTTGGACCCCCGCGCGCGCCGACGTCAGACATACGATCTAATTCGTGAACGATAATGCGGAGTCAATTGGCCTTATTAGCCGGTGATCCTCGATGCCGAGGGCAAGTATTAAAGCCATGGGCCATGCCAGGTACATTTCTCGGTGTGGCCCTATCCTTGCCAGGCACAATTCAGTCAGGCACACCACGGCCTGGTACGAAAGATGGTGTCCTTCAAAAATCTCGGTGTCTGGCTGGTTACCTGCCTACTGGCTTCTGCGGGCGTCCAAGGAGCCCCTGGCGGATCGCGCATTAGAATCAAGGATGAGAAGCGACAACAGCTTTTGCAGAACATTGTTGGTGCTTTGAGCCCGGTGAATAATTCTTTTACTAACCAGGCCTGATCTAATTTAGGTGACATGGGATGCAAATTCCCTCTTCATCAACGGCGAGCGCCTCCTGATATTGAGCGGAGAATTCCACCCTTACAGGTTTCCATTTCTCTACCCCTTTTTATGCTGGTCTGGAACTGACGCCGGAGTAGGCTTCCTGTTCCTGGGCTCTGGCTCGACATCTTCCAGAAAGTCAAAGCGCTAGGTCTAAACGCCGTCTCTTTCTACGTGGATTGGGCACTGCTAGAGGGCAAGCAAGGGAACTTCTCTGCGGAAGGAGTGTTCGATTTCGTTCCATTCTTCGAGGCTGCGAGCGAAGCTGGAATCTATCTTATAGCCGTAGGTTGTGTCTCTGTCAGTTTGTTCTTGCAAAGCTTGACCGGCATAGCGTCCTGGCCCTTATATCAATGCGGAATCGTCCGGTGGAGGATTTCCGGGATGGCTTCAACGGATCCAAGGCAAGCTCCGGACACCGGCTCCGGATTATATGAATGCCACAGCCGGGTAAAATTCCCTGACAAGTCTATCGGATGGTATGCTCATGCAAAGACAGTTACGTTGACGGCGGGATTGGACCTATTATAGCAAAAGCACAAATAACGAATGGTGGCCCTGTGATCTTGCTGCAACCGGAGAAGTAGGGGTACCCGACCCGCAGCTTTTGCATTTATCTCACACGCTTCTAGTGAATACACAAATGCTGAGTCCGGCGTATACTTCCCTGATCCAACTTATATGCAGGAGGTCGAGGACCAGTATCGTCAAGCGGGAATCGTGGTCCCCTTTATCTCAAACGACGCGTCCCCTTCAGGACATAACGCTCCAGGCACGGGAGAAGGGCAGGTGGATATTTATGGGCATGATGGGTCTGCTGCATTTACCCAAGGTGCTGCAAGGAACTCGCGGTCTAACATGGAACAGATATCCACTCGGTTTCGATTGCGCAAATCCGTATACATGGCCAAACAATGCTCTACCCACGACTTGGCACACTCTACACGAAGAGCAGAGTCCTACGACACCATACAGCATTGATGAGGTATAACAAAATCCGTCCTCATGTCACCATTCTCACATTGATTCTTTTCTAGTTTCAAGGTGGTTCTTTTGACCCGTGGGGTGGACTTGGCTTCCAACAGTGCAGTGTGCTGTTGAACAACGAGTTTGAGCGGGTCTTTTACAAGAATGACTTCAGCTTCGGAGTAAAGATCTTCAACATCTATATGGTGAGCAGCGTAGTAACTCAGCCACAGCCTTGAAGCTGACTAGATCCAGATCTACGGTGGGACGAACTGGGGAAACCTCGGCCACCCTGGTGGCTATACAAGCTACGATGTTCGTTCAACCCCCACCCTGTTCACTGTGCATACTCCTAACAGGCATATAGTACGGTGCACCCATCACCGAGGACCGTCTGGTGACCCGTGAAAAGTACAGTGAGCTCAAATTGGAAGTCAATTTCCTAAAGGTGTCACCAGCATACCTGACAGCCACGGTCCATAACTTCACCAACTCAAGCTTCACCAGCACTCCCCAGATCACCGTGACGCAGTTGAGCACAAACACAACCTCCCTCTGGGTCATCCGGCATTCCAACTATAGTACATTGTCCTCAACCAGCTACAGCTTGAAGCTTCCTACTAGTGCAGGCACCATCTCGATTCCGCAGCTGGGCGGAACGCTGAGCTTGAACGGGCGCGACTCGAAGATCCATGTGACTGATTACCCTGTTGGTTCGTATAATCTGCTCTATTCGAGCGCAGAGATCTTTACCTGGTATGTCCACTCGTTGGAGCGCTCAACGTGAAGCGAGTCTAACAGTAGAGCAGGAAAGCCTACTCGTCAAAGACCGTTCTGGTAGTCTATGGAGGGCCTGGCGAAACCCATGAACTTGCTGTAAATACCACCGCTCAGCCTACTATCATAGAAGGCAGTGGGGTTACTCTTCAAAGCAGCAATGGCCTTGCAATACTGCACTGGCAGACGAGCTCGACCAGAAGCGTCGTACAAATTGGAGACCTGTATATCTACATACTGGGTGAGTTAAATGTTACACATTTCTGCTCATGGCTTCTAAGACGGCCCAGATCGGAATTCCGCCTACGATTACTGGGTTCTTGACCTTCCTGCTAGCGGCACTGGCAATTTCAGCACCGCCAATCCTGAGTCCGTGATAGTAAAAGCTGGATATCTGCTTCGAACGGCGCAGATACAGGGGTCTACCTTGCTCTTGACCGGCGATCTCAACGCTACGGCGCCAGTCGAGGTTATCGGGGCACCGTCAAATGTCACAACTCTGTCATTCAATGGAGCGGCTGTCTCTTGCCAGACCGATAATTCCGGCGTGATCACCGGCACACTGGAATACGACTGCCCGACCGTCGCTCTTCCCGTGCTCAGCTCGCTCGATTGGAAAGTAGGAGACAGCTTGCCCGAGATCCAGCCTTCCTACGACGACTCAGCCTGGACCGTCTGCTCCAACCCGACGACCAACAATCCCGCGCGGAACCTGACGACGCCGACAAGTCTGTACAGCAGCGACTACGGGTACAATACCGGCAGCTTCGTGTACCGAGGCCACTTCACCGCGAATGGCCAGGAGACGAGCTTGTCTGTGCATACACAAGGCGGAACCGCCTACGGGGCATCCGTCTGGCTCAACAGCACGTTCCTCGGGTCCTGGCCCGGTATCGACGCCACGTCGAACTATACGCAGAACTTCACGCTGGCCGGCCTGACTGCCAACGAGCCGTACGTCATCACCGTGCTGATCGACGACATGGGCTATGACGAGGATTACACCGTTGGCAGCGACGAGGTGTGTTCCCCTCCCTCCTACCTTAACAGCTCACTGCAACCGTTGTCCATACCTACCTTATCTTGAGCATATATCTAACCCCAGAACACAGATGAAAAACCCCCGTGGCATCCTGGACTACTCGCTGTCGGGCCACCCGCTGATAGACGTCACCTGGAAGATGACGGGCAACCTAGGTGGGGAGAACTACGTCGACCGCACGCGCGGCCCGCTGAACGAGGGCGGCATGTACGCCGAGCGCCAGGGTTGGCACTTGCCCGCTCCTCCCACGCAGAGCTTTCCCTCCGGCAGTCCTCTGACGGGGCTTAGTACAGCTGGAGTCGCTTTTTATACGTAAGCCTTTGGCCCTTTCCGGCTTTTCTTCCATGGTACTGGTGATCCAGAGAGAAAGAGCTGAGAGCTGACTACACGTGCTTCCAGAGCGAGTTTCGATCTCGACCTCCCTGCGGGCTATGACATCCCGCTCTCGTTCGTCTTTACAAACTCCTCTGCCGTGCCGTTTCGCAGCCAGCTCTATGTCAACGGCTACCAGTTCGGCAAATACGGTTCGTCCTTTCTTCCCCTTCCCCTCCTCCACCTCCTCTCCTCCTCGTCCCTCTCTCCCCATCCCAGCTCTCTCCTCAGCCAGTCATAAAACCGAATCACCCACTAACCCCGCCTTTCTTCTGCAAAACATAGTCTCCAACATCGGTCCTCAAACCTCCTACCCCGTCCCAGAGGGCATCCTGAACTACCAGGGCACCAACTACGTCGCGCTCTCGCTGTGGGCGCTCGATGCCTCGGGCGCCAAGCTCGGCGGCTTCCAGCTGAATGCGACGGGCGTCATTCAGTCCGGATATGGGCCCATCGAGTTGAGTCCGCAGCCGGCGTGGACGGCTAGGCCGGGCGCGTATTAATGAGAGAGTGGAGGAGAGGGAATTGGTAAAGGAACGGCGGGTGGGTTGGTTGGGAAAGTAATGCATAATGTGGGCAGTGTGGTGGGGAAATAACGGGATTTTAATTACGGGGCATATCATATCACTTCTGGCACTCCTTAGGAAAAGCAAAGCTTTTTTGTATTCTCTGGTATCGTCGAGTGGACGACTATGAGAAGAACCCGCGCCTGCTGCAGCGGTAAACAGAAATCCATCTTCGGTTACTGAAAGCCATCATCGTCATCCACTTTCTCCAGCGTCAACACCTTGCCTGGGCCAGGGTTACACATCCACCTGCCATGTCTGGGTATCATCGTCGAGTATCCAGAACCATCAATCAATCGTCGTCACCCATGATCACCATGCACCTTCCTCCACCTCCATAACAGCAACCAAATCCCTCGTCTCCATGCACAAATTCTCCCTGCCACTTCAGCCCAGACTTCCAACCTCAGCTTCTTCAACATGACATATCGATTGATGGATTCACAGACGCCCTTTACGATGCCGCAGAGCGAGTCGACAGGTCACTCACGCGGCGGTCCTTTGGCTTGGCAGCCTTAGGCTCACCCACAGCAGCGGCGGGCGTGCGACGCGGGCGGATATATCCAGTCTCGCGGCGAGCACGGGGAGCACGGGGAGCACGGGGAGCACGAGGAGCACGAGGAGCACGTCCAGAGGTCTGGCGGGGGCGAGGAGCGGTCGTAGTGCCACGGTTCGTCTGGCGCGGAGCACGGCATGCCTGAGGGCGAGCTTGAGATTGAACCAGAGTGCGCCTCGCACGCGGAGGAAGACTTCCCGTCACAGTGCCCGAGCCACCAACGGCGCGGGAGCTAGAGGCGGAACCGTCGGTCGTGGGCGTGACGACAATGGTTTCGCCCATCTCGGTGTCCTCGTCTTGCTTGTGACCTGGGTTGGCATTTGCCGGCGTGGAGGTAGGGTCTGCAGCCTGCTTGGCAACCTCGCTCTTTGCCTGCGGCGTGCAGAGCTTCTTACGAGGAGGCTCGGGCGGTGGGCATATGTCAGTGAAGCGGACGCGCGAGACGCGAGGAGCAGCAGCTCGTGCGGTAGGCGTGCAGATCTCGCTATCGGCAGACGGCTTTCTAGGTCCGCCAACATCTCTGGCCTTGTTGATTGGGGCGGGCTGGGCTGTCTTGCTTGATCCGGAAGTATCGTCACTATCACTCGCGGCTGCTTCTAGGTTTTCTCCAGAGAAGGACGTGTCAGATTCGGCTTCCCATTTTTCAACAAGCGGAGCGAAGTTCAGAGTCGTGTGCTCCCCTATTCATCCCATAGCCCATTAGCCTCGGTCAGCTTTTTATATGCAGAACATTTAGCTTACCTCGGTCAAGCGCCTTGCGGTAGTCCGTGAGCAAGTTTGCTATCATGACCAGGTTTCCAAAGTCCTTCTTCATGTAGTACATCTTCATAGCACTGAACTCGAGGGACACTCTGTCACGTTCAAGCTCCTCGAGGGTCAGCCTGCCGTCAAGCCTGATCAAATTCTTCAAGCTCTTGAGCCTCTTGTTTTCGATCTTGTCGAGTTCGATGTACTTTTCTTCATCGGGCATGGCACGATTGTTCAGGGTATCGAGGAGAATCGTATCCAACTGGTATTGGTACCCGAGTGCATCAGCGAGATTGTGAAGCTTGGCTTGAACCTCACGTTGAGCAACGTAGTAGTACTGGCGAGCAGCAACGAGATAGTCAAAACGCTTGATCATCTTGAGAGGTAGATGCGTGCCAACAAAGGCGAGTAGAGTGTTGATCTGAGAGTAATCGATGTAAGGCAGTGGTTCATACGCAGCCAACGAAGTCTTATCATCCGTCTTCAGTTGGATAGCTAGATAGGTGGTTGAACGACTGGCGGCAGGATCTCTCAACGCTCTCTGGAGCCAAGAGGCACTGTCCGTGAAATCGTACTCCTCCTCGATAAAGTACTTGGCATCCATGGTTCTCGTCGTCACCGTGGAAGATGGCTTCTTGTCGTCCATGACTACTCTGTAGCGGCTCGAGTGGAAGAGATTTGGATGGAAGAGGTAAGGCAGGACGAAAGGTAGGCAAGACGGAAAGAGAGCGAGAGAGAAACCAGGTAGGTCACATAATCTCGATCAAGGGCCGAGAAATAGGTGGGAGGGGTGAACGTCAAACTAAGCCACTGGAATCAACGACAACACGACCCGGGCCACCTCTCCCATTCACTGTTGTTCGTCGACCTATGCCTGCCAAGATCTCGAAACCGGGAGCTCACAGTGACCAGGGCAATATCACCGCTAAAAGCCATGGAGGATAAATCCGCTGATATTCCTCTCTCCGCTCATTTGACGTCTTAAGTCCCGCTTTCCAGTCAACGCATTGCAGCATCATCTCGACGTCCAGATCCGAAGATCTGCTTCCATCTCCTATCAACAATCCTGGATAACTTTGTCAGCAGGATAAGGTCATTTTTTCCACTGCTTCATGATGCACATTGCCCCTTTTACAACAGGGACGCCTCGCCCAGGTCACCCTCATCATCCGCCGGCTTGCCATATATGGGGTCTTCAAGGGGCACCGAATGCGGCTGTTACTGACCGTCCCGCAAGGTTGCCACCTTGAGGTATTGCAACACCAACGATAGCTTTGCTTGCCTCTTGCAGTTCTCTAGAATTTGCTGGCACTTCCAGCATCATTGACTGTCAGAGAGCTTGCTTCTAAGACGTTCAGGACCGACGTGTCCTCGTTAAATGATGCCAATGACGCATGTTGAGACTGACAGTTTCCCGAGCCCTGTACTGAGCTGATTCCCTACTTTGTTTCTCCAGCTGTTAGACATATCGTTTTCTCCGGTCTCCTGCCAATCTGCTGTTCTTCGTTGCTAATTTGGCACATATGACGGCTCAACCGGAGTGATATGCTGAGTCAAGTACATGTCGTCAATGCTCCGCCAGGGGCAGATCCAAATCGACAACCCAGGGCGCATTCCTGGGTTCATAATCCTGCGTCATGATGCTAGCATTGACCAGTAACGTCTCCTCACCGCGCTTCAACCGGCTTTCCGATCTCTCGCTGACATCGAGATAGACGCCCCGATCCTGCTTCACTTTCTCCAGGTCATTCTTGAGAGGCTCAACCTTCTGAGCCGCCATCCCCACCGGCCCCACGCCGTTATTGCTAGGTCCCCAGGTCACCCGCTGGGCACCCCACCCCTCATGGATATGCCCAAAGCAATGGAGTCTGGGCCGCGACCTCTGAAGAGCGTATAAGAGATGGGGGCAACCGCATGGGTCACCAGTGATATTGGCGTCCATATGGCCCAAGGGCGGACCATGCGTGACCATTACATCGACGCCAGGAAAGGACGGTACGGGATTGACTGCGATTGGCGTTGCTCCCGGTGCGGATGGGTCATTGAAGCGGTCTTCGTCCCGCTCATATGCAAAGGCCCAATTCTTGAACTCGGGCGTATATGGCGATGCATACACCTGCTCAGGTCAGTATGAAGCCAATATTTCCGTCTATTCATGAAAATAGAGTGACTGAATGACATTGCTAAATGCGCTGGACATAGAGCGTGATTGGAGACTGTGGTCGGCAGGAAACGAAATAGGTGCAATCTGATTGCGCCTACAACGGAGGAAGAGGAGTTCACTTCTCGACTTACTGTAAAGCTTGCTCCATTCTTCAGCTTGAAGCTGTGCAGATCTTCTTCCAAATACCTGGCGCCAGCTCTTTGCGCCTCTTTTCCCAACCACATCTCCCTAATCGCGTCCAGATCCTCGCCTTTCGCTCTATGTCTCCCACCGGCCGCGCAGTAATCGCGATCCAGTGTGGTGTCATGGTTACCAGCAATAACCAACTTCAATTCCGCGTCGGCATTCTTCAAGAAGTACAGGACCTCCTCATAGTCCTCACTCTTGCCATTCATGGTTATATCTCCGCAATGGATGAGGACATCCGCGGACGGAAAAGGTTCCCGGTAAGCACGACTGGTACGTGATTTCTCATGGGGCGGCTTATTATGCGTATCAGAGATGATGGCAATGCGAGTCTTGACTGTCCCGCCAGCCATCTTATTTACTGAGTCGGGGATATGGAGAAAGATGAGGTAGTTTGACTTGGATCACGCAGTTTTACAAAGATCAAGTCAGAGGTCAGCCGGGTTACAGGAATATTGCATGGTAACAATAGGAATGGCTCGGCGCTTATGTCGGCGATGTCGCCAGAAGACGATTGGCCGAGTATTAATTAACCCGTTCGACAGTATCCAGATTATTTTGGTTTATTGTGCACTCATCAATGTATGATATGACCCAACAATGGGCGTGAGCTGTTCGATGGTGGGGATGTGAGAGGTAGAGTAGAGAGCTGGGGTTGAAATTTGGCTCCTGTCTACGCGAGTGGTATGCACGAATGAGCTTGGCGCAAGCAGCCACGCACAAGTCATGTTTCCAATGGAACAAAGGTTAATGGACATGAATTTCTTTTTGTATTGAGTACGGAAGATGCATCCCGAGAACCTAGCTAGAAACCCCAGGCCGTTTTTGTGACAGACCTAGCAAGCCAGAACATCCTGTCACCCATACGAACCCCACACAGCGCCCATGCCAAATCATCCACTCTACTTCCGGATGGCACGCTGGTAGAAAGCCAACTCCTCACCCTCCAGAATGTAACCGTCGCAACGTCCGCTCTGGCCAGGCCGCGAGGAGATCACAGCGTACAGACGACCAGCCTCGAATTGTCTCTCCAAAGCAGGGTCAACCTTTCCGCTGGCGGAGAAACGGGTAGCGTGCTTCTTCTCGACGCTCTTGCTCTTCTTCTCGGCCTCTGTGGTCTCACCAGCCTTCTGCTGGCGCCTCCTGCCCAAGTTCTGACCGTAGTGTGCTTCGTACCATTGTCTGAAAGGAGCGGCATCCACTTGGACGACGGCAGCCTTGGTGAGGGTGTTGGTACGGACGAGTTCGTTGTTGGAAGGATGGTAGGACACGACGATGATACGGGTCTTCTTGGCGATACCCTCAGAACCCCATGAGAAGTTGCCGGAGTCGAGACGGAGGGCACGGAATTTGCGGTTGCCTCCACGGGTCCGGACGAGATGGATACGCTTGGTGCCGATACCTATAACATGTTCAGCATGTGTCCTGAATTCGCGGATAGGGATAGTACTCACGGGTGTTGGCTGGTTGACGACCCTTCTCGAAGGAACGCTTCTTGCGGTAGAAGGCGCGCTGCGACCATGTCAGAAATTGAGCTCAAGAGATGAGCCTCGCAATGCAGGTTACGCATTGCGGGTTATGGTAGGATGTACCTTGGCACCGGTAGCGGCCCTCTTGTGTCTCGAACTGGGACATTGTCAACGGGGAACTAGTGGTTTATGACGAGAAGACTTACTCTCTGCTGATACCCATGATTGCGGTGAAAGACTAGACAACAGCCAAAGTCAGCAAATCTACCCTCGGCAATCCAGAGTATGAAGCAAAGATCAATTCGAGCGGCGGTCGCTTGAAAACGTTGAATATGCGGGCTCTGCGAGTACGTCGACATTGTCCACCTCATTCCTTGTCCAAACAAAAGGTCATCAGGCCAGCAGTATGACCACATCGTAGAATAGGCCATCACGGGATTTCAGGATCCATCCGAGTTCGACCATTGTAGTCCATGTTTCCAATGTTCCATGTCGACTTCATCCTTCAACGTCGCAAAGCCACATCTTCCCCAACTCGCAGAGCACCATTCCCAAATTCCAAAGTCGAAAAGATAAACTTGAAGGAATAAATCACCCACCTTGACGTCCTGTCCGTATCACCGAGCAATTAATCGTGGGTCGGCGGAGATGTTGTCGTCGTTGATCGGTTCAATCTTAGACTCGCTGGAATTTGCGACAAGTGGTGGGCTTGAAGCGAGCGAAGGGCAAGCCCTAAGCCCCAGCGTTACATAAGCATTAGCTTTGTGCTGTACGAAGCACGGACCAGGCGGTGGAGCATGGCCGGAGCGGATTTACATTGAACCGAAAAGCCGAAACATTTTCAGCAAAAAAGAGGAAGGCACGCTCAGCGTTCCTCCAGTTAGATAGACGGCGAATTCGCAACATTATTGACACCTACATGATGAAAGCTCTTCAGGTTCAGAAAAGTGTTCCGCTAATGAGGATTTATGACAAGTGCACGCTCCTGCCTAATGCGAAAACGCCACAAGCCGGTCTCCGGTTGCACCCTAGAGTCTCTGCCTCCGTCGCAACCCTTCCCATGGCGCGCCGCGGCCCATTCCTAAGCTCCTGCTCAATGCTGCTTCTGTTCTCTCTTCTTCTTGGCTAATGCATCGATCCTCTCGAAGCTGCAGAAGCCCTCGACCACGCAGCTCATGACCCAAAGCCACCAGACTTTACTCCCCACCCTGACATTATACTTCCACAACCTGTTCCACGTCAGCCAGAAAGCCTCGCCCAGATGAGCGATGATCATGAACCACTTGATCCCCGGTTGTATGGTGACGCAGAAGCGCAAGAAGGCCGCTGGAAGCCGTTTCAGGAGGATATAGTATGGCAAAGACCCAGGTTGTAGGTTTGCCCGGCGGCAGAAGAGCAGGAAAGTGAGAGCTGATGCGATGAAGACGGCACGGTGGAAGCCCTTTGGACGCATGTATTCCTTGATAGTGACGTCTGAAACACCTAGACCCGCCGTAGCTTCCTTGTCCATGGTGACCAACCGTTCTCGAGCTTCCGTCCAAGACTTCATAGGTGGTTCAATCGGGATTGTTGCACTGCGCCCAAAGGAGCTGATCTCCATAGCAGAGAGCGTTATGTCGACTAGCATCGCATTTCGAGCGGCTAGGGAAGAGAAACCGCTGTAATATTGGAGGTATTTCATCAAGGAGTCTTGGTGGTCGGCATTCATGTGAGAGATGATTCGAGCCTTTGCAGCAGCTTCGCGATCAGCGTTGGAAGAAGCCATGGCGCCGTCGTATGACATGCCCCAGTATCCGATCAGGTCTGTTCGGTGTCACACAAAGTCCGGTGAGGAACGTAGCCGTCTCAATAATGATTGTTACAGGCTTTCGAGCAAAGTGGAATTAGATAGTCCAATGGCTGGCGGCAACGAGAGACAGAGACGTATAGGATAGCGACAGACGAGGCTCCGCAGGACGTTGGTATCGATTTTGGAGAAGGAGAAGGTTGTTCGAGGATTGATCGAAGCTTCGCAGTAAACAACACCACTAACAGCCACAATCGGAGGAAGGCTCGAAGGCCAGGCCAAGGCTACCCGATTTGGCATCTACGCTAAGGTACGTCGTTTGATACGAAGAACGACAGCAATTCTGCCAGTACTCACCGCCAACCGGTACTACTGCTGATAAGGATAAGCAGCGGCCGATAAAGGCCTCCGCCCCACCGGCCTGGAGTGCCTCCAGGAGTGGAAGCAGAGTGGGAGCGGGCAAGCCAAAACACCCCCTTTGCCCGCTCTCTTCCCTCCACCAGTCAATTGAGAGTCAAGATGTCGTACAGATTCGACGATCAGGTTATCCTCATCACCGGTGCCGCCAGTGGCATCGGACGGGCCACAGCAAAGAAGCTTGCCGAGCTGGGCGCGACTCTCGCTCTCTCCGACATAAACCCCACTTCTCTGGCCGAGACCAACAAGATCTGCGGCGGAAACCACTTCGAGTCCACATTCGATGTGGGATTGACGGAACCCAGCAACAAGTTCGTCGCGGATATTGTGGCCAAGTATGGCCGGTTGGACCACGTCTTCAATTGCGCCGGCGTGAACCCTACGGCGTATGACACAGAAGCAGCTACCGATGCGTATTGGGACAAGCTGGTAAATACGAATCTCAAGGGGACCTTCGATGTTACTCGGGCCGCTATTCCGCATATGAAGGAGGGTGGGAGCTTCGTCAATGTCAGCTCAATTTCCGGACTGCACCCCACGGCCAAGCATGCAATTTACTGCGCGACCAAATATGGCATAATAGGCTTTTCGAAGTGTATGGCGTTGGAGTTGGGACCAAGGGGCATCAGGACGAATATTGTGGCACCAGGATACATCCACACACCGACCAATGCCGGTGTAGTGGCCGGCGAAGAGTCGATAAAGAGAATGACGAATGCCGTTGCTCTGAAGAGAATGGGTACGCCAGAAGAGATCGCCGATGTCGTGGCTTTCCTATTTAGCCCAGAAAGTCGGTATATGAATGGAAGCGTCGTGGAGGTAAATGGTGGTACTGGTTAGATCTATAAGCTATAGGAAAAGCTCCTAATAGAGCACTATGTGGTCAGCAAACCTCCGCTTCACCAGTCATATATTTCGTATATCATCGTACGCAGCAGGGGAATTGTAGTCATCGATTGGCAAGCTCCTCAAACAGCACAGTACCCTCAGCGTAGAAGCTCGGTCAGCAATTCCCAGAATGCAATAAACCTAGGCCGACAAATATCCTCAACCCAGGCTACCCTCCTTAACCTCTCCTCCAAGGCAGCCTTCGCTAGACGGAATCCCAGTACAGCTTTGGCCAGCCGCTCCACAAACCATTTCTTTTCCGCCTCGCTACCGGCCGTGGTATATCCGACCCAGAAAAGCCATAGGAGCAGCTCAGGGAACTCTCGCAAAATCTGTTGCTCATATTCCTTCAAAGCAGTCTGGAGATTTCCTGTGAGCCGTCCAGACACAAACGCAAATGCGGGTGATTCAGGGGGAATCTCCCTCAGCGCAAAGAGACTGAACGACAGAGCGCCGTCCCGTGCTGCAAGATGCAGAGGATCGGCGTCGTATTTGGCCGTAGGGAAGTGCATCACCCATTGGACTTCGTTTTGTACGGCCAGGGGCTCCTTTTCTGATGCAAGCAGACGCAAGTCTCCGAATATATGCCGGAGGTTGTTTGAAGGAGCAAGCCGCTCACCGCCGCCGCAAGCAAAGGGGACGAAGTCGCGGCCAATGAGTCGGGCTTTGAGGCTATTGTGGGACAGAGAGAAGTGCATCCAGAAGGAGGGATTAGTGCTATCGAATATCATGTGGCAGAAATGTGCCCTGGATGTGGAGCATTAGTAAATGATTGAGAATAAGATCCGGGAACTGGTGGGGAAGGCACCAGATGACCACAGATTTTGTTGTTTCATTCCCTGAGAGGGCTTCGAGGCCGCCGCGCAATTTCACCATTTCATTGAGGCCGTTCATGTGGGAATTTACGTGCGCTGTGTCCTCCTTCGAGTGGGCTGTTGCCTGAAAATGCTGTATCAGTACGCAACAAATGTACTCAGGCTCCATATTGAATGCGCGGCATATTTGATCAGACGGAAGCAGATTATAGCACCGTACCTCAGTGGCAGCAAGCATAGCAACAGTAATGATGCTCTCGTCCTTGATTGCTTCATATGGCTTGCTCAGCCGGCGGGAAACAAGCCTCATGGCTTCGGCTCGGTGGCCATAGTAATCTTGCAGATTCTCTTGTTCTGTGAAGAGGATGCGGTGCAGTGCTGTATAACTGAGCGTCATATGAAAGAGCGCCGTGTCACTAAGAGCATGAGCTAGGAACGAGCCGTAGAAGGTTGCTATGTCTACAGACTTGTCAGTTGAGGAGTATACAGCCAGTATGAGGGCAAACAAGCTAGGGCCGACATGGGATAGTTCTAAGCAAAGGGAAAGGGCTTCCTCCTTGAACAGAAAAGGAAGAGTGGCTGCAAACTCAAGGCCAGATACCCGGATAGTTACTTTTGTATAGTTTTATTTCATAAACGAAGTTTCCTTTGCTTTTGTATTATTAGTCGTAATGATATATACTGTAAAATTATTTTTATCTTTATTCTTATTTTTATTTTTATTGAAAGATAAGAAAGATAAAATTTCCTTGACCGCTATTATTATCCTTAATGCATTATAGTTATATAGCTTATTGTTCTTGAAGTCAAGTTAAGAATTTTTCAATTGACTTAAACTAAAAGAATTTCTAAATCAAATAAAAGAAGCAAATATCTTGCCTTACCTATAGCAACTTTTCCTTAATATTTGGTTATTAAACTTTTATTTCTATTAATAATAATAATAAATTTATTTTTCCTTCTTTATTAACTGTAGCTTTTGTAACTATAGCTGAAAGGAAAACAGAAGAATAAGCAATTAATTCCTTAACATCAATAGTTCTTAGTATATTCGGTAATTTTATATTTGAAGAATCTTTCGATTACTAGTAATTCCTTATTCATGTAGTCGAATTACAGACTACAATCCATCTTATATCCTACTTTACGGGATTAGCTCTAATTCACATTTTTGCATCCTTTTGTAGACTTGATTTTGCAAAGACATAACCAACTGGACCGGAAAGACGTCGAAGAGTAATGGGCAGAGCACAAACAGTAGTCAACTAGAGTTCTGCTCTCTTTGCATGCAGTAACAGGTAGACTCAGCCCAAACCGATCGAATAAAGGTCCATTAATTCGTATAAGCTGTTGCTCTTGCTTTGGAATCTCTATAGCCTGATCCCGTTCTTGACTGGCCTCAGGAGTAACCAATGCCGGCCGAGGCAAGACTTTCTGCTGTCGTTTTGAGCTCCGGGATACCCTTTCCCCTTTAGTTGCATTATTTAGTCTGAATCGCCCAAGTTGTGTTTCAAGCTTGAATTCAGCTCCGAGATTTGTATGTCTGCTCTTGCCAGAATGAGAATTGGATTTTTCTTTGGTCTGCATGTCTCCTTTGGATATGTGAGCGGATGGCTCTTCTCTCTTGCTGATTCTCGAGGCCCCGGATTGACGGTCCATTGACGGCGAGAAACATCAAATCCTGCTGTTAGGATTCGTGTGTAATTGTAGATTAGATAAATCCGATCATACTCTATTGCAAGACGATTTTTGATATCATTTTCAAAACCATAACATGAGACGTGTGCATGGCATTGCGAATATCTGGAATATATTGATTATGGTCGGATCCTTTAGCAGCAGTCGCGGTTAGTAATGGAGAGATCCAAACGGCGCAAAACCGGCGGTTGAAGATCGAGCAAAGGCGCGGCAGGATAGTGATTCAATGTGTGCTCGAACACCCAGAAAATGAGTAGATAAAATGTAGTTTGCATTTGGTAGACAGAGAAAATCGAGATAGTTGTGATCTGGGTGCAAGGGGCCGATCGTCAACAAAACGCACCATATCCGGGGGACTCTACTCTCTACCAATGTATTCGTCCACGATAAGTTTGATACTTGGCAGTCCTCACCATTGCATGTCAATAAATTTACTTCTGCCAGATTCGTGCGGATTGACAAGAATCCCGGCATTATCACCTACGCATTCACGAGTCAAAGCCTGCTTCTGATTGGAAGACCGTGGATACATTTCTATCACGAGTCACTGCTATCTAGAAGGGTGTATCTACCCAACGAAGCCAATCATGCAGATGCCGCTATGCAACCCTCAAAATCAATCGCGAAACCATGCTTGACATGCCACATCCTATGGTCGTCTCTCATATCTCATGCGAGGAACAATTCTGAAGACAAATAAGCACCTCTCGGAACTTCTACGATCGAGCCGCCGCCTGGAGGATCGCATGCCATTCAAGCAGAGCTGGCTGCTGGGAGTGCAGATACTTCACCAGCTGTACTACTAGAGTGCGCACGTCCGGAGTGAGCTGATCTTCTGGTGGGCCGAGCACCTGCTCCAGGACAGGTACTAGTTGTGGTGTCAACGAACGTATGGTGGGGTCTTCGCTCTGATCTGTGGATCTTGTTAGTCTGCTGTTGACAAGTGGACGTGACGCCAGAAACTTACAGAGCTGGACGATCATAGTGTAAAGCGGGGTGTTCTCCTCGTAATCGGTCTTGAGAGGTAACAAGCCGATGAGAGCCGGAAGAACTTCTTCAAGAGGAACGCGATCTTTGTGCTTGAGAATCATCCTGCTAACACAGCCGGCAGAGTTGTCCTGCAGCCGCGCTTCTGTGTTGCTCAGAAGAGGCTCCAGCTTCCCAAGGATAGCATTGTATGATTTCAGCACCTCGTTGTCATTCGTCGAATATTCACAGAGAAGCCCAACAGCAAAAGCTGCATTTGACTTGGTCTCTGGGTCCTCATCTGACAGACGATGCAGCAAGACCTTCATCAGGGTGCTCGTGTAGGGTGTGACTGCCTCATGCATGTTGCCAATGCACTCTGCGATGGCCCCTACGGCGGTGCGACGCTCGTTCGGGTCCGGGCTGCTAGCATACTTCAAGATGGACTTTTCGAAAACCTTCCACAGTTCGCCGAAGGTCGGACCCAGAGCAGTAGCTAAACCAACAACAACATCCATGGCAGTGTCAATGACCAACCAGTCATATTCAGATGACTCCATCATGATGTCTTCAAGTTCCTCATCGCCCAGGTCTTGTTGACACATGTGTTGCTTGGTAAGGATAAGGGTCAAGGTTGTGCTGATTTGTTGCAAGACTTGTTCACTGCTGAGGATAGCCGGACCGCAGGTTTTGAGGACTACAGCAAGGTTCCTGTTGATATCGGTCGTGCAACCTCTGTACGAGCATCAGCATCGGCCCATACTCGACAAACAGAATGAACGAAGCAGATAAGTAGTAATGTCAGCAGCAGATTCGTGTTCTCATCAACAGCACTTTGTGCATCTGAGTGAGCTGGGATTAACGAAGTAGTGTCATCATACAAGATGAGGTTCAAAGAGAAACAGTTATCAAAATATAGTCTCACCTGTCAGATTCATCAGGCCAAATGGCAAGAGTAGCTGGCACAACCAAGGCGGCCAGCTTCTTCAAAACCTCTGTTGGCTGGACTTTGAGGGGCAAACCAGGTTGCCATTTGCCCATTTTCTCCTCTTCAATCGCCCAAAGGCATGCATATGCTCGCCACGAAGTGCCCATGGCTGCTTTTCGAACCCCTTCGTAGTCATGCTCGCAAAGCGGCAAGACCTCCTCAATAGTCTTCTGAAGATAAGGGAGGAATTTCACCCGGGTATGGGTTAGAATATCTCCGAAAACCTCGATCGCAATCTCCTTCTCCAGTGCCACTGCTGTGACCGCTCCCAGCTCCTCCCATGCATCGTCATCGTCACCTTCGCCAGCATCTACAACATCGTCCTCGTCTTCATCAGCCGGAACGATCTTGCTCTCATCACCAGCAGCGGCGACTTTTATCTTTCGACCGGCAATGGTGACTTCTTGGCCCAACAGATCTTGAGCTTCTTCCCCAAGCTCCACCTCCAAATTTGCTTCTTCCTGTTCCAAGCTTTGGAAAAGCCCTTGAACCACTCCTCGCAAGAAAGGCGCAAATTCTTCCTCATACACTTTAGCCATGGTGCTCCAGAGAATGTAGCTCGTCTCTTTTAATCTCGAGTTTCCAAGATGTAGCGCTTCCTCGCTGGCCTGCATCAAGGGTTGGACATACGGCCGGAATGGATCCCGCCCGACAGCGGAAGCTATATTACCCATAGCCTCGCAAACCACCCCTCTCAGTTCTAGCTCTTCATCACTATCCTTGATAGTAATATATGGAGCGAGAGCGTTCATGGTTTGTTCAAAGTAGGGGATAAACTTTTCGCCAGCAGCAGCGGCAAGGGAACCCAAGGCTCCGGCAGCAGCAGCTTTGACCTTGAAGTCCGGATGACTGAAGAGATGACTCAACCTGGGCGCCAGCTCCGGCACATACTTCACGATATGCTCCTCTTCAATCCCTTCGATGACAGGGTCAAGTGCAGTACAGCCCGCCTTGATGATTTCCAGACTGGCTTTGTTATTTGCGGCCGCAGCAGCCATCGCCTGATCCAAGTTTGAGACGAGAGCAGGCACAAGTTTCTCATGGAACTTGCCAAGTTCTTCCGCCAGGTCATCGGCCAACAATGCAACGGCACTCAGCGTAGCTTGTCGTACCTTCACTTCGGGGTCTTCTAGTAATCGCAATACCATAGGCATGATCTCTTTCAACTGGGTCATTATGAAATCCGGTGCACCTTCAACGCAGGCGCCTAGCGCTAGGATACCGGCTCGACGGTAGTCCGGATTGGTGTTGTTGACGTACGGCCCTAGGGCGTGAAGAAGGGGCACAATGACCTGGCTAGGTGGGAGACTGGAGGCTAACTGATCCAACAGACCTAGGGCTGTGCGCGCGGGGGTGATATCGTCGTCGTCTTCTTCCGCATCTCCAAGCTCCGTCACGATTTGGAGCGATTTGAGGGTCAGCTGCTCTCCAGCCTTGATACCCTGGACCTTCAATTTACGATACTTGACGCACTGCATCAAGAATGACAAGGCTTGAGCGCGTGACTCATCGGCCAGTTCTGTCTGCGATGCCAATTCGAGCATAAATTGTATCAAGTCCTTGAAGTGGCTTGCAAGGAGCTGAGCGTCGCACCCGAGCAATGTCTGGAACACTTCGAATGCTTGCATAGTCCGATCTTCGTCGCCAGCATCAACTGCGTCCTTGAGGACTGCCACCATCTCGGGCAGAAGGCTGCGGAATGAATTCAGAGCCTTTTCATTCTCATCTGCATCCAACACCATGGCAATCTTGCTGAGCGCAAGCATGGTATTTATTCGGACCTCGGCACTTTCTGGGTCTTTGATTGTGTTGCCAAATAGTGCGAATAGGTCGTCGAATTGCTCCACAAACCCATCTGCCATGGTCTCCATCAGAGTGAAGAGGATGTAGATGGCCACTTCTCTGTGGGAAGCCGTTTGGCTGGTCGCGGCGCGCCGCAGAAATGCAGGCAGATCGGCCCACGCCCCATCTTGGAGGTCGATCTTTGCTATGGCAGAGATGACGCGTGCAGAGGAATGGCGGACAAGCGTATTCTGCTCATTAAGTGTAGATTGCAGAAGAGACTCTCTGATCTGTGGTTTCTGTACTTCGGGCAATGTGACCCAATGTTTTGGCACGAGTGACCGCGCTTCAACCGCAGCAAGCTGCCGCAGTTGCTGGGACTCGTTTGTTGTGAGGATGTGGAGGAGTAATGTCAGTGAGGCAGGAGATGTGTAGTAGTTCTTTCGAAGGGTCGCTGTCGCGGCCTTCACACGTTCAGTGTCCGCTGTAATGTGGAATCAGTAAAAGATCCTTGATCCCGGCGGGTCTGGGGAGAAGCATACGAGCGAGAACACTCTCCAGCAGTTGTACGAACTGCTGTTCATCCATCGTGAATAGATGACTTAAATTTGTCTAGGGCCGGGGTTCTAATGAAAAAATTGCCCTCGAGCGCGAACGCTGCTTTGTGGGGGATGGGGAGCTGGGATGATTTCAGGGCTTTCCAAAAAATTATTGACAGCCGTTTGGCGCTAGCGGAAACAGGACTCGAGCACCAAGCATGAATGAGTACGGCGACCGGTATTCACCAACTATGGTGTTCAGGAACAAGTCTACGGCAACCTAGATGGACGGCGATTGCAACAGCGCGTCATTCTTTATTGGGCACGATAGCGTGTGCTTTGGCCGACGGCCTGATGTACGAAGTAAAAGGGATCACTTTTTCCACGGCCTGGCCGCACCATCCAGCTTGAAAAGGCAGGTGCTCAACCGGGCGACTATATCAGCACGTAATGGATTCTACCATTGCGTTTTCTTTCTTCAGCATGTTGGGGATATCACACGCTGCCGACGTCTACGAATCTCGTTGTCGGTGACTCGGTGACTGGTGAGCGGACTAGTTGGCGGCCTAGATCTTCGGCACCTGTGATAAAAGGTTGAGTAATAAACAGTCTGACTTCACATATACACAATCTGCCTTTTGAAGGTCGAGACGTAGCAGAATGGCTCTCCGTGAGTGTGGTGTTATCCTTTGATTGCAGAAGCGTTGTGGAACTCACAGATCTACAGCTTCCCTCCTGGACATCACCTTGGAGGATATAGCCAATGGCTTCGACAATGGAACCTTCAACTCTGTAGACCTTGTCAAAGCATATACAGCACGAATATCGGAGGTCAATGACGAGTTTCATGCTGTTATCGAGGTCAACCCGAATGCGCTCAAGATCGCACAAGCTCTGGACGATGAACGCAACAAAACAGGGCGAAGAGGGTAAGCTTCTGTCTACGCACATCTACTCTCGAATAAGGCAGCTAACCATTGCTACAGCCCCCTTCATGGCGTCCCGATTTTGCTGAAAGATAACATCTTTACTCTCGAGCCTACCTTCGAATCTGCTGGCTCATTCGCCCTCCTGGGTGTGCGCCCAGCCCATGAAGCGACGGTAGCAACGAACCTGCGTGATGCTGGTGCGGTGCTTCTAGGTACCGCGAACCTATCCGAATGGGCCAACTTCCGTTCCAATAATGGAAGCAACGGATGGAGCGCAAGAGGGGGCCAGTGCTACGGGGCCTTTGTGGAGAAACAGGATCCCAGTGGGAGTAGTTCTGGCTCGGGAACTGCCAGTGCACTGGCATTGGCTTTTGCCACGATTGGGACGGAAGTGAGTGCTATATCTCATTACAGAGGGTGGCGGGCTTAGTGAATTTCATTTACTGACGGGAACGTATAGACTGACGGCAGTATCACGTACCCCTCTGAGAAGGCCGCACTTGTTGGTATTAAGCCAACTGTTGGCCTGACAGCCCGAAATTCTGTCATCCCCATCTCCTACCGGCAAGACACAGTTGGTCCGATGGCCCGGACGACGAAAGACTCCGCACTCATCCTTAACGCTATTGCCGGGAAGAGCCCCCACGACGATATGACTTCCCAAATACCATGGGGTTCCATTCCAGATTTCTCTGCAGCCTGCAATGGCACGGACTTGACCGGCATGCGCATTGGTGTCCCACGTAACAGCTTCTTCGAGGTCGCCGAACCATTAATGCAAGCATTCGAGGCGGCTCTGAAGACACTGGAAAGCGCCGGCGCAACGGTGGTAGACAACACAGACTTCACAGCAGCTGAGGAATACCATAAGCTTGAGAAGGCCGACAAGATGGCCGTCATGGCGGGGGACTTTAAGCTGGCGGTGAACTCTTTCTTGGCCACGCTTGTTGAGAACCCAAACAACATGCATAGCCTTGACGACATTATCGAGTTCACCAAGTCGAAGCCGGAAGAGGAGTACCCGTCAAGAGACATCGAGCGCTTCCTCGCGGCGCAAAAATCCAATCCGGAGGGTGCTGAGTACAACGCCGCGCGGGAAAAGCACTTACAGTACGCCGGCGAAGGCGGGATCCTGGGTGCGCTGAAGAGGCATGATCTAGATCTTTTTGCAGTGCCCTCGGTCTCTCAGATCGCCATCAGCTTTGCGGCGAAGCTGGGTTGTCCTGTAGTCACGGTGCCATTGGGCTTCTACCCCGAAGGCACGAAGGTCAAGATGAACGATAGGGGCGACCTCGTGGAAATCGCTCCAGGTGTTCCGTAAGTGACCTGCTGATACTGATTGATGCAACCAGCAGTGGGCTAATTTCGTGCCTAGGTTTTGTATCAGTTTCCTGAGCAAAGCGTATACAGAGGAGAAGCTGATCAAGGTTGCATATGCCTTTGAGCAATTGACAAACGTGCGGAGCCAGCGACGGCCGTATAAGCTGCCGAAGACGGAACTGAAAGACATTTTAGCGCAGAAATGATGCATATACTAGACTCAAAAGACATGCATTTATCTACCGTCTACCAAACTATATACACATACTTTTCCTCGAGATACTCTGCCTCTACATCTTCTCCATGACATACATCCTCTCCTCCTTCAAGTCCTTGCCAGCCACGAGCTTGCCCCTAACAAAGACCTTCCTAATCGTCCTATCATCACCCAGGAAGACCCACTTCGCGACCAGCGCGCGCTGATCATGCTCCCAGCCCTCAATATTGACATTATCATCCAAGCCTAGATCAATGAGGAGGGCATCAAACTCCTTGCCGACCTCAAAATTCCCAATCTTGTCCTGCAGGCCCATGACGCCCGCGCCGCCCATGGTGCCGAGATACACGACCTCCTCGAGGGAGAGCTTGAGCTTGTCGTCGCCGGTGTGCATGGTGCGGTGCCGCGACACGTTGCTGGCCTGCCGCATGCCCTCCAGGATGCTGGGCGAGTAGCCCGCGCTGCAGTCGGTGCCCAGCCCCACTTTGACGCCGTGGTTGAGCAGCTCGCGCACCATGCACTCCCCGTCTGTCAGGCATGTGTTGCTGGTCGGGTTGTGCGCTACGCCGGCGCCCGTTCGGCGCAGTACTTCGATGTCGAGCGGTGTCAGGTGGATGCAGTGCGCGGCGACGGTCTCGGAGTGCATTAGTCCCAGCGACTCATACATTGAGGCGTAGCTGGGCGCTTCCGGGTACATCTTCTTGAAGAGGTCGACGTCCGACATGGCCTCTGCCCGGAGGTGGTCAGTGTGTCGTTGCGTGCTGGACGAAGACGGTGGGATACTCACCACTCATGTGAAACTGTACAGGCAGCGGCTTATCATCCGTCTCCTGCGTCAATTTGCCCAAGCCCTTGAGATAATCCTTGGTCAAATACGTGGCCACTCTCGGCTGGATACAGCCCCTAACAAGATTTCCCTCCGGATCAATTTTCTTGCAATACTTAATAATTTCCATCGAATGATCGAGGCCCTCATCGACGCTGCGCTCGCCATTGCCGGACGTGACGCGGAGGTTGATGCACAGCTTGCCGACGAGGGCGCGCTGGCCGAACTTGAGCGCCTGGTCAGCCAGCACCTTGGTCGCCGGCACGTGGATCGTGGAGTTGTATGCCGCACATGTCGTCCCGTTTTCGAGTAGTCGCGGGACTAACTTCGAGTACACCCGCTCAGCCTTGGAGGTGTCGGCGTAGGAGGCCTCGATTGGGTCCGTCATGTGCACTACCCATTCGTGTAGCGGCCACTCCATGCCGATGGCGTTGTTGGGCCATTGAGGGGCGTGCTGTTGGGCAGAGCGAACAAATATCAGCCAATTGAACCCCGTGGGAATGAAAAGACCCCAGATATATCCCACCACACAGGGCATGCAAGCCCTAGACGCTCGAGCAAGGAGATCTAACTCACAAAATGCGTATCCACCAACCCGGGGAACAAAAACTGGAGTTTCCCCAGGGTCACCACCTTCGCCTTCCCAAAGCCCTTGTCCGCATATTTCTCCCGGGCCTTATCACCGCTCTTGACGTCCGCATCCACGAAGCAGATCTTTCCCTGAGCGTCAACGCCCAGCGCCGCGGCCGGCAGCACCTCGATCTTCTTGAGCGACTTGGAGTGCACGATGCGGCCGTAGTAGATGGTCGCGCAGGGCTTCGTGCTGGCGGCGCTGGCGCTGGCGCTGTAGGCCGGTGGAGGGACGTCGATTTCGGGAGTGGAGTCGGCGTAGGCGGGGAAGCTGTGGCTGGGGGAATGGCAGTTGCAGCTGTGGGCTGTCGCGGAGGCGGACGCCTTGCGGGTGAAGAAGGGGAGGCAGGACATTTTGGCAGCGGATGGGAAGGGTTTGAGGGATTGAGGGTTGACGGCCAGAGGGGAGACAGACGAACAGCGACGTAGGGCGGTGGGGGTAGATGGTGAGGGTCTAAGTTATATATTTCCCAGCTATACATGAGACGATCCATGTCCGTCCCAGGACGTCAGCAAGAGCGCGGGCGGGTCGCGGGACCTGGAGCTAAGGTAAGGTAGCTAGCTAGGTGCAGTAAGATACCTGTGTGAGTGGGTTGGTCAGTGGCATTATTAGATACAATAATTGGCTAATAATGCTCATGACTTCTCCTCCTACGATGAAGGGTCTCTGTGCGCGCCGGGATGATGATGGATGTGAGGGGTTCGTTTTGGAGCTACGATAACGCTCTTCCTTATCGCATCGCGCCGAGACGGGGAGCGCACTCGCAGCCAATGGGATCAAGCAGGCGCTGCGACCTAGCCCATCTTGACTGTGCACCTTAGGCGGATTGGGGCAAGTTCAGGCACTGGGATTTAGGTCTGGACTGTATGGGGACAGGATGAGAGTCAAGCTTGCCAGATGGCGAAGCTTTCTTTAACTTCGCCGACGGCCAAACCGGCGCACCGCCCTGCAGCTTGCTCGGACGCTGTCTTATCGAATCGACTAAGAGAGAATTGGAGATGCCAAGTTCATGTGAACGGATTCGAATAACGCCTCAAGGCAGACCATCGTTCCGCGAATCAATTGATATAAGCTTGCTGCTATTGAACCTCTATCGAACCATGCGTGTGAAATGCTAGGATTGCCGACAGTCGATGGCTCAACGCCGGATGCGCTCTGCTGCATCTACATCTCATCCTCCGAGTCATACTCATCTTCCGGCAGTAACGCGCGATACCTCCTCGCAGCAAGATCCTCCTGCAAGCCGCCGTCCGATTCGGGGTCAATGTAGCCTTGACCGATCATCAGCTCGTGGACTTGGATAGAGGAAGAATCAGTTCGCAAACTCACCTACACCTCCAAATAAGCTCAGTGCCACCGGTAGAAACACGAGCGCATGCGTGGCCGCGAAGATGACCAGCGCGAGCCAGATCCGGAAGTAGTAGATCTCAAAGATCTTACTCCGCGTAAACGCAAGCACAAACACCCCCAGTAGCTTCGTGATCGTGATGCCGCTGAACACGCTCGCCCCGACATTGACCAGAGCAGCCCAAGCCCGCTGATCTCTCCCGCGGAACTTGTTCTTGGTCTGCTCCATGACGCTGCTCGAGGGGAACATGAAAGCGCGGGCAATGTGTGCGCAGAATTCGACCCCGATACCGACACAGATGACGAGGTTGACAAGGGAAACGGCGTTGAGGGACACGTTGGCGATGGCCATGGTGCCAATGATGTCGACGACCACCATGATGACGGTGGCTGTCACAATCGCACCGGTCTTGATGGAGCCCAGGAGGAAGGAAGTGATCACGAGAATTAAAGCTGCGGCCGAGCCGAGAAGCGCAGCAGTGAGTCGCACAATAGTAGAATACTGGTCGAAGAAGATATAGAACTTCGAGTACGGAAAGACTTCGACGCCCGTGTGTTCGGTGATTGTATCAGCAATCCGACGAGCCGCGGCGTACGATTCAATAAAGTCTTCCTGACTTCTGAGAGGCGTATGACTTGTTCGGAAGTGACTTGCAGGGATGGTGATCTTCTCCGTGTCGATGACAAGAGCGTTGCCATAAGCTGCTTGACCAGCAAGAGGGCACTCTTCGCCCGTAGGGGATTTTATCCACTTCTCCAGGTAATGGATGAACTCTTCCCCTTCTGGCATCCCGTATAGACTTATATTCCACGGAGGATTGCGATCTGCAAAGCATACTTCACCACTTTCAACGCAGCAATCTTCTAGTACAGGGTTGAGCCAGGTGAAGTAGTCATCTATCCAACTCGCCGGCGGACTGGCGATGTAGGATATCTCCGGTCTCTTTCGCTCCTGTTCCAGTACGTTGGCGAGAGAGAATTCCTCGCAGGTCGAGAAGCGTCCACAAAGCTGCTGCTGATGCACCCTTTCAGTGACGTTCAACTCGCGGGTGACAAAATAGACTGGAGGACCGGCCCCGAAGTAATCATACAGATCGTTGAAGAATGAGATGAGATACGAATCGCTTGGTATCGCAATTCTCTGGTCCAGCCCGAGCTTGACCTCGGGCATGAGGGCCACCCCAATTGTGAAGAGACCCAGGAAGAGCGCAACGATAAGCACCTTGACCTTCTTACCCAGTAATGCAGGAGCATAATGGTTTCGGATAAACCGGGTCAAAAAGCCTTCTTCTTCGCCAATGAAAGGGAACCCTCCGTTTGTCAAGGAAGAAACATCCGCCTTTCTGACTTTGAAGCAAGGGAAGCAATCCGCTCGGTTACTTTCCACCCTTCTTTGGTTGAGTGTAAGGACAGATATGAACATCGTCACTTGTAGTATGGCATTGATGAAGACAGCCCCTGCCGCATAGACGGCAAAGTTACGAACAGCGGGCATTCCCACTGCAGCACCAAGCGCAAATGCAACAGTCTCTGTAAGTGCAGAAAGAAGGATACTAGGACCCATCCTTCCCAATGCCTTTGCGACTCTGAATGCGACATCTTCATCTGGATGGCTCAGGTTCACCCGCTCGAATTCGTGCACGATGAGGAAAATGTTGTCGACCCCCACTGCGAGCACCAAGAAAGGGATGACCTCCGCAATGATGAGTGTAACCTTAATACCAGCAGCGGAAAACAATCCAACAGATGCCGACACAGACATCAGCACGATGATGATGCCGAACACTCCAAGCGTGAACTTGGATTCGACAAGTGCGTTCATAGGATTGTTGAGCAAGGTTTTGGCAGCCAGGGCTGTCGAGCCCAGAGCCAACGAGGCGTAGATGAACATAATAATGTAACTTACAACCACGATTTTCGCATCGGTGTTCGTAGTCTTATTCAGCTCTTGCTCCAGACTGATTTCGGTATTGAAGGAGAGCCTGAGCCCCCGTTCCTTGGCTTCGTCTTGAACATCCACCAAAAGCCGTTTGAGGCTCTCCTCGAAATCCATGGCACGTTTCTCCCCTTCTGTGCCTTCGGCATGATTTTCCACGACCCATGTGACAACAAGAGCTTTTGAATCGAGTATATCTCCAGTCTCTGCGTACCCACCAAAGAGAAGGTCTTTCTGAAGTGGTTGGCCAAAGTCAGGTAGACATTGCACTGGCGACGCCGCACATTGTTTGAGGTCAGACTCCCAAGTGTCAGGGTCTACACTTGCGAAGCTTCCCCCAAAGTAACCTGTAACAGATTGCACGACACAAGCATCGCCCGTTGGTTTGAAGCATACGTCATCCAAGACCACGCCAGTTCCGAAGGCCTTCTGACGTCGCACTCGAGCTTCAACATCAAACCACCAGCCTAATGTATCGTAACTGAGGACCGGACCGGTGTCGTTCACCAGAAAAGCTTGTTCGGCCCTGAAGAATGGTCCGAAACTCTCATCGAAAAAGGCTTTCTCAGCCGCCGCGGCGGATGTAGGAGAAACCCACAAGCGGACAGGGTCCCTTTCGACTTCAAAGTTGATCCATCCCAGACTTAATAATGCAACAACGAGAATACTGCTGACTATTGTGATCAAGGGGTAAGTAGCACAAAAGCTGCCGAGACGGTTGAACGCATTATCAAGAGCGGAGTTCAGCCAGTAGTTTCTTTGAGGACGATCAAGCATGCCGGCGTTGTGAACAAGATCACCCTCGTCTTCGTCATCGCTGGGTGCGGCATCTTGCAAGAGCCTTAGGCGTTCGCTATTCCTTTGCTTCTGTTTCTGGTACGCAACGTGTCCAGCGACAGCGATGATCAATAACAGCAAGAATATGCAATAGATGAGGATGATGGCGAAAGACAGGCAGGGTAATTTTCCGACGTGACAGCGGTGGGTTTCAGTCACTTCCGGTAGTTCGGTGCATGAGCCAGGACAATCCACACAGGCACATCGATATCTTTCGTCGGTGTCGTTGCATCGTTTAGGAGTATCGTCCATAGCATGGACTCCATCAACTTCCCTCCCCTCCGGATCCGGGAAATTCAATTGAAAAGGCGATCCGCCAAGAGCCCTTTCTTGGCCGAGGTACTTGAGAAACGCAGTATAATTCTTCGCTCCCCCACCGATCAGGTCCATGACATAGCCGTTGGTGGCCGAGAACTTGACATCCTTACAACTGTCGTAGACTCCAGATCCATATTTCTCTGTAACCAGATAGTCTATCTCCGTCACGATCTCCTTCCCTGTTGAGGCTGTCTGCATCTTCGTAACATTAAGAAACGTCGATTGATCGGGAGAACAAGTAAAGGTGCAGAACAAGTTGAAGAAGTTCTCTTTGCAAGCCGGACACGTCGCAATGATGGATTCGGCACGCTTCAGATTATCCCTTAGAGCATCCAACTATGCATCGGGTCAGCGACACGACAGTGTCACAAGCTCCGGGTGGCTTACCTGTTCCTGGTCGCAGCACACAGGTCCATCACTCCACTTCTCACCACAAATGTCCACGAGCTGGTCGCGAAGGTCACTCTTAGGTTCTTCAGCGAGCCCATTATCGGGGCACGGCAGCTGTGAGCCAAAGAAAGACTTCTTCCCACAGTGGCCCCGTATTGCGCATCTTCCTTCTTCATGTTTCCGGGTCCAGCCGTCGTCAGTCGCTACCACCAGCCCGACCGGCAGCAGTATCGCGAGCAGTGATATGCATCGCATCTTGGCTAGTCAATCCGTAGTAAATGCTGGACGTCGGAGGAGTTTATGGATTAAGAGAGCTCCACGCGACGAGGCTCAGGGGAAAAGTCGCAAGTGGCGGCGTGTAATGACGTACACGACTTCGCTTTCGATCGTGCCAACTTCGCAAGCCGAGAAAGAGAGCGACCACCTATTGGTTACTGTGGAACTGTTTGCTAGACCATCTGATGTAGATATTTCATCGGCAGGGACAAGAGCGGTGCTGGTTGAAAGAGTAAGGTAAGTTGCCTGGAGCTGACGAGTTGGCAGGAACAGGAAGTGTTTCAGGGCCAAGGGTCACGCTCAGGCAGCCGTTCTCGGATCTCCAACCAACAACGCCGATCGAGGGCCGGGAGCTAGCGGAATCCGGGGAAAGCTCCCTGTCAACTTCAGCCCTCACGGCGCTTGGAATTCAGGTACAACAGCACTCCATACAAAGTCACGACTACGCACACACATAGAATATCACCATCACTTCTACGTGCTTCGCCTCTGATCAATAAACCCGCCTCGAAGCAACACTTTTCCTTCACTACCTAGAGTACACGCAAATGGTCTCCACCTGCAATCAGCAAGCTCAAAGCCTAGGAAGTCACCCGCACTCCTCTAAAAACACATCGAGATGAAGGTAGGCAGTAGAGACGGCAAAGTCGACATGCAAGAAACCTAAGTAGATCGCCTGCCACTCTGCTCAAAGTCCAGATCGGTTGGAAATGCCGCGCCAGAGCAATGACTTTGCAACGTCGCCGCTGAAATGACAAGCTGAAGAAGAACGTGTGTAACGCTTGAATCTATGACGGAAGAAGACGATCCACTGCTCGGACCACGCTGTTCGCAACGTAGCCCTCAAAGCAAACGAGACCGAAGGAACTTCACAAGGCTTCCCCGGACGTCGTTCACCACTTCTCCTGCGCTGAGCTGGAATCGCCGGCAGGCGCTGGCGAGGACGACGCAGGAGCCCCTTCCCCACCTGCACCACCTTTCTGATGCCCGCCGCGGCCACCACCACCACGTCCACCTCTTCCACCCCTATCACCTCTGCCTCTGTACCCACGGCCACGGCCACCTCTGCCGCCTTCGCTGTCGCTGGTTACAGTATGTTCGCCAGAGCTCTTGTAACCACCCGGGTGACCTTCGCCTGCCTGGTTAGAGCTCTGCCACCTGCCAGCCCCTTGGCGGCCTTGATTGCTGAAGTTGCGATTGCTTGTACGCTCGATGAATACTTTCATGTACGGGGCCTTGCCTTTGTGCTCTTCAGGTTGTCTAGCCAGCACTTCTTCAACTTCCTCTGCTGAACTGAAATGCACAACCCAACTACCAGGGCCGAGGGACTGAACCCGCTGGATCTTGGCCTTGTCTTCCTCAGGGAAGAGATCTCTTACCTGGGGTTCTGTCGAACTGTTGTTGCTGTTTCTCAGGAAAATACCAAAAAGTGGTTTCGTCTCACTCGGGGGCTCCGACTTTTGGCCTTCAACAGTAGGACCCTTATCACCAGTGCCATTCCGCACACCGTTAGAAGGGGTTTGATGGGATCTGTCTGTGGCTTCTTTGCTTGGCAGATTCACTGTTGTCCCTGTAGGCTGTGGGGTAGCAGGCTTGACCTGTTGGCCAGCACCGGCAGGTGCCGGCGAAGGCCCATTAGGCACTCCGGGAGTAGGAGCTTTTTCTGCAGCAGGCTGCTGGGGTTGGACAGATGCAGCACGGGGTTGCTGTGCATGGGGAGGGGGTCCACGCTGTTGCTGTTGACCTGGGGGCGGTACACGTTGTTGCTGTGCAGGCGGCCCTCGCGCCTGAGCAGGAGCATTTTGGACGGGAGTTGCCGGCACTGTGCTAGCAACCGTCTGGTTTGATTGAGCCATACCGGGCTTCCCTCCACGGTGAGCAAAGTTGAAGCCTTGCGCCCGCATCTCAGTGCCAATGCGGCCTCCATCTATGTCCAATACAAGCCAACCAAAGGCGGCATCAGCGAGATTGAAGTTCCACATGTTCTTGAACGCACGCTCATCAACCTGGCCGCCTGCATTAGGACCATTGACGGGCCCGCCGAATGGATTACCTCCATTGGCCACGTTCGGCATCTTCGCAATAATACCCAAAGCATTCTGAAGTAGAGCGTTCTGGGCCTCGTTTTCCTTGACGACAGGCTCTACCTCGCCCTTCACGGTCTCCCAGACATCGTTGAATGACGCTTTAGAAGCAGCCAACTTCCCGCGGTAGTGGTCGAGCGTTGGATTCACGCTGAACTCGTTGTATGAGCTGCCATAGCGGAAGTGAAGACCGGCTGATATGGAAAAGTCGGCTTTGAGGCTCACGGACAGCTGATTCAGAAGTCCTTCGCGAGCTGGCGAGGCATGGGTGACAAAGATTCGGGTCTCAGTTGGATCATAGACGCGATTGGCCGTATCAACGAGTTCACCCATTTGTAGTAGAGTGGTCCACATAGTACCCTGTCCACCGGCAATGGTGGTCCTGCCTTCCCCATTATCGAACAGCTTGTGCATGACCACCGCACCGCCAAGACCCAGCACACGGAGCTTGACACCGCCAACATCCAATAGTCGAGAATTGGCCTCGTCGATTATGTGAAGCTTGTCGACTTTATATTCGCCAGAACGGAACTTCTCGAGTACGCGCACATCCTCGCATGCACCCCATACAGTATAGACAGGGACGTCAAGGGAGTACTTCTTGTTCAGAAACTGCGGCAGCTCCGAGAGCGGGAGCTCGGCAGGATTGTATTGGTTCTTTACTGAGGGTTGCGGTGGAGCGCTCGTTATCGCCTTCTTGATGTGATCAGGGAGCAGAGGAGAATATTGTGCGACATGCTTCAGTGTCCTGCTTGTATGTCAGCAGCTGATGGAAGAGGGCTGGACCATCGCACGGCAGAATGATGTACTGACTTATCCGCAATCCGCTCCAGGGAGCTCTCATCATAGAAACCGAAGTCTCCAGTATGAATGATATGATCGGCGCGTGCCTGTTTGGCGAGTTCATTGAGTGAACGGAGATTTCCTGTAAAGTGGAGAGGTGAGTCGATGACGGGCTTTAAGACTTGTATAAAAGTTAATACCTCTAACATCTGCAACGCAGAGTATCCTTGCCCCTCCAGCTTGTACGACACGGCCTTGGTTTGGGAGCAGATTTGCTGCGCCACCGGGTGCTGGAGAAGCACCGTTGGGTAGATAGGCCTGACTGTATGGGGGAGGACGAGACTAGAGGGTCCAGAATTAGCTTCAAAAAGATCATCATACACATGAGATGAAACAGAAAGGAAGATGTCGGGGACATACAGAGGCCATGAGGAAGGTCTTAGGTCAATACTGAAGAGCTTGCAGGTGGCTGACGGAGCGTCTGGTGATGAGGACAACGACGCACCCTGAAGGGAGGGTCTTGGAAAGAGGGAGTTGCAAAGTATTTACCAGGCCGAAGTGAGGAAATAGGGATTAGAAGCCAAAGCGGCGAGTAGGATGGAGAAATGTGAAGATTTGCGGTAGGGGGAATGTTTCTCTCCTCACTTTTGGTGTGTTCCAAGGTAAAGGACTAAAGAAGGTGTCTCAGGGAGGCTGTACTCTCGTAGACTCGCTAGCGTGACGGACTTGCTTTTGGGCTTCACACTTTCACCTTTTAGGCTGACTAACCACCTCCCTTCACGGTGGACGACCAGACGGCCTCGAGGAGGTAATAATACACAGATTCAGGAGGGAGAGCTCAACGCTAAAAGCTAAAGAAATGTGCCGTTTCCCAAATCAGGATCTCATAGGAAGTATTAAGTGCATCATCGGCACCGTTTTAATTATGGTACCAGGTAGCTAGGCCACTCTACACTCCTGCTCAAATATCTAGTCTCCGTAACAGAGTGAAGATCATTGATAGAGATTTTGCGGCTGCTAACAGCTGTACGAGTAGTTTGCTCGTCGCTACACGACAAGATTTAGCTCACAGTGCCAATCTGAAGAGTGGAGTTTTTCTTTTTGCCGCCGTAAAACCAAAGGCCCGAGCCAGGCCCAAACACCACCGGAAACCATCACATAGAGGGAAAGAAAACACGACGAACTTGATATCCCCCATAAATGCTTACCGAGCCATTCCATACGCCCCATGAGTTCTTGGAGATCCCCAAGTTTCAGACAGCCGAAACACCAAGACCGAAAAAGATGCCGTTGGCAAAGCCCTCCGCTTGTGGCTAGTTCTGCTTGACTGGAAGACTCCGCAGCACATCGTCGACATCCTTTTCATCAACAACCACGCCATTTTCAGAGCACTTGGCCTTGGCCCTCAGTTCACTACAGAGGCCGTCCACGTCAATCTCACCGCTCTGGAAGTTTGGATCATGCTGCAAACGATCCCTGCAAGATGGAGTCAGCACTGCAGGCGAAGACAGATATATGTTGATAGGTATACTAACCAGATCTTTGTGCAACTTAACATCTTCGAGGTGTCTTCACCAGGCACAACCTCATCATCGTCCACATCGAGTTTACTATCAATTTCTTGCAGGAGATCAGGCCTCGCCTGTGGGCTACCAACGGGATTGAAGGTAAATGGGCTGCCGCCCAAGTCTCCGAGATAAGCGTCGTTAAAGAAGCCACCGAAATCGACGTTGTTGATGGCATCCTGGGGTTCTCTATAACTATTGAAAAGGTCTGGGCTGAACTGCCCGCCGTTTTGTTGAGCCAGCCACTCTATGTCGTGTACCTGAGTCGCAGGGGTCTTCGCTTGCATCGCCGGCGTACTGTTTTGAAGTGACATGGCACGTGGAACAGGATTATTCGGGTTCCCACATGCCATATTGAGCTTCTCGCAAAAGTCAAACTCTCCATCCTTGCCGTAGGTGCAGCCACAGGACGCTTTGTGCTTCTCGCCGTCACCATTGGCATCAGGAGATGTAGCCGCAGAAGACTCCGCATTTGTATGTGAAGCAGTTGAGGCAGAAGGAGAATGGCTGGTGGATGCGGTAGATGCAGAGGTGTTCTGTCCCGATTGACTTCGTCCATTGGACTGCAAACCGTCAGTACGCAGAGTTTGGTCACCCAGACTCAGCGGGCTGTTATCAAAATACTCGCTCGAGAACGAGCGGTTCGCGTTATCGAGAATTGAAGGACTGAAGAGGCCATTCAGACTCTCAATGCCGGTGTTCGTCTGGGTAACCGACAAAGTAGATTTAGGGACATTCTGCATCGAACCGACCGGAGTGTTTCCAGTAGATGCGTTCAATGGAGGTCTGCCCTTGGGACTCATAGATTGTAGACCAGACTTGTCGGCCAACGATGCGGCGCCAGCACTTGATGGAGTGGGAAAGGCAGTGCTCTTATCAACAGCAGCAGTGCCGTTGTTGAACATGTTAGCTCCCGGGAGACCTCCAAATTTGGGGAATTGGAATTGGAAGTTGTTCGGGTCGTTGGCTTTGGACATGAATGAAGTCAAGCCTCCCCGGGGTGGAGACCGCCCAAGGCTGCCACCGTTCAAGGAGAGTCGTTTGCGATACTCGGCGAGTTCACTGGTGAGCCTTTCTACTTGTGCGCGGAGTAGACCGTTTTCATGGTTCGCAGCCTCAGAGGCTTTCTCCAGATCCGAGACCTTCGTCTCAAGATCCTTCAGATGCTTTTCCTTCCTTTCGCGGAAAGCTCTTTGCGCTGCACGGTTTTGTGCTTTACGTTTCTACAATGATACTTGTGTCAGCGTTTGCTTCAATGATGTTCAACGATCCCTATGAAGCACTCACAGATGTTGGTTCGGAGGTAAGAGGCTTTCTTCCGGGCTTCTTAGCTACCCTATCATCTCCCTCCCTTCGCTTTCCTCCGCCAGTTTCCTCCTCGTCGTCATCATCTTGCGAATTCTTGCGCTTATCGTGATGATTGTCCGCCTGTTGATTCGTATATGAGGTCCCCATAGTTCCAGACCCGCCTGAGCTCGAGGTACCGGGAAGAGCACCGATCATTTGAGCACCATCACCATTGATGTCATAATCAAAGCTTCCATCCAGGTCGAATTCTGGGTCGTAATCAATGAAAGGGCTATCGTCAAGGTCGAGCGCCAATAGGGGATCAGACCCAGGAGCCTGCTGCTGCGGCGAATCAAAGAGCTGGGCACCCATGGTATTATGCAAGGGCTGTTGCGGAGACGTTTGTTGTGAATGGCTCATGGACGAGATGCTGTTATGTTGAGCGGTCTGTTGTCCCGGTCTCGAGTTCAACTTCTTGTTGTTGTGCACTGAGGGACTGTTGGATGACAATGCGGCTAACAGGAGGTCCTGCTGACCGGGCGACAGGTATAATTCGGGTTTGAAGCCTTGGTTGGTAGATGATGTGGTTGCCATGTTACTCATCCGATGTTGATGATGAGCAGCGCTGTTGACGATGCAAGGTCGTCTGTCCCAGCAGTCCTTTTACGTTAACCCAACCGGGCAAATGCAATGGTCCCCTTGTACAATGAGCCTTGAACCTCCAAATGATTGCAGGACGAAGGCCAAAAGCAATCCCAGGCAACGGCCAGTTTCGACACTCGCTGAGTGGTCTCGGTCCAATCGACGGCGAGTGGCACGATTGAGAAGAAAGAGCACCGGTCGCAGCCGGAAATGTGGTGTACGAACACCTGTCCCTCGCTGGAGTCGGAAGAGGACCCCTCCCAGGCCGGATTACTCAACAATGCCTGAAGTGTGGTGTGATACTCGGCCTTTGCTCCCTCCACTACTATCAGGAGAACCAGAGGTCGATGGCAGGTCGAAGACAGTGAATTCAAGTAGGGAAGAGGAAAGATGTCGTCGGAAAAGAGGTTGGCAGGCGGAAGTTAGGGATGGAAAAGACTCGTTTTGGCCTTGGCTCTAGGATAGGTAAAGGTAGATTTTCTGGCGGGGGGGAAGGGGACGCCCTATGATGGGCATAGGCATAGGCGTAAGGTTGGGTGTGGGTGTGGGCGTAGGTGTGGGAGTCGGCGTCATTATTGTGCAGCAACTTGCACTACCAGCGGTCGCCGTCTGCTGTACGGAGTCACAGTTTAGTGGGTGAGATGGATTTATAATATGCACTAAAGTCGGTCGGAACGGCTGCTCCTAAAACGGCCCCAATCTGCTCAGCTAGACGAGAAAGGTCAAGCCTTGCTCAGGCACCACTGTTCTCGCCCTGTCCTACTCGTCCTCCTCCAATCCCAGCGACTACTCTAATTGGCTTAGGATTCCATGAGGAAGGCCTGAATCTAGAAGCCGGTCGAAGAGGGGGGCGCACACCGCACTGTCATGACTCCTGACGATGGCAAGGATGTTTTCTTGCGGACGATATGTGAGTTATTACGAAGTACTGTACCGTCCTTTGCCTAAGAAGGTCCTCAAGTCGACGCATATCAGGTACAAATGCTCAAGTTTTTGTTTGTCTGCGGGAGCAATGGCAGCTTCATGACTCTACTCGTTTTTCGGACAACGTACATACATTATATTATTGGACGCGATGTTGAGGTAAATGGAGGCAGAGATCGTCAAGTGACCGCCTATTCGTACTCGTACCTTAAATCCGAGCCGCCTAGTGCAAGATCTGTCTCAGCGGGACATTGCAGGTACGAATAGTCGTACTCGTACATAGTACGAAGCGTATGTACAGCACTGATTCTCTCACAACATATTGCATAGCAAAGATGGCCTATCTGGGAATTTTTGTTCAAAGCTCTCACGGTGTCTCAATGCCTCATACTGAGGTAATCAGTGATAAGAATCCAGCCAGGCAAGTATATTCCGGGCCAATCAAGGTCCTTGTTAGTGGCGAGGAGGTTGTTATAGTTCTACGTGCGAGCAGATAGACCAAGAATGCACTGCGCACGACATTTGTGGCCACCATAGAAAGTGTCGTCGATGTGAATGAAGTTCTTACCTCTCCGCCGACTTAGTCATCGTCAAATCGCTGGTGTCAATCGAGCAACTGTATCATACTGATATCCAGTCTCGTCAGCATACTGCAAACAGCAGCGCGCTCGCAACTGCACACAAGTGTTTGATCTCTATCCCACAATGAGCAATGAGCTGGCGAACCTCGAGGCGGAAGTCAAGGAATATAAGCTTCAGGTTCGGCTCACCATTCTCAACCGTCTGTACTCTGGAAAATGCTTATTCTTTCCCTTCGTCTAGCTCGAGACAGTTCAGTTAGGGTTGCAGGCGGACCCGGACAATGCTGAACTTCAGAATCTCAAGACTGAACTTGAAGAAGTCATATCCCTCACCGAAACGGCCATTGCAGAGCTAAAGCCAGCCTCAGCACCAGCATCCTCCAAACAATCGTCACCGCCCCCAAAGGAGAAATGGTCGAGGGAGAATCATCCTGCCTTCCAACCGGGATTCCGACGGCCCGGGGCGCCTTTCAGCCCTGCTGATGAAGCTCAGTCGGCCCATGCAAGCTTCCAGGTCAATGACAATGTCCTAGCTCGATGGGTATCCGGCGACAAATCATTCTATCCCGCCCGTATCACCTCCATCACCGGGTCAAAGGCCTCCCCCGTTTACATTGTCACGTTCAAGGGTTATGGTGGTACTGAGACTCTGACTGGCCAAGACATCAAGCCGATGAACAACGATTCAAAGAAGCGCAAAGCTGATGGTTCGCCAGCGCCAATGACGCCGACATCTCCGGTCAACTCCAGCGTTATTTCTGCTGCCGCACACATAGATCCTGCTCTTGCAAGCCAGGTCAAGAAAGAGCCCAGCAAAGTAAGCGATGGCCCTCCTAGACCCGCGAAGGTGCCGAGGAAGGTCAAAGCGAACAAGGAGCTAGAGGCGGGAAAGAACAAATGGGCGGAATTTCAGAGCAAGGGCAAGCTAGGCAAAGTGGCGAAGAAAGAAAGCATGTTTAGGACAGGCGAAGGAGTCAACGCTAGAGGTAAGTCTCCGGTCCTGGCGCCCGCACTGGATTGGACGCTCACCTTCCATCGCAGTGGGTTTCACGGGTTCCGGACAACAGATGCGCAAGGATCCTACGCGTAGCCGTCACATCTACCAGCAAGCTGCAGAGGAGGAATGAGCAGAACTCGGCGGATGCTTTTGGGCCTGTTTCCTTGGAGATATTCTCATGGTGGTCTACCCGCTTTCCAAGACCTCGTTGGCTGACGGTTCCTGCTCCAAGGTATTGTTGTTATAATGCTCTATGGGCGCCCGTGGCTCTTTCATCAGCGATTAGTTCATATTGGTTGGGACGGGCGTACGGCGTGAAAGAAGATATTAGCTCTCAAATGCCCCTCTGAAGTTTAGCCGGAGTTATGCTAAGAAATGCAACAGGCTTCCATATGTGCCTCAATGGTGGGTTACCATCAATGGGTATACCTGATCAACTGCGGTCTTGCCGCATCCTGTGGTGTGAGCTCAAGTGCTCTTCTAACTTGCCTTGAATGATGATCTCTATGGTGACTTGATGTGCAGTCAATGTTTGATGGACGTCCAAAAGGAACATCCAGCGTCCTTACCCTATATCAAACGGGCACTATCATCTGCGTAGTCTGAAACACCGCCATAATAATACTGAACCAACCGCCATTGTGTGAGGTGCATAAGGTAATGTTATCTTTTCATCCGAGACGGACCATTGCCCCTGGAAGTCATTTGGATATCACAGCCTAACTTTATATCGGACAATCCATGGTAATCAATATCTCTAAATATTTCACCCGCAATTAAATAGACAGTAACACTATTTTCCATTTATGTGAATGACAGGGTACATCTGAGAGTGTAGTAATTAATCCCCCGAATCTTGATCATCGTTTTCAGGCTCCCGATTCCCCAAACTCTTTCCAATCTGCACCGTTGTTGTCCGGCGGTTCAGTATATGTAGGCGTTGCCAGAGAGAATGTCGACAGTTCCGCCCATTTCTCCTTGGGCCTGTTATTGAGTACTTGTGAAATATTGCCTCCGTATCGACCTTATTTTTGTCATCCTGAGATAGGCATGCGGTCAACTTGGAATTTCATGGGGTTGATTTGGTCGATAGAAGAATTGTAAATAGCTCTCCATGGAGCCAACCTCAGCAGTCTACGTCATCAAGTTTACAATATCAAAATAGGGTACGTGCTACTATAGCTATGGGGTACCTTAATATTACTTGCATAGACTCTGGCTCTGGTGGGACGAATGAAAAGGCGTGCCGTCCCCAAGAATAGAACAATAAAGACTGTCAGGTCATCTTCCCTGTGGCATGGCGCTGTTACCGCAATCCGTGATCGCGGCATTTCAGCACCGGCCCCGCGTGCCTGGGGCTTGGGAGGGCTGCTTGGCCGGCTTGTGACGGATAGCCTTGGGTAGGGCTGAGCTACACCGGCCAATTAGGGGTGGCAGCTTCGATAACGGGGGAGATGCAGTCTTTGCCGGGTCCGGCTTGTCACTGAACTGAGGTTGTTCACTGGTTCGTTCGCTGGTCCCCTAATTTTCCTGCCCTTGCTTGTTATTCGCAGGTGACTGTTGGCCGTCCCTGTGGCGCTCATCAAGCGAGCGAAGCAGCGTCATGATTCACCGGTCAAAGTTCGGTGCGACGGCACGCACTTAGCGCCAAAACGACACTTTAAACGCGCACTTTTGGCTTTTCTTGTCTTGTCCCAACGCCAAAATCTGTCGGTCCCCCTCAACCCCCATTTCCATTATCGTCGGCCTGCCCCTCCTTTCCAATTTGGCCCAGATACGCTATTTTCCACACACCGCACATTGGCATTAGGCCCTTGCTATCCCGCCTTTCCTACCTCATCCTTCTCCTGTCTTGAAAGTCTCAACAAGGCTGTTGCCACGACCTCTGCTGTTCGTGTTGTTGGGCGAATTTTTCCACTGCAGCGTGTTCAACCATCCGGGTCTCTGGGCATTATCTTGATTTCTTACCATCTACTCCTTCTCTCAGCACAGCAAACATGGCTACCATCGCACCAAGGCAAACAAGTCTGCCCGGCCCTGCTGAGCAGCCTGAAGCACCAGTTCCTGCATCCCATCCCTTCACTTGCAACAGCTGCCAAGTGGCGTTCCGGAGTAGTGAGCTGCAGAGGGCACATATGCGTAGCGATTGGCAGTGAGTTTCCTTTTCCCTACCCTCTCTCAGGTGGCTTCTAGGATGCTAACAATGCCCCCAAAGCCGTTACAATCTCAAGCGCCGTGTAGCATCATTACCTCCGCTGTCTTCCGAGACATTCGCCGAAAAGGTGCTCAGCGCACAGGCTACGACCACGGCCGAGGCAGCGAAGGCGGCATATGAAAAGGTCTGCACAGTGTGTCAGAAGACCTACTACAGTGCAAATGCGTATCAGAACCACCTGGGAAGCCAGAAACACAAGACAAGGTTGTCAGCTTGGAATGTAAAGGATGATGAGACGAACTCGGTCATGAGCTCAACATTCTCTCTCGGAGAGCCGACGAAGACTGCAGCTCAGGACGACAAATCTAGCACAGATGACGGCTCGGATGTTGAGGAGGAGTTCATCAAAGTCGTTAACGGCGTCAAGAAGGCCTCCATCAGCAATGGCCACTCATCATCCCGCCCAGAGAGTCCGGATCCGAGGTCGAAGGAACCCATAGAACATCCTCTGTCTGCTACAACCACGTCATCATTTGTTCCAGCTACAGCTGAAGATTCGGAGAAGTCTGTTCATTTGAATCGGTGTCTCTTCTGCAACTACGATTCACCAACACTCCCATTAAATCTCACCCACATGGAAAGAATACATGGTACTTTCATCCCAGAACAGGAATACCTTGTTGACCTGGAGGGCTTGATCGGCTATTTGCACGACAGGATCCATGTTTTGCATGAATGTCTTTACTGCGGAAAGGTCAAGGGGACCGTGAGTGGAGTACAGACGCATATGAGAGACAAGGGGCACTGTATGATTGCATTCGAGACGGAAGATGAGATGATAGAAGTTGGCCAGTTTTATGACTTCAGAACTACGTACTCAGACGACGAGGAAGACAGTGAGGATGACGATGTCACGGAGAATGGCGAACCCGGGAGGAACGGCGTGAAGCTCGGAGCCAGACGTGATGGAGACGTCAAGATGACTGTTGAAGGGGAGGATGGCGTTGACGGGACAGCCGAGGACGGGGAAGGCTGGGAGACCGACAGCTCGGCATCTTCCTTGGATTCTGAAGAGCTCACCGCCGTTCCCCTCGACCAGACTCCGTCGTACGAGCGGTTACAGAGGAATCATCATCACTCGCACCATGACCCACGACCACATCGGAATGCAGATGGATATCACTCGCATGCCCACACACACAATCGGGCGGTCTACCATGATGAATATGAACTGCATCTTCCTTCAGGTCGAACAGCGGGTCATAGGTCTTTGGCACGATATTATCGCCAGAACTTGCATGATTACCCCACTCCGGCTGAACGAATCCAAAGACGGACAATCGAAGGTCGACGAAACTCTGAAGTGGGTGAGCATCCTCACGCCAGAGGGCGACAATTGATCTCAAGAGCCAATGGTGGACTTGGTATGGTCGGCGTCGACGACGCGAAGAAGAGAGAAGCCGCAATCGCAGAGAAGAAAGACCGCAAGCGTGGAGAGAGGGCACGACGACAGTACGAGTGGGGATTGAACAAAAGGAACAATCACCAGAAACACTTCAGGGTGAGTGACCACATTCATATATCGATATGGATTCCAGCTAATTGTCATACTAGGATCCCCTCCTTCAGTAGTTCATGGATACCACCGTCTTGCTTGCGTCTGTACATGGGCTGGAGCGGACTTTTGACATTCTTCGTCTTGCATTTTGATGACTGCATGGCATGATGAGGCGCTTGTCTAGCATTCTGTAGTCTTCCCTGATTAAGGCAGATCCATGCCTTAGCCAATAGATTCCCCATGCATTTCTCCGCATCACGCCATAGTCAAACTATTGACATATTATCAAAGTAGTATTCCCAAATGATGCCCGCGCCGTAGAGGAACATTTTTCCGAACAGATGTCACGTGCTGAACCCGGGCTTCAGCCACACGGACCCTCAGAAGGTAAGGTATCAGCCACACTTCATTTAGCGTCGCGTCGTCCGGATTTAGGTATTAATCACACCGAAGGTAGAGCACTCCTCAAGGAGAATTAACCAGCTGAGGTTCGAGTCTGCATCGCTCACCTAGGATGGGGCTGTTCCTTGCTGCCGACGAAGGATGACACGAGATAACCGCCGTCCTGACGGCCAGGACATTGCTCCTTCGCTCCAATCGAGTTATTTCGTCCAACTCGGGATAGGTCACCTGTCGTGTCTGCCTCCGGATGCGCCAGAACTACTGCGCCAGAATACGATCGAGGTGACTGATCCCAAGAGAATATACGTCTTCCATGAAGCCTCGAGACGGAAGGAGCTGAGCGGCCTGATAAAGAGGTAGGATAATTGTTCCGGCTTCAACCAGGTGCCGGCTTTCAAACGAGGCTGCCCGCTAACCCGTCCTTAGATACATTTCACAACTTCGTGACGGATGTCAAGAGCCAAATTGCACCACGCCCACATGCTATACCTGCCGCAAGAGGGTCTCGAAGGGCCCTCTCAGGAAGCTCACCGCGGTCTCTGCGCGCACAGTGGCTGTCTACCTTGCTACTCAGGATAACCCCGAGAAGGATCTGTGCCCGCACAAACCTGTTGCTCCTCTGGACTATCAGCCTGCTCCACTCGCAAAGCAATATAGTGATAAGAGCCGCCAGGCCTCACGCCACGGAACCAAACAACCTCCGGATGCTTCGCGCAGGACATCAACAACACAGACCAGCGCATCAAATACGGAGGGAGCTTCACGAGGGTCCGAGGACACCGGTACGGCGGATAACAAGGCAACGTCCAAACCGTCAAATAGGAGTCATGAAAAGAGGAAAGATGGCCAAAAATCCTCTCGGCATCAGAAAGATCCGAAGTCATTCACCCAGAATCTGTTCGGCACATGGCCTCTCAGACTCCTAGAATGGCTGCCTTTACCTTCTCCAAGGTTCATGCCTGATCCAGCCAGCGCTTCTCCTGAGGCCGGGTCAGAAGTGGTCAACGGAGACGCCTTAGATCAGCAAGGAGGAGCAGCTGACATGCCCCACGCTTCGAAGACCACGGGGAAGGCTGCGCGGCTTGGTACGGAGAATGACACAAATCAAGGGGTTATGAACGGCTTCACAGGACCACCACCAACTCCGAAAGGGTCCATTGGTGACTCAGGCGCGAGGACGTTGGGCGATTTGCCTAATGGACACCCTGTAGTGGCGACGGAAATACCGTTGGAGACTCAGGGGCACGATGCAGACCTTTCAGTCGGATCTCCGGGTTATACCAACGCAGTCCCGCCTGTCACGCCTTTTTCGAATCCCTCCTCAACAGAGCCGTGGCTACTGCCAAGAGACCTGCAGACAAATGGTCATGGACCGACCCAGGCAAGCCTTCCTGGTAAGCGTCGCAAACGTGAACTGGCCAAAAGCAAAAAGGGAAAAGGTCCCAGTGCGGAAAAGACACCGTCACATGTTCGTGAGGAGGACGTTCTACGTTTGACCAATAGTCTCTACAGGACTCCGCAGAGTACATTGGTGTCTTTAAATGGACGAAATGTTGGTTTTGATGGTGTCAGACCTCCTCAGAGTTTATCCCATTTAACGGTGGACATTGTTGGGGAACTGTCCCGACAACTGAAAGAGATGGCTAAGGTATGCAAGTTCTTGCGGGAGACGCAGTCGACGGAGACCTCGCAGCAGAAGCAGCGAAGGGTTATCTTCGATTTCAATTACCGCCGATTAGTCTTTTTCATCCAGCAGAGCGTCTTCTACGTTTTGAGTGCCCCAGAAAGCCTCAGCAGATGCTTTGAAGATCCTACCGCTCCAACGGCGAACATACAACTGTCATCTATAGGCCATATAGATTCTTCAACTGCTCGTTCAATTGACCAGATCTACAGGTCGTTAATCCGTATGCAGCGTCGCGTGGTGTTCCATAGTCTTTGGCTCGCCAGCGAGCCACTATTTCATCCTCCTCCACTGTTGAATCGTCCAAGGAGCCCTAGCTTGAGAGCCTCCATGAGAGGCAATGGACGGGTGGGATCTACAGACGCCACTCCTGCGCAGAGTTACTTGCCTGATGATCAGGCTGTTAATATCATTCTTCATAGTTTGTATGCGCTGGCCGCATCTATACCTCCTACAACGGCCGAGACATGGACCGCTGTGAGGAAACTACGTGTGGCCGGGAAGATCGTCTCAGACACAATCCTAATTACTGTCCCAAGGGCCGTGACTAACAATATGCTGGATGTCATAGACTCTTTGGAATATGAGTTGTCCGTTCGCCTCATTACCAGAGTTTCAAGGGCCATCACAGCACGCAAGTGTTTTCGAGACGCACTTCGAATGCGTTTGCAGGAACACAGGCAGCCGAGTCAAGACCCAGTGGAACCCGATTTGGTGGATATGATCCTTAAACATCTTCAGGTTGCTCCATTAATTGCGGAAGGGAATACCGATACGAATACGAATCACGAAAATGCCCCTTCCACTAAGTCAAAGGACAACATTTCACGGCAGTGGGCACCTATTGGATTAGGCCCTGTGACCATAGAATGGCTGCGCACGATCATCCTGAAATCTTGGGACGGTAAGCCTGTCGTCACCAGATCAAGTGCAGTAGGCTCAGCTGTCCAGGTGTTGTCTGCTATCTGTCAGTATCCTCCTGCCATACGGCAAATACGTCAAAATACTACGGTCTCCTGCTGACTCCTTCTAGATGAGAAACACAAGCAGCTGCATATCGGGCCTGAAGTTTTCCACACTTCGTTTCTATCGGACCGGTTAGATCCAATGGAGATGCCTGTTGAGTGGTTGCAGTTCACTCCAAACGAGAAAACGCTCCATTTTCTCTCATACTCATTCCTGTTCCCGCCGTCCGCCTTGATCAAATACTTCAGAGCTGTCAACTACTCGAACATGTCGAAAGCATATGAAACGGCTGTCACAACAACCCGTTTCGTCCTGCAGATGTCCTTTTCCGAACCCACCCCACTGAATGACCAGAGCAGGCTTTATCAGCGGATGAAAACTGCGATAACTCAGTATTTAGTCTTGGAAGTCCGGAGAGAGCATGTGCTCACTGATGCCCTCAATCAGCTATGGCGGAGGGAGAAGAGGGAATTGATGCGACCATTGAAAGTCCGGATGGGGGTCGGGGAAGGCGAGGAGGGCGTTGATCACGGGGGCGTACAGCAGGAATTCTTTAGGCTTGTCATGTCCGAGGCGCTTAATCCTGATTACGGTAGGTGACATGGATCGCTCTGTATACATACAGATAGAGCTGACAATCTCCGCATAGGCATCTTCACGACGAATGCCCGGACGCGCATGTCATGGTTTCAGCCATTATCACTTGAACCGCTCTACAAGTTTGAGCTGATTGGCCTGTTGTTTTCTCTTGCTATCTACAACGGTCTGACACTACCGGTGAACTTTCCACTGGCGCTTTACCGCAAGTTACTAGAGAAGGAGGTGACGGATCTGGAGCTTATCCAGGACGGCTGGGAGGAGCTAGCTAAGGGCTTTTCGGATCTTCTGACATGGCGAGACGGCGACGTGAAAGACATCTTCGTCCGCTCATATGACTACTCATTTGAAGCGCAAGGCCAAGTCTACAATGTAGACATGCACAAGATTGGCCGCGATGAAGACTGGCCTGGGGACAAGTTCGATAAGAAAACAGGCACTCTGCACGCGGACTCCACGGTTCCAGAGAGCTGGGATGACGAAGATGATAACTTGGTCACAAACGAGAATCGCGAGCAGTTCGTTAAGGATTACATCTTCTGGCTCACGGACAAGTCCATTCGACCTCAATACGAGGCCTTCGCGCGGGGTTTCTACCAATGCCTCGACAGAACAGCCTTGTCGGTGCGTCCTTCCGCAGCCCTCTCCTCTTATCTTACAACTAATGAACCTTCAGATCTTCACCCCCGAAGCCCTCCAGACCGTCGTCGAGGGCATCTCAGACATCGACGTCGACAGCCTCGAGAAAACAACGCGGTACGACGACGGCTATAGCCCCTCACACCCACTGATCCAGCACTTCTGGGCCATCGTCCGCGAGTACACGCCCGAGCAGAAGCAGCAGCTGCTGGAGTTCGTCACCGCCAGCGACCGCGTACCCGTCAGCGGCGTGGCGAGCATGACGTTCGTGATCCAGCGGAATGGACCTGATAGTGAGGTATGTGTCGTGCCCCTCTTTTCCTCCTGCTCGTGTTTTCGCGTTCGGGAAGCCTTGGAGCTGATTGAGACGGCAGCGTGTACCCACGAGCTTGACGTGCTTTGGCCGCCTTCTGCTGCCGGAGTACTCTTCGAAAGAGAAGTTGCGGGAGAAGCTCGCCCTAGCGCTGGAGAATGGCAAGGGTTTTGGTGTTCCTTGATGCGGCTCATGAGTTACGTGCATGGAGCATACTGCATTCGGGGAAACGATGTGCATCTGGTGGAATTGCATGATGGAAATCGGATACCTTGCGTTCAAACCACTTCCGTTAGTACGGAATAGCATCTTCCTCGCTCGTGCTCGTACGGCTGATACAGACTCAATTGCTGAGTATCTGGCTCGGTCTCTTCTCTGATCAATACTCAGCTCAAGCATTACACAGGGCGAAAAGAACGGGCTATATCCCGAATCCATATTGAGTTGTTTCACAATGACTATGAAAGTAAACCGAACCCCGTCTTTCAGCCACTGCACACAAACGGTGTCAGTATTTCATAACCATCCATAAACCGCAACCCCGGCCTTGCGCCCCGGAAGTCCCCTAGAAAGTCCCTTAGATCCCATAATCACACCCCAGCCCAACCCTTTAGCAACATTGACCCAGCCTCGGTTCAGCTAGTCGCTAAGCAACCACTCTGGCTCCGCATCGTCGTCCTCGGGGTCATGTGAGAGCAGCGATCCCTGCTCCAGCTCGCTGTCTTCGTCAATGACTCGCTCATCCCGTGCCTCTGCGCCGCCGGCCGGATCAGCGCCGGGCCCAGATGATGGGGGACTAAGTTCCTTCAGAGGTACGCTGGGCGAAGATGGCGCTTGCGGTGCTCCTGAAAGGGTCTCGTGATGGAGGCTCGACGGTGGCTGGATGCCGGTAGAAGTGACCGGAGGTGAAACCGTTGGAGGACTCTCCCGACGGGCTGGAGACTGTAGTGGATGTGGATCATTTGGCTTGAGGAGAGATGAGTTTGCTGACATAGCCGGGCTGGCATCGGGCTTTGATCCCTCCGTGGATTGCGGATCTGTGAGGCCGCCGTCGTCTTCTTCAGGCAGAAATCCACCACCATCAGGAAATGCCCCAGCAGCAGAGTCAGGATTGCCTTCCGACAGAAAGCCGCCTCCAAGGCTCGTACCCTCTGTATAGGTCGTCTCGGGCTGCGCTTCGACAAAACCGCCGCCATATGTATCCGACTCATATGGCTCACTTTCATCCCGTCCAACAAACCCGCCACCGTACTCTCCGGGATAAATCTGGAAGGTCCTCGAGGAGGCTGTGGGCTCGGCGACCTGTTGCTGGTCTCTTTCTGGAAGAAATCCACCTGCGGCTTCCTCTTCAGAATAATCTTCATCCTCGTCCATCACGTCCCGCTCAACCCCACGTACTTCGCCTTCAATGTCGTAGCCTTCGATTCTTTCCCGGACCTTGAGGCCGGCCAGGAATCTCCTCCATGTGCGGAGAGCTTCTCGAGTTCTCTGTGCTGCTTCCGCCTCCGCTTGTTGGTCTTCAAACCCTTGGATGGTAGCTTCGACAGCATCCTTGAACTCTATTGCAACGACCGCACCACGGACGACAGCAGTGCCACGACGGCCTCGGAACTCGAACCCAGTCACTGCATCTGCATAGTCAATACCCAGGAGACGGGCAGCACGGGCAGCTTGTGGATCTGGAAGAACCGGTCAACAGAACGTCCTGAGAGGGTATGATGAAGACATACGTGGTATATGCACACCACCTCTAGGGACCATAGTCGGTACGTAGACGTCAAGATTCCCGTATTCATTCTTCGGCACACGTCCAGAAACTATGGGAGGTGGTCGATATATGGTGGTCTGGAAGGTGGCATATAATCCAGTTTCTGGGTTTTCTCGCCCAGAAGCATCGTCGTCATCAAGATCAAGCTTTCTCTCGCGACGGGCCTTAGCATGCTTCAGAGGTTGCTCGCCAGGCTTGAACCAAATCATCGTTACTACAAATACCTCACAAATCCAGGGGAGTCACTAACCTTGATCTCTCGCCCTAATCTATACCATCGATCCGCACTCCGTACAATATGTACATCCTTGCGGCGATATACAGGTTCTGAGCCATCTTTTATTGCAACCATACCTGTCTCTGTCTTCGGGTAGAGCACCTCGTTGTGTCTTAGATGCCTCTCCAAGGCGTAGTAGGGATGATCTTTGAAGTCTTGTATATTTCTGGGCATTGGTTCGCGGGCTTCTTTAGCAGCGAGCTCTGCGTCTTCCACCTGGTCACGATCCTGAATGCATCATAAATTTAGAGCCCGTGGATGTGGCTTCTCTAGGATGCCACTCACCAGCGTGTAACCCCTATGGAAGACCCTCAAGCTTCTTCTCCACCACTTCTCGCCGTCCTTGGTACTTTCCACCCTCATCTTTCTTGTCTTCGCGTTATATGCTTTTGCATACCTCTTAGTAACGTCTCTAACCTCGCCGTCTTCCTCAAAAGCGACAACATAACTCATGCTGTTTTCGTTATCACTCATAGGGGGCTCGAATCTGGAAGGCTTAGCAACAGACTGTGTTACTAAGGGATCCACAGGAATCCACTTCTGGATGGCAGCATTGAATGCTTCAACCCAATAGATCGGGTAGGGAGATTGCTTGATGGATTTTCGGGGAGGCGCTAACTGGTCAGGCCCACACTCATACAGCCAGACTTTATGAGATTGTCCACTTACTTCTAGGCGGTGGAGGTGTACCACTGTCAATACTGCTCTCCGCGAAGGCAGGCAGACCCAGCCTGCGAGCTCTTTTCGGAACCAACGGTTTAGGAGGTGACGGAGCAGATATCGAAGAAGGTCCAAAATTGACCTGGCCGCCTTTGATCTCCACTCCTTCATCTTCTTCGCTTGTGGTATCCCGACTGAAAGTGTAGTCTGTAAAAGCATATGCCGGCTTCGGTTTATGTGGAGTAGATCCTTTGGCACCTCCTGCAAAGGGGAGTACTTGTAAAGAGCAGACCAAACGAGCCTCTACCCCGACGGAGCGCAACAATGCGCAGTAGAGCTGCGCACCGACATCCCGAGATCCATGAAGCTTGCGTGCTAGGGTCCTGAACTCCTTTTTCTCCATTGGTGGATCTGCGTCCTCTGGGAGTTTGAACTAGAAGGAGACGCAAGTCAGCCTTGACAGATCTCTACGGTGTCCAGCTGCAATCGAAATGTCGATTATCACACTTACGGCCACTAGAGCTTCGGGATTCTCTGCCCATGATGCGCTCCTCATCCCTCTGGCAGTGACCTTGAATTTTGTCTTCCAGACTTCATTTGCCTGTTCTAGACCATCTACGAAGGAACGAGACTGCTGGAATTGCGATTTATCTTCACTGGGGTTCAAATATGAGGCTGTACGATTGGTGAGTAAGGGTCTTAATGAGGCCTAAAGGTAGGTTAGAAGCCGGTGCATTATATTCAAAGAGCATAGGTGAGCACACCTGTACACTGTCATCGTTACACCAGGCATTGCGGATATGATTGTGCACAAGCAGGCACAAGATGTGCATCTTGTGGACCTCCGATTTCAGTTTCTTTTCCGTTGCAGTAACAGGTTTCCTTCTTTGTATGTTACTGCGCCTAGCCTCTGGCCCCGAGTCTAACACAATGTTTAGGTTCTCTTCTTCGTCGTCCTGTCCTTCCGTAGCCTGGGTCTCAAACTGTCCCGGTGGAGCGAGCTCCACCTCCTCCCAGTCCTGGTCGCTTTCTCCAGTGTCTTCGGACTCGGCATAGACTGTCTGGAGGTTCTGTGGCCCATGTTCGGAGGAGATTGATTCCGCCGTAGACCCTATGGTAATGACGCTGTGGTCTGTGTCTCTTCCCGTATCATTGCCTTCATTATGTTCACCAGCATCTCCTATAATGCCTCCTCGCCGGGCAGTTCGCCTGCGTTTCAGAGGTCTACCCTCATCGTTCACTAGCGACGATGCGGCTTCTGAAACTAGTTCCGAGTATATGTTGGCCAAATTGCCAGCGCTTGCACCCACTCCACCTCTTGCTCTCCTGCTCACTCTGCTGCGGCTTCCGGGCTGGCTTCCTGACGCCCTTGCGCTTGGTCTATTTCGTGTCATGACCACAGCGGAGCTGTCGCTATCCCCATCCAAGCTGATAACATCGAAGACTTCCTCTCGCCCCGCTGAGCGGGCGTCTCCTGAAGATCCAGCAGGGATCCGTGAGGCCCATCCTCCTCGAGAGCCCCGTCGAAAGCCGCCTCTTCCTCGGCTTCTGGGCGGCATACATTTACCTCGTCGACGCTGTTTGCGACGAGCTGGTGGTGAAATGACATCAGTGACAAGCGGGGCCCAGTCGAAGTCAGGTGCTTTCGTTTCGCGCACGCGAGTTTCCGGTGCGCGCCGGCGCGTCCACACCTTTATAAACTTACCTCAAGTTAACGACGCCTTCCTGGGCAAACGATTCACCTGATATCGTCCATCCCCGAGCTTTGCCTTGCTCCTGATTTTGGAACGGCCTTTTATTTCGTATTGGGTCATGGCAAAACGTACGCGGGTCGAAGAAGAAACTGCAGGGACGCCGGAAACCACTTCAAGTCGTCGGTCAGCCAGTCGTCGCCGGCGGAGCAGCTTGAGATCTCGTTCTAGCTTGAGCAAGAGCCAACAGACACTTACACAGATCGACTTTGTACTACGGCCTACAATACCTGACGAAGATCTTGAGCTGGATTTTGAGCAGGAGAACGAACCTCCAGTTCGTCCTCGGCAGAAGAAGCGAAAATCGTTAGCAGCAGATGATGACAGTACCCTGACGCAGATTGATTTTCTGTATAGAGCGCCGCACTTGGCGGAGGACGACGATGACGACGACCGCTACATACGAGGGAGATCAGAAGAAGTGAACGAAAATAGTTCAGTGACATCAGCTGGACTCAGGAGAAGCGAGCGACCAGTGACCATTGAGGCCGCGAATGGCAGGCCTCGGGAGAAGGGCAGAAAAACAAAGACAGCAACCGCTGGCCGTGGGACCAAGGGCAGGAGGAATGGCAGAGTCGAAGAACGGGAAACCCGCATCAAACCCGAACCAAGAACGCCCACAAGCTCCCGACTGCTGAAGGAGATACCCTCGTCTCAATCGCCCCCTGATTCGCCATTTTCAGAGGTCCAGTACACATGCAGGATGGTATCCCGGACCCCACTTCAGGAGGTAACGAGCAGCCGCGTCAACCGACGTACTAGAGTGTTGGACAATAATGGGAAGTCATCTTCCCGTCCGAAACTCGAAGTCCAAACTAGTGTGTATTGGGAGAGGGAAGACAGCAGTCTCTCAGGAGATGCAGATTCACTCGGGATGCCGAGAGAAGATGGTCGACTATTTTCAGAGTCGTTGCCCGATGAACCGAGATCATTGGAGGCTGAGGATCCTAGGACTGCGCATATGCGAAGCACCCCCGGCGGGCTGCCCCTCGAGTCTAATCCCGTAGCATTGTCCACACAAAGGACGATTAAGTCAGAGATCCCTGATTCTGAAGATGAGGAGGAGGCGGAAGAGGATGACGGAGCTCCATATGATTATGGTGCGGAAACCCAGGATATCATCAAAAGTTTCGGCTTATCTGAGGAGGACTTGCGATTACAGAAAGAATCATTCTCTTCTGTATATGCAGAGGATGGCGGGGAAGACGAGTTTGGCATCAGCGAGGAAACGCAGGCAGCTTACAGCAGTCTAAACATGTCACCAAAGACCGAGCAATCCCCGAGCTCGATACAGCAAGAAGATGTCACTCCCCCGTCGTCCCTACCGAGCTCAACGTTAGTCCATACGCACAAAAGCATGGACAAGGAGCTCGAAGAAACTGGTCTTCCGCCTACATGGAGCGCTTTGGCGTACGACAGGGGCACAGATGGAGTATCACTGGAGACCGGTTCTCAGCAAGAGACATATTATCAATCAATTGATGGGGATCCTCCATCGGAGAGCCAGGAGATAAGCGCGCAACTGACAGCAAGCATCCTGCAATTCACGCAGCCTAGAACGAACAACCCGACGGATGAAGCGGAACCCAACAGCATCCAGCCATCGCGAAGACGGACAAATGGAGCTCGCAGTCCACCTAAGCTTCCACATGGAGAGCCTACTATGTCCCAAGCAACGACCGTAGACCTTACCCAGTCTTCACCTCCAAAGAAGACACCTCATAGGAGACGCCTGTCCAGGTCGACTCAACCAATGCAGTCTCCTTCTGAAGACTATAGGCGCAATGCCACGAGGGCCGCATTCCAGGGAAGCCCGCTTCAGGATGATGCACCTGATCAGATATCCTTTGAGAACATCCGTTCCTCCCAGATAAAGGAGTGGACGATGAGCCAGTTGTTGCCAGATAGCATGGTCAACGATAGCTTACCTGCACCACCATCATTCTCTCAGTGGTCCGAAACTGCAGAAGATTGAACTGGATGTCGAACTGTCCATCCCAAAATCTCAGAGCGCGCGTTCGCATTCTCCGCCTATGCGACTATTCTTTTATATACCCAACTTAGCTTTCAGATTTTGGGCCAAGGTAATGAAAACCTTCGCGCGGTCACTGTCCGGCTCCGCTACTACTGTAGGCATACCCTTGTCGGCATCATCGCAAATTCGCTTATGCAGCGGTATGTCGCATAAGAAGTCTATGCCATTCGCCTCGCATTGCTTGTGCACACCCTCTGCTCCGAATATGTCGGTAGCTTGGTTGCAGTGTGGGCATATGAACATTGACATGTTCTGGATCATACCGAGGATGGGAGTGTTTGTCTTGCGAAACATGGCGATGCCGCGCAGGGCATCGGAAAGTGCAAGATGCTGTGGAGTGGAGACGATCATAGCTCCTATCATCGACGGCATTAGCGGTCTATCATTCGATGAGTCCGGTATACTCAAGGATGCGTTGCATACCATCTAATTCCACCTGTTGTGTGATGGTCAACTGAGTGTCGCCGGTGCCTGGTGGTAGATCCAACACGAGCACATCCAAGCCGCCCCACTCAACTTCGTGTAGCAACTGCTGTAGCGCCTTCATGACCATCAAACCCCGCCACACAATCGGCGCTTCCTCGCCGACAAGGTAGCCCATGGACATGGTCTTGACGCCATAGTTCGAGAGCGGAATCAGTTGATTATCTGGCAAGCATGAGCAGTGACCCAGCTCTCTTTTGGGCAAAAGTCTTTACTTGCTGAAAGCCTGGGCTCCCCGGAGAGGTCAAATAGGGTAGGGATGGAAGGCCCAAAAATGTCTGTGTCGAGGATGCCGGCGCGATGGCCAAGGCGAGCAAAGGCGAGGGCGAGGTTGGCTACGAATAGAACTGAGCTTGAGTCCAATATCCTGACCATGGCCAGACCCTACCAGATATCGTAGACTTCCCCACACCACCTTTCGCTGATGATACTGCTATTACATGCTTCACGTCCCTGATTTTGCGCTTTTGGGGAAGGCCCCGCTGCATGCGAGGCATCTGGGGAGGTGCGCCAGAGCGCGGCAGACCCTACATTCGTGAGCTGAGGCCAATGCAGAGATAGTCACACAGTACCAGAGGGTTTTCATGACTCCGCCAGGCTCTGCAAGTTGAGAAGAGCCTCCGTGACATTATTGCTGAGGGTTTTGTTCTCCAGCGGTGACGGAGCTTTGATATTGCGGCTCGGAATTAAAGACGGCGCTAGTCATGCATGCCGAGCCGTTAGCGTCGCGTCCCAGAAATTCACCTCCAAAAAAAGTTCTGTGAGTTTGCACATGCAGTGGTAATACCGACACTGCGCCCTCCGCTGCAAAAATGAAGAAACCCAAGTCGCTCGCGGAGCAGATTGCAGAGCTGGAAAACCCGGCGCCCATAGGTATGTGCCGCTTCAGAAAACGCGATTCAGGCTCCTCACTGACGGACTTGCCGCTGCAGACATTGACCCCGAAGATCATGGTCTTGGTCGCAACAGAGAAGATGAAAGCTCCGGGTCCGAGGCTGGTGACAACAATGAAGCAGCCAGAGAACACTATGAGGAAGTGGGTCAGTCCAAATTGCGAAAGAAGGACGAGATTGCGCTAGGGCCGCAGTACAAAGGGACGCGCATAAGTCGGGATGATTTGCTAGCTGAGGATAGCGATGATGATCCATTTGCTCGTCGAGCGAGCGATGAGAGTGACGAGGATGAGTCTGCAGATGAACAAGAGGATGAGGAGGATGAAGATGCAGAAGCTTTGCTTGATGGCGAAGAGGAGGACGAGGAGGACGAGGAGGACGAGTCGAACGGACAGAGCGCTTCTGATGATGGCTCGGAAGAATTGACCAGAACACAGTCTAAAAAATCAAATGGGACTACAAATGGTCATATTGACCATGAAGGCTCTTCGGAACAGAGTGAAGATGATGTGGAGTCTGGATCGGAAGAGGAGGATGATGATGAATCAGACGGGAGCGACATTCAGGATGGAGAACGTCTCTCAGATGAAGAGAGCAGCGATGACGAGCCGGCAGAGGACAATAACCGCGCAGAACTTCGACGTCTGATGGCTGAGGAACAAAAGTCTATAGTCTCCAACATATCACAAGCCGCTGCTGCCGATGCATCCAAAGGGCGCGCCGTCAAAGAGCAACGGACTACCTTTGATACCCTCCTCAATACCCGCATACGTCTGCAAAAGGCCCTCGTCTCCACAAACTCGCTGACTACAACATCACCGGAAGACCAGTCTGAATCCAAGGACGCTGTTGAAGCCGCCGAAACTGCTGCCCTTCGGCTCTGGCATCAGCTGGACAACCTTCGTCATGACCTCTCTATCTCCACGAAACCAACAGGCGCAGGCACAAAGCGCAAACGACTCCCGTCTCCCACCAGGTTTACATCTTCTACCGACCTATGGTCGAGAATGCAAGATACCGAGGCCCTATTCGTTCCCATCCGCAACACTACCTTAGACAAGTGGTCCGCCAAGGTGCGAGGCGTGTCCGCCCCCGCCGTCACGCGCGGGAGATTGAGCCAAGCACCAGCCCAACAGCCACTGACATCAGTGCTGGCTGGCCATCTCTCCACTACAGGCTCGTTCGACCGCCTCCTAAAACGCACGCGCACGCCGCGCTCTTGTGCGCCCGTGCAAGCATCCAAGGGGGTGACGGAAGCTGCGGAGATCTACGACGACGCGGACTTCTACCAACTGCTCCTGCGCGAATTGGTCGAGCAGCGCATGTCCAGCAACTCCGCTGCTCCTAATCTGGACGCCGCGATGGCGACGTCAGGGGAGGATTTCCGGTCGGGGATGCGCGCAGCGAAAGTGAAGCGTACGGTGGACACGCGGGCTAGTAAGGGGAGGAAAATGCGATATACCGTGCACGAGAAATTGCAGAATTTCATGGCGCCTGAGCAGAGAGGGACATGGGGTGAGAGGCAGGTTGATGAGTTGTTTGGGAGCTTATTGGGCAAGAAGATGAGGTTGGAAGAAGAGCCGGAGAGCGATGTGGAAGAGGACGAGGATATGAGGGTAGAAGAAGGGCTGCGATTGTTCAGGGGCTAGATCATTTGGACATAGATAAGAAAAGAAGGAGCTTGCTACTGGCAAGGACGAGCTTATCTCCATCAATGCAGCGTACACCAGTGTAATGTCATGATAGCTTTTGAAGTGTAATTTCCTTGGAAGAATGCGACTTTAATGTCTATGCCGTTATGATAATCACCCCCCTATATGACCAGGATAATTCCTTCGCCGATTTGCTAGCCGTCAAATTGCGGCTGCTGTCAGTTCAACTGAAAGCAGATCCGCTTGCCTACCATAGCGATTTAAGCTTGCGTGCCATCAGTGATGAGCTTCGTGATCTTTCCGATGGCGATCGTAATACCCTACCGAGATCGTTAGCTGTGGCGCACCTGGAATATCATAAGAAGACACCTTACCTGATCTCTCAATGTGAATCTACCCAACTGAGGATAGTCCTCGAATCTCTCCACGCACACGCTACCCGCACCTCCAATAATTTCCAGTCGAGCAATGATACTTTGTCCTTTGGCCGCGTATGGCGGAGGTTTCTTGCTCTTCCGGCCAGTCCCCTTTTCAAGCTTGTGAAGCAGCGCAGCAAACGTAACTTCTTCGATAGCCGCATGGACGTGCAGAACACAATTGAAGCCAGCAGTGAGAATACTCTTCAGCTCGATAAGGACAATCTGTGCTTCAAATGCTTGGACACAATGGACCGGCCGTCGAGGGGAGCAGAGCACGAATCCAGGCATGATATCTTCTTCCTCAACACCACGCAGACGAATCCGAACTTGATCTCCACAAGTAGCTCCTTGGATTTCATCTTCAGTCTCGCCGTAAAGAGCGGAAACTTCGACTTTATCACGGTTGGGCATGAGGATGAGCTCCAGCCCTTTCTTGATTACGCCGGATTCAATTTTGCCTTCAACGATCGTACCCATGTCCTGCAGATTGTTAGCAGATACACGCCAAAACTTCCTTTAAATTGCGCTTACCTTGTACTTCGCGCTAACCGGCATCATAAACGGAGCCTTGATCTTGCGCTCCAGTGCTTGCATATTGTCAAGATATTCAAGCAGTGACGGACCATCGTACCAAGGGCAAACGTCTTTTGGTATGCGATCTTTGATGCCCATACCGGTTTGGGCAGAAATCGGCATGAACATGACATCTTGGGGCCTTCGTCAGTAATTTTTTCGTTACCTTGCATACAATCCTTACCTGTCTTGGGATTGTACCCAGTCGACCTCAGGAAAGAAGCCAGCTTTGTCGTGCATTCCTCATAACGCTCCTTGCTCCACTCCACTGTAGGATCATCCATCTTGTTGACCACGATGATCAACTTATTGACACCCTGCGTCTTCGCCAGCACAGCATGTTCTCTCGTCTGGCCACCCTTTTCAAACCCAGTCTCATACTCTCCCTTACGAGCAGAGATGACAAGGATACCAACATCAGCCTGTGCAGCGCCTCCTATCATGCTTGGGACATATGTCTTGTGGCCTGGCGCGTCCAGAATAGAATATCTTCGCTTTTCCGTCTCAAAAAACCCTCTACCAACTTCCACTGTCTTGCCCTTGGAACGTTCCTCCTTTGTGAGATCTAGCGCCCAAGAGAGATACCAGGTCTCTCGACCTGCATCCTTTGCTTCTCTCTTGTATTTGTCCATTGTTCGCTCATCAACCATACCGGTGGCATATAGAATGCTTCCGCCCAAAGTGGATTTTCCAGCATCAACGTGCCCGATGAAGATGAGATTGACGTGTTCCTTGCCATAGATCTGCTCCAACGTCTCTTCGTCAACATCAGCTGCCTGTTCTTGAGCAACTGCATCGGCGGCCCGGGCAGCTGCCTTGACTTCACCGGATTTCAGAGTGGGAGCGGTTGGGCTAGAACGTCCTGATGGAGATGGCGGCGTAGGCGATGTCTTCCCGCTTGAAGGGACTTTTTCGCCTGTCTTCTCGATGGCCTTAGCCGCTGTAGCCTTCGCACCTTGCTCTGCTTCCTTTTTGGACGACGCAGGAGCTGCCGGCTTTTGGGCTTTATCTGCCGGCTTTTCAGCGCCGGTTGAACCGATTGAAAGGACTTTAGCCTTGGGTGTTGTGGAGGTATCACCGCCGATGGATAACACCTTGGCTTTTGGAGGCGCACTAGTGGTAGAGGGCTTCGCGGCTGCTACGGCCTCATCCTTCGCTTTCTGCGCATCCGACGGAGTTGGACGCTTCGCGATTATAGGGGTCTGCCGTGGTTGTTGTTGCTGTGCTTGTGATTGCGCCTGGGGCTGCGAGGCCTGTTCCTGATTGTAACCCCCATATTGCTGACCATAGGCATTACCGTAGCCTGCCTGTCCATAACCTCCTTGACCGTATCCTTGGCCATACTGAGCATAAGCTTGTTGTTGACCGTATTGAGGATATCCACCGTATCCCCCTTGCTGGTATTGGCCGTATTGCTGGTTGTACCCACCATACTGCGGATATTGTTGACCAGGGGTAAAAGATTGTGCGCCCGGTTGAAACGAGTTGGCACCCGGTTGGAAGGAGCGGGGTGGCCCTTGGTTCAAATTGAGACTCTGTTGCGCCTGGCGAGACAGATCATCATCCTGCGCAGCAGGATCATCTTCCCAGGAGTTCAGATCAGCCATGTTTGTTTGATTCTTGTGATCGACAAGCCTTGATCAGAGCTGCCTGTTGTCTTCTTCACTTTGACACCCCCACACCCCTCGGTTTAGCGCCGCCAAGTGGATCAAGACAAACTTCTTCGTCACACAAGCGGACGGTCGTCCAACGAGCCCGCCCTCTCAGGGAATCAAAAACTGCTTATCTCCTGTGGGTGAAGACCGGGCTACCTTGATGCGATGGTCGTGATGAGGATCCCTGGAGTCGAGGAGTAGGACTTGACCGACTCCGTCAGTATTTTATTTTTCTCGGCTGCTGCCACAGGGTCGAGGTTGTTTCGGCTAGGCAGAGTGAACAATGACGCACTTTCTTTCCTCGCACCGTATCGATACACCACCAATCACCAGTCGCGTCTTCCTAGTCGCGTGTTGTTTAATGGGTTTGTCTTTCAGAACCTCTGCAACAACGTAGTGGCATAAACTAATGGATCGCGCGCATGCGAGTCTTTAGGCATGAGTCTCTACGACATCTATCCATGAGGCTCAATTTTGTCTCCAAAAATCCGTGCTAGTGAAGATCTAGGGAGTTTCCCTGACACCGGGCGAAGATGGAGGTCCTTCTGGGCAAGGTCCGTCCACCGATATATCAGACACTGGGTCGTTTGGGCAAGAGATCAGCTGAACCGATCGATATCTAGGTCACGCAGCAGGCGATGAATTATGCCATTAGGTACTTTCAATGGCTTTCCTATCAAGTTACTGTTCGGCTGACTTTCACAAGGTCGGGCATTGCCATCACAAGTACTTATGCCATGCAGCAGTGCTCCCGGCTGTTGAAGGTAGGTTGCTCCCCTTGAAAGAGTGAATCAGCTTCTGAGCTTCATAGACAACTGAAGGAACCGAACGCAAAGAACTTCAGACCCTCCAACACCGGCTTGAAAGCAAGATACGGGTCTGTAACCTTGCACTTGATGAGCTGATATCTCTTCCTTTCCCTGATCGTGGCTCAGAGATCATTGAATATTATTTCTTCAAGTTTTTGGAACTCTTTCCTGACTCGCTACTTCTGTAGATCATCTCTCCAGCAATCGATATGATTGAGCTAATGAATGATTTGTTATTGTCTCCCCTGCCTGACTGCTAACAACAAGCTAGTTCTGCCCGCGGTAACACATCACTCGAGTCTGCAGTATCGTTAACAAAATCCTTACGCTGGGAGATACAATCCCTCGGTGTCCGCCTTGCAAAAGCTGCAAGTGCTGAAGAATTGCTTGAAAGGGGCAGTTCACAGCTCAAGTCGTCGCGGGCCCAGCATGAACTGGAACTCAAGCTTATTATTCAGGACATCAAAGGCCTTTTGCAGAAGATTGAGGATGCTGTGCCATTGATTAACCTTGCTATCACGACATCCGGGGCTAGCCTTTCGACAAGCTTACCAGCTACGGTTTCTCCTTCTAGACTCCTCCAGGCAAGCACTTTTCTTACAGCTGGAGATGCACAATATTCCGCCGATCCGGGATATCCTGTGCAAATTGGCCCTACGTTCACCTTGTCCCTATACATGCTCTTTTCTGGGCATTCTAGCCGGATTCATGATGAACAAGGAATGAGAGAGGCGACGTGGAAAGAGGTCATCCACAAAGCTCGCGTGAAAATCGTTAGGATCCCGTTGGGTTGGTTATATGAGCAGCGGTCAGAACCCGCAGCAGAAAACGGTCGGGTGGTCCAACATGGTGCTACCTCGGCTGTCGAAGGGGAAGACGACTACTTCAAAGCTCCTATTACAGCCGAAGACAAGTCCGATGAATTCGCTTATGAGCTCTCCATCATCGAGGACCTTGACGATGGCCGAGTACACACCTTTGAGGATGATCAAGCACAGCCTGGACCATATGACGATGTGGAATTGGCCGGCGTGCGGGAGAAGCTTCCTATTCACCAGATTTCCAAGATCTTCTACGCCGATACAGGGAAGATTCTCAACATTGGCAGCGAAGGAGAGACAAACAATCCCATATTGTTGTTGAGGCGAGATATCAATGCTATACCCCCTCGCAGAATGGCGGAAAGGGAGGAGTGGTATGACGATCTAGAGCTATCAGCCGCTTCTACCGGGGCCGATGAAGAACGAGATGACAGCCAAGCAGCAATTGACGCTCAGCTTTCTCGTGAGTCACCGGCGCCTGGGGGAAAGACCGAAGGCCCCTCTACTGCTCCCGAAGATCAGTGGCATCTTCCACCTAATCTAGATCCAGAGTGGCTCGCTTTCGAAGTGTTCACTGAGCCTGAAGACTCGGAAAGCGAAGAAGACGAGGGAGAAGATGATTCACGGGAGTCTCTAAGACACCCTACATGCTCATCAAGTCCGGGCAGCCTGGGACCCTCCCTAGCTGGCGCTCTCTCTGGGCTGCACCTCAAGAGCCCAACTTCCTCTCCACAATTGGAAAATGGCTTGGTCAAGACGCAGCCTGTCTTGAGCTCGCTGCCCCCAATTCGCACATCCTTATCCCTGTTAGAGATGCTTATGCGATTGACGTCACTTCAACAATTTCAGCAGACTTCTCATCTTTCCATCAACGACGAACTCCTCAACTTCTTTCTTTCCGAATCTTCCACAACTGGTGCAGGTGCTGACAGCGAACACCGCAAGCGCCTCCGCGATGAAGCACGAAGGAGGGTCGGCTTTGACCCCTATGATGAGAGTCCCATCAAACGCAGAGGAGAAGATTATCAGCAGCGGCAGTACGATGCGGATGTCCCATATTCTCCTTATCCAATCGGAAGCCCGCAGTACGGAGGAACGTGGTCTCCTCAGGCGGAGGGGATGGCTCCCTCCTCACCTTCACCTCAGCAGTTATACTTACGCTCACGTTCGAATACGCCAGAGCGCTCTTCACCCTTGCCGAAGACGCCTAGAAGCCTGCAGCAGAAGGATAGGCAGGCCTATCTAAGACGTCCAGATCTGAGGCAGGTGAAGAGTCCTTTGGGCAGAGGGCTATCGGCAGAGACAGACTCTACTCTCGGGACGAGCCCTGGGACTGGACCTACGCCGTCTTGAACATGAGGGTCATGGCCACGATAAAGGATGCTGGCTCTGCCAGCGACTGATAAGGAATGGATTTGTGATTCAACCTGCATAGCAAAGGCGCTTTTCCTCGCTGATACCACGGGAAATAAATGGAAAATTCGAGAGTACTCATAACTGATCGGTAGCAACAACGATATTGACCATCAAAATGTGTGTGCCCAGTACTTGTCCATCATCCACAACAATGTATAAAACTAGCCCAGGCTAAACAGATCCAAATCAGCTCAATATATGACTTGAGGGGTATCCTAGAGCAGGTAAGGGGATCTTCACGCATGCAAACATTGTAGAGTATCTCAAAAGGTGATTTTTACAGATGTTTTCATCAAGGGCAGCTTCTTCAACCTGTGCGGACCATCATGAATCTGTATTACTCGGCTTTGAGAGCTATGGTCAACCACTTGATAAAGCACACAATGTTCCTTCGATGAGGCGATTTCGCCTGCCCGGTATCAAGTCCACGACTCCAAAACTCCAGCCTTGAAACGGAAAGAGACGGAGCATGAAAAGGTTAGACGACGCCATTATCAACGAGGCGACAGATCACATCACCCGTCATATCTCACCGCACCCAACCTACCCGGGAATCCATTCTATTCCCAGTCCTCCTCGTCGCTCTCTTCGGCCACAACATCCTTCTTCTTGTCCTCTTTTGGACTGCCAGGCGCCCTGCTCGTAGCACCGCTGACCAAGTCGTAGCTGGCGTCACTATCAGCTTGTGACTGCTGGTCTCCCGACTTCCTGGCCTCGGCGGGCTTAAGCAAGTCATTCGCAGCAGGCTCAGGGGCAGGGATGGCAGTGTTCGAGGCATCTTTGGCCTTCAGGGTTGAGGAGGATGCAACGGACGGAGTCTTCTTCTCGTCTTCGGCTTTGTTAGCGGCGGGAGTTGAGGACTCTGATTCGGAGTCCTCGTCCCAGTTGACTTCTTCTTCGTCACCAGCAGCAGCACCTGATGGTCCATTAGTTAATGTTTGTTCAAGTGGAGAGGAATGATGTCCGACCTTTGAGTAGCTCTCTCCTTCTCTTCTCCTCTGTCTCAATGACATGTCTTAAGAAGTAGTATCGTGCCCAGAACCGAGCATAGTCTACTCGCTCAGGGACAAGCTTCCCCATGGCCCGGCGCAACTCTTCATATTTTTCTAGATCCTTCGCTATGTCATCAGTCCGGTCCTCAACATTGAAATCGTTCTTAAATGGTTCGTATTCCTTGCTAGCTGGATCTCTCAAGAAGCTGTCCATTGACGAGTGAATCACATGCAACTGCGCATCGTATCGATTTGTGTGGATCACGCGCCGGCCCTCAGAATCCTTGCTTTCGAACAATACCTGGCTGGTCCCATCTTTGTTCTTGGGGCCATCCTCAGATGGAGGGGCAATGGTGACGGCATCACGCAAGAAGTTCCTGATGTTGGTGCCGAATCTCAACAGAGCTTCGTCCGCAGCGTCTTCCGCCTTCTCAATGTCCTTGAGACGCTTGGCCGCTTCGACCCTGAAACGCGAGAGCATGCTCTCCGACTCTTGCAAAGCCTCGGTACTGCCGACATTGGTAGCGTCTGGAATATCTGAGACTGGAAGATCACTCTTCTCCGTTGACGAAGAGGCTGCAGCGTTGTCACCCGATTGATTAAGGGACAATGCACGCGTTCGTTCAGCGAGCGTTGCACGTAGGTCCGTCAATCCCTTGGTCGCCTGTTCACTTGCTTGGCTGTATTCATTTTTTGCCTCTTCGTAAAAAGACTCGCCCTGCATGAAACCGATTAGGCAAACACGTCACGATGAGCGGGCAGGCGGTGAGCTTACCTGCTTCTTCACCGTCCCAAGAAAGCCACCCAGTTTTCCACCCCAGGGGCTTGCGGAGAAGGCCTTATAAGCATCTTGCAGCTCCGCGTTGAATGTCTTCTCTCCATCTCCCGTATTCTCTCGTTGAGCTGAGGGCTGCTCGGGAGACAAGGTCTCCTCCTGAATATGGTCGTAGGCAATATCCATAGCCTAGCTTCCGGTACGCCGGATATCGAGCTTTGACTGCGAAATCGTGCGACGTGCGTCTCAGAATGCCCGAGATACGCAGCCCACTTGAAGATTTTTTGCGTGTCTAGATGATGTCGTTGGCTTGATGTACCAGGTGCAACGATGTTCCATCGACGTGTGATGCTGCTACACGTGCATTGGCATGCATTCGGGCAGCGGCATGTTCCGAGCAGCGTGGATGGAAGCTTCGGGGAGGATGGAGCTACCCATTTTTTTGACCTGCTGCGGGACACTGCTAAATCCACCATAACTCGGCCGCTATCTTATCGCCACCATCCGGCACAAGGTATTTGCACAAGCAACGTTCGACATTAACGAACAGCAGCGTGTACTGGAACAGGTTCCGTTCGCAGTGTGATCAGCGAGTGCAAATGAATCCAATTGCTCTTCTACGAGAGACATATTGATCCAGTTGATCGCCGATAGAAAGTTCAACTGTGCAAAATTACGAGTTCTGCATCACAGGGGCCATCAGTGCTCTCAATGTAATTGCTGTCCAATGCTGTCAAGCACTTGGCGATGTCCCCTGAGGCACCACGTGGGATTTCCAGTACAGGTTCATGTCTTGAATAAGGTAGCTAGCCATAGCACGCTGAGCCCTCCGTCATAAAATATCTTGGATCCATCTCAGGTACGCCTGTATGAACGCCACCACTATGCAGTATATGCTCGTCGCCTGCAGGCAACCCTGTGCCCAGAATTTTCACTGCACACTTTACCGTCGCTTCTTACCCACAACCTTCGTGAATCCCTCCTCGTCCACCTCAGGCGCTGGTTTCTCCTTAGGTGCAGGCGGCGGTGCGTCAGCCATATCAACATCATCTTCACCGTCTTCCTCCTCCAAATCATCGCTGTCCCAATCCGTCTCGTCATCCTCCTCGGAGCGATCAACTTTCTGGAACTGAACGGTGGTTTTGCCTTTCTTTTCTGCCCACTGCCGATACATGTCGTCCACCTGCTGAAAGTCGCCTTCTAACGTGCTCTTCCTGAGAGCGATGATTGTCTTCGCAACCTCGAATGCGCTGTCATCGTCGACGGCAACTTCGAACTCGTCCAACATGACTTGGAGGAGCACCGTCTCGACGTCTTCCGTGTCCGTGTCTGGACGGGAGACGAAAAGATCCGATATTGCCCCGCCGAACCAGTCTCTCTTGTCTGCGCTGTCAGGTCCACCCCATTGATTTTGGACTGCCAGGGTAAGAGCCGGCCAGGAAGCCAATGCCAATCCTATGCCGAGATCGAACTTTGCTTGCACTTTCTCTGCGCATCGCCGGTCCGATCAGCCTCAATCGAGCCATAGTAGACAACATGTAATTGCAACTTACCTGCCTGTGCCACTGCATTTTGTGCATCGGGCTGCGATGACGCGCTCGGGGCTGAGTTCGTGGTCGCCATGGGATGATATGGCCGAGTGCAGCTCTGTTGCAAGAGAATCTGGGACTGACTTCGATCACCACATGCTTTTTTGATCTTTTCTTTCTGCGAAGGTTTTAGCCTTTTTCAACGTCTCCAGATGCGATTGGCTGCCAAGCAAAAGCCAAAATTCCCCGGACTTTGCACTAAGAGTTGAAGCTAAGCTATGACCTCATGCGTCCCATCCACACACGCGGCAGTTCTTTGGCGCCGTTCTGAACGTTGATCCGTCCCCGGACATTCCTCCCCGGCTTTCCGGTCACACCCACCCAACGCACCTTCCCTTCCTACTCATTTCGTATCTCATGTGCGGTAGCTCCGCCTGTAGTAGTAATTGGAGTCCCGTGGTGTTCTTTTCTAATGCAGCTCATTCTCTTTTCTTCCTGTCCTTTTCATTAGTTGAGGTGTCATAATTGGGATGATCGTGTACGAGTACACGAAGTGCAGTACTGGCCTCCAATAATCTTATCTTTCTTTCCGCCAGACACGTACAATATGGTCCTCAATACTCTCACCGTTGGCACGGCAGTGATACCCACTGTCATTGAAACTTGGTTCTCTCATGTGAGTACTATCAAGAGCTCAAATTGGAGTGTGACTAATAATGTGTAGTATTTGCATCGCCGCTCCTTGCGCGATAAACCAACGAGGGACATCACGTATCATGAAGGCTTAAACCTTATCCGGCAATTCTTGCTCTATGCATCTCATCATACCGTCGAAGAGGTACAGGCATTCACGTCCCAATGGGTACCAAGTCCGCGCTGGGTCAAGGTTGAGGAGGTGACGATTCCTGCTGTGCAGCTAAGGGAGGCAGCGCGAGCTATAATACAGGAATTGGGACTCCATGGAGTCCAGAAGGTCGGGGGCGAGAGTTGGTGGCAGTGGCGAAGAGGTAATAAAGATATGAAGGCCGAGTGGATCGAGATGAGAGCGGATTATAATGAGAGAAAAAGGAATGTGGACCCCGGAAACAGAGTTATGCTGTATGTGCATGGAGGTGCATACTTCTTTGGAAGCGTGGACGAGCATAGGTATCAGATGCAGCGCCATGCCAGGAAGTTGAAGGCTCGAGTTCTTGCACCTCGGTACCGACTTGCTCCGCAATATCCTTTCCCATGTGGCCTACAAGACTGTCTTGCTGCTTATCTATATCTATTGACCAGCCAGCATCCGTCAACCATCATCTTAGCCGGAGACTCCGCGGGCGGCGGCATGGTTGTCAGTATGCTGGTTGTCTTGCGGGATCAAGGGCTCCCTCTTCCCGCTGGGGCGATCCTGATCTCTCCATGGGTGGACTTGACGCATTCCTTTCCTAGTGTGGCTGGTGATGGTTCCGATGATTACATTCCAGCTCACGGTTTCCATCAAAGGCCGTCTGCTGCATGGCCGCCTCCCAACGAGGACGAAATGGAGATCATCATGCGGCAAGCTATCATCAACGACGTAGATAAGAGCGTCGACAAGAAACATAGAAGGGAAGCAGAACAGGAAGCAGTACAGGGCTTTAGTGAAACTGAAGTTGATGATCACGAGACTCCACATAATACCGGGACCGGTAGAAAAGTCCGAGGCAACACAATCCCAGGCAGAGGCCGGCACATTTCCATCACGCTTGATGGGACTCTGATTGAGATCAAGGACCAAATCCAGATGTATGCGACTAATCAGCTAATCTCACATCCTCTGGTATCACCTATTTTGCAACCATCACTTGGTGGTCTGCCGCCTCTATTGATCCTTACTGGTGGTGGAGAAATGTTGCGTGATGAGCAGATCTATTTAGCGCATAAAGCTGCTCATCCTGCTGGTTACCCCCCTGGAGATGCTTTTCTCGACCAAAACCCGGGATCAAGGGAACAGATAGAAAAGTACAAGCCTACAGATGTCCAATTGCAGGTATGGGATGACCTGTGCCACGTGGCTCCAACACTAAGCTTCACCCGCCCTGCGAAGTACATGTATCGCTCTATTGCGCAGTTTGGAGCATGGGTTTTGGCCAGAGCTCAGAAGACCGAGATTGAGATCATGGATGATGATGACGTTTCGTTTATTTCTGAGGAGAGTGACAGTGCTTCAAACGAAGGGCCTGGTGATGGTGACAATGGGAGGCGTCAAAAGCAAGACCAATCCAGGCGGGGTTCAAAGTGGGAAGTGGGCAAAGCTGGCGACCCTCTTCCTCCTTTCCGCAACCATATGATCAGGGAAAGGGTCGACCGCCACGGAAATATATACCCCCTGCCGCCAGCTTCGGAACTCGAAGCGCTGAAACTGCGACCAGAGGATGTTGGAGTGGTCAAACCAGGTCCGGTACGAAAGTGGATGGCCGCGAAAAAGAAATGGGATGGCAAATACGCTCGTGAGAAGCGCAATGTTCAAAAGCGGCGAATCAAAGAAATTGCTAAGGGTTATGAGTCGTTCGGAAACGATGAAGTCCCTCCGCCATCTGCGCTCGCAGGAAGAAGACTGAAGGACTTGCCGGAAGAGGAGAAGAGGACGAGGAGCATAGGCCTGATGCTATGGAGCTTGTGGGGTAGTAAGCACGATGAAGAGACAGTAAGTCTACCTCTCTGTGTTCAGCATGAATTCACATAACAAGGTATTAGATCGAGAGGGAAAAGCAAGCGCGAGTTTTTGCACCGGTCACAACAACAAATGCCGCTTCTGGCGGCACTCCGGCTCGAAGGAACTCCACAAAAGAAGGACGCTCCAGGCCTCGCCGGCGAAGAGTTACTGATGCCGGACAAGCCCCTTTCGAAGAGCGCGCGGACCAAAATACGTCTGGTGCAAAGACTTTTGAGCAGAAACGAGCAGTCGGCGGCGAAGCTCCAGAGACCGAACAGTTCACTCCTTCTTGGATGAATCCGGGTGGGGAACAGGTGCAAAATAACGAAAACGAGCAACCAGCGAACCCCAGCCGCCCAACGAAAGGCGCTCTAGCGTATCCGTTCAAAATGATTGGCGCAGACACTGATGGTGCTCATGCAAGTACAGTCACATTGACCAGCGCGGAAGGCGTAATTGCACCTACGGAGCCGGCGGTGGGCAAGGAGGAGGCTAAAGAAGATATTACTGGTTCGGCCACGGAAGATGGGACGAACCTGTGTACAGCCAGGCCAGAACCGGAGCGTTTTGTAACAGCCATGAGTGGCTCGGAGTTGATGTCTAGATAATTGTCGAACATTCATAGCATGATACCCTTGCAAATGCACCAGAAATGAACTTGAGCCGTCTCATCCTGAATGAAATAGCTGATAATGATTCGAGTGCGAGCTCTATTTACGTATGTTTAGCTGCGCATAATGGAGCTTGTACCTGGCTTTCAAATTCCAGATCAACATGCCTTTCTTCGACTCCTATCGTACTGATAACGTTCGAATAATCGGTATTACGCCTTCGGTAAAGCCTCGGCAGTTTGGCGCTGATCTCCGACCACCGTACCTATTTTATCGCAGGGAACCTTTGGCCGTCCCGCTTTCATACTCTGCTTCCTGTCGTTTCAGCCGTCAAGGGATCCTTATCCAGCAATTGGCAATGTCTGAAGAGGAGAATGCAGCGACTGGCTCCAGGCCATCGGCGAGTGAAGAGAGCCCTCTGCTAGGAAATGGAAATAAGAGCATTCCCGATAACGGAACCATCGAGCGGGGAGATGGCCCCGCCGCAGAGGAAGAGACGGATGTTCCAATCGCGGAAGAACCTACGGCAAGGACACTCATCCCTATCCTCAGCAGTATATGGGTTGGGAGCTTCCTTGCTGCCCTCGGTATGCCTTGCATATGTGCGTGTAATGATGCCACTGTATACTAATCGCCGAGCAGACTCGACTGTCATTGCGACGCTTACAGCCCCGATATCCACATCTTTCAATTCACTGTCGCTGCTTTCATGGCTAGCATCGGCATATCTGATAGCGAATGCCGCCCTGCAGCCGCTAAGTGGTCGTCTAACTGATATTCTTGGCCGAAGAGCCGGGCTCCTGTTCTCAAACACCTTCTTCGCCCTAGGAAACCTCATTTGTGGTCTGGCACAGGAAGAATGGGTCATGATTTTAGGCCGCGTTGTGGCAGGTATGGGTGGCGGAGGACTCACGGCCATATCCACGTTCGTGGCCTCAGATCTAGTCCCCTTGCGCAAGAGAGGTGTGTATCAAGGCTTCGGCAATATTAGCTATGGCTTTGGTATGGGAGTCGGTGGTGTCTTCGGCGGCTGGATGAACGATACGCTAGGCTGGAGATGGGCGTTCCTGATACAAGTACCATTTTGCGTCCTTTCCGGGCTACTGGTATTCTTCACCGTGAAGATTCCTGTCAAAGAGACTGGGACCTCTCCTTTGAAGCGCATCGATTATCTAGGAGCGCTCACTTTGGTCACGTCTTTGGTCCTACTCTTACTCGGCCTCAATTCGGGAGGCAACCTCGTTCCTTGGACCCACCCATTGGTGCTCAGCTCTCTGCCACTTTCATTCGTCTTTCTGCTAGTCTTCATCTACGTCGAAGAACGTATCGCCTCGGAGCCTATCATCCCTGTTCGTCTCCTGCTGAATCGGACTGTTTTCTCCGCATGTCTGACCAACTGGTTTGGTGTCATGTCTGTCTTTTCACTCCTCTTCTACGGACCCATCTACTTTCAGGTCCGAGGATTCTCGACTACCCAAGCAGGCGTCCGGTTAATCCCACAGTCGATCGGAGCTGCAGTCGGCTCTCTAGGTGCCGGCATTATCATGAGAAAGACGGGACAATATAGGATCCTCAACATCTTCGTTCAATTGGTCGCTGTCTTGTCGGCTGGACTCATAGCTACGATGGATCTCAATACACCTGTCTGGCCGCCGTTTATCTATTTCTTCCTTGAAGGATGTGGCTATGGTGGTATGCTGACAGTCTCGCTACTTGCGTTGATTGCTGCTGTGTCACACGCTCACCAGGCCGTCATAACCTCCGCCTCCTATGCGTTCAGGTCCACTGGTGGAACAATAGGCATCACTATATCTTCGGCTGTATTCCAGAACATTCTTCGATTCCAATTGTGGGACAAATTCGGTGACAGGAAAGATGCGGAGGAGGTCATTGGCAGACTCAGAGAAAGCTTCGACCAGATAAGGCATGTGCCTAGCGACTGGCAGGAAGGTGTCCTCGAGTGCTATATGATGGCGCTGAAGGGCGTATTTTTCACCGCACTAGGGCTTGCGGTTCTAGGAGCGCTGGTCAGCTTGTTGATGAGGCAGCACACGCTGCACAGCACATTGGATAGGAAGTGATCAGGCTAAATGATGTGAGATTTTACGTGGGTATCTGAAAAGCATTTATAGATGGGGAAATAGAACTGGTATAAGACTAGATAGACTGGGTATATAGTAATTACAAAACGCCGTCCATTATGCTGGTTCTCTTGTCCCTGAAATGCAGCGTCCCCTGTGCGCCCGATTATGCAAACAGCCGTGTCATGAATCATATAGGCCAATAACTCTCTTCCGGTCAATACTCAATCCGAATCGTAGTTCACAAGGCCCAAATTCGGCGCCTCCGTGGCGTTCCCATCCGTCTCAACAACCGTAGCATCATCCACAGGGCCCGGTGCATCAACCACATCAGCCTTTGACTTCTTGCGCTTCAGCCCATTTATCGTATGTAGAGGAGATTGGGACGGTCCCCAGTCTTTAGTCGAAGTCAGGAAGGGATCAACAGCTGCCCGGGTGTTGCCTTTCAGTTCCGTTTGGAGCAACTGCCTCCGCCGTTCTGACTCTTTCTCAGCTTTCAGTTTCTTTGATGCCTTTGAGATCTTTGTGTTGCTGTTCGGCCCGACGCCGTTCGTATGGCGGCCTTCTTCCGCACCAAACAATGGTCTGGCAGCAGCTTTTGTGATCAGAGCCTGCGGATCCACGCGCTCGAAATCCACCAATGCAGCTCTCTGCTTGTCTTCATCTACCTCATCAAGCAGCTCGATTCCCAGGCCTAGCCGCTCCTTGATGCCCTCCTTGAGTTCCTCGTTCTTCTGTCGCACCTTCCTCTCCGCCCTGAAAGTCTTCCTAATCCTCTTGTTTGCTTCGTACGGATCCTCCCATGTCCGCGCTCTATCCTTCTTCAACTCCTCGATCCGATCTCTGTGCTCCTCCGCCAACTTCTTATCGCCCACTTTCACCTCCAGCGCCGCAAACGCATCGTTCCGTAACCTCTCCCGCTCCTCCTCGGTCCTGATGGGAATCTCCCCTTCGACGACCTTATCCTCGCCGGTATCTCGCTTCTTCGCCCCCTCGGTGACCACATATGCCGTGTTCTTCGGATCCGTGCGTATCTCGATCCAGCCTCCACAGGGGGTATGCTTCATGCGGAAGCTATAGATGGGCGTCGAGTAATAGTTCCCGACCTTTTTCTTCTCGGCGTTGAACCGTACGCCCTGACCGATGATGGCATCCGGCTTGCATGTCGTGCACCATATTGCGAAGGGCATCTCGAAGCGCACTGTCAGGATGCCCTGGTTGACCTTGCGCGCCCGGGCTCCTAGGGCATGCTTCCCTTGGAGTTTGTTGGCGGACACGGTACCCTCGTATTCCGGCGGGACATAACTGCATTGTGTTAGTATATACACCCATAAAGATGGTGTTCGAAAGCAGTTACCGTCCCATATCTGTCAATAATTAGCATCATAGCATACAACGGTGGGAGGAGGAGAGCACTTACTGAAACCCTGCATCTTGGAAGATGTGAGGAGCTTCACGCTCCAGGCCGGTGAAACGCGAGAGAAATTCCCGCACTTCTTCCCTTATTCTTTTGCTATTATTCAATATTCCGCACCTGAAAGGGTAGTGGATAGGTGATAGTTTCTTGCGAAGTCTCATTCACTACGTTGTGCCCCACCAGTAATTCAGTGAATTTTGGACTGGCTGGGCAAACCCTTATATTATTTAATAAGGGCAAAATTTAACATTGGCTGGATAGTTCAGTGGTAGAGTCAGTACCCAAGTTCTGTTCAGTTAATGAACGTCGCACTAAATTAATTCAGATTCTTGCTTTGGGACATCATATATCTCAACTGTAAGAGGTCCTGGGTTCGAACCCCAGTTCAGCCCTCTTTTTTTGCCTTTTTTTTGCCTTTTTTTTGCTTCTTTTGCTTTTGAATTTAAAGGTCATGCTGCGATAGTTTGGGTGGTTATTTTGGACACGACAGAACCCACAGAGCTCCAGATGCAACCAATCATAGACATTGGAAGACATGATGCGTACAGAGATGGTTGCTGTGGTTTTCCCACGTCGACATGCTTTTCTCTTCCAGGTATATAATGCGGGAATAATCCCACCGGGGTGATAAGCTTTCTAGCGCTGCCACGGATCGGTTGACATTTCCGTTGAAAGGGTCGGCTCGTGGGCCTAGCCAGAGACTAAAGAAAGCACCAACAGCTGCGGTCATCAAATAGGGGCAGACGATAACACGATACATGAATAATCATGGCGATCGTACCTTAAGCGCAAGCATCGCCCGAGATACGAAGTAGTGGTGGTCCGCCGGTGGACGATAGGCCGCTGTGCCATCCTTGTGCGGCGCGCACCGCGGAGCAATGTCACACCCTGACCTTGGCAGCTCTCATTCGAGCGGCATATGCTACGTGCTCATAGGGGCATTTGCTGGAGCTAATATTGGGGGCGAGAGCTAACCATACCGATGCATGTCCAGCCGCTTCAGCCTCGTGCAGCATGGGGCTCATAAGCAGCGGAGCTGGCTTGATTAGAAAATATCTGATGTCGTCTTCCCCCATGTCTTAATCCTCTGAACACTGCTTTCTTTTCTTGCTGAATTGCTGTGATATTCCTCGTGATTGATACCCATTCAAGCGCTCGATACGACATTCATACCCCAGACATTTACTACCCCGGAAGTCTTCATGAGCCAACCTGACCAGGATGTCGTGGACGGGCTGGGCGATGCATCTGGCGCAGACCCCAAACCCGCGCCTCCAAAACCTCTGAAAACTACACCTCAAGAGGCGATCGATGAGTTCTGGAAGAAGTTCAATTCCAAATTCCCAGGGAAGCCTTCCACCGTACTTCCTGATGATCGATACGCCCAGCGTGCCGCCGCCAATGTACACAACGGGTCGATACCTGGGCAGAGCGTCGAGGGCAGCTTCGAACAGGCAGCTGCTATATGCAGATCTAAAGTTGACAAGATAGCTCGAGAATGCATGCGGGTGAACCAGCGATATCGCGTGAGCTTGTCATTACCCCTATTCGTGCTTGCTGCCGCTGAACATTGGTTGACAGGATGCTACTTTCGATCTCGAATTTGATCTTCGTCTAGGCCGTCGGTATTGTCTGAACGGTCTGATCAATGATGGCGATTTCAATCCAGGAACGGTCAAACGGGTAGCGGTATGAATGCTTTACTACAATCGGTTATACATCACTTATGGTATGATTAGGACATCTTCGACGAGCCGAAATTCTTCGTCGACGGTGTATCTGCCGGCGATGTCAGGCAAGGCAGAGATGGCAACTGCTGGTTTCTGGCGGCTCTGTGCACGCTCTCTAACAAGACGGGACTCATTCCCAAAATATGTGTAGCCGCTGATCAAGGTAGGTACGACCCAGATGTTGTTCCGCTATGACCACTGACAACGAGGATACAGCTGCGGGAGTTTACGGCTTTGTATTCCACAGAGGTACGTACACTGACCTTAACAGTCACGCACAGAAGGGCTGATCTTCTTAGACGGTGGATGGGTATCAACCATCATTGACGATAAGCTCTACCTTACGAAACGTGATTACGACGAGAACTTCTGGGAGCGATATGACTGGGACGAAAATAGACGCCTTGACGCAGAAGAAGAGTTTCGGAAGGCGTTTCTGAGCGGCTCCGGCGCTCTCTATTTCGCGCAATGCTGCGATCAAAATGAAACTTGGCTTCCACTGCTGGAAAAGGCCTATGCCAAAGCTCATGGTGACTATCTGTCAATAGAAGGCGGTTTTGTAGGGTAAGTATTGCGACGCTCAGATCTGCAGTTTGTACTGACTGTTCCATGTAGTGAAGCGATCGAGGACCTTACCGGTGGCGTAACGACGGAGTTATTTACCACGGATATTCTGGACAGAGAAAAGTTCTGGAAGGATGAACTGATGCACGTAAATGAAACGTTCCTGTTTGGGTGTGCTACTGGGTTCTTCGGCGGTAGAGGAGAGAGGAAGGGAATCATTGAGGGCCACGCATATTCTATTATGAAGGCTGTCGAAGTCAAAGGAGAGCGGCTGCTGCTGTTAAGGTAGGCCAGAACATCTCACTGTGGTCTCGGGCTTACTTTGTCACAGAAACCCATGGGGTGAAGCTGAATGGAAAGGGGCGTGGAGTGATGGCTCCAAAGAGTGGACCCCTGAGTGGATGCAGTTGTTGGAGCACAAGTTCGGTGATGATGGTGTACGTATGCACCGTCAACTAAGCAGCTTGCCTCTGCACGAATTGACTGACCCGTGCTCCAATAGATATTCTGGATGTCCTATAAGGACCTTTTGAGGAAGTTCCAGCACTTTGACCGGACACGGCTCTTCGGCAATGACTGGTCTATCACCCAGCAATGGACGATGCTACATGTTCCTTGGAGTGTGGACTACCATGACACGAAGTTTAGAGTCACCATTGAGCAGGCTGGCCCGGTTGTCCTGGCTCTGTCACAGGTAATGACCCTAAAGTGGGGTGGATCATCATACTAACGAGAAGCAGCTCGATTCACGGTACTTCAGGGGCCTCGAGGGCCAGTACTCATTCCAGTTGCAGTTCCGCCTGAGCAAAGAGGGAAGCAGTGATTACATTGTCCGAAGCCACGGAAACTACTTCATGGAGCGTTCGGTGGCGGCGGAGATTGAATTAGAGCCGGGAGTATACTCCGTGCTCATCAAGGTCACAGCCATGAGGGATCCGGAGGCTCTGACCGCTTATGATGTCCTCCGCAAGACAGCCAAGGACAAGCGGGACAAGTTACTCCAGATTGGGATCAGTTATGACTTGGCTCACGCTAGGGTTCTCGTCAAGGAGAGCGAGGAAGAAATCAAAGCGCGAGAAGAGAGGGAAAAGAAGAAGCGGAGGGAGGAAAAGAAGGCGCAGTTGAAGAAGGCATGGGAGCGCACGAGGAAGCAGAGGAGAAGGGAGAGGCGCAGGGAGAAGAAGCGGGCAGAGAAGCAGAAGAGAAAGGAGGAGAAAGAAAGGGCAGCGGCTGATGCAGAGAAAACTAAAGCTGACCCGCCAAAGGACGAGACCGCGGCGGCTGCTCCAAGCGGAGAAGAGAAGAAGCAAGAGAAATCCCCTGACCCCGAGCCCGAGACAGATCTTGAAGCTTTCAAGAGGGAGACGCCGAAGAAAACCGAAAAGCCCGATGGCGAACAGAAGGGAAATAAGACCGAGGACAAAGCCAGCGCCGAACCTGAAAGAGAGGCTCCAAGACCATCCGACGCACCAGATTCTCAGGACACCGAAGGTGACGACGACTCCTCCAGCGAATTCCACGACTCCGACTACGACGACCTCGAATCGGACGAAGACGACAAAGACGGACCCGCCGCAGCGGACGGCGCCGCAGCACCGGAAGAAGAGCTGGACGAGTTCGAAAAGGACCCGTGGAACGCCGTGCGTGGTCGGCCTGCGCGTGTACACCAAAGACGCCAAGGCCGAGATCGAGGTTGTCCGCCCCAAGCCCGAGAAGGAGAGCGGTCTGGACGTGGATGATCCGGCGCTGGATGCCTCCAAGAATGACGATGTTGGAGTTGCGGAGAAGGGTAAGACGGAGGTAAAGGGCGCGCCGGCTGCGGAGCGGTTTGCGGAGGAGAAGGGGGCCGGAGAGAATGTCACTGTGTGAAATAGGACAAGCTTGTGTTGGTGACATCTTCGGAAATGGGCATCTTTAGCGGGTTGTAATAGGGAAGGGAAGGATTGAGAAAGAACATAATATCGGGAAGCAGCATTTCTAGCATATAGCCGTCAAATCTCCATTTACCAAACATCTTGATATAGTGGCGATTCCTGCATGGTAACATGACGCGAACGCAAGAGCACATCTACCCTTAAAGAGAAGAACCAGTAGAAACAACGACGGTAGTATAGAGATTTTATTGAGACTGTTCCTCCTACGCGGATGATATCATACAGTCATTAAATGCCCGCTTGAACCCCAGCTATCCACTAAAATTTCACGAAGCATGGTATAAAACGGAAAATTGCAACAACATTGCGCCGGAAAAGAAAGAAACCCATCACCCTTGAAACCATGTCTTCGCCTCCACAAGCGTAGTCCGTCTACTATAGCTGGTGTCGATGTTGATATCAAAATCCTCATCCGGCCCCGCCACGCGATCGGCGATACACCTCATCTGCCAGAGCGTCTTGTTGTCTGGTAACCAAGACTGATGCGCCTCTTCAATGTGAGCCATCAAAGCGGCAGAATTCTCGTAGACGATCCCGTCGCCGCCGAGGTGGTAGCAGAAGCGGCATTTGTATTCGGGCGAAATTGCATTCGCCTTCGTCGTTTTGTGAACGTGTGACTTGGCTAGGAACAGCCATCGGTATTTAATTGCGCCTATAGTGCGTACGTCGGGATTGAAGATCATCTGCCTCTCCGTGCCGTACACGGCGCCCTCGAAGTAGCACTTCTTCGCGGTGCACTTCCAGTACCACGCCGTGCTGTAGAAACCGTTGGCGCGCTCCCTAGCTGACAAAGCCTTGTTGTCTCCTTGTTGCAATCTCCAGGCGCCTTCGCAGAAGCCTCCGTGTTCGCCTTGGAGACGCATTGACGCATCCCGTACGATTTCAGGCTCTCCGACAGGAATCAGGCCCGGCTGAGTATCGATAGGTATAGGAAGGCTCTGATCCGCAGAAGCGTGGGCGAAAGGAACAAAAAAGGTGCCGAAGTTCATGTTAGGAAGCGCCCCAAAAAGCCGAGATCCCTCAGCCCGATCTGCACCGGCGAGCATCGATGACCTAGACTCCCGCCTCCCTAACCGTAACACGGTGGCAAACCGATTGTTGCGCTGGCCAGAGTTCCTGACTTCGTCCGTGGATGAAACGGCGGTGGTGGAACTTGTAGTACTACTGCACTCACTACCTCTGGCAGACCTTCCTGCTATAGTGGAATTGCCCTCCGACGTAGACCGTTCACTGGGCACACAAGGTCTTGTAGACGACCCAAGCTCTATTGCAGGCGTAGTTGCCGCCGCTGTGGGTGATGTAGATCCTTCCAAACCCCCCAGCACATCCAACGCATTGGTAGTCTGCAGCCGAATCCAACCTTGTACAGCAGCAAGATCCACGGAGGAGTTGTTGTTCCATAATTGAGCAAGCAATTGAGGAAGCAATTCCCGAATTTGAGCCGATATGGTCGTCAGACGAGCACTAGCAGCGACTATTTCCTGAATTAATACTGCGGTTAAATGGCCAAGGATGAAGTGTGACAGACCATCATCTTCGGGATACCGGGGTCCCAATGCCTTTCTTCTTCGATATGCCGTTGCTGAACGACGTTGCCAGCAGCGGTCAAAGCCTCTTGTAGCTCCTCGGCATATGGTCGCACCTTGGTCGGATCCAATAGCGATATGCTGTTGACCGCTCCATTCACAAAAGCGAATGCTGCCTTGACTTCGGCCACAGACACACTGACACTGGAGGCTCCAGTGGTCATCGCCATAGACCGCAGCAGCCGCTACAGCTGGATGATGACGACAAGACAACGACGACGAATGAGAAATGCAGCAACGATGAAAGCTAGGGTGCGGGTTGCAAGGTGCTGAATGCCGTGTCGATCGGACAGTCGGCTAGCTGGTAGGAGGGCATGATGGGAGGAAGGAGGAAAAAACAAGCTTCGGGGTTCGAAGGCTGTGTAAGGAAATGGGTGACTCTGCACAGGGAAGAGGTACCTTGCTCCTTTGTCTGATGGTAAGTACCACACTGCTACTCCGTACACGCGGGCTGCTGTTTAAAGGGGGGGACGGGTCAAGCCTGCATGCGCAATGTAGCCTCATCCATACTCGTCCTCGCTCCTCATCCATACTCGTCCTCGCTCCTCATTCGAGGGGGATTGTCAGCCTTGCGCCAAGTCCGAGCCTTTCGGCGCCACATCCCACTGGCTCACGTAGCTCCAGGTTGAGCTGCATGACTCAAATGGAGGTAAGGTAAGGTAAGGTAAGGTAAGGTAAGGTAACTGATTGTTATTATTGTTGGCCATCAGGTGCGCTGTTAACATCTCGATCCAGGTGGAACTGGTATTGCTGCATTGTTGCGTCTATCATGTCTTACAGGTACAGTTCCCTAGCGAGCTATCTCCCTTGGGGTAAGCTCCTCGGGCGGTCAAGTAAACCAAAATAAGCTTATGTTAGGCGAGAGCAATGACCGCCAGTCCCTGTTCACTCAGCCTTGGAGGCGGATGAACAGGGATATTTGTGACAGGTGTACTTCCTCCAACGATGTGAATAATGTGCACTGATTATATTATGACTCGGTAATGCAAGTCGGTTGGAGAAGCCACGCAGCATGCACACAGGGGCTGCTGGGATCTTTATGATAGACATCACCCTTCTCTGATGGTGGTGTGAATGCAAATAGCCAACGCCAATTTCGACCAAACACCGTTCATACCCATGCTTGAAATTCAAGAACTATGGTAGTTTCGGACAAAATCCCACCGCGCCGCAAACGCCTCTGCCCCGTGTTTGTCCTGCAAGCGCCGAATTATAGCCCCATCGGAGCTGAAAAGATCTGCATCATCTTGCTCGGTCCAGATTCCATGGATATTGCTCGGGATGCCTCTAGAGTTCCGGAAACACTCCAACACAGAGGTTGCAAGGCGCGGTTGCATCGTAGTGCATTTGAGGCTAGCAAGCACATCGTCTTCATCATAGCCTGCCCGCTTTCGTGCCTCCACCCAGGCATCAAGGTCGTCCTCATCTTCGGCGGGTGTCTCATTTGTCTGCTGTGATTGTTCCGCAACCGGAGGTGACGAGGGCAGTACTGCATCCCATCCTCCCTCTGGAGGAGGTAAATTAAGATCCGGGGCTTGAGTTTCTGCGTCAAGCAATGCCTGCGTCTCCGAGTGCGCTCGAGACTGTTGGGTCCTAGGAACATTGGGTTCTGGTTCATCAAGAGCCTCCCAGCCCCCTTCAGGGGGCGGGACAGCCAGGTCCAGTGGCATCGTTCCACTTTCAAGAAGTCCCTGCGTATCTTGAGCATTATGAGTAGGCTCCGTAAGTGATTGTGAAAGTGGATTTGGCGAATCAACATCTTCTTCTTCTGAACTGTCGCTGGTGTCGGACAGAACAACGTGTTCAGGGGTTGAACGGATCTCATGCATAGTGGACGGTTCGAATCGTTGCCTCTTGGCCTCACTCTGGACCTGTTTTTCCACTTGGTCTTCCACGTCATCCTCGGGTGATAACCTTCTCCTTTTCGACCTGGAGCTGTGCTGAGACTGAGGGTCATCTTCGGGCGATGATTGTCTCCGAGGCGTCTCCAAGCCAGAAGCTTTCTGGACATTAGGCAACTCAGGGCCGGGATCGTGTGCTTCTCTTGCGGTCTCTGATGCTGTCCGCAAGTGAGGGGATGTCGGAACGAATAAAGGACTACCCCTATCCGAAGGTACACCAGATATAGCACCGGGATTTCTCGCTTCTGTTTCCGCCTCGGCCTCCGTTTCCACTGTCGCAGCCTCCTTCTTCGAGCTCCCAGCTTGCTCACTCTCATAAACAGGGCGTATTTTGGTCTCAAAGAATTTTCTGAGCTGCTCTGCTGTATGCCTTCCTCGCTAATCCAACGTCAGCGTCACATCAACATTGTATGACCGATAACAAGAAGTACTAATAACGGATCGAGACCTACGCTGTTTGCCATCTGTACCCATCCATCGAGGTATTGGGCAGCAGTCAGGCTGAGAATATATCCCGCATTATCCAGCAGTTCCTCAGCTTCCTCAAGGGTAAACTTTTGCGGCTTTTGAACCGGTGACCTTTCTTCTTTAACGTTCCCTCTACCACGATGTTTCCTTTCCACGGCCGCCTCAGCCGGGGAAGCAGCAGCTTCTTCATCCACCGCATCTCGGGAGTCTGATGGCGGCGTTGCTGGTGCGTTATGTGGTACAATGGCCGGACGTGGCCTATTCGAAAGGTATTTCACCCATCTATCTCGCCATGACTGGAAAGTGTGGCGTGGATTCTACCCGTCCATCAGCATGACGACTTTTGAATTCTGTGCAGCCAGGATCCTACCTTTGCTTCCAATTGCTTATAGATTTCATTGCCGAGGATCTTCCCGCCTTTCGCCTCGCTGCTCAGGACCCAATCCATGAGATATTTATCGTCTTCTGCTGAGAACGGCACCCTTCCCGCTCTGGCTGGTCTGGAAGTAGAGCCCACTTCCCGTACAGTCGCCGTTTGTGGACCGGCTCGATATCTCTCCAGATCCTCCAGTTGTCCATTTCTAATTGACTTCTCCACCCATTCGTATGAGTAGCTAATACCTGCACGTCAGTTTACCACTCCACGAAGGTACTTAAGCTCGAGGTGCTGTAAGCGACGTGACGGACCTGCCCGGTGGTGCCCCTTTTTTGGCATGGTCTGCGATCAAGATATCGGCTTGCTTTTCTAGAGGTACTACCTCCCCGCCATTGTCCTTCAAGAGATGAGCATGTAGCTCTGTCAAGAACATAAAGTCGATGCGCTTCAACTGACCTTAATCTGTTGTATATAGTGCGTGCGCATAGGCACCCGTTGGGCAACCCAGAACTTCTTCCCTCTGAACAATTCTCCCGTAGGTCCGTCTGCGCCATTTGTGCGTGAGTAAACAACTTGTGCTCCTGCCATTGCTGTCCGTGATTTGACGGATCTGCTCTTGCTTTGTCTCCTCCAGCAGAGTGAAGACGTTCATGAAGTGAGTCGCGTAAAGCACACAGGCACGCGTCAGGACCTTGAAGGACACCGCCTGGCAAGATCCGAAGGGGTCCGAGCTTCTTGATCCTCAAAATGTCAGCCTCGCCTGTTTAGGAGAGTCCTCCTCCACTTCGGTTGCCATCAGCGATGGGAAAATGAGACTGGCCTTGTGCGGCCGTCCGTCTTGCTTTGTTCAGACTCTTAGATCCACTCGCAAAACTTACTCTAGTGTCTCCTCCACCACGTTTGAGGAAGTCAGAGTACAATGCAGATCTAGCGGCCATATCACACTGAAGTATGTCTCGTAACTTCCGCGGATTTTGTGCCCTTCTAATTGAATATGTTACTACAAAGGATCTATCACCCATTAGCTGGTGCCAATGGGCCGGTCATACTATATCTCCCCCGTGGACCTCTGTCTGCTGCTGGCCAGCAACAAAACGAACAAGTGGAGCCTTTGGTGACAGGCTCGAATGGAACAATCGTGCAAGTCAACTATCGTCTAGATAACGTGCACAAATATCCTGTGCCTGTGCACGACGTACTGGTTGCATACGATTGGGTGACAAATCACCTGACTAACAGCGGCATCACGACTGGACATGGAGGGTTCCGTTTTCTGCAGAAGCGGCCTATCGGAGTCTATGGAGAGTTTATAGGTGGAAGCCTGGCCATGATGTTGGCTTTGACAGAATGCCACATGGGCAAAACGGGGATAGCGGCCGCTGCTGTCTCGAATCCTGTCCTGGATTGGACCTTCCCCACAGCAAGAGAAATGCAGGCGCCCATCGAAGATGAGGCGCGGCAGTCAACGTCTCCCGGGAGTACTCGTAAACGGAGAGCGAAGTCCCCTACTTCTATGGAGGCATATGCTCAGTCCCATGAACTGGGGCTGGACCGTCTTATGGAGGCCCGGCGTTCCTGCTTTCCAAATACTGCAGCGTACTTTGATCCATTCGCGAGTCCTCTGCTCTTCTTTCGCACGCCGCAGACCATCTTATCAACCGCGGACGAAGAAGACCGTAATTTCGTGGAGATCACTAGCGCAGAAATTGAGACGCAAGATGCTTTCACTGCTCAGGCAGCACATGAGGCCAAGGGGACCAAAATTACACCCTTCCGACGATCTCATCGGCGGTATCCACCCCTTGGATCTGGATTACGCCTACCGCCCACAATGATAATGACAGGCCAAAATAACATATTGCACGACCAAGCTACTGAGCTTGCATCCGTGATGCAGCGCAGTGTGAGATTGTACGAGCAATCTAAGTCCGAGTTCGATGCAGGGTTGCATGATGATGACAGTGCGTACGAAGACTCGCCAGTGGAAATGACAAGCAGGATTCAGCTTCTCCAACGGCCAGGCTTGGGTCTATTGGGAACTCAGCGAGATGTTATGGACCTTGGACTATGGTTCCGGAGCACTCTGAATGTGTAGTCCGAAAAGGTACATAGTCAGGGAGGAAATTGTTCTCAGGGTACACCTATACAGACTCCAATGTACCCAAAGGAGTGCTTTGTGCTTTCTCAATTGCACAATCCATAGGCACGTAGCTGCTATGTTGCTGGAAATGGGACATCCTCTGACGGTCGATTCTTCATCATTCCCTGCATTGTCAAGGTATTCGAGACTATGCGACAACAAAGTGTAGTGGAGTTAAAGCACAAGCGCCGTACCCAAGTGGGTAACCTGAAAACGAGGTCGGCCGAAGTGCCGTGATTAGGTATTGCAGACGTGACAGATAATAGCTGCCGCGGAGGCCGAGAGTCAACGATACTGTCCTCATAAGATTGGCGCGAACTCAAATCCTGCAACGTAACGCCGCGTATCCCCTTGAACCGTTTGTGTGCAAAAGGGACGAAGATAAGTTGGTCTGCCAGAAGAAACCCCCATTGGATGACTTTTGCGAAAAGAAGCTTGACGCGTGCTAGGACTCCACCTCTTCATCATCTCCTTCCGCATCCCCTTTGTCCCCCTCCTTGAAGACACTAGATCGGATACTTAGCAAATGGACTGAGGACATGCAGGGGAAGGACATACAGATGCTGTTCATAGAACTTCAACATCTAGGACTCGGTTAGCTTCATGTGATAGACAAAAACAACAGTGATGAAACAAACCTTCTGTGGCGCTTTGTGGTAAACTTTAGTGATTGGGTGCCTTGTCTTCTTGCCATTCACCCACTGAACGAAAGCCCACAGCTGCCCGTCACTCTTTTCGACTGTGTCGATTGCTTCTATCTCCTTCTCCCAGGAACCGCTCGGTGGCTCCCATTCTTGCTCCTCAACTTTTCTTTTTTTTCGTCCATTAGTCGATGCGTCAGGGGTCGCTGACGGTGTGCCTTGAGATTGTCGGCCCTTCCCACGCTTCTTTGCTCCACCTTTGGTAGGACGACCACCTATGCGAACGAAATATTGTTCCAGAATATCACTAGCACCTTCTCTATTCAAGGGGTCAACACATCTGCAAGAAACGAAGGACACAGAGATCACTCACTTCAGATTATCTTCCGACTCCCAGGTTTTATCATCTTCCTTTGTGAACCCTTTCCATTTCACCCTGAGGAAGAGCCCGTCCTAGAATAACCCAAAATATTAGTATTATAAGGCGCGCTAATGGTGAAGACAAGGAACGAACCGGAGTGAACATGTGGTCCTCAATGGATTCTACCTCCCAGCTAGAATAGAGTGCCATCAGTATTGCGCGTAGAACACATAAGGCTGTACGCCTACAGTTCCACATCATCTTCGTCGCCCTCATCCCCACCGTTCTGGTCCTCGGCTTCCTGCGCTTTTGGGGACCTGGGAAGGATCTCATCCTCATCATCCGACGCGATAATTTGCGCTAAGGGCCCAAATTAAGTCAGAAGACTGATACTGTTAAGTAATACGGAGAAGCTGGCTCGTACGTGGCATGCTTGAAGCAACAGGTACGCGCAAGGCGGGCACGATGTTATCTGATTCTCAGCAAGAGATGACCAGTTTTAGCTGTGAGTGTGGGTTCAGCTGGAAAAATTGAGCCAGATACGGAATGTAGCTGCTCAAGCGAACCCCGCCCAGGTGCCGCCTCACGTTGCAGATGAATTAGAGATGGTTCAAGCTTCTTGCGCCGGAAAGTTGACGGGTTTCGTGAAGCTGGAAGTCAGTCTTCCCCCGGACACGCGCTAAGCATCCCAGCACTTGCGCTAAAGCCCAAAACACGTCCGGCCAAATTTGTCCTCAAAGAACCTCAACTCCATAGATCTGCCGACTGAAAAGCAAGACTGTTTGGCACTCTCACAAGTCCTATTTCAATCATACTCTCTCTTTCAGGGAAGCTCAATCCAAATACCTCCGAGCTCTGCTAGAGCTCTTTGCCGCAGAAATGGCGATGCGTAAGTTCCTTTCTCATCAGTAGCCTATCCTATACCTCAATGAGGGGCATCGAGCTAACGTCGTGGATCTACAGAACTGGATATGTCGCAAGGTAGCTCTCTCCCATCGTGAAACTGGAGAAGAATGAGGTTTGTCTGACACCAGCAGCAACTGTCATGAAGGATGAGCAGGGGCGGCCGTTCATAATCGTTAGAGAGTATGTCACCCAGAAGATATTGTCCTATTTGTTCCTTGCCGGTTCCTATTGGAAATGTGCTCTGGGTCGACTTCCACTTTTACTAATATGTCATTACCACTCCTAGTCAAGGGAAGAAGAAGCGGACGCATGGGACTGACGCGGTCAAATCACACATCGTTGCGGCAAAGACTGTGTCAAGTATTGTGAGAACGTCGCTGGTATGTACCGTCCACGATAAGGTTCACTATGGCTTTTGACCGTTAACTCTCTCTTCTAGGGTCCCAGAGGACTCGATAAGATCCTGATCTCTCCCGATGGGGGCATAACAATCACAAACGACGGTGCTACAATTCTTTCTCAAGTACGTAACAGGCAACTGGCAGGCCTGCGGTTCCTGGCTAAAAGCAGTGTAGATGGAGATAAGCAACCACGTCGCCAAACTTCTGGTAGAACTCTCCAAATCTCAGGATGATGAAATCGGTGATGGCACGACCGGTGTAGTGGTACTGGCTGGGGCACTTCTGGAACAAGCGGCAGACCTTATCGACAAGGGCATTCATCCAATACGGATAGCGGATGGATATGATCAGGCTTGTGAGGTAGCTGTGGCAGAGTTGGACAAAATCAGTGACGAGATTGAGTTTTCACGAGAGAACACAGAGAACCTCTTCAAGGTTGCAAAAACAAGTTTGGGGAGTAAGATGTTAGTATAGACTCGTTCCACCACTTGCTGAGGGCTCCACTAATACTTGACAGCGTTTCGAAAGCTCACGATCATTTCGCTCAGATGGCCGTGGATGCGGTACTCTCAGTCGCCGACCTTGAACGAAAGGATGTTGATTTTGAGCTGATCAAGGTCGACACCAAGGTCGGCGGGTCTCTAGAGGATTCCATCCTCGTGAAAGGTGTCATAGTAGACAAGGATTTCTCGCATCCCCAAATGCCTGACGAAGTTCGCGATGCCAAAATTGCTATCCTCACTTGCGCATTCGAACCGCCAAAGCCCAAGACCAAGCACAAGCTTGATATTACAAGCGTGGAAGAATTCAAACGACTTCAGAATTACGAGAGGACCAAGTTCGAAGAGATGATCAGTCAAATCAAAGATACTGGTGCAAACTTGGTCATCTGCCAGTGGGGTTTCGATGACGAGGCAAATCACCTGCTTCTAACCAATAACCTCCCTGCTGTACGCTGGGTTGGTGGACCTGAAATTGAGCTCATTGCGATAGCTACAAATGGGAGGATTGTGCCAAGGTTCGAGGACCTCAGCGCTGATAAGTTGGGCAAGGCTGGCTTAGTGAGAGAGATGACTTTTGGCACGACCCGAGAGAAGATGCTGGTAATCGAGGAATGCGCGAACACCCGAGCCGTAACCGCCTTTGTTAGAGGGAGCAACAAGATGGTAGGTACCTACTGCGCGATTAACAGGACCCTTGGACTGACACAGCCTGGCAGATTATCGATGAAGCTAAACGTTCATTACATGATGCTCTATGTGTTGTACGAAACCTGGTCAGAGATAACCGTGTCGTCTACGGTGGAGGTGCAGCCGAGATTGCTTGCTCGCTGGCTGTGGAGGAGGCTGCAGTGAAGAGTCCAGGACTTGAGCAGTACGCTATGAGAGCCTTCTCCGAGGCTCTTGACTCTGTGCCAATGGCTTTGGCTGAAAATTCCGGTCTCAGCCCGATTGAGACATTGGCTTCGATCAAATCAAGACAGGTAAAGGAGAAGAATTCGCGGCTAGGTGTGGATTGCATGCAAACTGGGAGCAATGATATGCGGGATCATTTCGTTATCGATCCGCTCATTGGAAAGCGGCAACAGCTGTTGTTGGCAACGCAGCTGTGCCGCATGGTGCTGAAAGTCAACAATGTCATCATTGCGGGAGGCGACGAAAATGAATTCTAGAACTTGGTGTTCTTTTATGATCATGAATGGGCATAATCATTCCATTTGCTGGTTTGCAGTGTAATTAGAGAGGACTGGTGTCAGCGACCGTCCATCTTCCATGCCTGACTTGGCCTTGTACGATAAGGAAGAGACGTTTGTCTATGGCATATCTGCATTCTCCATTTGACACGATTGTGTTCTCTGAGACGAGAAAGAAGCGCTGAGGCAGTATTGGAGACGCCGTCTCGTTGACCTGTTATTGCTGGTGAGCTGGCCTGTACAATGCTGGTTGTGGACAATGGGACCGCAAATGAGCCCTTGGCTTGATCAGGTGGCCGTTGAAATGTATCACAAAGTCTACGCGTTGAGGAACATGCATAGGTAGTTTCACCATCTTATCCCACTATCGACCACCTGATGCACGTGAGTCGTCTTGTCACTGAATGCAACATCCCTTGTACGACAGCTGTGCGACTCGGAATCATAGCAATTGGCGATCACTCAGGGGAAGAGGCGACGGGGGTGCGCCGCAGGTCTAAGGTTCTTTGACACTCTTGCGCAACGTCATTTTCAGGGGAAAGGTATGCGGCTCGATCCCGCACGAAAACAGAATCAAGCCCACATCGGGCGAACGCCATACAGCAGTAGTCGACGGTTTGACGGCCTGATTTAGGCACTCTATGCCCCCAAGCGGCCCAGCTGCTACGGCACCTATGATAGCATCCGTTAACCCGCCTTTTTTTCCTTTGTTCATGCAGTGTGTGGACTAATGCAGTTCTGTTCCTGGGTCTTCTGCTTTTGAAACAGGATGTTAGCCACTTTGAGGGGGCATGTACCTGACTAGCTGGCGATACCCCTGGCAATGTGGGGATGGGGTTACCAGATAAGGATATGACAAGGCGGGATGAGAGCTCATGTCGGGAAATCCTCGGTCGCATGATGTAACATGAGCACAGGTGAAGTTGTACTTACGTGGAGTGCGTTGTAGGATACTGCTCCTCTTTTTACAAGTTGGGCTACAACAACTCTGGACAAGCTTGATGCCGGCAGTACGAGGATGATTCAAGACACTTACTAAGGTACCTTATGTACCTACAACGGCGAGAATGACTTACTTGAAGCCAGAACTGCAAAGTACCTTAACTGTGCCCCCTGGATCATGCGGCGGAGATACCTGGTTCGAGTCAGGCGCAATCGAGTAGACGATCCTCAGCCGGTTTGGGAGGTCGGTATTCGGACCAGGGAGGTGTACTCGTACGAGTACACGTAAACGTACCGACCCGAACCGATCAGCGCGGTCAGGGGCTGCTGTCACCGCCCAAGCTTTTTGTGCAACGTGGGAAGGGCCTGCCCGTCCCGCACATGATCAAGCGAACCATGCCCGGAAGGGCTAAGACCGTTCCGAACAAATTGCACTCCCCTGTTCTCCGGAAGCGCACCCACGCTTCCCCGGCCACCACCTCCCCCATCGGAATGGGGTCCTGGGTCTGATAGCGTCGACCGGAGCCCTCCACCGGTGTTCCAACTCCCAAGCTGGCGGTGATGTTAATTTCGGGGAACGCTGGGAAGAGAGCTGCTAGTCAGCCCCATCACCCACAGCTTTGCCCGTTTCCTGCTGCCCGGCGGGCCGCTATGCCGGTGATATCGTTGCAGCGTTGCTACTTTTTACGCCGTACTTGTCATCCTCGCTATTACCGTACTGTCCGATGGATTGGAGAACTCCTTCCTCAACCCATAGTTTATCCTCGCTCGTACCGTGTGCTGGCCCCGGTCGGGGGACCCGAGCCTCGAGGGGTTGACGGCTTTCAACTCCATCGGCTTCAAGCCGGAACACGACCACATCGTACGACGCTTGTATCCAAAGTTCCAAACCTCAGCAGAATGTGCCAGAAGACCCCTTCGATCGGGACTCCGCAATCGAGCGCGGAAATTCCGGAAAGGAATCAAAGGCGTCTTGGGGCTTAGAACCAAAAATGCCGGGGCAGTCGGCAACGTACTCCAGTCTTTTGGTCTGGAGCCGAAGCGTTCAGCCATAGAAGCCGCAACCACATGGCAACTCTGAAGCTACTGTTCTTTACAGTTACTGCAACTCCTTGGCCGCTTTTCTCAACCCTTCTGAACTCGGCGCGGCTGCCCGCTTTGCCTCTTTTATTACCCACAGGAGTTGGCGTTTGCCCTGATTGAAGGCTGGTATCTCCTGAACGGATGTTTCCAGAACATCTTCAGGTGAGTGTAGGGGATGACCGAGGTACTGGATAAATCCCGCGATACGCCCGAAGCATTTGTGACCCGCCTAGACCCTGTGGGTACACGGTGTACTTTGATTGCAACCAATTCCGCTGGGCCTTCCTCGTATCCCGCATGTCCCCTTTTGTCCGGGCGGGTGAATCGGTAGGTCACATGCCAGCGCCCAAACGCTTTCTCCAGGCTTACCGTACAAACCCACTCTTCTCGGCAAACCCGCTCTTCCTTGGGTACGAATACTCGCGCTTCAAAGTTCAAACAAGAAATGGAGGATAGTACTTGAGGTTAGAGCCAGTAATAGGAGAAGTAAAATAATAACTTCCCTCGTAATCGCGGAATATTGCAAAATGGTCGCCCTTATTACCGACGGTACAGCACACTCTGGGTCGCGAGGTGGCACACTTAAGGTTTTCAGCAGTTGTTTGGCGCTCGAATAGACGATGGCCAGCGGCGCATGTGACGGTCTTCCAAGATACGACCCGCATAAGCAACAACAACAACGAAATCTGCAGCAAGCATTATTATTGCTATTGCTTGGGTATGGTGGCAGCTTCCCGGACGCCACTCGGCAAAGCAGCCCCGATCGTAACGTTGCAAAGAAAACAAGCACGATAATGGCTTGCCAATGTCGTCGGCAAACGTGAGTGTCATCTGCTATCTGTACTCCCCTGCCTCTATGCGCGGACGAAGATGCGGTGAAGAACGTCCACACACAGATTCATACCAAGACCACACACGGAGAATGTGTTGCTGGGGAAAGAGGAAGTGCTTATTCTCGGAAGATGACAAAGTCTAGGAGTAGATCATCCTGCACATAGGCTACCTGTCATCCGCTGCACGCCCACTACCGGCAGATATCAGCCCGCAGCTGTAGGTTAATAGGAGTCGCATGTGATGATGATGATGCTGCCTGTGTTTATGTGCAAGCTGAGAGAAGCGCGAAAGGCAGTTCTGGAGAAAGCCGCCGAAAATCAAACAGGGCCAACGGGAGTTCCAGAAGGCTGGGTAGAAATGCAGAGATGCGCGAGAGGGTCAAGGAGATGCTGTGACTGGACGCCGTGGCTGAGCGCCTCGTAACTTAGAAGGCATTATATCCGGAAGCGAGTGCATATCTACGGAGTACAGGTGGGATTTAACCGGCCGTTGTGATGCAGGAGTGATGTGCGGTGATGCGTTTGGAATGCTTGCATGCTCTGCCTGCCCTCTCTCGCTCTCGTTTGGACCTTACCGCTTTCGTCCTTCCGAAGCTCCTCACCCACCATTGGTTCTCCCGCAGGTCCGACTGTTTACCTTTTCATGCGTGCACTCCTTTACCACTGTCTACCCTAGAATCGGACAGATGGGAGCAAGTAGGTAACCTACGAAGTTGCGGTATGTCACCGCCGGGGTCATGTGGATGCCAGCGTATGCTGTGGAGCGTGATCGACCCGACGGACGCAGGGTCCAGAGCTGACAGCTCCACACAAAACAGCTAAAGGACCGACGAGCGTTCGACACCGGTGCGTTCTGGATTTCGTCGAAGCCCCATCGGAATACCGAGAAGGGAAAGCAGGTATGAGTATCATCAGAACTAAGGGACCTCCACTTCACGGGGTTTCAGCAAACTAGGTCACTGGGCCGTGGGGGAGGATGTGTTAAAGGGTACGTACCTTAACCTGGCAGCCTTGCATCTTGCACCTGGCAGCTGACCGGGCCAAACGCCGCCGAAGATGGTGTCAGATCTCCCGGCAAATCTGGCCTTCTGATTTACCCATTCCCCACGCGCTGGACAGGCAGGGCAATCCTTACCCCTGCCCATTGTCCAGCCTAGACTCCAGATATTATTATTGTTCTGATCCCAACCAAACTGGGCTACTGGACTGTCGTACCTCAATATCAAAGGCCCAGATAATACGAGTGGACTGTCGTACCTCAATATCAAAGGCCCAGATAATACGAGTAGACGCGGCCAGATTCATGACATGTTTCTGGTGAGACCGGAAGAAACACCAGCGATGAAAAGGTAAGTTATGTCCGTCTTCACGTGGTCTTCGTAAGTATTGAGACCATGCTGATTTGGAAGAGCAAGTGAGCTTTGTTGGGAGTCCCCGTAGGCTGACAGACTCAAAGACCCCTTCGGGGGAAGTCCGTTGTCATTCCGCGACATGGGGCATCAGTAAGGTAAGGTAAGGTGGTTAGAGTGGACGGTGGAGATACCTGGAACAGTTAGGTCGGGTAGGGGCCGGTGCTACAGGTACGTTAGCTGGTGTACAGTGTGACCGCCGGACGTGGTCCATTTGCCGGGCAGGCACGTCTCGCCCATTTCACCCCGGGTACCTCTGGCCAAACCAGAGTTCCAGATGCGCGCAACAGGCCTTGGTAGGAGATACCTAGTGGGTACCGAGCCACGACTTCGTACCTTTTCCCTTTCCGATCTCTCCCACCCCACCGACTTGGTCCAGAGTTACCTAGCGGTGCAGCTTCTTCGGGCGCCATAGCCCAGTACCCCTCTTTTCTCTCTTCCGAAAGACCCAGACAATCTTACTTTGGATGTACTAGGGCAGGGTACCAGAAGTACCAGCCAACTAAGCCCTTTCCGCATGCTTGACGGTGCCCACCTTGAAGGGTCAGGGTACCTGGGATACCTAGACCAAGTCAGTACGGGGTGACGAGAACCGCAAGGTACTTTTACTCGGGAGCGCGGTAGTGTGCACTGCTCCAAAAGGTACGTGTGAGAGGTATCGACTTTGTTCGTCCTTGACCGTTCAACCCAACCCGTACAGTTACCGCGGCGCTTGATAACCCCCTTCGACACCCACCTTTCCCGCCTTACATACGGTTTGGCCTTCCCTTCACATTTCAACAAAGGATCGCTCTCTCTCCTCCTTCCACTCTCCACACGCAACAGCTCTACTACAAACGCCTGCATCACGTCTGCAACGACGTGTCCCAACGAAACCATTACCTCGTCGACTGTCACTCATCGTTTGCTGGCATGCACCAGACTCGTGACAGGATAGCACTGTGACCGCTTTCCGGTTCTGTGAGAGCCAGGATCAGGAACGAGTTTGGCATCGCTATCCGACGTGTCGATCACCACCACCCATACTACCATTACATCAACCCTCACAACAACACTTACTCCTCACCCTCTCCCGCCCACACTACCTCTCACTCAGCGCGTGTGTGTTCACTCGCACACAAGTCAAAACAGAATGCCTACGCGATTAGCAACACCCGTCTTGACGGTGGACACGGCCAAGATGCACAATGTCGACCCTTCAAACGTCGAAAATCTCTTTGGCATGTGGACTGGTAAGCTAACGAACTTGTCGCTTCATCAGCGTCTATTCTTCAAGCCGAATTCTGACGTCTATTAGTATTCTCAAAGTGCGCAGAGTCAATGGAGGAAGGCCGGCGGTTGGAGAACCTGAGCTGGAGATTATGGAACCGAGAGACTTTCTGTTGCGGTCCAGATCACCACATGGCCACTGCACCGATCAACACTACGAATGCCACCCATGATGCGGACGATGTTCCCTCGCTCTCGGGCAGTGTTGATTCGGTCGCATCGGAAGAAGCAGACCGGATAGAGGCCCACACTAAACCGGAATCTCAACCTGTGGACATCAAACGGCCAACGCTTCAAAGAACAGACTCTTCAGAAAGTCGGAGCCGTGGACGAGAAAAGCATATCACGTCACTTGACCTGGAAAAGATGATCATGACAATCAAAGAGAAGAAAGACCTAGAGCCACTGTCTCCCAAATTCACCGGCCATCCTCCTTCACCACCGCATCCCGTGGCTAGCGAATCGCAAACCCTCGTGACCCCGCCGTCGCCATCAAATATCGATCATCGTGCCGACACGTCATCTTCAGCAACAGTTGCTATAGGAAGCAATGAGAGTGCTCTCTCGAACCCACAAGGATCTGAAACCAGCGAATGTTCAGACTTCGGCGCGCATAGCATCGTCCGTGGCTTTTCACCTGGCCGCGTATGCTCTTCGTATCGTTCGCAGTCACGCCTCGCGCCTCCTTCCTCGACCACCGAGCCACTGCCTACCAGAACGAAGGATCAGAAGAAGAAGGGTATGTTCATGCTTGGTGGAGGCTCTTCCGGAGAAGACGAAAGTTCTCTCGACGACCACATGCTTCAAACTCGCAGCTCCCTATCGGAGGGTCTCAAACGTCCCAAGAAGACTACCTCATTCAAGGACGAGGTGCTTACCAAGACCATCAGTGAACGCGTGAGTGAGGATGACGACGTGTTTGAATCGGACGATGAAGATGCGGTCTCGGAGAGCGCCATTGATGACGACGACGAGGATTCAGACTGGGAGGATTCGAACACGGAGAGCGGAGGTTCAAGTATGGACCAGAAGCAAATGTTCCAGCGGGTGGATTCACGACCGCACCTTACCTCGAGACGGTCCCTTCTCACAAACTTACTGCACCAAGGCCAGCGAGCCGCGGCACTTCAGACGGCTGCTTCCCGCTCTACTCCCGCTATCCATCGATCAAGGACATCGACACCTAACGGCCCTTCTGTTGCTGCTTCACCGGAAGAGGACTCTCCACTGATGATGCGCGGGCCCGAAATACCTCGCTCCAAACCCATCATCATGACCACCTCCAATACTCATCCCCCGGCATTGTCGCCTCGGACCACCCGTCGCAACATGCTTGCTACGGAACTTACTGAATCTCTAAGGAGGCATTTACTGTGGGAGCGACAACAGAAGACCACAACGGCCAATGCTGTCTTGAAGCGTAGGCATACCGCCCATGACATGGCCAATCTTCAAGAATACCCGGGGAGCAAGCCAGCCGTTGGGTCGAAGGACGGCTCCAAGACTAACTCGTGGAATAACTATTTCGATACGGGACTTGGTGAATACCATCAGAAGGGATGGTAGTACAGTTCGCCGGGTTTCAGGGCCTCACGGTTCATGAGTTACTGGGAGGCGCATCTTACGTACTTGCATATCCTGCTCCACCCTACGACGCTACTTTGCGCCTAACATTGTGTTACGATATCCGAATCTCTCCTCGGTTCCTATCTTTGGGTTCCGGTTTGCTGCGTTTTGCATGTCACATAGCGGGGCGGCGTTTTGTTCAGCACAAGCATGGTCATTTTTACGCGGGGCTCAGCATACGGTGTTAATGGGCAGGGACGAAAAGTCATGCAAGGGCCGTTCTGCTTCTGGCGCGATGATACCAAAAAGCTGGCGAGTTCCAGTCTCGCTTTTACTACGCTCAACGGATACCAATTCTGGCGGAGATGCGTGGATGGTCGGCATGTGGGTCTGCAGATGCTGTCCGCCAGGGGCAATCTGGGGCTCTGACACGGTTGCACTGCCACTTGACACGCGAATTTCGTCTACTGGATCCGTTGCGTTCATAATATTGTGTGTATTTTTATCGTTGCAAATGGCTCCACCTGGGCTTGGGTGCTCAGTTTGTTATTTCTTCCTTTTCTCACAGTTCGGGCATGAAAGACTCGTTCCGGGTCGTCACCCCTCCTGTACTATGTATCTGTACACGCTGCCTTCGGCACGCAGCCCCTTACCGGACTTCTGGTGGGTGGAGACGTCGGTGGCTGGGCGGTGTGCGAACACGACGCGACTTCGAGTTGCTCTCCGGAAGCAGGAAAAAACATTAATAAAATGGCCGTTAAAAGATAAACATTCTCCACATGTAACTGCAGAGACTTCCTATGGTGGAGCAAACCTGTAGCAGAGCATAGTCCATATGAGTGATAGTATTACAAAAGCAACCAGGATGGGTTTGCAGAGCTCCACTTGCCAGTTGCAACGTTCCCATCGATTTTCGTGCCTCCGCAGTAAGGCCGAAGGTACCGTCCCGTACATTTCTTCATCTGGTCTAGTCTCTAGTTGATTTATTCCCGGCCACCCACAATTAGAAGGGGACGAAGGCGGTGAGCAGCCAGGCCCACGAGCTGTTTAGGACCAATAAGGCAAGACTGCTATCGTCTCTTGTATTCCGTCTTCTCTGACTGGCCCGCTTGATCATCGCCGTTGCTCTTTGGAGTTTGGTGTTTCGGAGGAAGGCCCGAGGCCCATCAAAAGCAGATCCATTTTTCTCTGCATTGTCGCATGGCCGGAAAAACCTTGTGCGAGTTGACGGGCCGACATTCCCAATCTGCGATAAGTTGAAAAAACCCCTTAAGGTTAGCTACAAGAACCTCGTATTATTCATGACTTGCGGAGATATCTCGCTGTTGTTTCAGATGCTTCACATTTTGTACGGCAAAGAAGGGGATAAAAATTCCAGGGGCTTAATGGCGACACTGAGTCAGCGCAGGAGTTTGCAGGAGGTGAGGATTCTCTCTGGTGGCAGGGTGGGATGGGATGGTGGGACAGTCAAAGACACTCTTATCGCTATCTTTGTTGCCCGGTCTCTCCAGGTTTGACCTGAACAATAATAATAATATTTTTATGACCTCTAAACCTACCAGGATGGGTGTCTCTCTGCCGGAAGGTGATGCTGCGAATAAGAGATGTGAGAATGCGATGCGACGAATAGGATGCACAGGATCGAATTCCCGGGTGCTTGATTAAAAGCAGATATGTCAGATTCTGGACAGATTGGTGGCAGCGGAAGGCTGCACTACATCACCATTCTCATCGGATGGCGTCAGTGGTGAAATGGGCGTCGAGGGCTTGTTCCTGGCGTACCAGGTCACTCTACTTCTGCCGTTTACACTTCCTGGGGCCAATTACCCCGAGAAGCGGTTTGTGGGCTGAAGCTTCTAGAGGCACGGGTCAGCCTTGTAGTTCACGTACTGTACCGTACTCTCGATGAATCTGTACCTGCGGAGGTGTACAAGCAACTCACGGTACCGTTGCCAAATGTACCTGGAGGCGGCTTCTCCGGGCGTCTACTTTGCACGATCCTTGTGGCTGCGATTCATTCGCGCCTCCAGCCTGTCGCAATAACAGAAACAACTGCAGAGCTGATCATTCGGCCCCAGGTATTGTATTTAGCGCTGATGGCATCTTGCATTGTGTCCCGCTCTATTATTGATATCTGGGGCTTCCATTGGCGCAGCGTTGCTCCATCTTGCAGTGTAAACTGCCTTACCCCATGGGGTGACCCTCCCCGTAGGCGCCTCGCTCAGGCAGCATCTGTGATCTCCCGTTTCACAACGGCTGACGATCACGGCCGTCATTCGAGTACGACGGATAGTTAAGCTGCAGGCTGTTCCGTGACCATGGCACGCCCAGCATTGCAGCAGCACTAATCGATGCAAGGCGCTGTTGAGTCATCTTAATTTCATGCGAAGAAACAAAAATAATGATCCATAATGATTATCTCTGCGTGACTCACGGGGCGAATATCTTGCATAGGTGTGAGCGATGGCGACAGATATCACGAACCCAAGAGGGCCGTTCTCCGTAGGAAGAAAGAGGCTCGAGGGATGTGTGCTATCAATCCATTGGGCATTATGAGTCTGCCTTCCGACGTTGGAGCATATGCACCAGGCGTACAGGGCCCAGGCGCAAAGCCATCCGAATTGGAGAAAGTTAAATAAGTCCAAGCCCAGAACGGCGTCTAGTTGTGAAGACGACCGTTCCCCTGTACCTGGTGGTGGGCTTGTGGCTGCCTGGCGATTCGTCCCTAGGGTCAAGACCCTTCAGCTGAGCTCGATGGCGGACAACTCACAGCTCCGCTCGATCATGAATCGTCAGCTGGTCGATTAGACGATGAATTGGACAATCACGGCCGGGCCGGGTCCATAGAATCGTCGATCGTCGATCGTCTGCCGGACGGGACAGAAAGACCTAGAGTCAAGGAAAAGTCAGCCTGGGAGGACGCGTTGGCAGAGCAGGCGCAGTGCATGCATTAGAGAGAAGCTAGGCCGGGGTGCATCAAATGCTTCAGCGTCAGCCGGACAGGACGGTCGCGCATTCAAGAGGAACGGTGAGGATTGACCATCGAGGAGGAGGGAAAACGGCGATGCTGCTTTTATATCCGAAAGGGAGCGACGTCGCGGCTGCACGGTGCTGTCGATGATTAAGTAAGCGCAAGGCACGAACAAATTCCACCTACCGGTACCTGGGACTTTTAATCGTTATCATCAGGAGATTGATGCGCGAGCCTTGGCAGCCCATAACTCTCTTCCTCAAAGGTACTAACATACAATAAGTTGTAATACTTTCTAACTTTTATAGACAATAAAATTAAGAATTTAGAAATAGAGTTTCTTATATATAAGTTAAAAGTATAACTTACTTTTAATTAATATTATACTTAATAAAAATATAGATATTATATTATATAATATTTTCAGATAAACTATAATAGTAAATATATATCTACAGCTTTTTAATTTAACTTAACAAAGTTAGAATTTATCAAGAATTAATAATATTAAATAATTCTTAGATAAATAGAAAAGCTAAATATTTAAGATAAACTTTACTTTAAAAAATATAACTAATATTTTATATATTTAAAATTAATCAGAAATTCTAGATAGAAGTTATCTGTTATATAAACTAGTTAAAAAACTATAATTTAAAAAAAAACATTAGAAATAACTTTATATAAAACATCTATTAAAGTATAGTTAGATCTAAGCTATATTTAAATCTTTAGATTAACTGTTTATATATTAAAACAAATCTAGAAAAAGCTAAAAGATTAAAATATAAAATATTAACTTTTAAAATATTATGCTAGGGTAATTGGGGATAGGTAGATAATCATTGAATCAGGTAGGAAAATAGGTAGAAAAACATACTATAAAGGAAATACCGTTATAAAACAATAGGAATAAAGCCTTTATACAGATTGTTATATAAAAAAATCATATAAAAAACCATATAGAGAAATCATCTATCTAAAACAAAAAACAAACATTAGTAAAACAGGTTCTGAATTTACTATTTAACATATTAATTCTTTATCTTATTATCAAAAAAAGAGCTTTTATTTCTTAAAACATAGAATACCAGAGAAACATTATTCTATTCTATTTTACTGGAACTTAGACTATATCATATAACATTAATATAAAAGTACAAATTACTTTCTGTACCTTTTATACCTTTTATATTCTTTTTCCTATTATATATATTCCTTTTTATTAGGTAATTATTTTATAGCTATCAAACAGGCTAAAAAGAAATATAAGCTATATTAAAAGGTCCTTTAGTTATCTAGAAAAGCTTCTTACTAACCTGTAGATAATCTATATAACCTGATCAATTTTCCATGCTTAGATATAAGAAATCAGATCCTATCTACTGTTAACAATATTTAATAAACCTAAATTACAAACTCCTGTATTATCTCTTTCTTGCTAACTATGTCCTTAGTTATAACCTCTTAAATTCTAGGTAACAACCTATTTAAGGTCAAATAATAATTCTTATTATAGTAACAAAGATCCTTTTTTATATCTTTATACAGGCTAGGATAATAAACCTAAACATGGTTTAAAACATAGTAATAATAATAGGTATAAAGATATAAAACCTGATATTCTTTTTTATAAGCTTCCTGTATATTTGATAACAGCTTAGCTGATATTAATAGATTATATATTGATCTAAAGGATAGATATAACTCTATAAAACTAATATAAACAATCTTTTTTACATTATTTTCAAACAATATTACCAAGATTAAGAATATTATCTTTTACAAAACCTTTATAAGGTTATCTATCTTTTTATCTAAATTCTTAGTTTTCTAGATAGATATACACTTTAATAAAGCTTTTAATTATAATTTAAATTGTTATAAGGTAATATTAATCATATGTTAAACTTGTATAAAATCATAAAGCTTGTTAAAATTTAAGTTAGTTATATTGTTTAAATCTATATAGTATTTCTATACTATATTGATTTGAATAATAATAGAAAACCTTTACAGAAATTATAAACCTTAGGTATAAAGATTAAAAACATCCTGATTAACAAAGACTTATAATTTGATAATATATTTATAATAATATTGTTATAGGTTATCTTTTTTGTTTTAAAGAACTTATATATACTGTTTAAATCATTAATAGAAGTTTTATTGTTGTTTAATATTATTGTTTTTATATTTATCATATAATACCCTGTAAAAACCTTTTTAATTACAGGTTTTTCTATTTTAAAACAACTTTAATATAAGCTTTAAAGCTTCTGTTACAGTAGTATAGTAAGTATTTTATCTTTTTAATCTCTTTTAATACATAGTTATTATAAAGATCCCTATACTGTTCTAAAAACTTAATAATGTTCTTTTTTTAAAGAATAGTATGTTTAAAAAACCTGGATATGGTATCCTTTTTATTATTTATACCTTTAGAATGTTAATTAATAACAAAACAATGATAAGAATAATAGTTGATATTAAAATAACATGTTTAATAAGAATGGAAACAAAGAAAAAGAAAAAGTCTTTAATAGTTTGATTTCAAGATCTTTTGTTATTAATATTACCTGTTGTTAATAAAAAAGTTATCTGGACTTTAAATTATTCTGTTTATATAGAATAGGTTTATAATATAATCTATAAAATGGTTATAACAAGGTAATAAATGATAAACTAAAAGTTTTTATCCTTTTTTCCTGTTGTTTTTGTTATTAATAATAAACTGTTCAATACTATACTTCTATTATCATCATTGTTATCATAATGTTTATTGAATAATATTTTCCCTTTAGTAAAAAACCTTTATTATCATTGTTTTCCCTGATTTAGAACATAAAACCTATTAAAACTGTATAACTCCAGGTCTAAAAAGAGATCTTGTCTATAACATCATGTGTTTAGGGTTATTGCTATTGTATTCTATTGTATCAGTATGTTTCTATATAATTTCTAAAACTTTAAACTAACCTTCTTTCTTTTTTCAAATAATAAGCTTATGATCTTGATGTTTTTCAAGGTTTTAGTTATCCTTTCCCAGTTTTAATAACCATGTCAAGGTTCTAAGAAATAGTATATGTTGTTATATAACAGTTATATCTTATAATAATAACTGTACCTTTATAAGGTTAAATCCTTTAAGGCTATAGCAACATAGCTATAATTTCTATCAGTTAATAAGCTTTTCTAATATTTTCCTACTTTTTATTCTTCTATTACATGATAATAATATCTTTGTATAGGTTATCAATGTGTTAAGATAGTTAAGGATAGATAGATAGCTATTGAATCAGGTAGGAAAATAGGTAAAAAATGTATTATAGGAAAAACACTGTTATAAAACAATAGGAATAAAGCCTTTATACAGGTTATCATATAAAGAAATTATATAGAAAACTATATAGAGAAATCATCTATCCAAAACAAGAAACAAACATCAGTAAAACAGGTTTTAAATTCACTATCTAACATGTTGATCCTTTATCTTACTATTAAAAAAAGAACTTTTATCCTCTAGAATACAGAATACCAGAAAAACATTGTTCTATTCCATTTTACTAAAGCTTAAACTATATCATATAACATCGGTACAAAAACACAAATTACCTTTTATACCTTTTACACTTTTTATACCCTTTTTCTTACCATAGTATAAAGAAAATATATTTATTACTTTTTAGAATTAAATAAAAGAATCTACTGTATATAATAGTAACTTTTAATAAAAGTACTTTTAAACCTTATTCTATTATAATATTACAAACTTAAAAAAGAAGTATTAATTATTTAATTCCTAATAAGTTAAACTAAGTTTAAACTATATTATATTAATATAACTTAACTTTTTTAACTATAATTAAGTTAATTTAGCTTAACCTGTTTATTATATAACAAAGAAGGATTTCCTTTATAGAAACTCTTTTTATATTTAACTTAATTAATTATTCAAGTAATTAATATTAACATCTATTACTATCTTGTTACCTATTAATCCTATTATTTAACAATAAGTATAAATCCTTGTAACTTTTACAATGATCAACCTTTAGATTAATACCTATATAAAGCTTGTATAATACTTTAAACATTTTTAAAATAAACAGATAAGAATTATAATTAACCCTAATATTTAATATTACTAAAGGATCTTTTAATAACTGATATACAATTATTAAAAAAAACATTTTAAGGTTAAATAGCCTGGTACCTATGATAGATATTATAATAAGTTAAAAGATTGAATTCTTTAACTGAACTTATTTTTCAAGTTTTGAAAAAAGGATATTTCTATTGTTTAATAACCTTTTATAACTGTTATCTATCTAAAAAAAACCTTTTAACTAGGTTTGTTTTTATGTTAATAAGTATATAAAAGACAATTACAATAACAAAGTTAGAACCTGGATAGAAAGCTTTATTTGATTTAAAAAAAAGATTTAATCTATCTTTAGAATTTTTAACTAAAAAAAATCATCATTAAAACTGTTTAATAACTCAAACAGAATAAGTTAATCTTAGAATATATAATCAAATTCCAATAATATTCTATAACTACAGAATAAGATAATAAAGTACTTTAGGAAATATTCTGTAAGGGATTTAAGGATAAAGTCAAGGATAAACTTATAAAAACTGATATCGTAATTAATAACCTGAATAACCTTATAAGAGAATTTATTTGGTTTAATAACATATTATATAAAAGATATATAAAAAAGAAATAAAATATTAACTTAGAAATAATCCAAGGGAAAAAATAACGTTTTTGATATCAGAATATACTAAGATTTAATTCAAGGAGATATATATCCATAGAAATCAATATATTATAATAATAACCTTATTAAAGGGAAAATAGGAAAAAAAACAAAAAAAGAAAACATTTACATATTATGGTTATAATAAACCAGGTTATATAACAAGAAATTACAGATTTTAAAAAATAGTATCCTGATTTTAATTAAATGTTTTAAAACAACAATTAATCGGTTTTTAAAAAGAAAAAGATCCAGATGAATATAACCTTTTTAACTTTAATAAAGAAGAAATAAAAAGACTTTAATAAGATATAAATAATAATTGGAAAAAGGTTAACAAAAGAATTAAAAAAAATCAAGGAAAGATTTTAAAAATTTAATCATAATAAAAAAGAATAAGACTTTGATATCCAAGTAAAAAAAAAAGGGAAGAACCTAATAAAAACGCTAATTAGGGAAATCCACCTTTTATATCAATAAGAACTTGTAAAAACCAACTATAGAAAACAAGAAAGGAATTCTTTTAAACAATCTAGAAGTTAGAATACTTTTATTAGATAAAAGATAATATTCTAGATATTATTATTTGATATTTAAAAGAAAATTAAATATCTGTTAAAAATAATATAAGAACATTGTTATTAAAATAATATTCTTAATAAAAACTAATTAATTAACTTTAAAAAATTATTAAAAAACTAAAATAACTAAAAACAAATAAGAAATAACTTTTAAAAAACATTATCAACATTCTATTACCAGAATTAAAGAAAATTTAATAATACTTATAAGAATTTAATAGATATAATATACATTATTAATTATTATCTAAAGATTTAATAATAAGAAAAAACATTAGAATAGAATCTGTAAAAAAGAATCTAGATAATTTGTTATAAACTATAATTCTTATTTTATATTTAAAAAAAGAAATCTTTAGATAAATCTTAATAACCTTAGAAAAGACAGAAAAAGATAAGGTTTCTATCTTAAAAATATAGATAGATAATAAAGACTTTAAATTCTGATGATGTTAAAAAAGTTTTATATTATAAAAGAATTATCTGTTATATTAATAATTATTAATAGATTAATAACTATAGTTATAATTAATTTAAAGGTAATAAACTTGTTTATATTAGAAAAATTTATAAAACAAAATAATATAATGATAAGAACAAAGAAATAAATAAAAATACTTATTTAAAGAATTAAGTTAAAAGATTAAAAAGAATAAATACAGAGATAATATCATTGTTTATAATAATATAATAATATTATAAAGAAATATCCTTTAATATAATTAAAATGATTATTTACCATGTTATATTAAGAATATCTTGATTAAAACATTAAAATCTATTAATTAATTAAAATAAAGAAGAGTTTAAGTTTAAAGGATCTGATAATATCATTAGATTCTAACTTGTATATTAAAGAAAAATAATAATAAATAAAAACTAGAACTAAAAAATAGTTAAGATTAATAATATTTTATATTTAATACAGGTTAAACAGATAATCAATTTAATAGATACTAATAAGGATCTAACAGGTTAAAAAGTTAAAGTTAAAAAAATAGAATATATCTTTAAAAATCTTTAAAGAATATAAAAATAAGGTAAGTTCTTTTAAAAAAAGTTAATAATTACAATGTTATTTAAGTACTAATTATAAAACCATAAAATACCTTTATTTCCAGGGAAAAAACTGATATTTAAACCAATTTACCTATTATCAAAAGATAAATTAAAGGTATTTTACAAGTATCTTAATGTTAATCTTAAGAAAGGATTTATTTAGGAATCTATATTATTAACAGGATATTCAATATTTTTTATATTAAAAAAACAGGAAATTTTAACTTTATATAGATTATTAAAAACTTGATAACATTATAATTAAAAACTGATATCTATTATCAAATATCAGAAAATTATAAAATCAGATAATAAGATTAAAGTTCTTTATTATTTTAGACTTATAAAGTGTTTATAACCTTATAAAAACAAAAAAGGAAAAAAATAAAAAATAGTATTCTAAACTTAATATAGTTATTATAAATATTATATCATGTTGTTTAGATTTATAAATACTCTTGTTATCTATTAATATATTATTAATAATATATTATAAGAAATGCTAGATATTATTATTATAGTTTATCTTGATAATATCTTGATATTCTTAAAGATTATAAAAGAATATATCATTAAGGTTAAAGTTAACCTTAAGTTAACATATAGTTTTAGATAACATGTTTATAATGTATCTTTAAAGAATAATAACAAGGTATTTTAATAATATAAAACATAAGATTAAATACTAAGTTAAAATAAAAAGAAACCCTATAAAACAGCTTTAAATAGCTTTAATTATGATTAAATTGATAGTTAAATACTATATAAATAGTAATCAATATAGTTTACATGATACTTTATATCAATTACTATTGTGCTGGGGTTGTTGGGGGTAGGTGGATAGCCACCGAATCAGGTAGGAGAATAGGTAGGGAGACGTGCTATGGGAAACACCGCGATAAAACAAAGGGAATAAAGCCTTTGCACAGGCTACCACATAGAGAAATCACATAGAAAACCACATAGAGAAATCACCTATCCAAAACAAGAAACAAACACCAGCAAAACAGGTCCTGAATTCCCTATTCAACGTGCTCCTCTATCTGACTATCAAAAAAAGAGCTTTTATCCCCTGGAGCGCAGAACACCGGAGAAACGTTGTTCCGTTCCACTCCGCTGAAGCTTGGACCACATCACGTGACGCCGGTGCAAAAGCGCAAATCACCTTCTGCACCTTCTGCACCTTCTTCACCTTCTTCCCCACCACACTATAAAAGTTAATATTTTCTAACTTTAACTAATTAAGATATTTATTTGTTTTTAATAAACAGGTATTAACAAAAGTAATAATCAGAAAGGGTATAATAAGGCATAATATCAAATTGTTTTTTAATTTATAAAAAACATATTTTTACCAAAGATAATTATATTAAAATGGTTTTATATTAGGTAACCTAATAATCATTTCAATATATAGGAAACGGTTATTGATATTAAACCTTAATTAAACCTTAAACTGTTGTTTTTATATCAAACTTCTGCTTTTCCATCTGGCCAAACTGCTTTTATACATACTTGATAGTTCATTATCCAATATGGTCCAATCTATTTATTTAAACTTAAACTAGTATAGGTTATCCTAAACATAAATACAGCAAGCTAGATGATTTCTTTTCCATGTTGAACAGGTTTATAATCAAGATATCAAAGGTAATATAATAAAACAAAAACGTTTAATAAGTTTATCTTGTTGATATTAAACCTGTTTTACCAGGTCTAACTTAGATTGTTATTAGAATAAATCAAGAAAGATAGATAAAAAGGTATTTTTATGATAACAATTACACAGATCCATAGGTTTATAAACCAGATTAACATTCTTTTTATAATAAAAAACTACTTTAACCAGATTATTAATAATAACCTAATCTATTAATATTATACTTTTTCTGAGGAATTAATATATCTAGCTAGAACGGTTTATTTTTTATTCCAAGATAATAAAAGATAGAATAAAAAAATATATACTTCTAAGATTAAAAACTAAGATAATATTGATTATCATTCTGATTTTAAATAATACTGTTTAAAGAAATAATCAAGTTAGCATTATAGTATAAATTGTAATTCTTATCAAAAGACAGATAAGATAAATTGGCATAATCTATAAAAACAAAGAAAAGGATATTGTTTTATTTACTCTTTTATTATAAAACATTCTTCAATATATATTGCTTTAGGAAGTCCTTTTTACATTAAATACAAAGGGTTAAGATTATAGTAACATTTAAGAAACAGTATTATATATCCTAATAACATAGTTCTATAGGTATAACTTATATTCCAGTAAAGTTCTATAAAGATAACAAATTGTTTATATATCATGTTTAATATTTAATAAATACTTATATTAAAAGTACTTTATCAGATCTTTAAAAGAACTGAATTAATAAATTTATTTGCTAATTAGTAAACTTTTGTTTCCAAGGTATATAAAACAGATTCTTAGATGTTTCTTTATATATATATACTCTTATACCTTTTATAATACCTTTATTACCTTGTATATTTAAAGATTTAATTATATTAAGGTTTTTATTACAGATAAAACTGTCTAAAGCTGTTTTAACCTAATACTTTCATTCTTTTTAATCCTGTAGTAAGAGATTACTATGTTAATAACAATGTTTCATTGATAAAGTTCTTTTTTAAAGTAATGCCTAAAAGAAATATAATGGTTTTTACAAGATGTTTTTGTTCTTTAGGTTGATTAATATCTAATCTTGGTTTAAATTCATTAACAAGAGACTCTATATTAAAAAGCTATTGTTTGATATCTATCATAGGTTAACTCTTGTCCTATATAATCTGAACTTCTTTTAAGAACATTTGCCATTAATATTACTGTTTATTAATAATCTTATAAAAGATATACATTTTAAAAACATCATTAAACTAATATCAACATTTGATTAAAACCTATATATAAAAGTAATTGTTAACTAATGATAATTATTTATCAATTAGTTTTTATAGTTATCATAAGTCTATAGATTGATATATTCTTAAGCTAACATATAAAAGAATACATTAAGGTTTAAATCTATATATAATAACCTATATATCAACAATAATACAATAAAAAAGATGATGTTTAATAAAGATATAAATGTTAAAATGTTATATAATAAGATTTCAAAGTATATCATTTATGTTATCTGATAAGAAAAGATTAATTATTAGGTTAGTATAAATAAAAGGAAATAGTATACCATTTTGATTAAATGCCTTATCAATACTATAGCAAAAAGTATATAAATAGACAATCTGTTTAAAACTAATTATTATACTATTAATAACAACATAGAATACAATAAAGATTAATCTTTAGATAATTTTCATCTGTATGATATTCTAATTAACAATAAAAAAAGAACATTGTAAAAATCTTTACAAAGTAATAGTTACATTTTATTAAGCTTAGGTTAGATTGTTAATCTATTAAGATCCTTTAAAGTTCTAAGACTAAGAGTTATAAAGATTTAATTAGCAAAAATAATATTAAGAAAAAAGATATAAAAGCTTAGAACAAGTAAATAATTAAAGATAATCTTAGATATTAAAAACATGTTTTTAAACCTATAAGTAAAAGGATATAAAGATAGAATGTATTATATATACATTTTTTATTCTAAAGAACTCTTTAATAAATTTAAATATAAACTTAAGTAAAACCTTATAAAGACCTCTTTTAGGATCTAAAAAAAGGTTTATTATAATATGCTTGTAACATAGCTAGAAAAAAGCTTATAATATGTTTATTGATATTAATACAAGCTAAAACCAGAAATAAAACTGTATTTGATTATATTCAAGATTATAGTGTTTTTAGATAGTTATTAAATTTGTTTCCAGTACCCATACAAGGTTCTCTATATATATACATGGTTTATCTTACTTGTTCTTGTTTAAATAATGTTCTTTTAGCTAACTTTTTTAGTATTTATAAAGTAAATCAGCATTAATGGGTACATAGATATAACATAGGACTTATATTGTGTATTTGTCTATTTAAGGTGTTATTAAGTTTATTTCTTGTAATTCTCTTGTATACAAGGTGATAGATCTTCCAGTACATCCTAAGGAAGCTTGACAGCTTGGTCCTATATCGTTTTCTTCCTTTCTTCCCTTTTTTTAGTTAAATAACCAGTTAAAAAAAGAATAAAAGAGTCAAATAGACATATCTTTGTATATCTTCCATAGGTCCTTCTTGATATAGCTGTAATATCTAGCTGTATATCAGCCTTCAATACTAATTTGATCAGGACAGACTATCTACTGATACCAATATTCCTTTATCTGATCAAACAGTACTGTTGTTCTATAATTGTAATCTTTCATAGTATATTCCATTTCTTTGAACTCCTGGACCTGTCGGAGGTAGTATTCAAGAGGATGATCTTGGTCCTTAAGAAGCCAGGGTTCCTTAAGTCTTTAAGCACCTTTATTGTCCGTACAGGATCTGGCAATAGCATTGGTAGCTCTATCAGGAATATCATCATCATTATCCTTATCAATCCCTATTAAGTCCGTGAACTTATCACCAATGACATTGTCGTTATCAGTGTTGGATGACTTCAGTACATAGGAAGAATCATTATCAGCCTCTATGTTGGCTTCCCTAAAGACCATGTTATAGCTTAGTCATCTTGCAGTCATCCTGCCTATTTATAGTGTCCTTGTAGATAATAAGAGCAACTAATTATTTGATATGACAGAGAGCATACACTGTATAGGAGGTTAGATGGCAGGAGAGTACCCAGGGAAGAGATGACCGCTGGTATACATCAGGTTGCCCTATAGGTGGATACCTTCAATTGTAAATTCTTGAGAGAAGTATGTCAAGAGCATCGGCGCTAGAAAAGGCCATCTGCAAAGGTGTCAGGTGATAGGTGATTGTAGACGCTGAGGGAAAGGATCAGATGGAGGCAAGGTAAGGCAACAGGGTACCAAATCCGAAGCTATCCCTAGCCATGGCTACCTACCTACCTTAGCTTAGCTACCTTATAAAGCAACTGCTAAAGCATGGAGGGTGCTTATGGCTTGGCAGGAAGATATTAAATTATGTAGGTATTGATAATACTTGTTAAAGCAACAAGGTGATCCGGCAGTTTAACCTGCAAAAACCATGCAGAGTCCAGCTAAAAACAATGGCTGATTAGTCATTTTCTTTTTTAAAGAAGTATTTATCATATATTATTAAACTGTATTATTAAGTTATTAACTATTTACTAAGTATCTATTAAGTAACTTTAAATAAAATATAATTTTACCCTGGTAAATAATTACCCTTTCAAATTTACTGTTAATATAGTATATACCATTAAATACAAATATACTACACCGGTGTTAAATGTAGTCTGGTACCTAATTTAATACCAGTGGTACTTGGTTATAATAACATATTCTACCAATGTTAAATGTAATATATACCAGATCACCAGATCAAAAAGATAAGATAAGAAAAAAACTTTTAAAATTAACATTTTTGGAAAGAATATAGAACTAGCACTCAGTATGTTCTATAACTATATTTATAGTAACAAACTATATCTAATCAGGTTTAAAGTATAAGGTAACTTGTATTAATGTATATTAGCTTGTATTAGTTTTAGATGTACCATTGATATAGACCGTATTGTGTAGTCTGGTCATTGGCCTCCTTAAACCCAGCCGCCAAGACTTATAGGTTGGTATAAGTTTTAAAAACTTTACCAAAAACCACTGGTTTTTGGTTTGGTTTTTGTTAAAAGGTATACTGTACAACTTGATTCACTGACTATGTAGGTAGGAAAGTGCTTTAACTATATGCCTGCATCCATAGCCACCTTGGTGGTATAACCCTACCTTACAGGTATGGCTTTCCTCTTGGTAATGCAGCTCTGCTCCTTTCCCGGCGGTTTACCCTGAACAGAGTAAAACATACATGGTGATAGAACCAGGCTTGCTGCTGGTATAGTATAATGTAGTACTTTGACCTTTTAAGCTTGCCTGTCAAGAAACTTGACTATATATAGTAGTTTATACTCCTAGTACCAGATACCACTAGTTATAAATACAAATACTACCGTCAAGTATTTATTGTGTATTACTTATACAGTTGACTAAATGTTTACTAAACATTTATTAAATAATTTTAAACAAAATCTAATTTTATATTGGTAAATAATCAACATTTTAATATAAGAAAAACACGGTTGTATAACAAATTCTTTGTTAAGTAATACCTTTTTGAAATTTCAAAATCTAATTAAGAATAGATGAGATACTAGCATTTTCTACCTATAATCCTAGTTCTAAGTCCTACAATGGCCAGGAACTATAGGTTAACAACAAGTTAAAGTATGTTGAAAGAGCTTAAGGTCTGAACTTCTTAAAGATTGATTAGAATACAAGACTATACAAAATACAATTATATTCCAACCAACCTGTCTCTTTAGGTTTAGCTTACCTTGAATTTATAAACATTAATAATTAGTAAAATATACTAATACAAACTACCTTATATATTAAACCCCAATAGATATAGTTTACTACTATAAATATAGTAACAGAACTTGTCAAATGTTAGTTCTATACCCTTTTCAAAAACGGTAATTTCAAAAGTTTTTTTTAACTTATCTTTTTGATCTGATGATCTGGTATTATACTATATTTAACAGGCTTGCCACTGGTGTGGTGTTTACCAATTGGTGTGGTTTACCAAACCGGTGCTAAGTGTGGGTTGGTATAGAGATTTGACACCAAACCACCAAGTGGTTTGGTGTAATAGTTTTTTTCTCCTCTTGGTAAAAACCAAATAAAAACCAGACTACAACTAGGGAAAATATTTTTCTGATAGTATTTGATAAGATCTGATAAGATAAATGCTTAGTAAGCATTTTAACCGAAACCTTAATTTTATCTCTATGAATAATCAACCTTTTAAAATAATAAAAACATTGTTGTATAACAAATTTATTTGTTGAATAATACCCTTTTTGAAATTTTAAAATCCGATTAGGAATAGTTGAGATATCACTATTTTCTACCTGTAACCCTAGCCCTAGGTTCTACGGTGGCCAGAAAGTATAGGATAACAACAAGCTGGAGGTGTTGAAAGGACTTGGGACAGTAGTTCGGTTAGAATTTAGGAAAATACGAAATACAATCGTATTCTAACCGACCTGTCTCTTTTTACCTAGCTTACCTTGTATTTATAAACACTAACAATTGGTGAAACAGACTAATACACACTAATACACACTAATGCAAGTCACCTTGTAAACTAAACCCAATTAGGTATAGTGTAATATTATAAATAGGCGAACAGAACTTACCAAGCTCTAGTTCTATACCCTTTCCAAAAATGGTAATTCCGACCGGAAAAATTTATGATGTCATTTGGTTATTGGTTAAAAACCAAATCAAAAACCACATCAACCTGTGGGTCTTGGTGATTGGGTTTGAGGAGGCCAAAAACCAAACCAAACCACACCAATGGCAAGCCTGATATTTAACATTGGTAGAATATAGTATCATGACTAAGTATAATTGGTACCAAAACTTGATACCAGACTACATTTAACACCGGTATGGTATATTTGTATTCAGTGGTATATATCATACTAACAGTAAACCTGATTAAAAGCCAATGATTTTTAATAAAATTTATACAAAACCATACTGATTTATAGTTTTTAACATTGGTTTTAAAAGAACCAAAAATTAAACTATACTATACCAATAATCAGGATTGTTGTTGATATGGTATATACCATTAAATACAAATATACTACATCAGTGTTAAATATAATCTGATATCAGATTTTAGTACCAATGGTACTTAGTCATGATACTATATTCTACCGGCACTAAATTATAATACCAGATTATAAGAGAAGAAAAAAGACTTTGGATTTATTGTTTTTTAAAGAGGTATAGAACTAGCACTCGGCAAGTTCCGTTACTATATTTATAGTAGTAAACTATACCTAATCAGGTTTAATATACAAGGTAGCTTGCATTAGTATGCATTAGTATGCATTAGTATGCATTAGTGTGTTTTACTAATTGTTAGTGCTTATAAATACGAGGTAAGCTAGGTAGAAATAGGCAGGTCGGTTGAAATATGATTGTATTTTGTATAATTTCATATTTTAACCGAGCTTCGATGAAGTTCAGACCTTGAGCTCTTTTAGCACCTCCAACATGTTGCTATCACGTAGTTCCCGGCCACTGTAGAGCTTAGAAACTGTAAAATGTGAATATCTCTACCATTCCTAATCGGATTTTGAAATTTCAAAAAAGGTATTATTCAACAAAAAATTTGCTATACAACCGTGTTTTTTATATATTAAGATGTTGATTATTCAGCAAGATAAAATTAGGTTTCGCTTAGAGTTTCTGACTAAACGCTTACTAAACGCTTAGTCAACTGTATAAGTAGTATATAATGAATACTTGGTGATAGTATATGTATTTATAACTAGTGGTATCTGGTATTAGAGGGCTGAACTACCATATATATTCAAGTTTCTTGACAGGCAAACTTAAAAGGTCACCATACCATACCATACCAACAACAAGCCTGACCAAGCCTGTCAATGATAAACCTATTTTAATTATTATAGAATTTATAAATAGTAAAATATTAATATTTTAACTATTCTTAATCTAGTTTTAAATTTTTAAAAGGGGTATTTTTTAATAAAGAATCTATTATACAACCTGTGTTTTTCTTATATTGAAATGTTAATTATTTATTAAGATAAAATTAGGTTTTATTTAAAACCATTTATTAAATAGTATAAGTAATATCAGGCTTGTCACTGGTATGGTGTTTACCAATTGGTGTGATTTACCAAACCAGTGCTAAGTGTGGGTTGGTATAGAGATCTGACACCAAACTACCAAATGGTTTGGTATAATAGTTTTTTTCTCCGGTTGGTAAAAACCAAATAAAAACCAGATTACAACTAGGAAAAATATCTTTCCAATACTATCTGATAAGATAAATGTTTAGTAAGCATTTTAAACAAAACCTTAATTTTATCTCTATAAATTATCAACCTTTTAAAATAATAAAAACACTGTTGTATAACAAATTTATTGTTGAATAATACCCTTTTTGAAATTTTAAAATCTGATTAGAAATAGTTAAGATATCACTATTTTCTACCTGTAACCCTAGTCCTAGGTTCTACGATGGCCAGAAAGTATAGGATAACAACAAGTTAGAGGTGCTGAAAGGACTTAGGACAATAACTCAGTTAGAATTCAGGAAAATATGAAATACAATCGTATTCTAACCGACCTACCTCTTTTTACCTAACTTACCTTGTATTTATAAACATTAACAATTAGTGAAACAGACTAATACATACTAATACACATTAATATATACTAATATACACTAATACAAGCTATCTTGTAAATTAAACCTAATTAGGTAGAGTGTAATATTATAAATAGGTAGATGGAACTTACCAAGCTTTAGTTCTATACCCCTTCCAAAACAGTAATTCCGGCCGGAAAGATTTATGATATCATTCGGTTATTGGTTAAAAACCAAATCAAAAACCGGTTATTTTGGTAAAATTTTTTAAAAACCACACCAACCTGTAGATCTTGACGGTTGGGCGTGAGGAGGCCAAAAACCAAACCAAACCACACCAATGGTAAGCCTGAGTAATATATAATAAATACTTGGTAATAGTATTTGAAGTTGTAACTAATAGTATCTGTTAAAAAGTATATTATATAACTTGATTTACTAACTATCTAAATAGGAAAGTATTCTAACTATATATCTATATCCTTAACTATATTAGTAATACAATCTTACTTTACAGATAACTTTCCTTTAGTAATGTAACTTTATATCTTTTCTATTTATTTGTCTTAAACAAGGTAAATAAATGTTTAAGATAAATAAATAAAGTAATAGAATTACACTATCTATAAAGTTGTATTATATCTATAAAACCTTAATATTACCAAGTTTTCTAAAATGTTACAATTGTTATATTCCAATAGTATTTAATATTAAATATGTAAACTATTATATATAATTAAGTTTTTTGATAAATAGGTTTAAAAGGTTAAAATACTATATTATATTATCAATAAATCTATTAACTATAAGTTTAAATATAATACTTTTTTTTAAAAAAATATTAAATTCTTTATTTTAAAAGAACCTTGATTAATATTAGAATTTATTTTAACTTTATAATTTTTAATTATTAAAATAAATATTATATATTAGAAAAAGGTATAGTAAGTACAGTTAAACTAAAATTAATATTTAAACTTTGATTTTAGATAAAACAAGAGGTTAACTTATAGAATATTAGTAAAAACTAAAAATAATATCTTAAATTAATATAAACCTTTTATCTTACCTTTTTATTTATAAGAATAAAGAATAAAAAAAGTTTTATTTATTCTATAAATATTTTAATTGATATAAAAATAAAAATATAATTAATTAATTTAAAACATCTTTAAAATTTATTATATAATCTAATAAGATTAATATAATATTTTAATTATTAAATATTATAATGATATATATTTATAATAAAAAGTAAAGTTTTTTAACTATTAAATGTTCTAAAATAAATTAAAATAAAAACCTATTTAAATAAAAAAATAAAAAAATAATTATATTATAATAATTTAAACTTTATATAATTAGATATTAAGTTGAAACATATTTAAATTAAATAAAAAAACAAGATAATATAATATTTAATATAATTGTTTAAAGAAACATTCTTAAATAATATTATAGTTTATAATTATTATTTAAAAACCCTTTTTATTGAAAATAAAGAACAAAACTTATATATATAATAATTACTTAATAAAAACTTGTTTAATCATTAATATTTATTTATAATTATTTACTTAAGATTTATTATATAACTTATTATAGAAGTAAAGAAAGAAATATTTCCAAAAAAGTTTATTAAAAGTAAAATATTAGATTTAAACTATAGAATCTAAATTCTATACTTTAGATAGATTGTTTTTATTTTATAAGAGATTTCAATTCCTTATATAAATTCAATAGAACCTGTCTTCTTGAAAGTCACTTTTACTGGTATTAAGGTACTAAGATCTTGAGTAATATTAACCAGTAACATATGCAATCAGGCCAGGAGATAACACCCTTTTAAGAAACAAAAAGCACTTGAAAGTGCATAGAATTACCAAGACCCCAAGAGTCAGGGATCATAAAATGGTGCACAGCTTATTGTCTGCTTACTTTACGAACTTCTTCGTATTCCCTACCTTAATAGGCCGGCGACGGGAGGTGCCAATTAGAGTGACATGGTGAGGACGGGGTTTTGTATAGTACACAAGCAAACACCCCATCAAACATAAAGTATTTTGTATGGAAAGAAAGCTTGGCGAGCGGGTCGCAGGATCAGGCTTTCAGGGTCGTCGGCTCGGGAAAATATCTGGCCGCTACTTCCGTACCAAAATAATGAAGTGTCGTTCCAAAACTTCTCGAGCCTCCGTATCGAATCCTTGATCTGGAGCTACAACAATGGCCGCTCCGAGAGGCCCCAAAACTTCAATTGTGAGACTTCTCTCCTACAAATTCGAGAGAAGAGTAGATGTCTCCTATCTCAGTCGCAGATGGGAGTCCTCGGAACGTCGCACCCGGAAACGGCTACGAGTCGGCGCTGAGCCATCCTTCACATCAAAGACACCAGCCGGCCAGACACACATCATCTTCAATCCACCTTCTTCTATTACGACGCCCGAATATACTCCGCCAAAGTTCCTACCGAAACATGACCCACGGTTACGGCTCTTGGGAGTAAACGAAACACTGCAGGGAAACACCCCCGCGGAGCTGCCACCACCCGTACGAACAGAATATCAGAAAAAGTACCACCTTACGGCGGATGATATTGAGGGAATCCGGCGACTTAGAAATGAGGATGAAAACTTATGGACACGGCAGAAGTTGGCCGAAAAGTTCAACTGCTCTACGTTGTTCATCGGCATGGTTTGCGAAGCTAGCGCTGTACGCAAGGAGCAGCAGAAGCAAGCAATGGAGGCGGTCAAGTCAAAATGGGGGAGAAAGAGACAGATGGCGCGAGAGGATCGAACGAGACGGAGGGACCTTTGGGGCCGCGATGGTTAAGCTTGACCAAGGAAATGCGATTAACGCCAATGTGAGATCTTGTGGTGCCTGGGCTTCAACGGGTGGGGCGATACGGCAATCGGATTGGTATTCGAGGATAGTGAAAGGCCTCAAAAGAATTGGGGGGAGGCAGGGGGCCACTAATGATAGCCAACTGCATGGGCTGCTGTTACCGCGGCTTGCAGGAGCGATCCGGGCGTTTTCGGTGCCGCCATATTTGACCAAAGTGGCAGCGCCATTGAATGGTAGGAGAACAAAAAGCTCTCGCTGGGGATGTTACAATCACAGCAAGTGTGCTGCAGGGCTCGACGAGTTCGCTGTCATTTGGGTTGGATATATTGCTGGGTGTCCCGTGTACCGTAGGTGTTGCTGGGATAATACATGTCCACGGCGCTGTAGCTTATACCTCATGGAAAAAGGGGCAAAAAGGCAGTTCCAACCTTCCAAGGTTGAAGCTGCAAGAACCGAAAACTCCTGACCTTGTACTCCCGAAGCTGTATCACCATATGATGTGTTGTAGACTGTTTGAAGAAAGGACCTGATGGGGCTGACAAGTCGGTCGGTCCCCGTTCACTAGACGTACCGTATCGACGGAAGTGCTGATCAATGCTCGCTCGGCCGTTCCGACGGGTGCATTATTTACGGCTGGTCGTCGGTAACCATTCGTCCTCCTCTCTGGCGACCCCAAAAACTCAGTTGGAACGACCCTGCCATCAATTTACCAACTTGGGCCTGTATTCCACAGCCTCGCGGCGATCCATGAGCTCGAACACTAAGATGGCTACTCCACTGGACCAGTATTTCAAGCAGTGAGCTCCACACAATGTAGCATCAAACAAACATACTAAATGACCACAGGGTGGACAGTCTGACCGACCACTTCATCGAACGTAAGTGGTTGTTGCTGTCAGATAAAGATGCTGCGGGAAAAGTGACTGAGCCGTCGAAGGGTTGAGGAAGGCCGTCGCTATTCCATCTATTTCAGCCGATGAGGAACGAAGGGAAGATGTGGTCAAGGTGCGTGATCTCCCTTCGAAACAAACCCATCCTTGGAGAATGACGTGTCACAGATGGGTCAATTTTTGGGTGCCGAGCTGGAATCCCTAGGTGCGGAAGTGCAACTACGAGCATTGGGCAAACAGCCTCACAAGGAGCACCTGGAGTTGCCACCTGTGGTCATCGCTAGATATGGAAGCGACAGATCCAAGCGGACAATCCTTGTATACGGACATTATGATGTTCAACCGGCGCTCAAAGAGGACGGCTGGGCGACTCAACCTTTCGAACTGACCATTGACGATAAGGGAAGGATGTACGGAAGAGGAAGCACCGATGACAAGGGTCCTGTTCTAGGATGGTTGAATGTGATCGAGGCCTACAAAAAAGCAGGGCTGGAGTTTCCAGTCAACCTTCTCATGTGCTTTGAAGGCATGGAGGAATATGGCTCAGAAGGGCTCGATGATTTTATAAAAGCGGAGAGCAACAAGTTCTTCAAGGATACCGACGCCGTGTGCATTTCGGACAACTACTGGCTGGGCACTGAGAAACCTTGCCTGACCTATGGGTTGCGAGGTTGCAACTATTATGCCATTACAGTGTCTGGACCAGGCCAAGATCTTCATAGTGGCGTCTTTGGTGGGACTGCGCATGAGCCTATGACAGATCTTGTGAAGCTTCTGGCCACACTGGTTGATACTGATGGCAAGATACTGATACCGGGGGTAAACGAACTTGTTGCTCCACTGACGGAGGAAGAGAAAGCACTATATGAAGGCATCAGTTTCACAATGGACGATATCTATGAAGGCCTGGGGAGCAAGACAACCATCTATGACGACGAGAAGCGGACCCTAATGGCTAGATGGCGCTTTCCCTCACTGTCAATCCACGGAGTTGAGGGTGCCTTTTCAGCCCCGGGAGCAAAAACAGTCATTCCCGCCAAAGTCATTGGCAAGTTCTCCATCCGCACGGTACCAAATATCGAGATCGAAGATCTCAACAAGCTGGTCGGAAAGCACGTAAAAGAGCAGTTTGCCAAATTGAACAGCAAGAACAGCATGGACGTTTCGCTGGCGCATGGCGGCAAGTGGTGGGTAGCAAGTCCGAAGCATTGGAATTTTACGGCAGCCAGCAGAGCTGTGAAGCAGGTCTGGGGCGTGGAGCCGGATCTTACGAGGGAGGGTGGAAGGTGAGAAGTCTTGCATTCAGAGGGTATAGATAAAAAACTGATTATGCACAGCATCCCTGTCACCCTGACATTTGAAGAGGCTACGGGGAAAAACGTCCTCCTTCTTCCTATGGGAAGTTCAACCGATGCAGCCCATTCGATAAATGGTGAGTTGTCTGAGCCGCTCGGTTAGAAAGCCTGCTGATGAACTTGCAGAGAAACTCGACAAGAGAAACTAGTGAGCCATCAGGCGAATCCTTGGTCGAGGAGAGTTCAGCTAACGACCCTACAGCATCGAGGGAATAAAGTTACTAGGCGCCTATCTCCATTATGTCGCAGAAGAGCCGATGTCAGAGCTGGTATAAACGCTTGGGAGATCTTCTCCCCCAAATCCTCGACCTGTTCAGATATTTCGTTCAAATGGCACCCAACCTTTTGGAATCATGTTGGACGTATATAGACTATTGACAGAACAGTGGAACTCGCACGTAGCCCTTGAGTCCCTCGTAATCGGAGCAGCCGACATTATCCTCCAATGGGTTGTAGTGACAGTGGCTGGTTGTATCGCAGGATAATAGATTGACCGGAAGACTTATATGGGACGTGAATCGCATGCTGCACTTTCCAAGCTACAGACGCGTTATCCCAAATGCCTTGTGCGATCCACTGCCTGTCCTGGAGCAATGCTTTGTTCAGAATGTCTGGAAAACTGCTAATTGGATGCTGATACCTGAAGGCATTCAAGTCCGCTTCCAGTATTTCTTTCGCAAGTAGTCTGCTTTTGGCGGACAGTTCGTTCGCGGCCAATTTTTGCTCCAAAAGGAGTTTCTTTGCCTTGATCGTCGAGTCCGCCTCCAGTGATATCTGTGGAGCGGCGGGACCTTGGCAGATCCCTGCAATGACGGAGGCAGCAGTGCTCCGCCAGATTCCCCCAGTGGTTACTTTCTCAGTCGTCTGACTCTTCAGGATGCTCTTTTCCATTCGGCGCTGCATGCGCCAATTAACGCTTGCCGTCATACATGCAAATGCCCAGATGACTCGACAAAAGTTATACAGTTGAGACTTCCAACCACGCATGAACAATTGATGGTAAGTGATGGCATCAGGTTTAACACCCCATTCTCTCTCAGCCATTCTCAACAACGCAACCATGTTCTCCTCCTTGGTATGGGGACGTAGGACCACGTTGATAGAAAAGGTCTCAGGCACAAGGTTATGGCTAGCCATTAATCTCAGGATCTGAACAGACTCGTTGAAACGGCCTCTTGCACTGAGTTCGAGAAGTGTCTGATTCATGGCGGACGCCGACATCCAGTCAGGACCAAATATTTGTTGCATGTGTACTGAAAATTCATCAATAGACCGACCTTCATCGACAAAGCGGGACAGCTCGCCTGATACGACATGTCCCGCTGCATCTTTGGCTGTCGACCCACCGTTCAGGAGATGTAGTAACTGCATCCTTTCAATCATTCTCATCTTGACAGCGGTAGAGTCGACTGCCATCAGGAGCGCCACCCATGTAGCTCCATTCGGCAGTAACCCGCGGACAAGCATGAGCCGGAGAAGGAATGTGAAACGGTGAAGGTCTTTAGAAGCTGCAGCCGCTCGCAAAAGTATGTTGAACGTGTCAGTTGTGACCTGTAACCGTGCACGCTCTGCAGCCATGAAAACTCTCCTAATGGTGGGGATGCGATTGTGGGTCTGGAGGTACACTAGAGCATCATTCAAAGCTTCGACAGTAATGTAAGGCGTATTCTCCTCGCGCTCGAATACCCTTTGGAGCTGTTCGGTAACCCTTTCGAGGTGAGGTTTTCCCCCTGAAATCAAGCTGCGGTGGGTCGAATGTGAAAGCCAACATCTTGTCAGTTCTTTCACATATCGTGTGAATGATGTTTTAGTCATCACTCTAGGAAGTGGCACCTTCTCTGCTTCTCGCTGGGTCAAAGGTAGTTCAGTCTTTCCCAGTAGCATCTGAATCTTTCTCCCTCGTTCAGGCTGCTCACTGTCGAAAAGCGAAGACAACAGGTGATCCTTGCTTATTTCAGGTACACCATACTGCGCCATTTTTGAACTGTATCGGAGAATTTCTTCGCACGCCATCTCCACGGACCTTTGCGGACCGCTCAATTTGACCTCTTGAGCTCGGACACCACCGACAAAAGCCGCTGTCACGGAAACTTCGCACCCACTTCGATCCTTCACACCCCATATAGTATCCCCACCGTCTCCCAAGAACCCTTGACGCACCAGCCACGGAGGAATGACCAACGTCCTGGAACACCACGCAGTGCCTGCCCGCACGTCCGGAGGGGTGGCAGCCTCCAGGATGAAGAGTGGAATGCGCCAATTCAAAGACAGATGTCCCTTCCCATGCAACTGCGAGTTCGTATAAGCTTTATGTTGAGCTACCCTCTGCCGGTGGAGCATGTACTTCCGGATCAGGCCAGGTGGTGTATCATTGAGCCTCGTCGACGGGTGCGTCACGGTAGGGTCCAAAGAATTAAAGCGGTGTCCATGTTCGCACGGGAGATGAGTAGCGCTTGCAGAATCCGATCCATTAATAATGGTAGTCCTTGCACAGGAAGCATTTGCGTATGAAAGCTTCGCAGTCGTAGTATAGCATTGGTATTTCGCCTGACCTGCCCATGGCCGTCGCGCGACCAAGCCCGCATCATGACTGCGTTGACTGCGATTTCTCGGACGAGCAAAGGACGCCAACAGGGAGAGCTGAGGCTGCCATTTCGACCCCGGCAACTTGCAACTACTGCGACCCGTTGGACTGGAGGGAGACAACGAAGGGTACAGAAAGAGAAGTAAAGGCCTCGGGACGACGTTTAGACCGTCGGCAATAACGACAGGTGAAAGCCCACTCCCACGGCTGGCACGACTATCCAGGGGCATTCGCTATGAAATGCTCATGCTTGGTTGGGAGATTGTAGAGAAGGATCGTGAGTCTTGACTGCTCCAGATTCAAGAAAAGTTCATCCGAAGGCAAGCCCAAGAGGTAAGGCTGTGGAAACAGCCCGATTGGCTGATTAAGCGATAAGCCATCAGATTGTGTCGCCTCGCCCCTTGCGCCCCCTATTACGCCCCTGTAAATCTGTCCTTCCATCGCTACTACATGTACTGACATTCAGCATGGTACCTTATCTATGGAAACTCCGGGAAAGACCGCCAAGGTCCCAATACTTGGGGCTAGACCACTCCCATGTTGGGTAGTGCATTTATATCGTCAATGTGTGGGTGGCATTCGGTTTTCGAATGAAATCAACATCTCGTCAAACATGGCTAACCCCTAGGGCATTGATTAGGTGCCAAGTCTAGACTCAACAGCTCGCTCCAGAGCTGTTCCTCGCTCAGGGGAATGACATGACAACCGCCTCGCCGCCGAGAGGAACGAGGTACCATCGTACAAGTTGACACACCCCGCCGTGTCTTAGATGGGAGTCAATCGGTTTTCGTCGCATCCCTGAGTTGCCATGACATTTCCCTGACCGATGAAGACTCTCCAAGATTTTTGGAGCCGACCCCTTTTTGCAAGTCCTAAGCGTCAGGTTCGGAGCGAGACTTGCTTCTCTCTGATACCCCAGATGGGTCACTAGCATCGGCGCCTTGCCATTCGTGACCCCAACCTTGCCTCTGGTCCAGCGCTCCTTTGGTCTCCCCTCTTTGAACCATTTGCCTGACATCGCTCCAGTATTCGAGACACTTGACCTCTCTGTCTGCTGCTTCCACTGCTCTTCTCAGGGCATCCATTTCCGCTTCCTCAGCTTCGTTTTTTGAATGTTTCCCCTCCTGGATTTTGGACGTATTGTTGAATCTGTTGACAAGAGAAGATAAGAGCTGGCGGCGAGAGTACTGGAAGACGAGTAGTGACATTATGTACGGTATCTGCAGAACATAAGTGATGCCCTCAGAGGGACTGCAGTCAAGGGGACGACAACGCACCTCTTCTGCCAAGTAGGCCACTTCTTCCCCGCCATGATCCAAAAAGCTCTTCACTGCTTCGACCTTTTCGCGGTCTATTGAAGCCGCCTTGAGAAGACTGAGCAGTGAACCTACGTCACGTACTCCTGTCTCAACGTTATCAGCCTGGTAGGCCTCTGGGTTCCGGTTATGGCCCCTGTCGTCCGTACTCCTACGATCTCCAGTACGAACGCTGGCAACCCCGGATCGGACGCGGCCCGCGTGAATAGTAAAATAATCATCGTTCAGCATATGACCTTCTGCCATCGCTTTATTGCTTGCAGTATCAGGAACCCTCCCAATATCTTTCTTGACGCGCTTGCGGAGCCATCTTCGCCTACGGACAAAAGAATGATACCACACGTGGGTCCCGTGCCATGAGAAGCTCTTCTGGAATGAGAAAGAATACTGCCAGCCCTCTTCATCGACATCGGTGGACATGTCGACATACCATGACTTCCAGGCCCACTTCCAGCTTGGATCTGGGACTTGCGCGTTCGTGATATTGACAGGGCTATCTTTGAATGACGCATTCACCCATGGCGCCGGATCAAAGTTCAAGAGTGATTTATGTGAGAATAGAGGGATGCCGCCTAGGAAGGATCCGCGTTGATTTTCATAAAGAACTTCGATAGCGACAGAACCGCCACTCCCGTCGCTGGTCCTGTTCTCGAGAGACTGCACCCTTGAGGGGAGATAAGCCTGGCCGGAGCTTAGACTCGGAGTCATGTCTGAAGCCTGCCCGGCATGGCTGTCTCCTTTGTATTTTGCATATTTACGCCTTGCAAGCTCCTGCCTCAGCTGGTTCCTCCTCCCGGTGGCTGGCGTTGCCTTCGACGGAGCGCGAGATAAGTCTCCGGGGTCACTGTCCAAACCGGACTCTCTGTCGGCCTCTGGGATTGTATTATCCACCAAAGAGACCCTGTCCTCTGCCATCGATCCATCGGGCGGCCGCCACTGGACGGAGATAGGACTTCGGAAAAGCGACATGCCTGGTCTGTCAAGCCAGATTCATTCCGCACCGTGCTCATTGGGAGTCATCTCATACAAGAAAATGCTTTCTTGACCTGGGATCCAAAAGGGAAAGAAAGCCCAATGTCGATAACGGATCATGGAGGACGCGTGCGACAGCTACGGCATTATCAGATATGCATGATCTCAGTTTGAGATAGCCGGCCACCTGTACGTAGTACTAGAGCGCATCAACCAGTGTAAGGTGTACACATTAGGTATTATTGCTTACTAGGGCAAGATGAGGTACCCGGGAGACGACTCGAGATATTGACTTGAGAGATCGAGCGGCGAGTAACGGATACCTTACAAAGTAGGGCTCTACCTTAATCCTTTACCTTAGTTCCTTCAGATAGAAGTGACCTTCATTTCGCACAGAGCAAGGTCGTTACTTCACCTCGGGTACTTTGCACTTAGTATGCGGCTATCGTTACCTCGCCTTAGGTACCGCCTCGCCGCACTCTTACGGAGTAGTGGTGCGGGGATAGGAGCACCCACGTGATGGGATCACTACGTCATTCTTCTTCCTGCCACATTACCCACTCATTTCCCATGCCTTGGCCTGTGTGCTGCGACTGCTGCTATTTGTAGTCTGTACTTCGACAGACGCTGGAGATTGACCCAGACATCTCGTACCTTCAAGTACTCTTTATAAGGTACCTCACCCTGCAATTCGTTGCCAAAACATCGTCTCCTCCACTCCAACCTCCTTTTTCTTCCTTGCTTGATTCCCACCCTACCAACTACTACCACTTCACGGTACTACAAGTCCTAACTCACCCGCTGTGCTTCTCCATACTAACGCTTCATAAGTTTACTTGTGATTCTTCAAGCGCTCGCACCTCTACCTGGGCGTATCACTGTTTCTCTAGTCCTCGGGAAGCACTCCTACGAATCGCAACTTTCCCGTTCGCCATGGCACAGCCGAAATCCCGTGCACCGCTCTTCATTGGTCTGACCGCCGCAGGCGGAGTCGGCTATTATCTGTATTCCGCTGGCGGTAATCCCAAGCTTGCAACGAAGGAAGCAGAAGGTATGTGCTCTCGTGGAACATTTCTTGACGTCACCAAGCTTACTGGTTGTTTGCCTCCCAGCCGACGCTGCCTCTTTATCAGCCAAGTTGAAGGGAGAACTTCCTGGCAAAGGAAAGGAATATAAGAAGGAAGGCGAAGTCTGGGCAGAGAAGGCGGGTTCGAAGATTGATTCTGCTGTAAGCTCACTCCGATTGTTCCGCCCTGTGCCTGGCGATCGATGTTGCACGTTTGTGTTCATCATCTGATCTTTACCTGGCACTTATCGACCTTGCGTTTTGAGAATCATGGCTAACCTCACCACAGATTGCTGAGGGTAAGGCGAAATTGCACGAAACAGAGGCGAAGCTCGAGAATTACCGGAAGGATGCAGGGCAGGAGGTGAATAAAAAAATCGACGAATTCGATAAGAAAGTCGAAGATGGTGCTGCTAAAGCAAAGAGTGGGCTGTCAAGTTGGTTCGGAGGGAAATAGTGGAATCAGGATGTCGCTTCTCAGCAAGGTGGGGCGTGCCAACTTCTTCCATGGTGGACACGAATCAATGGCAGGAATGTGTTGCTGAAGCTACCATCGCGACCAGTAGTAATTGATGTGATGATCTGCTAAGGAAGGTGTGCGCAAGATTGGTACAACGAAGCTGGCGTTCGCAGTGACTACTGAACGGAGCCCGCCACTGTGAGCAGCGCATTTGCTTTACAGGTCCGAAATCAACTCCTCAGCCTTGGTTGTAGCTCCATTCTGTGTACCTACCGTAGACTGAACAACGGCAATTGACAATGAGTAGCAATGTACTTCGTAAACACTTGCGGAGGCGATGGTAGTATGCACAAGCTTCTTGTACATACCTTAAGGATGTGTATGGAGTATGTACCTTACCTGACTTCTGGGCTTATAAGGTACCTTAGCTTAACAAGTTACGCGGCGGTGAACTTAGGATGCGCTAAATGTTCCATCCCCGACGAGCTCGTTTTATCGATAGCGAGACGCGACATCTACATAGGTTTCTGCAATCAACCAACGAACGCGCCGACAGCCATTTGGCCAGCACTTGACCAGGTTGACGCGTCTTGAATACCGCCTACAGAGGCTCCAAAGGCATACGAGGATGCGCGAATGTCGGACGACCGCGATCAACGTATTGAAGACGCGCTGTCGTCTCTTGTTGACAGCATAATCGACACTGATCCGGAGGAGGAGACCACAGCTGAGGATAGACACGAACGCGCTCTCTGGACAGCCAGAAGGTTATTGGAAAGGCATGACCTCCCTATCTTTAGAAACAGCGGGTAGCTCATGTCCTGTCAGGAACCCAAGTCCGGCTGTAATTTCTGATGTCAATCATGCTGCTGACCTGATTAAAAAGAGATGTAAGGCGCCGTCGAGTCGCTGGAGATCTGTCAAGAAGCTGAACATCGTCTTCCAGTGGTAGCAGGCAACCATACCCCCGAGAAAGCACTACGCTTCTCCAACCTCTATTCGAGACTACTCACCCAACCTGTTTTATCTCAGAAATGGGCTATCTTATATCTTCTATACCAACTGGCGGATTCCGAGGGGCGTCAAAACTTCTCAGACGATCAGGGTGGACTTCAAAGCCATCTAGAATGGGACCCTGAGGCAAGAGTACCGCGCAATGGCCGGCGAACAGCGGGCGGGATCTCTGGGAACGAAAAAGGGCGAGAGGCACAAGCAACATTCGATGAAGCATTTTCTTCCAAAGGACTGCCAAGGCTGGCAATGGATTTGCCCGAGGAGCATGGGCCACGGGCTCAGGCGGAATCTGCAGAGTCGGGCGCGTCTCGGAACCCACGACCACATGCCCCTATTACCTCAGACGCCACCGACACAGGAGCTACACCAGTATCAGCGCGTGCAAAGAGCGGTGATTTGCTGCGCGAAAGCAGCCTGACTGGAATGGACCCTTCGGAGAACGCCGTACTCAGAGATCTGCCGTTCACTTTGCAAGGGCTATCCTCTAAGCATCTGATTTTCACATCAGACTCTGTGAAGCTACCTCAGTCTCTACCTTCACCAATGATCTCCATACTTCACACTCTTACGGAACCGGCTCTCCTATATCGTACTTTGTCTACGTTTGTTGAATCAACAGATGGCGGGCTCATCAGCCAGAGCTTGCGTGCTTCCATTGGACAGGAACTGAGGTCCTATCTTGCTCTGGTTGCCACGCTTGAGGTCGAAATCAGGCGCGCCATGACGACAATGGAAAGTTCAATTGAACCAAAGCGATCGCGAAGGGCTTGCATAACGCTCAAGAGATGCGTCATATGGACCAGAGAGACAACAATGGGTCTACGGCTTCTCAGTCTTATTGTAGAAGAATCCCGCAGTACGTACATTCCTTTCCTTTGTCCGTCCGCTGTACCTAGTGTCATTGCTGTGCCTAACGCAGGCGTAGAGAAAAAGGGAGGTCAGCTAATCTCGTTGATCCACGGACTTACCACATCGCATGGAGACCCTTTCGTGGTTGCGTCTGCCGAACGATTACTCTCTCATGTTACTCGACCCTTCTACGACATGCTCCGGCAGTGGATATATGATGGCGAGCTATCGGACCCCTATCTCGAGTTCTTCGTATCCGAGCAACAACAAGCTCTCAGCAGTGAGAATCTGGATCCGCGTCGAGGCGGCGCCACTAGTGTCTGGGAAGAGAAGTATAAACTGGACGACGACATGATACCTACTATTATTACTAAAGACTTTGCCAAAAAAGTATTCTTGATCGGCAAAAGCCTAAACTTCATTCGATATGGCTGCGGAGATTCAGCGTGGGTGGAAGCATATTCCAAGCATGCGTCCAAAGAGCTAAAATATGGCGACACGGCCACATTGGAAGCATCTATAGATGAGGCATATAAGACGACTATGGCTCGCTTGATCCATCTGATGGCCAATAAGTTCAAGCTTTTTGACCACCTGAATGCTTTGAAGAAGTACCTTCTGCTGGGGCAGGGGGATTTCATTGCTCTTTTGATGGAGTCGTTATCGTCCAGTTTGGACCGCCCAGCAAACACATTGCAGAGACACAATCTCACCTCTCAGCTGGAACAGGCAATCATAGGCTCGAACGCTCAATTTGACTCACCCGAGGTACTGAGACGACTCGATGCCAGAATGCTAGACATCAGTCATGGAGAAATAGGATGGGATGTCTTCACCTTGGAGTACAAAATAGATGCTCCGGTTGACGTTATTGTCACACCCTATGGCAGTCGACAATACCTAAAGGTTTTCAACTTCTTGTGGAGGATAAAAAGAGTAGAATTCGCGCTCGGAAGCACTTGGAGACGGTATATGACGGGGGCTCGGGGAGTGCTAGCAGCAGTTGCCGACAAAGTGGGCGCCGAGTGGAAGATTGCGAGGTGCTGTGTGGCTGAAATGATACACTTCGTGTGTCAGTTGCAATATTACATCCTTTTCGAGGTTATCGAGTCAAGCTGGGATGCGTTGCAGCTCGCAATCAAGAAGCCCGACTGCACTTTGGACGACCTCATTGAAGCTCACGCGAAATATTTGCAAGCTATTACGCACAAGGGTTTACTAGGGTCCGCTAGAGCAAGCACCAGTGGTAGCAAGGAAGACAGTTTCCTTGCACAACTACATGAGATTCTCAAGATTATGCTTGCCTACAAAGACGCGGTGGAGGGGCTGTATTCATTTTCGGTGGCCGAGTTCACCCGCAGACAGGAGATGAATGCCAAAGTCGAGGCAAGGACCGTTCAAGGCAAGTGGGGCCTCACGGAGCGGGACGAGGACGAGATGCATCCCGGTATTCCAGTCCCAACAGCTCTGGCTGGTGCAGATGCAGAGAGTCCATTCACTCCACTTGTTACCAGCACCAACGACGACCAGATGCTGCCCGCCTTACATACGCGTTTACATCAACTATCAAGGGATTTCCGAGCAAGGGTAAACGTCCTACTTGGCGACTTGGCTTACCAGCCGGACGTCGACATGCGGTTCCTGGGCGTGGTTATGAATTTCAATGATGTATACGAGCCAGTGCGAAGAAAGCGGAGGGATCCCAAAGGCGATAGAGAGAAGAAGCAAACCCCGAAACCCACAGCAGCGTCCGCGGCTGCAGAGAGGAACAAGGGGTTCGGACTGATTCTGGGTCGTACTACTGGGGATTAGAGAATAGGGGTTCTGGTGTTTTGGGCGCATCGGTGCTGAGGTGCCGCTATAGTGGCGTCTGAGCTTCTGTTCTTCTGTGATTTGGGCCGATCCTATCTGGAGCTTCTAAAAGCTAATATGCCATACTCTGACGAGGTAGGATATACGAGAGGAAAACAGGGCTATCCCTTGCCAATTGCGGGACTTTGCTCAATTGCTACTGCTGTCCTTCTTGCTATCGCTTTCACTCCCATGGGCCCCCGATGACAGCTCATCATACAGGTTCTGAGCTGGAGGTCGTCAACGAAGATTCAGAATCTGAACTGTCTGAATCTGAACTGTCTGAATCTGAACTGCCTGATCCTGAACTGGCCGACTCTGAACTGTCTGAATCCGAACTACTCGTGTCCTCATCACTGACATCCAGCGTCCTGCGTTTCCGTTTCCTACCGATCTTCTGGGGGGCTCCCTTCTGGGACCCTACACTTGTCTCAGACGTATTAATGACAGCAGCCTGATTGACATTCCCTTGTTCTAGAGCCTGGACAGACCGAGCTGCGGTTTCGCCCGTGGCTGGCCCGAGGACCTCAAGTAAAACATGCGCTCTCTTTCTCTTCAATATGCGTTGGGCCTCCTGGCCCTCCAATGATCCTGCGGTTTCGACATGCGGCTGCTTGAACCACGCGGGCTGATCCAATTTCAGTAAGAACTCCTGCAGGGCACGATCGTAGTCGGCCTTGTGCTTGGAATTTTCCCCATCCTGGTCTGCGTCTAGCGCCCTCTGTTCCTCGTCATCTGTCGAAATCTTCGCTGCCTCTTCTCTAATCCTAGAGCGCGCAGCTTCCCCAAATAGCCCTCCCACATATTCGCCCAGTGCCAGCGTACAGTCAGCCGGAACGCGGTCAAGGTCAAAGATATGCTTGAGAAGATAAGACTGTCTTGCCTTGTTGAACTTCCAGTTGTCACGGTCTCGATGATATAGGCGTAGATAGGTGATTGCTGGATGAGTCTGGGCGCTGTCTGAACCTGGGCGCTGGGCAGGTCGAGCAAGACCTTTCACGGTGTGCTTTGTCTTTTTTCTCTTCTTCGTCGCATCGGCGTCGTGTACCCCCGAGCCGTGGCCAGGTATTGTCGGAGCGGTTTCAGCAGACACGGTTAGGGTTTTTTGGCTCTCCACCCACGCACCGAACAATTGTTTGATGCTGTCGCCGTCTTCAGTCTTAGTCTCCGGTGTAAAGGTGACCGACTTCCGTTTGCTTGATTTCGGGGTGCTTGTCGAGAAAGAGCGGGCAGCGTCATTAGGCTCTTGAGGTAGATCGGTAGCCCCATTGTCAACGTTGACGAGACCGTCGCCCCTCAGAGGCTCGTTGTCTAGATTCCGGGAACGTTTTCGTTTCCTCGGGTTAGGCTGTGCAGCATCGACGGCGGTGGATTGAGGAGGATGCTGGTTGTTGGATTTTAGTTGTAGACCCAGCCTCTTCCAGGCAGGAACGCGGCTGGGATTCGAGGTGACTGCACCGGGCATCTGGGCACGGCGGTCTGCCAGAGTTATATTTGTAATCCCTCAGGATGGTTCATACAGACAGCGTAGGTGATAATAATGACTTTGAGGATATTATTTTGGTCTGAAGACTCCATTGAGCGGTCAGCCAATTCCAGCCGGTGCAGCCAAGTTGGGGATTACCTAAGCAGCATGTAGCTAGCGGTGTAGCACCGTGTAGCATTTAGCTAAGGTTAGGTCAAACTACCTACCTGGTACCTTTCGCAGCTCCACGCTGTCTGCTGCTGCCTTGAACCCGACTCAACCATCATCTTCACCTTTCATCTCTCTTTCCCTTACCCGCAATTATCTGTCACAATCCCCATCTGTCCGTCGTGCAAGCTCCGATCACCTCTGCTTCCTTGCCGTGCTGCTGAGATCGAAAATTTCCCGAAGGGGCAGGGCACGGCTGTCCCGTCCTTTCACCATGTCAGGTACTGACAACATACCTTTGGCCCCCGTCTGCTCTTGCCGTCTCTTTCGCGTTGGAACTGACATGACCTGTCCGAATAGGTAGCGCGGGTTTCGATAGACATATTACTATCTTTTCCGACCAAGGCCGCCTGTATCAAGTTGGTAGGGCTCACCCGGCTATCAGGCATAGTTGTGGCATCTCCCGCCGTGGAGGTTGCAGCCAGCTACGGCAGCCAGCCCCTCTTCCCGACAGGATTGCATGGCTGACTTTCATGTCCTAGAATATGCCTTCAAAGCCATTACCGCAGCGAACATCACATCAGTCGGGGTCAGGGGCAAGAACTGCGCCGTGGTGTTATCGCAGAAGAAGGTGCCGGTAAATCTCCCGAAAAAGTCGCTTGGTATGATGACAGGTCTGATGCCAGCCACTGATGTAGGATAAACTGATTGAACCATCCTCGGTGTCGCATATCTTCAAGCTGTCGCCTTCCGTCGGCTGTGTCATGACAGGATCCATAGCGGACGCCCGCGCGTCCGTGGATCGTGCTAGGGGCGAGGCTGCGGAATTTCGATACAAATTCGGCTACGAGATGCCTTGCGACGTGCTGGCTAAGAGGTTAGCCAACATCAGCCAGGTCTATACTCAACGGGTAAGCGGGTCCTGCTATTCTCCTGTTTCATCTGCGTCCAACGCGCTGACGGTGCAGGCTTACATGCGGCCGCTGGGTGTTGCGACGACGCTCATATCGTTGGATTCGGAGTTTGGACCCCAACTCTACAAGTGTGATCCCGCCGGGTATTATGTTGGCTACAAGGCGACGGCATCGGGTCCCAAGCAACAGGAGGCACTGAACCACCTGGAGAAGAAGCTGAAGAACAAGGACTATGCAGAAGGCAGCTGGGAGGATGTGCTGGAGCTGGGCATTACGACGTTGAGCACGGTGCTCAGCGTGGATTTCAAGAAGGGGGAAATAGAAGTAGGCATTGTGGGAGGACCGCGCGCTGATGGGCAGGAGGGTGTTGAGCCGGGATTCCGGACACTGACAGAAGACGAGATCGATGCACGGCTGCAGGCGATCAGCGAGAAAGACTAGGGCACCGAGGATGAAGGTGGCTGTGGAGTGGGCGAGGGGTAGCTGGGCCGTATGCGCCGCTCGCGTTAATGTGGTGTACGATAATGTGCAGCCGGCAGAAGAACAGTCTGGTTGGAGAAAGTGTGTGCGCAGACCCATGACCTGTCAGGGCGCTCCGTGATGGGCGTAATGGGACCGTCTCCGGCTTCTGTTAGTCGTCGTAAAGCTGGTGGTGAGGGTGAGATTGTGAATCAAGGACCCATTTCTTGCGCTGGACCATCTGCAGCGTTGTAACATGCCCGTCTTTCCTTCCACGCAGACTATTAGACGCTTAAGCTGCCTGTTCGAGAGAGCTGGCAAGGTGAGTTGCCGGCGAGACGGGCACCGCCCACAGGTGGCTTGCCTGGGAATGCCCGGCTTCTTCAGTGGGACGGATGGGCTGCTTGAGGAAAGATTGATCCAGAAGGCACACTCCGTACTTTTTCGTAGTTTGATCACTGATTGATTGATTGATTGATCCATTGATCTGGCGCGGGAATGTATGGGGGCGCTAGGCGACGCCCAGCTGAAGTGCCGGAGATTTGCGCGCAGCAGGTCGAGGGACTCGGGTGACTCGAGTAGTCGCGCATTTGGCATCTTTAGCATCTTTCTGGCAGCTTTAGCATCTTCAGCAACGCCAGTCCAGTTAACTTTCAGGTAAGCGTCGACCTGGCGTGCACACGATGCGGAGCTCCCATCCATCAGTTGCTGTTTGTCATTCGCTCATTTCTCAGCTGGCACAATAAATCACCGAATGCCCTACGTACCTCTCCAACCAGATCCCAAGGTAACAGTACCTGAAGGAGCAACCGTGCCGAAATGACCCAATTCTCCTCGTCCTTCTTACTCGCAGCGTCTGGAGCTTGTGGCGTCTCCTAATCCTGATGTGCAAGCTGGACTGGAGAGGAGAGAGCCACACAGGAAGCAATTCGTCGCTCCGCCTTCCTGTGTGCGGCGCGCACCCACTGAACGAACCACCACCACCACCGCCATTTTCCCGTCTTCCCCGATCTTCTTGTCCTCCAGTCAGTCCTTCTTCTTCTGCCCTACCGGCAATGCTATCCCTTTACAGATGCGAAGGTCAAGCCACGGCTGCCCTACCCGCCCTGTTCTGTGCGCGCCTGGACTTCCAGCTGGCCGAAGCCCTCTTCTCTGCCTCAAGAGCATTGCGCGTGCTATCCATCTGGCCCCGCCTGAAAGTTTGTTTTGAGCCTTCATTCATGCACTCTCCACCTCCGTCTGCATCTGCGGTCGAGGACCCGCGCCCGCCGTTATGGTATGGTTCCTTGCATCCCGCTGCTGCCATGCCGAACCCCGTCGAGATGTATCAGCCAGCCATGGCGTTCCAAGCACTTTGACAGGCCCGGCTATGTGTGAGATCCGATCGAGAAAGGATATATTATAGCCTCGAGCCTCGAGCGATTCTTACCTTCTCTCTGCCTTGCTATCCACTCTTTCAATCTTGGTCGTCACTCGATCCTTTCAGCTCTGAAGGTTCTCATTTCGTCCATTTTCTTCTTTCGTTTCCTCTTTCGTCTTCCTTTCTTTTAAGATCTTCTCCTTTCCATCTACAATGGCGGACGGATGTGAGTCTGCTTTTATGCTAACCATTGACCGGGGTCGAAGGGGTGTTAATCAGAATGTTCGACAGTAAACGGGTCCCGGGCAATCAGGATTGCCGAAATCATGGAGGACTATCGTGCTATTCAATACCATATTTCGCAGCTAAAAGCGACGCCCTCTCCAGACGAGTATCACGAAAGAGGGTATGCCATCTTGCGCCGATGTTCCTCGGAGGCACAAACTCTTCTTTCTATGGGGTTTAATAGCAGCCAACTCCAGCGGTCGAGTCGCAGCGAAGACACGGAAAAGGCAGATCTGCAACGGTACACGGTCCATCTAACGCACCGTTACCTCTGTCACTGACGTGGTCTTCCAAGGATTATGCTGGATGCCAGCTGGAGACGTCTCCAAGCTCAGAAATTGTACCTTCGCGGGGCGGCGGCAATGCGATGGGTGGAGTCGAGGCACAGCATCTTGAAGGACAGAGACCACAAGCTAATCATTGTGCCGCTTTGCAAGCCGCGGACAATACTCTTCGTGCTGTCAGTGAGATTTCGTCCCCCATATTCCGGCCTCACCACTGATCTTTCCGGGCAGGAGATCCTGAGTATAACCGACGAAAGCGTCCATGCACAACTCCGTGCATCAGATTATCAGGCCGGCCGATGGATCTTAGAAGATCCCTCATTGACTGCGATTAGAGATTGGTATCTGCAGTATCACCATTGACCCGTCCGGGGTCCTTCTCGACCTTGGGTTGCTGCCTCAGCATGGTTATGTTGACAGGGTACCTCTCCAACGCGTAGTCGATCTACATGTTGCACACAGGTCTCGGCCAGGCTCCTACATTCGTTGGTCGACAATTCTTCCCCAATCTCTTTGTTATTGCAGAGCCTACAGTAAGGGGGCAGCCGCTTCTCCGCATGGTCGGAGCTGGGCAAGCGGCGTCTATAAAATTTGCGCGTCTTTTCATTCCAATTCTGCATCGCTGTCATATCCTTGGTATAATATGGTAATCATCGCTTGCATGAGAGTGTCCTTGATGTCATCATGTTTCCTTCCTGCGTTATACCCGTCCAAGGCGGATATCATGGCTTTGTTTGGTTCGCACTTGCATTAATTTGAATTTTTGTAATGTCCTTCATTGCTACGTCTAGCAAGCTTCAGGCAGGGTAGGAACTCTCGGCATGACTTCTCTTCATTCTTATTATTGTCATCAAGGTTGTCTCGTCGAAAAAGCATGCCGCAGCCAGGCCGTAGTTAGCCTTTAGGAGACCGTCAGTTGTTGAGACAGCGCATGGACGTTGCCGGATACAATATGTCGCATTTCAAAAAGCCCTGGATTCCAAGGAACGTCGTGCGCCAGCTCTCAGCACATCTCTTCTCCATGGCGTTGTAGTGGCATTTTTCATGCAATGAAATGAGTGAATGTGTCTCAAGATGAGAGGGTATCTAAAGGTCGAACGCCGCTGCTATGCATTGATCCATCTGTGACACTGACACGAACTTGGGTTACCACCAGTCCCTCTAGCTGCATTTCGGTTCATGTAATCAATGACAGGCACCAATTCTCGCTCTCAACGTCTCGTCGCTAGGTCTCAAACCTTTGTGGATGACGACTCCGGTCATCTTCCCGATTGAGATGAGTGTGATCCACTCGGGTGCGATCTCGTCGGAGAGCAGTCGAATACACGCACAAGCCTCCTCACTGGAGATGGGATTCTTGAGCGAACCTTTGAGTGACTGTACAAGCATTGGAAGGGTATAGGAAGCCCTCTGAACAGAGCGGCCGACTCCAACTCCGGCGTCGGTTGCGGAGCACTTTCCGGACGCAGAGAGCACACTGATGACGGACATGACCTCCTCTAGGCGCTGGAGAGCGGCTTCGTGGGCCAGCTGCATCCTTGTAAGGGGAGGTGGGAGCGTAGAGCGATGCGCCTGACGTGCGCGCACCTACCACAAGTTAGAGTCTTAATCAGACCAAGTTGGTGATATGATGTAGCGCACCCTTTCGAGCAGATTCTGCTTTCTATCCAAAGCAGAACACGATCGAACAACATCGCCGGTCTTGCCGCCTGGCTTGGAGGCGTCCTGTTGGGGATCAGTCACCCTGGCTTTGAGCTCCCGAAGCCTTCTCTGCCCCTTGGAGAGGAACGCAGTGACAGGGACTTGGCCATTCGCGTCCCTTTCGATTGTAGATGATGGTAGTGATGTCTCCTGCAACTCAACGGGTGTCAACACCTCAGAGGTGCCGGCCGAGACGGGCGATGAGCTCAGTTCAAGACGTTCAAGAATGGCTCGAGCGCCTTTAGTCGGTGTCTCAGCAACATTTGCTGGCACCGAGATATCATTGAACTGCCTTTGATTGGGAGACGTCGCGGTTGGATCATCGTCATTGGCCGAAGAATCCAATTGTGTGATGTGTTCGGGTTGGAAGGGCTTCACGACATCTATGGCCTTGACTGACCCCTGCTTGGGCGATAGAGATTCGGTGTACACCGGCGGCACATCTGCATTGATGGCGACTGACGAGTCTGCAGATGATGTCAAATCGGTGACCTTGTCCCTTACAAAGAGCGGCTTTGTTATTCGCCCGATTCTGTCAATCGTCTGCTGCTTCCTTGTGAAGTGCCCTCCAAGGGGAGCGGGACGGGCAGAAACCTTGCGCCGTTTGGCAGGAGGCATTGCAGGCGCGCCTTAAGGGTCGGGGAGGAAGGCGTTGTGGGAGCCAATTCCGAACCTTGAAAGTTATGTGGTGGAAGCAGCGACAGCGGGATACTTGGAGAGGAGTGTGTGGAGGAAGGAAGGACGGCGTGCGGTATTGTATGCTGGATGTTCAATGTTCTTTCTGCCAAAGAGGGTTGGGGGAGTCGCGCGCAGTCGCGTCCGCACCAACCACCTCCGATGCACGGGCCAGTTCACGTCTTCTCCAAAATAGGAAGTCTAATTGGATTGGGGCCCCTGAAACCCCTGATAGCCGACCCCTTCCTTGCCTTGACCTCAACTTGCAGACTTTGAGTAATCTTACCATATATATATGTATCAAATACCTTATTCATGCGGATGGTAACCAACTCTGGAAACAAAAATGTTGGCTGAGATCTAGGTCGACACAACGGAAGCAAAGAGGCTGTCGGACTAAACCAAGGATTAGACAAACAACAGCAACCAGACGCCTCAAACGCTCCCACCGATCACAAGATTATGTGTGTGCCAGCCGATATATCTACAGGCAGAAGAGCACCGAGTTTCCCAGCCGGCAAGTATGCGACGCCTGGTGGAATACACTGAGCCTCCATGGGGCTCCAGAATCTGTAAAACACATCCTCCTCCGCTTGATGGTTGCCTGCATGCCCGGTACATATTCCCCGTCTTGTTGTGAACGACAATCATGAAAGTCATGGAAAGACCACCGAGCCTCCTTTAACGAGCCCACCAAACGCCTCGGTAGACGTACAATCGCGCTTCAAAGGTAGTGGATATACGTCGATGAGATTACCGCCTCTGCATACCTTGGCCTGCCATCACCGGGGCGCCGTTGGCCATGGCGATCCCATATGGATTCGCATGAGGGTTGTAGTCGCCCACCACGCCGTTCATCCCCATGCCCCCGAGGCCTTGGGCCTGCGAGATGGGGCAGTCCTTATGCGCCAACAATAGCGTCTTCAGGTTGACAATTTCTTCACGCAGCTGTGTGACCTGCGCACTCAACGCATCATTCTCGCTGCTGAAGATTTCCACCTTGGCTTGGAGGTTGGCGAGCCACTGCTTCTTCCGTTGCCGACACTTTAATGCGGCCACCCGGTTCCTTTCCAAGAAGTTCTTCCGCTTCTCCTCGTCAGTCATCTTTTTACCATTGCTGTCCTGCTTGTTCTCATCCTCTTGCTTGAGACTGCCCTCGTCATCTGAATGCATCTCATTGACGCTGCCATTGTTCCCCTTTGCCTTCTTACTTGAGGGAGGTTTGCTTGGTGTCTCCTGCGCCTTCCTCCGGCCGTTCGCTGTTTGGCCACTCTTCGCACTTGAACTGCCTTTCTTGTTCCTTCCTTTGGCGTTAGGTTTGGTTTGCTCACTAGCACCACTATCACTCATCCCGCCACTCATCTCACTCATGCCCCGTGCAGATCCGTCGAGGCTGCCTATCGAAACGCTGACATTGCGCGTTCCGCTCTTTGCAAGGGTCGGCGAAGTTTCGTTGACCTGAGCTCCTATCTGATTGTGCATGTGGTTCACACCGTTCACAGGCAAGCCATGGACAGGATGGTTCTGACCAGGCATAACAAATTGATTATTTTGCGGACCGGCGCCACGGGCTTGGGCTAGGAGGAACAGGCCGTTAGCGGCGTCGTTGGCATCGTGCTGCCCAAACGGATCAGCGGGGTTCTGTCCGGGTGCTTGCGCCACGATGGGCTTCTGCTCCATGTCTCCTGTGTCGAGTTGGGTGGTAGGTTGGGTGGTTGGGGGTAAGTTGTTCTGAATGATCGGCTGCGACGACTTCCTGGCGGCCGCAGCGCTCATGGCAGTTCGATGGAAGTCCAAAGTGGATGGTGTCGCACCCCCACTCGCGAGTTGGTTGAACAAGGCCTGCGAATTCGGACTTGGAACGGGAAACATAGACCCACCCCCTCCCGGGGTGAGACCCGTCCGTAAGGAAGATTCGTTCGGCGTCGGGAAACCGCCTCGAAGATGCGAGTCGAAATAATCGCTAGCACCGGTAGGTCCAGTTAGCATAGCCGGGCTCAGCGGCCCAGACCGCAGAGAGTTCGACCAGTTAAAACCCCCTGCAGAGCTACCGCCGGGCAACAAGGAAGCTGGCGATGTCAGGGCCGCAACCGGCGGCAACAGTGACTTTCCTGGAGTCTCTACCGACGGGTTACCAAAAGATTGCTCGAATGGATTGGGTTCCAGTGAGAAGTGGCTGTTGTTGTGTAGAGCAGAGAAATAATCCGGGGTGTCAGTTGGGTTCGGCGCAGGTCGAGGTGGAGGTGCGAGCGCTTGTGAATTCTCCGCGTTCGCCGCGCCTTTCGAATCTCGAGTGTCGTTCTGCTCGGAGGATTGGCTTGTCGGTACTGGAGGCTCTTAGCAAGCGCGGGTCAGTGACATGGATGCAGTTTCGGGGTTGGGAGAGCGCGCATACCCGTCTCCAGGTTCGACGACTTTTCGTTGTCCACGGTTGGCTGAGCGGGCGCTTCCTTTTGACTTTGCTCTGTTGGATGGTCGATCTATTAGCAGCAGGTCTCGAAGAGGATGAGACGATGAGAGGTTGACGATTAACACGGATGGGCGATGAGATGGAGTCAGGGGGGAAGAAGCAAGGTGCTGATCGAGTGCGGTGCGACCGGCATCCAAAGCGACTTACCTTCGGCCTTCACATTATTCTTCTTGACATCGACGGGCGACCGAGTCCCCATCCTAGAGACAGCAGTCGATGTGTGGGGGGAGTTTTGTTGCTGCGTCCGCGTAGCAACAGCGGCCATGGCTGCGAGGTTGACGATGACGACAGTCTTAACGAGCGGAGAATGTGTGCAGGCGCCAAGGGGCGGTGATAGGACTGGGCAGGTGAGACCCGGCACGGCAAGGCAAAAGAGAAGCGGGTGCCGGTCACGGTACAACGACAGGTACCGGGGGCGTTTCGAGAATGATGCGGCTGCGTCTTTCTGTTTGCAAAAAAGTGATGATGTTGGTTGCTGGAGCGTGGGCGTGCGGTGCGGTCAGTCACCCTTGGACTATGTCACCGATGATGAAATGGGGGAAGATTGCTGGATCGCGAAAGGGAGGCGCAAAAAAGCCTTTTCCCAGAAGAACCTCCGCCCGGCGCCCGGGGTCCTGCTGGGCCTTTAAATTGCTTCGGGTATCGCTTCGACACTGGTCGCCTCACACAACTTTCCCGTCACACCCTTCTCTAGACTGCGTCTTCGGCCGTCGTCCGTTCAAACACGACTGCAATCACACCTTTTTGACGTTGATGATATGGACAATAATATATAAGGTATAAATGCTCTGATCTCACCAACAAGAACAACAAATGTAGATGGAAAGATTAGAACGTCAAGGGACAGAGCAGAAGAAGAAGAAGAAGCAGCGGGACTTTCAGTTGGTGTGTCCCGCGCACCCAAGTTTGGTTTCCCTGTACCCTGTACCTATCCTCTGTACTATTTCCGCCTCTCTCACTCACTCTACCGGAGTACAGTGTACGGGCCCCCAGCTTGTCGCTTTTTTGCTTAATCAAGTCGCAGAGTCGTTTCTCATCATCATTCAAAGAAAAAGGGGAAGGGGCCGACGCTGGTTGGCCGGTTCAGGGTCGCTGCTGATTAATAATGTGGACATGCAGCGCTCTCATTGGCAGGCAAACGGAGGCAGACGTAAGATTATGATAGCGTCTCGCGCACGCCATCTCCCCCCTTATCTTGTCAGGAATGAAGTGCCGGTCGTGGCAAAAAGGAAAGAACAGTAAAGATGACAACCGCTCCACCAAAACCACCTTTTCCTGACTGCCCCGCTCAGTAAGAAAGGTAAGCAAAAGAATGGAATAAATCTTGGTCGCTCCGCATTTGAATCATGAGCCATTAGGAAGTTTTATCACGGCGCGACAACAACAGCAGCAGCAGCAGCAGCAGCAGCAACACACTAATCGGGCCTGTAACAAAAAGTTGGCTGAGAGGGTCCTGGTGTGGGTGACGTAAATGCCAAGCTCGAACTGAACCTTATTTATCATCTTGCCTTACGGAACTGGTGCCGCGGTCCCAGCAGCAAGGATTATCGTAACTTGTAAGAGCTTAGAGAGCGACTCAGTATGCATATCGTAGCTTGTCGCGTCCTTATCATGGGACCTTCCGTAAGGATGCACTGTACGAAGGAGATGATGCTTTGCTTCTTCACGGCCACCGCGTGTCCCAAAATCTCTAGTAGTGATGGGGTTGTCTCATCCGACTTTCAGTCCCGGTCGCCAAGTCACGTGTTGCGGTACCTCGATCACTCGGTCAAAGGTCTCAGAGCTACTTCGTACTTGCACTTGCACATTCAGAGATTATCCCGTATGGGTGCAAGAGACGACGATATGCGAGGATCCGGATACAGGATTTCAAAAAAGGAGCTACGTTAAACTGTACACCGACCTCCAGCCATGACCCTTGAAGGAGTATAAAGCGCACTTTGCAGAGTCCTGCTCAGTCGAACTGGATCTCATCGGAGAGGTTGTTGTACGTCCGAAGACGTAAGAAGAGCCATCTGGGAACTTGATTGATTTGCTGTGGTGGCCCGGCTCTGCAAGGTAGTTCGAACATCTTCAACTTCTTAACTTCCCCGGTAGGTCGAGTATGAATAAGGACTCAATAGCAGAGGTACATGGTAATGCTGCTTGGGATCCTTAACGGAAAACGACACCGAGACCTCCGGGAAGAAGGTATTTGCCTCTCCGAAGTAGTTGCCCGTGTCAAACGTGAGCGCCCAGACCATCTCCGTTGTAGCCCGGGCGAAGATGTCCTCCAGAGACACGCCTGGCTCCGCCGTCCAAGCCTTGACGCGCCCATCAGCATCTGTCATGCCGGTCAGGAAGACCGTCGTCCCAACCGGTCTCACTAGGTTGAGCGTCACCCAAATGGAAGCTGCTGGGCGGCCAGCGGTGGTATCAAGGACGTGACATGTAATTGGTGGCCGTTGGGCCATGCTGAGAGCTCTCGACGATCCGGATGATAACAGCTGATTCGCGAGAGCGGATGCACGCCTGGTAGCCTCGCCAGCTAATGTTTGGCGTGCAGCGGGGGACAGCGGCGATGTGTCGATATTGTTGTCCTCCAGCCTGGAATTATGCGACAGGTGCCGTGCAGCTTGTGCGGTGCGGCTTGTGGTAGAGCGTCTTAAGACCTTACAACACAAGATCAGTGGCCGAGTGCGTCCATCCGTCTTCTATGCAGGACGTAGGTGGTTAGTTGAGGTAGGAGGGGGCATTGCACCGGTTCTCATAGGAGGCTGTCCTGGAGAAGTATCTGTACACAGTTAAACTTAAGGTGGAACTAAAGGTCCGGAGCTTGCCGAGCTTGAACGGCGCATTCAGCACATGGAAACTCTACGAACTTGAGACAAGCGCATCGAGGAGGACAGTAATAACAACAACTTTCTGTCCGAAGCCACAATACCACGAGGATAGTACACGGCCGATACTGCCTCATACTCCTCCACGGCGCCTTCTTTGCATTCTTCACGAACAACCCGCCACCGTCTGTCCGTCCCAAGGGCTTGGCCTCGGCCCACCAACATGGCCTCAACCGCAGTCATCAACGGTGATACGGGGGGCTTGGAGCCCACACTCCAGTCTTTGTTGGACCAACGCTCTCTACGGTGGATCTTTGTCGGTGGCAAGGGAGGTGTGGGAAAGACAACCACCTCATGTTCACTGGCCATACAGCTAGCAAAGGTCCGCAGATCGGTCCTGCTCATCTCAACCGACCCCGCACACAACCTCAGTGATGCGTTCAACCAGAAGTTCGGCAAAGATGCAAGGCTCGTCGACGGTTTCACAAACCTCAGCGCCATGGAGATAGATCCTAATGCGGGCATGCAAGAGTTGATGGCCAGTGGCGGTGAAGGAGGCGACGAGGGCTTGGGAGCTGGTTTAGGCGGCATGGGGGGCATGATGCAGGAGCTCGCCATGAGTGTCAGTCACCACTGATAGTTCCAACGTCCCATGACAGTAGAACTAATCATGCTGCAGGTTCCTGGCATCGATGAGGCTATGTCTTTCGCAGAAGTGGTAAAGCAAGTCAAAAGTCTATCCTACGAGACCATCGTCTTTGACACGGCACCCACGGGACATACACTACGATTCCTCCAATTCCCATCCTTTTTAGAAAAGGCCCTGGCAAAAGTCTCACAGCTCTCGAACCAGTTCGGACCCATGTTCAATTCGGTGATGGGGGCCGGTGGGCGTGGGAATCTCGATGAGACAATCGCCAAGCTAGAGACTTTGCGCGGTACAATTTCGGAGGTGAACACGCAGTTCAAAGACGCAGACCTGACCACTTTCGTTTGCGTGTGTATTCCAGAATTCTTGAGTCTATATGAGACCGAGCGGATGATACAGGAGCTGGCGAATTATGAAATCGATACGCATTGCATTGTGGTCAACCAGCTGCTCTTCCCAGCACCGGGTAGCGCATGCCCGCAGTGCAATGCCAGGAGACAAATGCAGAAGAAATATCTGGATCAGATTGAGGAACTATACGACGAGTTCAACGTGGTTAAGATGCCATTGCTGGTAGAAGAGGTCAGGGGTAAGGAAAGACTAGAAAAGTTCAGCGAAATGTTGATACATCCATACGTCCCTCCATCCTAGTGGAGAGATCTTGCAAGCAATAGACCAAGATACCAAGTCTGGGAAATCATCTTTTTCTATTTCTCTTTGCTAGCTTACGGTTTGGACTTCCCTCATCAAAGTCAAAAATAAACGCACCGGTATCGTAGCCCTGCCGCTTCTGGCGTGATCGATATTCCTGCTCGATATGTTTTGACTTCCATGCATCCATATCAGCTTTGGATGCCTCCCGGTTTCTTACTTCGGGAAATGTTGGCAGTAATTCTCCGTCAAGCTCTCTTGGAGATTCCTTCCACCAACGAGAAGCTGCAGCTGCGAATCTACTGCGCCCTTTCCCTAGAGCCTCGGATGCCGTCCATCTACTTCTCGGGTCCCATTTCAAAAATCCCCGAATGTAATTTACTGTCTCGGGCGTCGTCTCGGCGATGAAGCGCCTTCCCAGATTGTCCACCCTCCCTTGAGGGAGACCCTCTTTACGCCAGCGGATAAGCTCTGGACATCCCATTTCAGACAATGAAGCCATGTCTTCTGGGCCAGGTGTACCTAACAGCTTCACGATGAGTGACAACTGTTCAACAACCGACTCACCCGGGAGGCAGGGTTTGCTCAGGAGTAATTCTCCCAGCACAAGACCGGCCGCCCATAGATCAACCGATGGCGTATACTGCTTGGCTCCTAGGAGGAGCTCAGGTGACCGATACCAGATTGTGACCACACCAGGGGTCAACGGCCGATGAGAGTATTCACGTGCCATGCCAAAGTCAGCTGTAACCTGTCAGGTTCAGTCTGACGAGCCAAATATTGCATATGGACAAACCAAGTTTGAGGATCCCCTTTGCGGTTAGCAGGATGTTCTGCATCTTCACATCTCTGCGGCGCAAGGGTAAGCAACCCACAAGCAACCACTGGATCAAACATACCGATGGATGATCTTGTTGCGATGAAGATACTCTAAACCTTCAAGCAATTGCTTGAACAGGCATTTGACTGATTAGGGGAATCACGCAAGCGGTCAGCTTCTGACTATTCTCTCAATGAGAAGGAAAATACATCCGGAAAGATAACTGCAGAACAACGAGTGGAACAAGAAGACGACGTTATTGTCAAGACAACATCGACAGTGAAATGTGCGATCTCTCAAATTCAGGTCTGCGGGAAGATAATATTGCCAACCTACCTTGACTGAGGGTGAATTTAACACCGAGTTCATCGATGAGATTTGCCAAATCCTAAACCGCACGACATACGGCTGCTCCCTCGCCTTTCGGCAGAGGGACAAATAAGCCAGCAGATGGGCCAGGTGCTCCATTGACGGCTAAGTGGTGTACCAACCTGTTCAGCGTACTCCATGACCATGTAAGTATCCGTGAAGGGATTGATACCGCCGTCCGCGGTGCTGGAATTCGCATCTTCCACAGCTACGTCAAGAACATTGACGATGTTGGAATGCGCAAGAGAGCATAGGATAGATATCTCCCGCAATGCGGTGATTGGAATGCCATTCTGGCTTTCATCAGGCAGAATGCGGACTTGTTTGAGAGCCACAAGCTCTTTAGTCCTCGTGTCTTTCGCCCGGTAGACGACTCCATACGCTGAAGGTGTGTTAGTATGGAGGGATTTGTAAGAGGGACGAGTCTATCTCACTTCCTTCTCCGAGTCTATTCAATTTTTCAAATGTGGAGATTGGTGTACATTTCCCTATTAGAATTTAGGCAAGTCATGTCGCGTGCGTTGAGGTACACGCTACGTGTAGTGTGAGAGAAGACCAACCTACGAAGCCTGCAGGAAAATCGAGGGATAGTGGCTGCCCGCTGACAGACAGCCATGGCGTCTGTTCATCCATTGATTGAGGGACGATTGTGCCCCTCAAAGCGGATCAGCACTAACAATCCACAAACAATTCATGGCTTTTGTAAGTTGAAGAAGTGGTCCGATGCGTTGTTTTAATTTTAACGTTTAAAGGTCGACAAGAATCACGATGGGAAAGTCTCCATGGACTGACAAGACGCGATCTAAGATAAGATAAGGTAGGTAGCTCCGTAGGTCACCTGAGGTACGGTACTCCGGGGGGTGCACTTCGTACAGTGGGGAAGGTATATTACAGTACCTGGTAACCACTACTGTCTACTACTGTACGAAGGTACCTGTACCTCTCCTACCTGTGGACCTTGGTGTAATTACGTCTTTCTACCACTTTCGGTGTGGCTGGTGCCCAGCTTCTCCTCCCCCAGCTCCTCCCTTCCTCCCCTTCTTGCCATGCGCATCGTATGAACATCCCAACTACACTTCTTTCCCTTCATCGACTCCCTGTTTGTCAGTGCTGCGCTGAAAGCAGTGGCTCATAGTCGTCTGTATACTCCTTCTTCCCTTGGAGATCGGGGGGCAGAGCGTAGGAAAACCAGCACCAGCCGTTCGCCATGCGCCAGTTAATCTACTCCTTATGTGCCCTGACATTTCTGGCTGGTACGTCACGGTCTCGCAGGAAGCTACTCCCAGCTACATGAGGTGGCTTCGACAGCTTGCAGAACATGTACTTACCTCAAGTCACAGCTTCGGCACTGACATTGTCAAGTATCATAATACCCAGGTGGATCAGTTGGGACAGTGTCACTGTAAGTCACAGAGCTCTCACGCTCTTCCTAAAGACACCCTTCCTGCATCTCCGTCCTGCATCGTCGTTGCCACTCTATTCCCTGGCCTTTGTACATCGTTGAATGACACTGACGCTAGTCTGACCTAGCCATCCGGGACGCATATACACTACACGTATGGCCTGCATAGGCGATGCTCATCGCTGAGGCAGTCTTGTGTGGGTTTCCCTCAGTATGGGGATTGCCATGGAAAAGACGGGAACTTCTGTTCTTTGTGGAAGTCGGTCGGTTGGCTCATGTCATTCTCGATTGTCATCGAAGGCATGACCCTGGTCGCTTATATTGTGGTATTGGGCGGTGGACGACAAAAGAGAGTGTTCGGCTGGAAGGTGTTGAGCATCCTCATGACACTCATCGCTTTGATAGAGTGTATCGCAATGGCTATAATGGTGGGTTACAAATTCCAAACCATGCACCGACATCACATCTAACTCGATTCCAGGCCTACCTGTTTGACCATGATGAGAGGTTCTTTGCCGGTTGGCGCTTGGACACTTCGTGGATACTCTGTACTGTCAGTTGGAGTATTCTTGTTTTGACGGCCGCCTCACTCGTCGCGTCACGCTGGCTACTTCCTAGTGAAGGCGGATACGAACTGATACCCAGTGGACCTCTAGCGGAGGAGTCATAGAATCAAGCAACCTCAGTCAAATGGCAGCAGAAGACCAGAAGACTAGGCAAGAGACTTAGGGCGGCAGCAGTCTGTTCGCTGAGAGATCCGTTGCGCAGTTGAAAGTGAACTCGGTCAGGCTTTTTATATATTTATGCAGGGCGTAATCCACTTCACCCCCGGTGGTATGTTCATCTTATTCCCCGATGTCTCAGGGGGCTCGGTATCATAGCGTTTGATCTTATCTTACTTTATTAAACCTTCAGCGTGTCATCTAATATGAACGGACACATTGAACTGATTTATTGGCATATTAACAGCACAAAGTAGAAATAACTCGAAGGTGCCTTTTCTCTACTGGGCCTCAGTAAAACCCCAGCATAGGAAGCCCAGGCTCATGATGTGGTATTTAGTGGCTATCATCTACCTCGCTACCTTTGCCTATTACAAGCTCGTCTATGAAAACTCCGGCGTAGGTTAATAAAATAAAATAGCGGAAAACTGGCTGCTTTAAAGCAAGTTTGGCCGAGTGGTCTAAGGCGGCAGATTTAAGTAGGAGCCACTTAACAGGTCGCTCCGAAAACCTCTGCTATCCGAAAGGATGCGAGAGGTAAGCTTACTAACATTTCGTGTGACCTTGCTCTGCAATTTACTTACACTACCCCCAAGTTCGAACCTCTCAGCTTGCATACTGTGAACATATTCTTTTGCTTTTGCTCACTTCGGCACTTATCCTTTTTTTCTTTTTTTTCTATTGAGAATGTGATTAGATTAGCAGGCTCAAACTACGTAATGTGCGCGATCTCTTCGGAGTGGATACCGCGTAAAAACCGGAGAAATGACCATTATATTTACGAGCATAAGAATTAGAGCTTGGTAATTAATTTTATACCTCCTGAACACAGCTGGCTGGAATATTCTGCCCAAGACGAGCGGTAACCTTGGACCATTACCTTTCAGGCGCACCCAGTTGCCATTGATCATGAAATGCGACCTATGTAAGCCCTAGTATCCACCCCGAATCGTACATTCAATGTTAGGTCATTAACATACAAGTTGATGTGTTCGTAGCAAAAACGTAAATTAACAAGGCCAGCCTTGCTCTAAAGACCGAATCGGCCCCTCCTCGGCTTACCACTGTTCCCCACGGGTCCGATTTGAATCAGCTTCATTTCCTCACCCAGAGCTACCATGTCCTCCGGTCCGCTATCCATGGCGAGTTTGGGCGGGATTGGCGGGCCCCCAGGAGACGACCGATGTCCATAACCGGTACTGCTGGCATAACCGTAATTTTCATGCTCACGCAGAACATAGTCCGTCGGCGAAGCTCTAGGTAGTGACCGCGGGCCGTCATTGCTACCAAACGGCGTGGCTGGGCTGGATGCCATTGCAGCGATAGCGGGAGACGTGCGTGACTTCTTCTGCAAGCGATTGCGGCTGCCACTGCCAGGCGTACTTATTGTAGGACTTGGGTCATTGAAAGGTGGAGCGTATATGTCGGTGTTGATGGGTTGCGGTCGACCGGAACTTTCTCTAGGCGGCCGTTTCGTGGAAGGAGGCATCGGTTGGGCACCCTGGGGACTTGGCCTTGAACGCGGCGCTGGTAGCGACGGCTTTTGTGGTGTCTTCCTTTCCGGCTCTGGAGCCCAGGTCGTTGTCGGTAGGTGATCAGAAGGATCAATGACCCTTCCATCAGCCGTGACGATGGGTTGGTCGTCACCAAGTGCATCAGGCAACGGGCCAGGGGAGACCCAGTGCGGACCGGAGGTTCGGGACCGGGAGGTCGCTTCGTTGATGTTTCTGGCCTGGGAAACATTTGGGTTCAGCGTCTCGTAGGAATCCGGCGAAAATGGTACGCCAGAGAGTCGTCGTTCTTCTGTTTGTGAGACAGGTTGGGGACTGACTGATTTCCGGAGAGGCTTCCGAGCATCCGGACTCAGCGCCCTAGGCTTTATCAGAGGCGCCGAGGCTGTAGTATATGTGCGATCGTGACGCGAGTATGCGTCATCCGACTGTCCATAGAGTTGCTGGATTGGGGCAGACTGTCGTCTGGAATCCGCGGCCATATTGTGAGCTTCTGCCGCAGATCTGCTTGTTTCGAATCTTGAGAGTCCATTGCCAGGCGCATCTCCGAAATGGTCTTGGGTGTTGGTCGTGACCGGTGCATTGCCATACACCTGGACGGAACCGTTCGATCCAACCGGATCATCCCACGCCTTTCGGGTCTGCATTGTTGTGGAGCGCGCATCATAAGATGGTGGTCGATCGAAACTTCTCGGCACGTGTCTAACTGCATGAACTAAGGTAGACCCTGTGGCAAGATGTGAGGAGCCCGGTCTGGCACCAAATCTAGCATCGGGCAGAGGAGCATCTTCGGGTGTGGCAACGCGTCCGCCATGTATCGGAGGCCTTGGTTGCCCGTCGCTGTGACTTCGGGGGTATTGACTGTTCAATCGAGCGTTGCCGGCACGATGGGGTGGTGGTGGTGGCGGAGGGGGCGAGTCGGGCTCCGCAGCCATACTAGTCATAGCCGCTGGTCCAGGGGCACCATATTGCGAAGATTGTCGTAGCTGATCAGGTTGGCTTCCGCCGGTATTGCCATGGTCTAGTGGATATTCTTCGCCCGCAGAACGGCCCCATACATATGGGTCCCCTGTTGCATGAAAATCCGGATTGCTTTGGTGATCACAAGCCATGATCGGCACAGATCTAGAATGAGGAATGCTGCTTGGAACGGGGACCCCCATCGTGCCTTTCAGCGATGCATCGTGCCTTGACTTCTGCCATTGGGCATTGGGACCAGAGAGAGCGCGGTTGGTGTTGGTCCCAGACACAGGTAGGGGCTGAAATCCTCGATGCCGGGAATCTTGCTTGCGACTCGAGTCTGGAAGTGTAGGATCCTCCACAGAGTCATCAAATCGACCAAGGATATTACCCGGGATATAGTTGTCCTGGCCAGGATCGTATATTTCAACCTGTGATGATCTGGACTGAAGGGGGCCAGTGTTAGGCGTGGTCGGACCCGAATTAGGTGACTTGTGCGGAATATATGCCCCAGTAACAGAGCCTCGGCTTGGAGGACCTTGGGAGCTGCGAATACGGGTCGGATTTGCGTTATAGGATCCAGATACGCTATAGCTGGGAGCATGACTGCCAGGGCCAATCTCATAACCATAGCGACCATCCTGACTGCTTTGATAGTCCATGGCAGCAGACTGCTGTTCTTCGTGGCCGCCAAAGTCGCCAAAGTTTGAAGATGCTGCCATGCTTGCGACTGGATTTGCTGGAAGTGGACGCCTCAAGGTATCCTTCAACTGTCGTGGACCACCAATGGATCCTCTGCCAGATTCTTCGGGTGTCATCCTTGCGCTATCTCGTCTCTTCTCCGTAGGGCGATCCTCTTTTGGCCTGGTATCGTAGTAGGTCATCTCAATCCGGATTTCGCCCGCGTATTTGCCTCGATAACTTAGATTATGCCACAGATCGTTTTGGCCACCTCCAGGCACGATGAGGTCGTTCAGGTTAATCCAAGCCTCCCCTATAAGGTCGCTCTTCTTGTCGTCATTGAAAACGGACACCTTGAGCTGGTAATAATCCGACGAATCGTGAACGGAGAACCGCAGCTCTTGGTCCCTGCGATGGACAGGTCAGCCCGATAACATTTGCTGACGTCTGTTCCCAATGCGGCTTACCATTTTGGCGTTTGACCCCCTCTCCGATCCGTCTCGGTTCGCTTTGCTTCCTTACCAAGGCGCGCGGCGCAGTAAGGATCTTGTTTACCCAGTGTCTTCCGGTTGGGAAGGTTCTTGGCCCTGTCAATGATCAAGACGAGGGTACCGATGTCAGGTCCATCTCCGGTGCTGTCCGAATAAATGCCAGCTGTATGCATCGCCCCTCCCAGTGCGGTCCTGACAGCCGCCAATACTGAAACCTCCGTCATTGGGCGTATTTGGCTGATCGAGACCCTTTGCTAGGCGGAGAAGTCACCCTCAGAACACCTGTCTATTGAGCCTGCAAAGTCCTCGCGAGGTGCACCATGGAGCTTTCGCGGAACCACAGTTAGAACAGCCGACAGAGCTTCTTGTTGGATACGCGTTCAGAAGGATGCCAATCCGAAAGAGACGATTCAGATGGGTGATTGCTCTGTCAGTGGGGTCGGAGGAGGCGGAGTCGTGAGCTTTCTTTCCCTCCTTTTGCCATGGTTTTGTTCTTCTGTCCTGGTGTCTTGGAAGTGCTGGCGCCATGTCAAGGCGATACATAAAGTCGGGTGGCTGAAATGTCCGTGCGCGACACACTTCCCCCAGCCACAATCCCCACAGCCAACCTGGTGGGAAACTACAAACTACGCTGTTACAAGTAAGGCCCCATTCTGAGGTACCTTACTGTACCTAAAGAGTGTCTGCAGCCAGGGTCTAATGAAAGGTACCAGTACTGTAGATCCTCGCACACATTATTACGGAGTACACATAGATAAAGGTGGACAGGTTGAGACACCCTACCTCACGGAGCACTTGGATCTCAACGCAAGGTAAGGTACATTACCCATCTATGCGGGTTAAGTACTACCTAGGTAGGCAAGGAGATTGTTGCAAGGACCTTGCATGCCTCTCCGATGTGATGATGAATTGAATATCCTCGTCCTCGTTAACTGAAAGTGGTGTACAGGTCCCCTTCACGAAGTATTTTGAAGCAGATGAATCACTGAATAATCGTTGCAAGGCCGTTCGTCAGCTCTTCAAGAAGATTCCAGTCGAGCTCTTGATTTGTGACCGAACGCATCAATCAGCGGCTGAATCCACAGACTACCTGCATGTGTCGAAAAGGCTCCGTTCAGCCAGTCCGGCATGGCTCCCTAAGATTCATCGCGCCGTCTGCGCATCCTGATGGGGCCCTTGATGCTCTCCGGCTGCGAGGGACTCGGCAGCACTTGACCACCCTGCAAGATATCCACTTTGCCCTCGCCCTGCATCTCGAAGGCCAGTGCCCGCATTTGGGGCATCAGTTCCCTCCAGTCCGACACACCGACGGCCTCTAATTCCGCCTTGGAAAGAGCGCGGGCTACTTCTGAGGGACAAATCGTCTTAGGGTGTTGGCGCGCTTCTAGCAAACCCCAAGCATGGACCTCCAAGACTTTGTGAAGCTCAGTCGTCATTGGGATGGCCAAAGCAAAAGTAAGACGCCATATACTGGCTCTCAGAGTGAATGTGGCATGTCGAAGGAGGAAGAGGAGCTCGCGCCGTAGTATTTGAGGTACCTAAGGTACTACCTAGGTACCTAAGGTAAGGAAAGGTAAGGTAAGGTACATGTACCTACACCTACCTTGCCGAACTGACATCAATCTGTGCTACTCCATTTTAAGTAAGGTTCAGCTGGCTTTTGGAGACTCGGAGAGATCCGACCCACAAAAATAATCAATACCTTGAAAGGCTCGAAGTGATGTTTGGAAACTTTTCAGTCGAGCTGCCTCTTTTCAGGTCGTGAAGTGCTGCACCGTCCCTGCGATCGCACCTCACCTTCTCTCTGCACGAGAGTCGTCGACTCTGCGCGTGCTTGACCCCACTCGCCATGGCAGCCACAGTCGCGCCTCTACAGCAGGTGAAGCTGCCGGCTGGCCCATCACCGCTGACGCCCGAACAGAGATATTGGAGGTCGTTTCGGTCAAAACAACAAATTCCGTCTCCCTCGTCTTATCCGATTCTGAATATCTCGTACCCCGTCCCCTATTTGTCACAGACCACGAGATCTCCCGACGCCTTTGCTGTGACAACTGGTGTTCGCGTACAGATCTATTCCATCCGAACCCGGAAGCTCTTGAAGTCGATTGCGCGCTTTGACAGTATAGCCCATTCGGGCGATATTCGCCATGATGACAAAGTGCTGGTCGCTGGAGACGACGGTGGGACGATGCAGGTGTTCGACATCAACTCAAGGGCCATATTGAAGACATGGAAGGAGCACAAGCAACCTGTCTGGGTTACAAAGTGGAGTCCCGCTGAACTCACCACTCTGCTGAGCGCCAGCGATGACCGAACAGTCCGCTTGTGGGATCTTCCCAGCCAGGACAGTGTGACAACCTTCCTTGGCCATCAGGATTATGTGCGGTCAGCCTCATTTATGCCGGCGCAGTCTTCTAGGCTCGTCGTCTCCGGCTCTTATGATCAGACTGTCCGTCTATGGGATTCAAGGGCTCCATCCAGGTCAGTCATGACCTTCAAGCATGCAGCAGCTGTGGAGAGCGTCTTACCGATGCCTTCTGGGACTACGTTGCTGGCTTCGGCTGATAACGAAATCTCTGTTCTCGACCTCGTGGCGGGCAAACCTGTGCAACTTCTGAAAAATCACCAGAAAACTGTCACAGCACTTTGTCTAGCCTCCAATGCAACCAGAGTTGTCAGCGGGGGGCTCGATGGCCACGTCAAAATATTCGAGGCTGCAACGTGGAACGTGGTGGCAGGGATCAAGTATCCTTCTCCCGTCCTGTCTTTAAACGTCATCAGTGCGGGCGCTGCAGCTGAAGATAAGCATCTTGTTGTTGGCATGGAGTCAGGCATCCTGTCGATTCGGACGCGTCTATCTGGGCAACAGAAAGCAAAAGAGAAAGAGAGAGAGAAAGAGATGCAGGCTCTCCTCGAGGGCAAGGCCGATGAGCTTGCCGCGCAGAAAGGAGAAAAGAGATCGAAAGGCTGGGAGAAAAGGTTGCGGGGCAAAGACTTCACCGGCGAAGGTGCTGATGTGATCATTGAAGGCAATGATCGAGGCAAAGTCAAGAAAGAGGCAAAGTGGGAGAAAGACTTGCGGCGAGGACGATATGCATCTGCTCTGGATCATGTGCTTGAGAATGTGAGCAGACCTTAGTTGTCCAGAGCACCCTCTGGTCATTGTTCTGGTCCCCCACTAACAGCTTGTAGAGGCTTCCGTCCTTGTCCGTCTTGACCGTTCTTACCGCCCTTCGTCATCGGTCGGCCATACGCGCAGCGCTGCAAGGACGCGATGAGACTACGTTACAACCTATCCTCAAGTGGCTGGCAAAACACATTGCCGACCCACAGTACCTCGGTATCGCCGTTGAAGTCAGCATTCATATAGTTGACCTTTATTCCCCCCAGCTGGGGCAGTCACCTGAAGTTGATGGCCTCATAACACAACTACATCTGAGGGTCCGCAGGGAAGTGGAAAGAGCGCAACAAGCATTGCAAACTGGTGGTATGTTGGGCATGCTTATGGCTACCGAGAGATGATTGGCGTTATGCGAAACCCGTACCAGCGTCTTCCCAGACGCGGGGACTTGTCGTTCGCATTACGATGCATTTCTGCTGGTCTCTCATTGCAGCCACCAGTGCAGTATGCCACCTGGATGTCAATCGTTCCTACTACTTATGAATTGGTTGGTGTTGAACATCGTGGACTGCTCCAAGACACTGCATTCCTCCGAGTCAGTCAGCGCGTCGTCTACTCAACATCTCAAGTGCGAGGTTGGCGACCCAATAAGTACGAAGACTCCCACGTCATTCCGCTCTCGGTGGTAGACAGGCTACGTTTAACAAGTCAAGCGATTCAAACCAACCGGTCCTCTACTTGAAGGATTTAACGGGAGTCGGAAATGGCGGCCCACCTAGAGGCTATATCGGCCGTTACGTGGTTGTCTGTTGGTGACATCTTCACGTGCTAGCTTTTGATCCCATGTCATACAGATATTGAAGCAGTCCAACTATGACATCTCTTCCAACTGCACGCAAAGAGTAGGTATTCTTTGCGGCACAGAGAAACCAATGTCAGGGCAGGACGGCTCGTTTCTGGATATCTCGGGGGAGGACGGTCGGAAAAGGGTCCCATTCGTGGCTGTGGATTGATGTATTCTTAGATGGTATTACTCTACAGCATGCATTAGGCTGCTTGACGGTAGGGTGATGTTGATAGCGAATTGAGATAGCAGGTACTCCGTACTTCGTAGCGGAAAGTACTTGGTACCCCATGCCCCCAAATGTTTCAGGATGAAGCGATAAGATTAGATTAGATTATCCCTGCGTACGAGTGACTGTGTGCCCCTCCGCAGTTCTTATCGATTATCATTCGTATTAATTGGATCCTCGCCGCCATTTCGTCTTCTGTATTGTCCTCGTCTGTTCCTTGGGGTTCACCACCCCCTCATTGAAGGCTTTGCCTCATGGCTCCCTCCAAGCTAGAAGCTGGTGAAAATTCAACTGAACAGTCCCCTGACAGTGGACTGACCTCCGAGCAGCTTGCTTTTTGGGATGAGAATGGCTATCTGGTCATACCCGACGAACTGTCTCCAGCCACTGTATCTTCCCTCCTCACAGAAGCCAAGGATTCGCTTGCTTCGTTTTCGCTGGCCGCATCCCATGACTAAATTTTCTACTGGGCGTGATGGTAGGGAGTATGTGGGCGACGACTACTTCCTGACCAGCGGCGACAAGGTGCGATTCTTCTTCGAGGAGGACGCCTTCGACGCGCAAGGCAACTTGACGAAGCCGAAAGAGCGGGCCATCAATAAGATTGGTCATTCTCTCCACACCCTGTCTCCTGCCTATTCCCGGGTATCACTCAACAAGCGCAACGCTGCCATTGCACAGTCTCTTGGCTTCCGAGATCCCGAGGTCCTGCAGAGCATGGTCATCTGCAAGCAGCCTGAAATCGGCGGAGCAGTCACCCCACATCAAGATTCGACCTTTCTGTACACTGATCCTCCTAGTGCTGTTGGTTTCTGGTATGCCCTTGAGGATGCGACGGTAAAGAACGGCTGTCTTAGTTTTCTGAAAGGGAGCCACAGAACGACTCCCATCAGCCATAGATTGGTTCGCCAGCAAGGGGGTGGTACAGTGTTCACGATTAACAAGGGAGCCCAATTTCCTCAGGGTCAGGAGCGACTACACATTGATGCTGAAGAGCACGATTCAAGCTACACGGTCGAGGAAGTGAAGGCTGGTACACTGGTTCTCATCCACGGCAATCTACTCCATCAGAGTGAGAAGAATCTCAGCTCGGATAGCAGGTTCATATATACCTTTCATGCTATAGAAGGAGACCATGTTTACGATGGCCACAACTGGTTGCAGCCAACGAGCAAAGGGTTTAGCAAACTATACTCATATCAATAGAGAATGACCCTGCATCCACTACTGTATCCCTTCTTTTAAGCGCTTTGGTGCTCTGATGGAAACCAATGTGGACGACCAATCCAGCTTTGATGCTCCGATCATGACCGACTTACTCGGAGTGAGTTCCGCGCTACAAAGCTATTTCCCCCGAAAGAAGGAGGTTTTAAAAGCTTTGAACCTCAGGTGAGTAGCTATCAAGTAATTAAAAGATGCGGAGATCGTCATGCCCATATTCTTCGTTTTGACTGTCGCTGTCGGGTAGGAAAGGACGGTGGTCATGGTGTTCCTAATTATTTAATCTAAGTGTGTTTACACCATGATGTGCTGCTACAGTATAAGGGTACCCACCACAAGGCAATAAATCCTACCTATCTCAGGTACCTTTCCTAGGACGACTTCATCCTTCGCTGGAATAATCTCCCGGTATTTATCAAGTCCCACCAAACCCGTCCATCGTTTCCTTTAATCAATTCTGCGACCTTTTTTTGGCGTCTGCTCTTTCATTGCCTGCCTCTTGCTTTCCCGTCGTTGTGGATCGATGATGCTCCAACATCTGCTTTGCTCTGTGTCCTTTGCTGTCCGGCAACTTTCAAGCTTTTGCTTCATAAATTTTTGTCCTTTCTTGTCCTCAACACAGGTAACATTCGCCATTTTCGATGGAGGGGCTCGATCATCAATGATGTCCCGGCTGGGCACGGGGCGTTTGCTGTGATGCAATGACTATTTTCTGTTACAACAACCAAACATCCGCTTGATTCTTGCTGTCATGGAATCTTCCCGCCTATCAACGCCGACAGCAATAGACATGGTGGGATCACATCGTCGACAAGAGACCACCCCTTCCGCAGGCCGACCGGACGTATACGCCGATACCTTCATCCTGCCCAACTGAGGGCCATCAATACTTCGTTGGCAACCGTGCTCCAAAGCGAGTCACTCCCTGAGATTGATTTTGGCGCCTATATCGCCGGTTTTGCTGGTACCCAATTCTTGCGAAAACTCACACCAGTGCCACGGCTTCAGCCCCCGTTATATCAAACCTGCAGACTAACGTCGAGTAACTACGAAGAATGTTTGGAAGCTGCATTAGCTGCAGAGGTCCAAGCTCGCTCTCAACAACAAAGCTCTTATGATCTGTTCAGGGTCCGCGTCTACCCAGTATCGCCCACCTCCTATAGACTAAAAATTCCCGGGCTGAGAGAGAACACGCCGACAGTTGAGCTAGGAGATGTGGTACTGCTTCGGCAATTGCGCATCGACCCAGACACAAACCTCCCTTTGTCGATGACTCAGTGGATGCTTCCAGGGAATGGGAGGGATCAAGGACACGTAGCGCCTGGCTTTACTGGTTATCAGCATAATGCTCGCGTGTGGGCCATAGACAGAAGGGCAGAGGTGGTACTGTTGCGTATCGATGGGTGCTTCCATGAGAGCTTGTTGTTCAATGTCACGTTTGTCGTGCAGGAAAGACATGTTGAGGCCAGTCAAAGAGCAATTCGTGTCACACAAAGCCTCCTCGAGCACGCTCGGCCTTTGCAGCATGGTCCTTTTCACAAGAGGGATTCGTTTCACGATAGTACGGATAAGATCGACTCGCCTATGAACCTATCCACGCAGTTTATGGCCACAAGACCTGCCCCAGGATCTGGCACCCAGAACGCAACGGTAGACCCATTGGGCAGAGCGGATAGGCGTATAGGCCAGCAGGACTGGATGAGAAGAATGTTATTTCCAGAGACCACGGATGGTATTTCTCAAGAGTTCCTCCCAGAAGGTGTCTTTAAACGAGCCTGGTTTGATCAAGAGTTGAATTATGAGCAGATGGTAAGCTAGATGAGGTCTACTATCTTGCGAGTCGTTGGTACAAACCGTGAAGCTCAAAGCTGACCGTCTCTTCCGACAGAAAGCCGTCGACTCAATATGTCAGCAGACTTATGGAAGTATTCCATTCCTTATTTCGGGACCTCCTGGAACCGGAAAGACAAAGACGGCTGTGGAGATTGTATTGCAATTAGCGCAAAACCAGACCAATCAAAGAACCAAGCACATCCTGCTCTGTGCCCCTTCCGACGCGGCCGCAGACACTCTAGCTGCCCGACTCAGATCTCACTTCACTCCATCAGAATTGCTTAGATTGAATTCACCTTCACGGAGTTTCGCCGAAGTCCCGGGAGAGATACTCCCTTACTGTTACAGCGAGCATGATCTATTCTCTCTGCCTCCATTCCCCTCACTGATGGCCTTCAAGGTTGTTGTGTGTACGTGCGCCTCTGCGCACCTTTTAGTTCAGGCCAGGGTGACGAATCAGGACCTTTACGGACTGGCAGCGGGGCTTATCATGACATTGTATCCTGATATGGATATAAATGCAGACCCGCGATTTCGGTTACATTGGAATGCTCTGTTGGTGGATGAAGCGGCGCAGGCTACAGAACCTGAGGTGGCAGTAGCCCTCAGTGTGGTTGCTCCGCCAAGGTGTTCAGACCATGAGGGAGTTCTCTTCGTAATGGCTGGAGATGAGAACCAGCTTGGGCCTCAGCTATCGTCCGTCAACCCGGTTTTAGAAATAAGCTTATTCGAGAGGCTATCAAACAGACCCATCTATCGGGACCACCCACTCTCCAGAAAGAATTACAGAAAGACGATGACTCATTCACGGGAAAGACACGGCGCATCCATGCTATTTCCGCCTTTCAGTAATCTGATAAGGAATTATCGCTCACATCCCGCCATCCTTGCCGTGCCGAGTGCGTTATTTTACCATGACACCTTGGTGCCAGAGGCGTCAGATGCCTCTTCGCTGCAGGGCTGGACAGGATGGAGAGGTCGTAATTGGCCAGTGCTCTTCTGCTGCAATCAGGGACAGGATGAACAAGAGGTTGAGGGAGGAGGATGGTACAATCTAGGGGAGGTCCAAAAAGCCTTCGCATATGCTCATTCCCTATTGTCTGCGGGACTTGTGCAGCAATCGCAATTGATGATAATGAGCCCCTTTCGTGCGCAGGTCTTCCAACTCCGTCGCCACTTTCGACTCAAAGGCTTGCACAATGTCAACATCGGCCCAATGGAAGTGTTTCAGGGGTTAGAGAGCCGCGTCGTCATTGTGTGCACCACGCGCAGCAGGGTCCGCTTTCTTGAGGAGGATGGTCGTAGAAGATGGGGACTGGTCAATGAGCCCAGGCGATTCAACGTTGCGCTGACCCGGGCCAAACAAGGGCTTTTGGTGATCGGCAACCCTTGGCTCCTGTCTTCGGACCCTTATTGGTCGGTCTTCATGGCATTTTGTCACCGAAACGGTCTTTGGGACGATCAAATGGAGGATGAATGTGCATCAACGCCAGGAAACGGATCCCGGTCTGGATCCGGCAATGCAGTGTCGGTGTGCAGCAAGTGGATGCCGGCTGAAGATGCCACTCCGCCCCATCTCTCTAGGCTAGAGGCGGCATTAGTCTACAAGGAAAGAGCCTTGCGGAGTCCTGTAAATGGACTGGATCATTGCCATGACGATGCGATGTGGGTTAGTGGAGTAGCAGCTGAAGATGCGTTACGTGAAAGTTGAACCTGCCGCACTTTCACTGCCGGAAGTATCGTGCGGCCAGACTCTGGTGGTGGGATGTGCTTCTTGGTCCTTTCCAATGAAGGCAATCTATAGCCCGGAGTCGTCTCCGCTGCCACCTCAGCGCTGCAAGATTAATACATGGCTTTTCTTAGAATCGAGTGTGCAGCCAAAGTCTAATTTATGTGAGCAGTAATGGTAACAGTGAGGAATGCATGGCTTCACAAAATACAACACCACAACAAGACAGTTCGTACTGTATAAGGAATTAGGTGATGTGAATTCCACAGTGAGTATATCTAAGTACCTTACCTTACCTTATCCAGTCGTAAATTGTAGAAAACGGATCGAGCGAGGTTGGCGGCGAGGCGGGCGCTCTCTTATCTTATCGAACGTCAATCGAGCGACGACAGCAGATCAGATCCTCTCCTCCTCTCCCGTCGCTTGTCTCCTCTCTTCGCTCTCCTTCACGTACATCACCTTACTTACCCTGTGCAGCTTTTGGGTAAGGGATTGGAGCTTCAAACAATCAGTTCTTGTCCCGCTGTCTTCATCATTGTTCTTTCCAGTTGTGGTTTTCCCTCTCTCGGGGGTGATCTTTTACGTGTGCAGTGCGGGCTGCTCCTTCCGCCAGCAGCGGCGTCTCACGGTCCTGTCTGTGCTGGTCCCTTGTCTATCTTACCTACCTACCTTACCTTACGTTCCTTGCCTCAAACGAGGAAGGGACAAGGGACGAGATAGTCACATCCATTTGTTTGGTTCCTTTTCTGTGCTCGGCCCTGATCTTGATCTATGGAGAAGCTACCTTACCTTACACATCCGAGCCGTACCTGGCCCAAAGGTGGAGGAGGCAGGTACCTGCCTTACCTTACCTTACCTTACAGGGAAAACAGCCTATCTTGCCGTGCTGCTCGAATGTCCGGCTGCAGCGACTCGGGTACCTTCCCGACCCACAACGGCCTGCCCGGCGCTGTGCGACAAGCCACCCCTGACGCTTGCTTGCAGGTGGTAAAACTTTGAGCTTTGGAACGGAAGGAATTGACTTGTCCTGCTTTCTGCACCGTGCCGCAGGCCGTTTTGTTCCATTGGAAGTCCCGTTTCGCATGATTCACGAGCCTCTGCAACAAAGGTTAAGGTGGCCTCAAGTCATGTCGTGGCTGCCGCGTGCAACACCGTTGGCGGGCAAGACATCGTCGTTGCACTGCTCGCGTGGTTTTGATTTGCTGCTGGGCCTTGTCGATGCCCAGTTGCGGTTGCTAGCGGGAGCGTTCGTTTTCGTCCCACCGTTACGGCGAGCTTGAAGCAGGAGCTTCAATTTGCTCGGCCAAATAATGCATCGCAAGGCCGTTTGGGAGCTGCGATGCGGCCACGCGTATCCTGTTGCACAACTCTTTGCTACATGTCAACGTGTTTCTGCTGAACCTATACCTGACAGGCTGCTTGTTGTTATGGACAGGCATCGAAATTTCGGGACGAGAAGCCTGATGGTTCGTCTCGCAGCATCAGTCCTGAGCGATGTGTACCATTCTGGGCCAGAGCCCAGCCGTCCAACTAACGCACCTTGGGGGTGCCTTTGCTGACCGAGCGGTCCTCAGTCCGAGCACTCGCTGGCCAGTTCGACGCATCCTGTTAAAACCACACGTCACGGGATCTGGACTCATAGAAGCTCTCGCCGGGTTCGGAAGAGACGCTTTAGAATATTTGCACCTTGGTGGTCACGACGAGGACTTTTCTTTTCAGGAATTTTCTTTTTGAGCGTTCCAATGCCTTTGCATATGCTCTATGTGGTCTTCGTTCATTCACTTGGTCTTGCTTAGAGGAAGAAGTAGCGCTCATTGCATGTCAAACCGTCGACCTCCTATTGAAGATCGACTTGTTCAAAAGGGCGTCCAAGTGTTAAGGTAGGAGTGCGCAATATTTCCACTCAATTGATCTATATCAAGGGCCAACGTGGAATCTTATTTGGAAGACCTCGGAAAGGAACAGCAAACGTTTGAGACACCAAATATTCAAAGCTTTAACGCATTTCCGAATCGGCATGGACGTGATAGAAAGAATTCACCCGCCGGGCGTGAGATCACGCGTAGAGCAGAAGTATCATGACCGCACCTTGGGACATCTTAACTGGTCGCAGTTTCCTTATCCGAATTCACATGGGCACTCAAATGACACATCGCCAAGTGCTCGTGATCGACTTCACCGCTGGTCCAATGCAATGAGGCAGGACATACTAGACAGGCCAGCAGCATATAAACCAGCTCACACTTCCTATGACCGGTTCCTGGACAGCCATTCTTTGAACTTTCTCACAACCACCAACTCGACAAACTCGAGACGTCCAGCAGCTGATCGAAGCTCTCCAGAATACACACCTCGCACGGTATCTTATCAGCTCGACCCAGACCAATCTGCCGCCATCGGCCGTTCGCTCAACACCCTCCCAACAGTCCAAAACCTGGTTCAGACCTCAGAACTCGGCTGTAGTCTACCACCAGCTACCAGCAGACCCTTCAGCAGCGCATTACCAAGGCTTCACCACTCACGACTATTACACAACAGCTCAGGCGACGCATTTAGTGGAATGTCATCGCAGGGTAATGACCTTAAGACTCTGGCGCTGGTCGCCACAACTAGGCAAGATGGAAGTGCCTCCGGGTTTAGCTCACCAGGGCTCCAATATACCACGCCTGGATCACGTATCGCGAGGTCGCCGAGCGTCAACCTCCGGGCACACCAGCAACAGTCCGCAGATCTCCTGAGTCGTCGCTCCAGCTACAACTCTGATTTTGCAGAGCAGCATAGCGGCCGGCGGTCCATAGTGACACTACCACCGATTAGGTCGGATAGTATTTCGAGTTCCAGTGCTGGCTCCGTGGAGGAGCCGCCACGATTCTTTGACAGACAACGCATTATCTCTCGGGTCCATTCATCTACATCGAGTCCAACTCATGTCCAGCCGTCGGGACTTCCGCCGAGGCGATATACTGAAGCCATGTTGCATTCTCGAGAGATTCAGAAGGGAGCAATGCATTTCAGCACCCTTTTGCCCCCGCTGGATTTTTCTATATCCCGTGAATATGGTCATGAGAACTTTCAACGGCGAGCTACGGCTATACCCTTAATGATGGATGAGCGTAACAGCCTTTCTCGTACCGCTTCTGCCGTGGCTATGGAATGGGAAGGCATAAATCGCTTGCATGGATTAGTGCAGCTGGACGGGACCAGTCTATCGGCGGATCATGGTCAGACGCCGGGAGGTACCGCGATATCCTCCACTCAACGCCCTTCCGCAGGCAGACGTGCTGCTCCTGATCGATGTCATTTGGGTGCAACCTCATCGAGCAATCCTGACAGAAAATGTTCGTATCAAGAAAACTGTCCCACTGGCTCACCTGCGCGGAAGGTGGTGTCTCACATTTTTGGGCGGAACAAACTTGTAACAAGACAAATCCCAGACGCTGTTTGGGTGTGGTACTGCCGCAAACACTACCAGCGAAGTCGCTATCGTAATGCGACAGGATTTGCTATCACGCAATGTGACCTGGTCCGGCGGCAGATAAAGAAGATTGAGGCCTGGCACGGTCCAACAACCTGGAATGTCCAATGTCGCAAACGGGAGCAAGATCAGCTCGACCGAGAAGAGGAACAGGCAACGTTGAATGCCGGTGGCAGGGCTGACGCCGATCCAGGTGAGCCTGGAAGCAATAGCGGACCAGATGATAGTGGAGCGAAGATTGAACCATGGCTCCTTGACAGTTTGGGACTCAGGAAGACGACAGATGAAGTTCTTAGGATTGTCAACGGGATACAGGGTGATGTTATCGCCCTTGCCTGCACATTTCCCGGCATTGAAATTCTGCCAAACCTGAGAAGTGACAAGGCAGATCAATCTATATTCAAAGATTCTAGGCGCCGTCGGAGTATGTCGCCTGAACGGAGGGAAGGCGGCCAACGCGGGCACCGAAGCAGCAGGGTCGCCGCTGGTACAAACGATAAATGAGCTATCTCCACATGCATGCATGTGCCTTGGCCAAATGGTCGATTGTACAGATACAGGGAACGGCTGGGTTCAAGGTTGCTGCCTGTCGAGGCGTTTGGATTTTGTTCTTCTTGTACTAAGACTTGCCACAGCAGCAATACGACGGGGAAATTGGCTGTGTACACCAAAGCTATGCAGGTGGTTATGGACTTCACGTTTGCTATGCCGTGATACGCGGCGCAATGATCCGTTTCTGTTGACACCAGTTGACCGAAATCAGGGGCGCAGCAGTCTCGCATTCGATACGAATGGCCCATAGAAGTGCACAAAGACTTGCATCGAGCCTTGTTGAATTGGGTTGGTGAGATGCCTATCAGTAGCTAGGTAGTTTACAGCAATGAGGTACGGGAATGAAAGATTAATGTAATCTTACTGTACATAGTACGCTTGGAGCGTTCCAACATGATGCATACTTGCCCACCCAAGGACAGGCGGAACATTTTACCCTATTCACAGGGTGCCGTGATAACGACTCTCGAAGTCACTGATCTACCACGAGTAATACTGCCTCTGGGCCGTTATTGGCCGATCAGGCAAGGGGACCCAGAGCTTCCGATTCTTCCGCTTCTCTTCCTTCTCTTCCGAAAGTCTGATGCGCGTCGCCTCCTCCTTGAGGACCACAGTAATGCCTACAAATGCGTCAGGACAGGGGTAATCAAAGTTGAAGGAGTTCCATACTCGTTTTCGGCAGCCTTAGGATATCAATACGCCCTCGGGCTCTGTGGTTACGCTTGAAGGAATAAGCGCCTCTACCCACCCATGCTTGATCGACGTATATGCCCGTTCTATCTGTGACGAGCTTTCTCTTGCCATCTTGGAGTTCAATCTCGACAGGCTCCCCCTTTGTGCCTTCGGCGGCGCCTAAGCCCATACCTCTTCGTACAATGGCCTCGTTTCTAGCATAAATCAAATGTTTCTGTACCTGGACGGATGCCTTCTTCTTGCTGAAACGCATCTGCACAATTGCGTCTTCGATGGATTTCCCAGCAATCTGCCGTGCCAATGGCCCTAATTTCTTTACTGACGTCTTCATGAAGTGTGACTTCGACGTGCTTTCCCTCTCGGTACGTTTGAGTAACTCCGTCTTACTCAGTCGCCCTCGACCGCGTAGTTCTCGGACGACCATCTTCCTTTCCCATTTTTTCCTCGCTTCGGGCTCGGGGTCAAGCACCATGGCCAAATGCTCTGGGTTCCGTTCATAGCGTTCCGCGGGATCGCTCGAGGCGCCCTCACGGGCTGCTGCTTCCGCGCCAGCGTCCTCGGACTCAAAGATTGACGAATCTGACAGCCCCCCACGTCTCAGGCTGCGTGCAGGTGTAGGCTTCTTCTTAAGAAATTCAGCTGTGAGCGGGTCCGCAGATCCTTCATTTGGTGATGTCGAGCCCCTATTGATGTTCCTCGCTCTTTCCAGGAAGGCGCTCAGAAAGGTTCGCCGAGGGATCTTAGTCGGTGAAGTGACAGGAGCCCAGGCGGATGCAAATGATTGAACCAGAGGGACCCTGGAAGCTCGTCCTGAGGGGATGAAGTCAGTCTCAAGCTGCGAAGCATGAAGAAAGATCCTAGAATTGTGCCTACCCTCGACGAGGACAAGCCTTGAGGGGTACTGGACGCTCATCTTGCTGAGAGCATGCCCTGGGTCCAGATCCTCGGCCAGTGGCTTTTATGAAGCTCTCGTGTTTTGTGAAAGGGTCCAGCTTCTACCTCATTATCCGCGTCGGCAGTGCCCTAGTCACCTCGATTTTGGGTGTTGAGGTGCAGAAATTCCTCTTCGGTTCGTAAAGCGGCAAGATGTCTTGCCGAACCGGTCATATCACGTGATGGGGTCCCCCTCCAAAATGCGGATCCCTGTCACCCGTGTACACCTGCTCGGGCTGGTAAAGTGTAAGGTACCTTAGGACTCCAGGCTGTTACCTTTTTATCTAAATCATCATTACCTTACCCTACATGCTTTTTAGATGTTAACTGTTCTGAGTTGCGTCTGCGTTTTATTATTGCAATAATCGGATACATGTTCGTAGTAAGTACACCTGCGCGTGTACCGTAGCAGTATGTACTCTCTACCTCACCCTTTACCTTTTCAGAGGTGAAGCTTGATTGATCATCAGGCCGCAAGGTGAAACAAGCCTCGGCGCACCCTTCCGGATCTTCGGCACCTTTCCGCTTGATTTGGGATGGGGGATCCTGGAGTTCCAGACCAGCGTGGACCAGCGTTCCAGACGAATCAAATCACCAGCATCCCAAACCTCCCTCCCTTTACTCTCGCTCGCTCGCTCGCTCGAGCCTTGGTGGACAAATGACTGAGCAAACCACATTCATCACACGACGCCCCGGTCTGAGAGCACTGCAGGATGACGCAGTCGGCCGCCTGAGGGGAACTGCACTTGATAAAACTGCCTTAAGAATTCCTTGGTACCTCAACGTGAGGGAACGGTGAGATGGCTGGAAAATCATAAGCCCATGGCGCTTATCAACTTATATGACTATACTAGCTCTACTACTCCGCAACAATCATGTAGAATAATAATAAATCAGATTTGACTGCGAAAGCGAATCAGTCCCGAGGACGCCCTGTTGGATGTTTGGAACTCAGCTATTCATTATTATCTGCTCTCACACTTGACGGAGGGCTACGTAAAAGGGTGCGCGGGTGGAAAAGGACCCTGCAGCGGGACTTGGCGTCGGACGACAAGAGCGCCAATTAAAATAGTGGAGTACTTCGTCCGGACAGGTAGAGGTACCTTGCTCTGGGCCAGCTCTGTACTCTGTACTTCGTACTCTTCCTTGCGGAGGGCTACAGGCAGGACAATTATTGTTGCAACCAAACAGGCCATCTGCGCATCCAATTCCAGTGACAGCCTCGAGCTGCCTCCACGACCGGCCCTTCGACACCTCGCTGGCCCGTCTACATGATCTGAAAACTATTCCCCAAGTACAGAAGGGAAGAGAAAAGAGCTCTTCAGGACGTCGACAACCGGCGCTTTCATGGCAACACCAGGGCCGTCTGGTGTGAGGAGCAGACATTTCGTCGTTTTAATCATATAGATCTGATTCGAGCTGCGGCCCGACCGCATAGGAACCCAATAGCATACAAGGCAGGGCATTGTCTCCACGATGGACATCAACTCGCTCCTTTCGCCGCAGGATTCACCGGTCAGCGAGGCGCCGCCATCGCCCGCTCGCAGCCATCCAGGCTTGCACAGAAACAAATCCTCTTCCCTCACCCCAAACGTGACGCCTAACGTGACCTCTTCACCCTTGACGAAACTGTCACCTCCAAGCCTACCTCATAATGTCATTTCGCAGGCACAACAGATACTGCCCTCTCCGCCCATAGCCAGCCCTGGACACGGCTTGGGCACGAGCGCTACATCTACGCCTACTGGGCAACCTGGCCGCCTCGTGAGGCAAGGCTCGACGCCAGGAATGGACACCCTCGCAGATCTAGCATCGATGCAGCATCACCAGCAAACCGCGCGAGCAAATGCTAATGGGCTGCGAAGCGCCGAGGTGTACGATAGCCAGCATTCTCCTACGGGCATGTACCCGAGGCTGCACACGCTTCCAAGGACCAACTCTGTCTCGCGGTCTACTGGTGAACTGGTGATGACGGACGCTCCCGCCCAGACACCACCGCCTCGAACCTACGTTGCAACTTCGCTATCCGAAGCCGACCTGCAGACCATTGCGCAACTCGTTGCTTATCTGGCCGAGAATCCATACGCTCATGAGTCTCATGTTCAGCTTGTCAACCTGTTGCACCAAGGCCTCATCTCGCACTTGCACCCTCCAGATACATCCGCAAGCGGTGGCGAACCCCACAAATACGATCTCCTGAACGACTTGCGTCAGGCGCGTGAGGCGATGGAAGATCGGTTCCCCGTAGGGGAAGACCTGTGGGTTGATTGGATCCAGGATGAGATTATCCTGGCTCGCAATGCGGAAGAGAGGGTCGCGGTTATGGAGCTTTGTCAAAAAGCTGTCGATGAAGAAGCAGGGAGCACACGGCTGTGGTTGTTGTATGGGGAGTGGATGTGGGTCTTGTATAGCACTGCTCACGATATCACAGAAGACGCCAACGGGGATGATGCTGGAAGTATCCCTCGCGGATGGTACGGTTGGACAGGGAGTGATAAGGAAGTGGGTAAAGAGATATTCGGCTGGCAAGCCATGCTGGATGTCTGGAAGTCAGCCACAGAGGCAACGAAATGGCACATCAATGACAGCCATCTGGTGTGGGATCGATATGCCCAGATTTTAATTCGTGACCTATCGGCCCAACCCACCGAGGACAAAGTCGCTTACGTCAAGGGCCAATTCATGGAGAGGTTGCAAGTACCGCATGGAACATGGGATCAGACGTTCCAGGCTTTCTCAACCTTCATCTCTAACTACGATAATTCTCACTACGAGGACACCATGGTGGAGACGACACGTCTGGCTGCAGATGCGAAGAATCAGTATGCTATACGTGAGCCCTTGGAAGTGAAGTTGCTGCGTACGGCGGAGGCGCAGGACAAGCTTGCGGAATGGAATTCTTTCTCCGAATACTTGGAATGGGAGCTGGGACAGAACAAGAGGAGGGGGACCTTCAACATTCACCTGTGCAATGCCTTGTACGAACGCGCCGTTATCCGTTTTCCAACTGACACTAGTTTGTGGGAGGATTATGTGATGTTCATGGTGGATGATTCACTGAACGGCTCCAAAAACGGTGCCAAGGCCTTGCCGGTGTTGCAGAGGGCGACGAGACATTGCCCATGGTCAGGGTCTTTATGGTCACAGTACTTGTTGACATGCGAACGAGAGCAGAAGTCCTTTCAAGAGCTCGAAGATGTCAAACACAGAGCCACCAGTACAGGGATCCTTGACATTGGTAACATGGAAGAAGTCATCAAAGTCTATACAGCATGGTGCGGCTTCCTTAGACGCAGAGCTTTCCATAGCGATGCAACAGACGAAGAACTCGATGTCGCCGAAGTCGGTATACTGGCCGCTTTGGAGAGTGTAAATGACCTTGGGAGAAAGAAATATGGGAAGGATTACAAGGGAGACCCACTTTATAGGATCGAGCGTATACACATAAAGCTCCTTTCTCAAAGTGGCAGCTGGGAAGCCGCCCGTGAGGAGTGGAAACGGCTTGTTCCTTTAAGGGGTTCCAGTTACGATTTCTGGCTAAGATACTATTACTGGGAGATCTACGTATGGGGAAAATCAGATGGCAATCAACGATACATGCCAGGGTCAACAAGCAAGGCCAAGTCCACCCCAAAACTAGCAACGGCTGTTTTGAAGCAAGCGGCCAAGAGGACAGATATAGACTGGCCAGAGTCCATTTTCGAAACTTTGATACGCCATTGCGAGAACCATGAAGATGTGGAAGAACTGCAAGCCGCTATAGTGCAAGTCCGACGGGCTGAAAAAACCATCGCCAAGAGGAGGGAAAAAGAGGCATGGGAAAATGCGACTGCGCAGCAGCAACAATCGTCAACAGGTCCGACCTCCTCGGATCAGTCCGCCAGTCAGCATAAGAGAAAGAGAGAATCCGATTTGAATGCGGCCGATGATCCGTCTAGTAAACGCAGCAAACCTGCTGAAACCACGGACCCTGCAATGGAGAATGAGCACTTGCCCGAAGTTCCAGACAGATCAGTCACAAATGACTCGCTTCTGAAGAGAGATCGGGAGCACACCACTGTTGTTGTCCGAAACCTTCCGGTGGGTACGACGGATACGCGGCTTAGACAGTTCTTTCGAGATGTAAGTCATCCACGCCACACGGATATCGTCAAGTCTAACGATGTTATGTAGTGCGGCCCCATTTTGAACCTCAACATTCTTACCGAAGAAGATGGCTCGTCAGCGACTGCGACGATCGAGTTCGAGTCAAAGGATGACGTTCTATCTGCACAGACAAAAGATATGAAGACTCTAGATGGAAAGACGATCGAAGTCCAAATAGGTTCTGGCTCGACTCTTTTCGTGACTAACTTTCCCCCGGCTGCAGATGAGGCCTATATTCGCGACTTATTCAAAGAGGTAAGAGCGCTTGTTTGCCTGAGTCTGGGCAGCTACTGACTGATGGCAGTTTGGGGAGATAGTCGAGGTCAGATTTCCGTCACTCAAATACAATACACACAGGCGATTTTGCTATGCGCAATTTATATCGTCTAGTCAGGCCCAAGCTGCCACTGCCTTGGACGGGAAGCTCGTCGGCGGAAAGCTGAAGCTAGTTGCGAAGATCTCTAACCCATTTCACCGCCAGGAGCGGACGGGGCCCTTATATGAAGGACGGGAGGTGTATGTTTCTAATCTTGACTGGAGTGCAACGGAAGCGGAAGTTGCGGACATCTTCAAGAAGTATGGTGAAGTTGAACGACTGAGAATACCGACCAACGTTGGTGGCAAAAGCAAGGGGATCGCATTCATAGTATTCTCCACAAAGGTAGGTCAAAAACAGCGAATGCGCGACCCGTCACTGACTTCTGCAGGACCAAGCGAGTGCTGCGCTCGATATGAATCTCACGAAGTTCAAATCGCGCATTTTAAATGTGGCATTAGCTACTCCAAATCCAAGCAAGCGCCAGGCTACTACTGTCGTGAGTTCGGGCGAGCGCCGGCTCAGCTCATCTAGCAACGATCCGGACACAGCAACCGGACCTAGTCCGCTCAGCGGGACTGCTCGCCAATCCAGTCCCAATTCAGAGCCTAAACCTACCGCCAGAGAGATACAGCAGCGGACACTTGGCCTGATGGGAATTCCGGATACAGTGAATGACGCTCGTGTGCGCGCCTTGACTGAGCCTTATGGCGCGCTCACGAAAATTGTTTTACGGCCGGATCATCAAGGAGCCATCGTTGAGTTCAAAGATGTCCATGATGCCGGCAAAGCTGCTCTTGCCCTTGAAGGGTATGAGATAGCGCCCGGCAGGCAGATCCGGGTTGGAACGGTAGCAGAGATGCTGCAGCTACCAGCCGAGCAAAAGAGCGCAAAGCCATATCAAGCGGCTTCTACCGCGAAGGGTTCTAAAGGAGTCGGCACTTTGCAACCCGCCATGGTCAGGAGACCGGTCCTAGGCGGAGCAAGAGGAGCGAGGGGCAATCTAGGCGTTAAAAGAGGCGGAGGATCCCACGGGTCGGGCAGAGCGGGAGCACTTGAAGCGGGCTCAAAGGCTGGCAGCGGAGAAGCAGGCCAGCAGAGCAAAGGGAAGAGCAACGCTGACTTCAAGGCCATGTTCACGAAATAGGGAAATGCCAACTGCGATCGCTACTTAGATGGTAGGATGAGTTGAGGAAGTGTAGATTCATTGCCCTTAGCGGGCATTTATGCATGGCAAGGTTGGGGATCATGAAGAGAAGAATAACGATCCTTCAATGAAGTGCCGTGATTGAGTGTTGCTCCAGTAAGAAATCTATAGACCTGCATCCCTCTATTTAAAAAAAAGTCAAGGGTTTAAAGTTACGAGGCGATCCTGGCACGTTCCTTGTGGATCAGCTCTTTGAATGCACGCAGAGAGCAATGCCTCCCAGCACAAATGCCATGCCTATCCAGGTGTTTGTTGACGGTCAGCGTGCGCTAGGATTGAGCCTGCTCGAGTGACAATCTCACCTCTTGAGATGACCTTCTTCTCGGCCCACCACTCGCCGAGGACCGTGAATAGGAAGGCAAGAGAATTTGTAATTGGGACCATCAAGGACAACTCTGAAGAGCGCCCAACGTCAGCATTTGCCTTCAGGGCGGAAGGGATCGTCGGCAATTCCACGAACCGGCTTGTCCAATCAAGAGGAAAAACCAAACACTCCCCGTAAGGTTGATTAGCAGGGGAACTGCATAGCCAGGGCTTTTGAGCAGGTCCACCACGGTGAAAAAGGCTTTATATAGCCTCTTGGTCAACCAGTTGCGCCTCGGGTTGTCCACCGACGGATGGGGCGGCGGATGGAAGTGGACCGCGGCCCGGCGGATGAAAGGGGTCGTGAAGCCCCAGGCGAGGCCGACGAGTAGGAAGCCCAAGATCCAGCGAAAGATGCTTGGTGACGCGTCGGCCGGGGGCGTGTCCGGATCCATTTGAAGACGCCAAAACGGGATGCGATTGATGTACTTCGTAGTTGAAGCTGAAGCTGAAGCCGAAGCCGTGCCCTGGGAAGCTTGGGGGTGCCGATGTCTGAGGCGGAGAAATGTCCTCCGAGTCCCCGGATTTTCGCTGCCCGTTTACACCAACCGCTCTTGCGTCTTTGAATCAAGTCCAAACGATGATGATAATATAACAATAATAATACGAGGCGGATGGACCACGGTAATTTCAAGCAATTGAAACATTTACAGGCGCATTGATCGAATTACAGGCCCTGCAGCCATTCCGTGACCGTCCCCGATCCAATGGCGCATACCCCGAATCCCATGGAGAAGACGTTCCCCGTCAGCCCGCCTCCGATCTCCAAGAAAACATTCTATATCGCAGGGGTCCTTACGACGGTATATGGCTTGGACGAACAACCGCCGCAGCTCAAGGAAGTTGCCTGCTTGTGGCTGCTGCACCCTCGTCTGCAGACCCAGGCGTGCATGGAGCCAATCGCGGCATTGACAATCCATGCCTGGAACGAGAGACTTCAACGTGCTGGGAAGGCCGAAGACGCGCAAAAGGGACTCATCGCCGTATCTTTTGATCAGCGCAACCACGGGTCTCGCCTGGTCAACGAATTGGCCAACGAGCCGTGGCGTGGAGGCAACCCCAGGCATGCCCAAGACATGTTCTCTGTCTACCGTGAGTTATGTCTGACCATTAGACTGACAATTCATGACACGCTGACGGTTGTGCGACAGATGGTACGGCAATGGATACGAGCCTTCTACTGACACACCTCTCTTCCTACATCTATCCATCGTCCGAATATACAATCGCTACCAACCTCGTCCTGGGCGTGTCACTGGGAGGTCACGCCGCTTGGCACGTCCTGCTACACGATCCCCGCTTCACAACTGCCATTGTCATGATTGGGTGCCCCGACTACACGCGCTTGATGACCCACCGAGCCGAAAAATCAAAGCTGAAGACCTGGACTTCCACCGATCCACCTGGCTCTAGCTTTCTAGGCCCTAGTGATTTTCCGGCTGCCCTTGTGGAAGCCGTACAGTCACAGGACCCGGCCGGGTTATTGCTACCGGCTGCGGAGACACACGACCAGGATGAGGTGAGAAGAATGAGGTATCTGTGCGAGAAGAAGTTGGGAGGCAAACGCGTTCTCAGTCTTTCCGGGGGAGCGGATAAACTTGTACCATATGCATGCAGTAAGCCTTTCTTGGACTTCCTAAAAGAAGGTGTGCGTGAGAATGGCTGGTTCTCCGACGGGGGCTTCAAGTTGGAAGATCTCGTCTATGAAGGGATCGGCCACGAAGTGCCGCCTACGATGGTGGAAGACGCTGTAAGGTTTATCATTGAGACACAGTCAGTTGATGGAACTGGAAAGGGCGCAAAGCTCTGATTACCACGCTGCGTTATCCGTACATGCAGCTGGCAACCATTCAACACTTAGCCACATCCAAGACGTCCAAAACGTCTGTACCGAACCATCCGACTGAGCCTCGGGGTCCGAATGTACCCTGAACCGAAGACTTTGGATTCGCAAAGATAGGAAGCACAAGTAGGATCATCACAGTCACTGCTCTGCGGTCATGATTCTCCATTGAATTATGGCATAAGCATATCCGAGCCACCACTGGTAACAAGTGGGTAGAGATTTCAGCATAATGCATTAGCAACTAAGCTGACATACCCCAGAATGCCGATCCCGAGCTAAGACCTGCATCGCTCTTGCAACGCCGAGTACGGTTGATTCGATCTCTCATCTTACGTTGCTCCGCACGTCATCTGCTCCTGGGTTGGCCTCCTCGTATAGCTGTTGCTTGGTCTCCGGCCCGCCAGGTCCCTCAAAGTCTCGCGCTTTCGTTGGGCTGTTACACACATTAGACATACATGCTGTTCTGCTGACGAACAGGATGAAGCCAGGATGACTTACTGTCCACTCTTTTCAGCCTCGCGTGAAATCAGGTCACCACCTTCATCCACCGGGATTTCTCGATTGTCCCCTGCGCCAGAGGCCTGTGAACCATACTTCACGCTAGCACCGGGGAATTTGCCCTCCACCGCTTGGTTGACACCGGACTCGGTGACTATAGACGAGAGTCAGTAAACGGAAAACGTCCTGCCGGCGGGGAGGAGCGAGCATTCCCACTGAAAGGAGTGGGAATACAGCCGGGATGGAGAGGACTTACTGCTATCGCTGGCTCCACGCTGGGTTGAAGCTCCCCACTTCGCGTCATGTGAATTGAGGTCGCGCTCCGCCTGCTCTGCGAGACGAATAGGGTCCTGTTCATTGTAGGAGCTGCCGTCGGCTGAAAGAGGGTTGCTTCCAGACATTTTTGGAGCTTGTAGGTTGAGGTAGATGTGGTGCGGACGTTTGTATTTCGTAAAGATGAAGCAGATTGATCTGAAACTGCGGTGTCGATGAGGAAGTTGCTCGTGTGAGTGTTCAGAAATGGAGAGAAAGGGAACAGAAGAAGTGCAAGTCGGTTTATGTACGAAAGTTAGGGAAAGCTCCTCCGCTATGAAATCATGCGCGGCGAATGACTTCATCCAGATCGGCAGCTGTGGCGCCTTACCGAAAAAGGCTTACCGCTGCTGTCCGGCGACCGGGATTCTCCACTACCCCTTTTCCAAATTCAGGGGCCGTCACCCGATCACAGCCCTAACGAAATTCCCCACTTGGACATATGAGGCTACATACTCTGGAGCAAAGGAGACTGTGGAATTTACTTTCCAGGAGTCAATAGATTAATGAAAGATACGCTTCATTTTATCCGGTATCATAATCGACTGATAGAAATAGCCTCTGCCCTAATATATTGCAGTTTCTGTATCGTTGCGAGTGTCCAGCCCCGCTTGTGTCCATAGCACCAGTAAACCATTCAATCCATCGCTACATGCATATCTCCGACACCATTATAGTCATTAATGACAATGCTGGGCTTTGAGGTTGGCCTGCGAACAACTTTAGCTCCACACCTAAGCTCGCATTTGAGCATCCAGTCCACCGTGGAGCTCCTGTTCGAGACCTGTTGCCCCAATGGGGTGGGCCTCTTGTGGTCTAGGGTCCTCGTAGCTGTACTGGGCGTGATTCTCCGGAATTGGGACGGTGGCCGGCGCCTGCACGCCGTTTTGACCCATCTGAAGCTGACCACCCTGCATCCTCACCTCGTGTCTGAATCTCATGACCTCGTCCAGTATCATCTTCTTCATTTCTCCGATATCTTCCGCCACTTCAAAATGGAAGTCAAACGGCGTGGGACAGGCAGGCTCATCGCTAGCATCATGCCAGATGTGGAGATAGTCATGCTCCAGGGCATCCTCGACCGATATCCTCTGTGATGGATCAAAAGCGAGCATGCGGTCCAGAAGGTCTAGCGCGTCAGGGTTGGCGCTCGGAAACAAACGTTGGAAGGTGACCTTTGGCATGTAGGGAAGGTTGCGGACGTATTCCTGAGCCCTTGGGGACCCGATGCGAGAGAGAGTCTCCTCGTTCGGGGTGCCGAGGTAGTGCAGGATCTGGTTCAGCTGATCCACGTAATCCCTGCCCTTGAAGAAAGGACGGCCCCCAAGAAGTTCGGCCAGGATACATCCGACAGACCAAACATCGACTATCTGCTGTCAGCCGTGAATAAGGAATGCTTCGAAGACACACGTACTAGCTTTTGTGTAGCTCTGGAAGCTGAGCATGATTTCAGGGGCGCGATACCACCTTGTTGCGACGTATTCTGTCATGTATCCCGCATTCTCCTCAGGATCCATGGAGAACCCTCTAGCAAGACCAAAATCACATATCTTGAGTTCGCAGTCGGCGTTGACGAGAAGGTTGCCCGGTTTTAGGTCACGGTGCAGCACGTTGGCCGAGTGTATATACTTCAGCCCGCAAAGAATCTGGTAGATGAATGACTGGAAATGGGCGTCCGTTAGAGGCTGGCCCGACCGAATTATAGCAGCCAAATCGCATTCCATGAGTTCTGCAACAGTTCAGCGACTTCTTTCGATGTGCTCCAGAATCCGACTTCCGAACCTTCATATAGATATGTTTCGTTGAAATTATCCGGCCTTGGAATGTCCATGTCGTAAAGACATGTTATCTGCATGCCCTTGATCAGCCATATGGACCCACGAAAGAGCAAGGAGTATCTGGACGAACATTCCGGTGCCCTAGAATCGTCAATTTAGAGCCCGGAGACAGCTGAGCGACAATCGTTGTAGCTCACCTCTGAAGTGCTGAAGCAATTTGATCTCGCGCAAGGCCCGCTTCGCCAGAATCTTCTTGCTGAACACGTTTGTAACCTTCTTGATGGCAACTCCCTCTCCCGTCTGCGTATTGGTCGCGGCACTGCGAGGAAGGACGATAAGCTCGAGAATTACAGGGCAACAACCGACCGAAGGAGGACGACGGTGGAAGTATCCTCAGTGGGTGATTGTAGCATACCAGACAATACCATAAGCGCCCTGCCCTAGCTCCTTGGTGACATTGTATCGCTCATCGACGATAAAGTCCTGGCCGAAGACCTTGAAGACCTTCCGACCCTGCAAGTCGCCCATGGCTCGGGCGCGACGTGGGCTAGATTGCAAGGCTCAAGCTCGGAGTCAGGCTCACCTTGTGGGTGAGCTTATGGTCTTTGGGCGTCGAAATGCCGGCTGACTATTTTGTACACGTCGAGGACAAGTCCTCAAGTGTGCTGGAGGCTTGCCGGAACTTCTCGAGTGTAGGTGTAGCCTACCTAAGGTAGGTAGAAGAAGCTTGGCCGGGACGCGGATAGTGCGGGGGTAGCGTACGGGAGGTACAAAAGCGTACCCGAACCGATTCGGCAGGAAACCAGACGAGTTGGATGCTTCAATATAATTTAATTAATTATTGACGACAAAGGTCTGCTTAGGGCGGATGGAACGACTTATAAGGCGATCAAACACAGAAGGCCATCAATGAAAACGGAAAACGGAGAAATGGAGAATGGAGGAAGAAAAGAAAGAAACCGAGTCCAAGATTCAAAGAAAAGCGCCAAAAGCGTCAGCCGCATGGTCCTGTCTTACATTAAAAGATTCGGCTACCGCTGACCCGTCACGATTCGCGACTCGACACTTACGACTTACGACTCAGCCATCACCTGAATTATCAGTGGGTGAGCGAACGGCCACTACTGCTAAGCGCTTATATCTGTAAGGTACCTTACAGTACTGTCTGTCCCTGTCGAGCTGCGTAGGTACATATTCGGTACCTGTACGCTATTATTAACAGCGCTCCAGCGAGGCGCAGGGGAACGGCGCGCTACATGGTTGGTACTGTACCGCGCGCACTCCCCTTTCTTCCCACTCCAGTCAGGTCACCCAGCCGTAACAAACAGCTTTGATTTCTATTCTTTCTCTTCTCCTGCACAACAACATCTGTCCCACTAAACGCTGCTCTACCCGCCTGGGATTTGATGCTGCCAAGGCTTCATCTACCTACACTACGTGCCACCGCTTCATGGGAACCTGTAGCGCTTTGCTCAGTACGGGCCCTAACGGAGGGATAGCTCTCTTAAGCTATCAAATTGAGCTACGGAGTAGTGTTTCTGCTCTCTCTCCCTGCACTTCACTTCTGACTTTATTCTTCTTCTGCCAGAAGCAACTCCACATCACGCTCGGCAAGCCAATCTCTGACGCTCTGCATAATCTTCTCCAATTCATCCCCTCCCTCGAGCACGTCATCCAGATTGTGAACGCTGATCCCGCTCCGATGGTCCGTCACCCGCTGTTGCCCCCAATTGTACGTCCTCACTTTATCACCTCGGCCCATTTTGGCGACCCCGACGACACTTCGCCGGAGCGTCCGCATCTCATCCTCGCGCGCCTCTCGCCTGGCCTGTGCCAAGCGGGATCGGAGCAGGCGCCATGCCTTCTCCCGGTTCTTGGGCTGAGACCGGGAGTCTTGGATGGCCACCACAGTGTTGGTAGGTAAATGTGTGAGTCGCACCGCCGAATCGGTCGTGTTGACATGCTGCCCGCCCGCTCCTCGAGCCCTCATGATATCCGTCCGCACGTCTTTCGGGTCCACGTAGTAGTCGCTCGAGGGATCGTTGAAACTGTCCTCCCCCATCGCGTCGGCCTCGCCGTTTGCGGGAAAGCTTGGAAGAACCAGCACACTTGCAGCACTGGTATGTGTTCGCCCTTTGCTCTCTGTGGCCGGCACCCTCTGCACTCGGTGCACCCCCGCTTCGGATTTCAGGATCCCATAGGCCCCCTCCGACTCGATCTCAAGTATGGCTTCCTGCAAAGGAGCGTCGGAGCCCTTTGGGTCGCTCTGTCCCTCGGCATCTTCATACTTGAGTAGGCTTGCCCGCAAACCGTGTCGTGAACAGTAAGCTTGATACATGCGCAGAAGGTCACCTGCAAACAATGCCGCCTCCCCTCCCCCGGCTCCAGGCCGTATCTCTAGAAGACATGGTAGATGTGCAAACGGGTCCGGCGGTACAAGTGCGTTCGTGAGGGAAGATGCCGCGACCGAGAGGGCCTCGCCAGTCGAGGCCAAGTCATCTGCAGCCAAGGAGCGCAACTCCGCATCGGTGGTCGGGTCACGAAGCAGACTGCTCAATTCCACTACTGACTGCCGGCGGTTAATGCAATGTGTGCGGACTTGTACGCAGGGCATGTACCTCGTTCGCCTTCTCCCAATCTTTTAATGCGTTTGCAACGGTTGAGAGCTCGCCGATCCTCTTCGCTGTGCGAGGCTCGTAGTCCTCTGCGATCTGTCCGGACAAACGGGCATGCTCAGCAGCAATGGCGCGAGCCCTCCGAAGTAGAGCGGGCGGTATAGAGATATTTGGGCTCGAGCCTGGTTCAGACAAGTGGTCAGCTCCTGCCTAATTTCCTTCCCGCCAGTAATCCTGACAAGACAAAGGGAGAAGCATACCTGTTGTCTGGAAGCGGCGCAGGCGTAGTTGATGTCGCCTGCCAGCACGCAGCGACTGCAGCACACATCGAGTGCAGATCCAAGGAGCCCTTGTCATGGCGCAGGAAAGATTGTTATTTTATCCAGATCATCCATCGGCCCTCGAACAGATAGCTGATTTTGCGCAAAGCAGCCCAAGCAACAAGCATCCTTAATCTTATTGAAATAGAGCTGTTTTCTTCTTCTGTCGATACCTTACCTAAGCATAAGGCAGTCGCTGATTGGTCTGATAAGAGAATCACGTGATCTCAACCTAGCGAGCGATAAGATCTTCAGCCTTGACCGGCAGGAATTACGCCGTACCCGGATCTAACGCTTAATGGGAATTATTGCGAAGTAAGTGAGATCGCCTTGATCCCTCTTATTATCATTATTATCATTATCAAAGATTTGATATGGCCTGCACAAGGAGTTTATCATCCCGATTCCAATTTGTGACCCTCAATCCCGCGGCACAACACGTTTTTTGAGTCCTGACACAGGGGTATGACATGAAATCCTCAATGCCAATCCCAATACTTTGTAACGAACCACAGAAATGTCCAAGCCTCATCGGCAGCTCCGTGCCCCTAAGCCCCTTCAGGTGGATAAGTCTAAAGTGACGGCCGAAGTGGGGGGTGAAGAGCATCGGGGACTTCGCGAAAGAGCTGGCCGCGCCCGTCGGCATATTTGGTATCCTAACCCTTATCCATGGTGTATTATCATCAATGCCCCCGTTACTGCCATTCGCCCCAGCATTTATAGAATAAAACTCTGTCGCCCTCTGAAATCCTTTTCTCCTTCAATCTATTTTGCCCTCTGCTGAGCCAATACTCGTTCGAAGTTTGAGACTCAATTGGTTTGCCTTTGGATTTACCCCTCCAATCGACCATACCCCCTCTCTCAGCAACGATAACGGACCCCGTTAAAGGCTCAGAATGCCTCTAGGCTCCGAAGCCGTCTATGCGGCCTCAGAGCCCCAGTTCACTCCTTATGCCAGTCGCAGGAGCGTCGTACACAGCACCAATGGCATGGTAGCCTGTACGCAGCCCTTGGCCGCTATGGCCGGGTTGGAAGTGCTGCGCAATGGAGGCAATGCTGCGGTTAGTCCCTTTTTCCAGATCTCTGATGCTTTATTATAGAACTGACAATCCATTAGGATGCTGCAGTGGCTGTGGGTCAGTATTCAAAGCACGAACAAGCACCGGACAAAGCTGATAGGTATCTCCAGCGGCTGGTCTGAACATTACAGAGCCCTCGTCGACTGGCATAGGCGGCGACATGTTTGCTCTCTACTATGAGGCAAAATCCAAGACAGTGCGTGCCGTCAACGGATCCGGCCGGTATGCTTCTTCCGTGGCCCTGGAATCGGTGCGGAAAGACCTTGGCATCAAGCCCGGCGAGTCGGGCTCCATCCCAATGACGAGCGTGCACTCTGTATCGGTTCCCGGAGCTGCAGCAGGATGGGTAGATGTGGTCGAGAAGTTCGGAAGCGGCAAGGTGACCATGGAGGAAGTTCTGGCCCCTGCTATTAGGTTGGGCGAGGAAGGGTTTCCCGTGTCAGAATTGTCGGCTCGATTCGTGAGTACGCCGTTTTTTCTGCATAAACAGCTGCTAAAAGTTTGGGTAGTGGGGTAAAGGGGAGCAAGTCATTCGTGATGCGTCGCCCAACTTCGCAGAAATGCTAAAGAAAGATCCAAAGGGAAAGGACGGCTGCCGAGCCCCACGTGCCGGCGAGATCATGAAGAATCCTACATTAGCAAATACATTCAAGCTACTAGCAAAGCATGGCAAAAAGGGATTTTATGAAGGTTCTGTAGCTGAAGCCTTGGTAAAGGTTGTCCAGGATCTCGGTGGTCATATTTCCTTGGAGGATATGAAGAAGCACGGCGAAATTGGTACAGAGGAGGTGGAGCCGATTCACCTACACTTCAAGGGACAGGATGTCGGAAAATCCGAGGGAGAGGACGGCGTCAAGATCTGGGAATGCCCTCCTAACGGCCAGGGCATTGTCGCTCTGATGACACTTGGGATTCTGGAGCAGCTTGAGAAGTCCGGAAAGCTGAGGAAGTTTTCCGAGACAGAACATAACTGCGCCGAGTATCTGCATGCTCTCATAGAGGCCTTGCGCCTGGCTTTCGCCGACGCCAACTGGTGGGTTGCGGACCCCAACGTCTTCAAAGTCCCTACCAAAGAGTTGATCTCGGCGGAATATTTGTCAGAGCGGGCGAAGTTGTTCGATCCTGAAAAGGCTTCGGGGATTTATTCGCATGGATCGCCCGCACATAGCCGCTCTGATACCGTCTACTTCTCCGTCACCGACAAGGACGGCAATGGCATGTCCTTCATCAACAGCAATTACGGCGGATTCGGCGCCTCCATCATCCCGAAGGGCTGCGGATTTACGCTGCAAAACCGGGGTGCGAACTTCGTCTTGCAGCCAGAGAACCACCCAAACATCCTGGCACCAAACAAACGGCCGTACCACACCATCATCCCTGCCATGCTGACGAACCCCAGCGATGACAGCTTGCACAGCGTGTATGGGGTCATGGGCGGCTTCATGCAGCCACAGGGACACGTGCAGGTGTTACTCAACATGCTGTTGTTCAAATATAACCCTCAGCAGGCCCTGGATGCACCCCGAATCTGCATTGGCGCGGGTACCCCGGAGGATGGAAAGGTCCTGGACCGCACCGTGTATCTGGAGGAAGGCATCAGCAAGGACGTGGCTGATAAGCTGGAGGCCATGGGTCATCAGGTGGAGATCGTGACGGGCTGGGGACGGGGTACATTTGGCCGAGGACAGGTCATCCGCGCACACGTTGAGGATGGTCAGACCATTTTCAGCGGTGGAAGCGATCTCAGAGGTGACGGAGGAGCGTTCCCGCTCTGAAGCATGACGAATAAGCCGGTAGGGATTTCTCAGGGGGAAAAACGTGGATAGGAGCAGGTTACGTCAAAAGGCATGGGCATGACTCCAGGATGACGGTCATATATATCATGTTCGACCATCTCAAACCAGACTGTATTGAGAGGCATGTATAGAGCAGCGTCTATAAAGGCTGCCTGCGGCCACCTTCAGAGCCATCCCCAATCAACAAAATAAATCTACTAAAGAAACCGTGGCGTGAAGTGACACGCCGTGACACAAAAGCAACAAGCAAACAAAAACCGCTGACAGGCAGAGAAGACTCACAGGATGATTGACGCAGGAACCAGATATGAGATGGACACCGATAGTAGCAAACACAAATGGGGGTATGACGAGAAGATAGCGCTGTGCTCGCTGCGGCTGTACACGAATCTCTCGTGGGCGGCCGTCACGGCCAGCCTGCAGACGGCCTTCGACATCGACGAGTTGGGCATCCAGGCGGCGCCGTGCAAGTACCGGAGCCTGTCGCGGCATGCTGCAGGCCCCTGGGCCGAGGCGTCCGCCATGGAGAACGAGAACCTGGACCGGCTGCGCCAGGTGCTGAGAGCTTGTGGAGTCGCCGAAGCTCAGCTCAAAGACGCCTTTCGTAAAAAGCTCTACTGGGCTTGCTATAGAAGGCCCGAAGGATTCCCATGATGTTTCTGCTTAGATGTGGTATATGGAAACCAAGGGTGTGAATAGCGAATGCCGCTGCAGCTGCAACTAGCCCTCTTGCCGTCTACGCGCGTCTATTCCATTTGAGCAACCCGTACAAGATTGCCTGATCTATCAGTTAGGTGCTTGCATTTCTCAAGAGACTTCGGATACCATTCTGCAAGAGCGTTGAAGCACTACATGACTTCACCCCCGATTCCGCTGCACCGCCAGAAACCTGTATAAGCAGGAGATAAGGCACCATGAGAAATTCCTTGCCGAGACGCCCTTAAAGCCTGACGGCGGAAACGCCATTCATAAGAAAGATTGAAGGAAGCGATACGTGAAAGACTGCAATGCAGGTCAATTGTAGTAGGCATAATGGACACGCTCAATCTGAAAAGCCCAAAGCCTAGCTAGACGCCATCTCCCGCTCCTGCATTTGTGCCAATGCCCAGATTGTCCCGAAGCTGCCAAGGACGGCTCCAGCCAGAGCAGTTGTGGCGGTGCGCAGGACACCACGCCCAGTCCGGGCACGTTTGGCCGGGGTCACGAAATTAGGGGATGGCGGTTGTTCCACTGCTTCGGTGAAGCTCTCAACTCCCTTGTCCCGGGCCAGCGAGGTTGATGAAGCTGTAAGTGTATCATCAGGAAAGGTGGGCAGACGATCCGGAGGCTGTGCGTCAGGAAAACTCTCGCCTTCCCATGTACCCCCATGGGGCGCAACACTCTCAAGTTCGACTGATCTCTTTCGCTTCAGCTGGCTAGTCGCAGGTTCGTACTGCGCAACTGGGTTGATGAGGCTAGTGATCGAGACTTTGGATGTACGGTTTACCTGCCCGTTAGAAAACAATGAGCCGTTGAGGCCAGACCGACTCGGTGCAGATTCCACAGGCTTCTCTAATTCGCTCCGGGCATCCGTCTCGTATCTGCTATCGCCTTTCAACCCATCAACAGATATGTTAATAGGGCTCTGTTCTCCCGCCACATTGCGGTCGGGTGGTATGTATTCCGCATCTCCCGCTGCAGGAACTGCGTCCACAGCAAACGGCATGTTAATCTCTCCTTCTACAATCAATTCCTCGTCCCAATGAGCTTCAGTCATAGGCTCAAAGCCTACAGTCCAGTCGTTCCCAGTGCTTTGATTGATGTCTTCGGGGTTATACTCATCAGAAGCTTCGTTTCTCGTGCTTATGTCATCGTCAATGCCTGTGATGTCGATGACTTCGTTGAAACCGGAGTTGACGGCCACCTCGACAAGTTCCGCAGTGCGCGAGACAGCCTTTCCAAGGTTAGTGAGCTCTTCATCATTCTCGGCACCGACAGAGTATCCCCCATAGTCGGAGCTCTCATCCGAGGAATCTCCTACGCTTTCAGGGACGCTAAATGACCTATTCCGACGAGGCTGGGGGACACTATCCTCCACTCGGGAGACCTCGTTGCTAGAACCCGAGCCATCAGAATCAGACAGCTCAGGGTCATATTCCGGAACCTTGAAGGAGCGGTTCGGAGAGATGATCGAAGGTGATTTCGTAATCGGCGAGGCAGGTTGAGACGTGGGCATGCTGGGGAGCACAGTCAGCCAGAGGCGTCTTAGTTTTTTGGGCAGCCGGGATGCTGGCTACATACTAGGAAGGCCCAATATTGACCGAAACGCGGAATGACTGCGCATGAAACGTTTCTAGGTTGCAAGACCGTCAGCGGGATCTAGCATCTGATGACTTTCGACGATGCATGGCAGGAGAAGACAAGGCCAAATCTGCAATGAGCAGACTGAAGGATTACAGGGAGAAGCTCACCCGTGTCTCGGCATACGGTGGTTCCAAACTTCAAGGTTGAGTCACCATGCAAGACGTAAGGTTGCTCCTTAACTAGAGCATGATCATCGACGTATGTGCCGTGTGTGGACCCAGTGTCAATCACGCAAATATCGCCGTTCTCTCCAATGAATATTTTTGCATGATCTTTAGATATCACAGGGCTGTCAAGCCAGCCGTTATCTTCAGCCGGGACTCTGTTTTTAGAGTGGGCTCGAGATGATCGTCCAAGGGGAATGGACGGATTCGCCTTCGACAAGTTCAGTATCCGAGCAAGTCCATCACTTTGATTGCCCAGTAGGGGGTTGAGTGTAACAGTCGCTATACAGCATCAGTCTTGACATCGTTCAACCATGGACCCCACATAGCAGCGGATTCGACCACATGTCTGGGCGGACGGTGAGGGTAGTGCCATGTTAACTCCGACTTACCTTCCTGGACTATGGCCATGATTTATCAGTAATGCCGGAAGTACGTGCCAGGTGGTATATGTAGCAACAAATGATAGCCTCTGAGGAGAGTTGTGGCTGAGTGAAGACCCGACCGAGCTGGGGGTGGGTAGCGGGGCCGTCGGAAGCGGTGGGAGCTACAGGTCCGTATGACAGCTGTTGCGGCAGCGTGAGGATCCACGCCTGATCAGTGCAGTTAACTGGTCCAATATCTCTGTCGTTTGCTAGAAAGCCTCGGCGGGAAATAGAGGCAAGAACGACAGGGAGGATGTGGTGTTTCAGATAAGGAAAGGCTGTCGAGGCACTGAGGAAGCAGTACGAAGTAGGGTGCAGGGTGCGAGGTGCTTCCCTTCCCTTCCCGCCAGGCAGGCAGCTGCGGGCGACGGCTCGACGGGTAGGGGGGTTAAGGCATACAGAGCAGAGTGCAAGCGACAGAACAGGCAAGGTGCGTGCGACAGGTGTGCTTATCGCTCCCTTAGCGCCTTCCGGGGCCGGTTATCGCTTCCCTTATCACGCCGATAGCAATGCCGATAGCGATAGCGAAGGATGATGACGACCGATAAAGATAAACTCATTATGCTACTACGAAGGCCAAGTCCATATACTCTGTACACACGAAGTTTAGGTTGATGAACAAAAAGAGAGGAATAATCCTTCGCAAGTTGTGCGACCATTTCGCTGCTGAGCTAATGATAGTAATGTACAGTGTGCACAGTAGCCTCTCAAGAGGCCCCGACAATGCTCCAAACATGGCACCCAGCAGAGCCCAGCAACCCGAAAACAATGCATTGCATCCAGGCATGCAAGACCAGGGCGGGCTTTAATAGTCCCGGCCGAAGCGAAATCATTACAACAAGTTAGCAGGAGATGGAAAGAAAAGTGGACATGTAGGCACAAGTGGGAGTGCGCCTCGAATGGTGCCGCAGACACGAGGCTTTCATCTCATGGGAGGCGCCCCCATACCCCCCATTCCCGAGAGTCGCTGCGCCAATTGCGGGTACTTTTGCTGAACGAGTAGCTGTGTCCTGGTAGCCTCGGCGTACGAGAGCGCGTTTACAACCTCTCCCTCGGTGCGGGACAGCTCGGCTGCTCTCTCGAAGTATTTTAGAGCCTCGGTTACTTTACCCTGCTGAAGGAGGAGCTGAGCCATGGTCGCAACAGCAATATCACATTCCGGGTCGACTACAGTAGAGGTCAGCGGGAGACGTCAAGAATCATCAGATGGGGATCCTTACTGATCAGAGCCTTCTGGCACAACTTCTCCGCTTCCGAGAAGTCTTGCTTCCATTGGAACAATGCTAGAGCTTTATTGATCAACGGCAACACATTCATGCCCAACGGCTTTGATTGCTTTTCCATTTCCACCGCGGTGTCGAACTTCTCGATCGCCTCCTGATACTTCTGTTGATCGATCAGAAGCTCTCCGTAGTAGTTGTACACGTCCGGCACCTTGTCAAAGTTCTTGATGCATCGCCGGAATGTTGCCATGGATGATGCGATGGAGCCCATCTTATACTGGGTGACACCGAGCTGTATGTGCGAGAAGATAAAGTCCCGATCGAGGTCGATGGACTTCTGATAGTCCTTTGCCGCTTCTGCGAGTTCTCCAAGAATAAAGTGGAGCTGAGCCCGATGGTAGTAGATGTCCGGATCGTCCTTGTTTTGCTGCATGGCCTGTTCAAAATCATCCGCCGCAGCCTCGCGATTTCCTGCACATCATGAGTTACTCCTAAAACAAAGCTTTCAATTACTGGAAGCGGACGTACCTATCTCCAGATGCATGCTGGCCCGTTTGATATAGCTTTGAGTCAAAGAAGGTTGAAGTTCGATGCTCTTCGTAAGGTCACTGAGCGCTTCGGTATTGTCGCCTTTGAGATAGCTGAAAGTGCCTCGCATATTGTAGGCAAAAGCTTCGTGTTCGCCGAGGTCATCAAGCTCAATCGCTTTGCTGAACGCGGCGGCAGCTTCTTCGTATCCATCTGCCGTCTTCTTCCCGAGTGCGAGGAGACCCTTTTGTAATTGACCCTTCCCGGTCTCTTCATCCAATTCCACCGAAGCATCCAAACCGCCAGGCGGCGGCCTTGAGCGGAAGCTCTGCAAGTAATTGGTGATAAACGTCGGGCTGGGCAGTTTTTTCTCCTTGCCGGCAAGGATGTCCTTGGCTTTAGCTTCAGCGACCTTCTTCAGAAGGCGCTCGACCGCCTGTGCGCTACTCTCGTTCCTAAAGCCATCGATTATACAGCTTGCTGTGTAGTCCAAGAGAGCTTCGCTGTATATTTCGAGTTGCTCATATGCATTAGCCCTCCGGTTCAAGGCCTTGACATATTCGTTGTCGAGCGCAAGTGCCGCAGTGGTGTCCTCCACAACCTTTTCCCAGTCTCCCAGGGCATTGTAGCAGGCCGCACGGTTTGAATAGAATACTGGGTCCGGCTTGCACATGATTGCCTTGCCATAGAGTGCGATTGCTTCGTTGTAATCCTTCGAACCATATGCCTTGTTCCCCGCAGCTTTGAGCTTGGCCGCGTAGTCTTTACGCTCCTAGAAAGGGATCAGATGGATGTGATCCAAACATCACTATGACAGAGGCCACCAACCTGTTCTGAGAGCGTCCCTACTGTGCTCTCATCTATCTGCGGAAGTTCATCTTCGGCTTCGACTGTAGGGGCACGTTTTTCAACAACTATGAACCATTAGCGTCCACTTTTCTAATACGAAGCCGATAGCGTACCGGGTTCGGCATCAGGCTTGCTTGTTGCTTCCTTCTTTTTCTGCTCCGCCTCTTGCTTCGCCTTCCGTCTTTCCTTCTTGCTCTTCCGCCTTTCTTCTGCGGAGCCGGCGCTATCTCCTTTTCGAGCTTTACTCGAATCCGACAGGTAGTATACTACCCCTGCGCCACTCACGACAACCGCAACTCCTGCCACTGTGTACACGACCGCTTTATGCTCAGAAGCCCATTTCGATATGCGATCCCATACTGAGCTCGGAGCTGAGGTTGGAAGGGAGCTCTCGAGAGTCCCGTTGGCCGGGGTCACGACAAGCGGCTCTGCAGCCATGGCACAAGTCTAATTGGTCGAAAGGGAGATGCAGAGGCTCGAAGGTTAAGGAAAGATACTCGTAGAAGCGCCGTGGAGAAGCTTTGTTGTTGATGGCACGAGCGATGGAGAGCCCGGAAACACCAAAAAAGTTCTACGGGGAGCGAGGCAAGAAAGCTTGCGGACCGAATCTTGGGACAAGCTGTCGTAGTACGTAGTAGTAGTAGTACGGTAGCCAGTACCAGGTGCGGATAAGTGGTGGCAGTGCTGACGTTCGCGATTGCCGTCAAGGGTCCACTGAGCTAGTAACTTGACATTTGCCAATCATTCTGAGCCGCTCGGCTTGCACCAATCAGAGCGGACTGAGAGACCTAATGATAATCTCAAAACTTCGACGTATTTACGAGTGGATTATCGTGCGCTTCCCCTGAGCTGCCATTCCTAAGGTATCGTTGTCTCTGGGCGTGTCGTTCAGTTGTTACTTAGGCCCGACCAGAGTGTTTCATTTCTTTGCTCCTCATGCTTGCGGCCTCTGACTGGACCCAATTGTACAGCTATTGTAGGGAATCCATAGTCTGCTAGGGGACGGAGTTTTCAAGGGTAAACCCAAAGAAAAAGGAACAGAAAAGACGAATATAGACAATGGCACAGCCCGGCTTCGATCTCTTCTCGTCATTAAGATGGGACCCTCAATTATTGCATTCGGAGGACAACACCAAGCTCTCTGGTCCGGCTGGCCAGCCTAGCCCATTCTACATGCTTGAATATCATCGCGACCGTATGTTACAGGCTGCAACGAATTTCAACTGGCCTGTGGCTGTCTCCAAGCTACAAGGTGACAGCGGCCTCGAGCTACTCAACTCGACCCTGTCCAAGAACGTCCAAGCATACTATGCTGATGGCAAGACGCAGACGCCGTTGAGAGTGCGATGCCCCCAGCCTCGATACGGCCTTGTGTTGAGAGACCTCTGCTGACTCCGCCTCTCCCAAAGATCCGCACTCTCCTTACGGATACAGGGGCATATGCCGTCGAATTTGGACCTACTCCGCCGGTTTCTATGGAGCAGCTGTACCCCGCCGGTCTCTCCAAACAAGGCCATGGTTTTCGTCCGTCCGGCAACACTGGTGGAGCCCTTACTGTTGGACGTGATACCGTCCTTATCAGAGGGCCCGAGGGCTCTCCCTATACGCAACCTTGGCGTCTTTCTCCTGATATAGTTGCGACAAGTCCTTCCCCGTTCACCATTTCCAAGACCACGCAAAGAAATATGTATAATGAAGCGCGCAGGCGCTTGAACATTGAGAATATGAACGACCAAGCTGAAGTGATCCTTTGGAACCCGGCAGGTGAGATCATGGAAGGCAGCCTAACTAGCGTGTACTTCTTTCGTAATGGGAGGTGGGTCACTCCTCCAATCAGCTCCGGCGGCCAGAAAGGTACGACAAGAAGATGGCTCCTTGAACGTGGTATGTGTGAGGAGGAAATCGTTCATGTGAGCAGCCTACAGCAAGGGGAAGATTGCTATATCAGTAATGGAGTAAGAGGCCTCATCTGGTGCACGGTAGATCTTCCGAGAGGAAGGGAAAGTAACCAGCAGGCAGCTTCGGCGGTCTGAGATACAAAGCGTGGAAGACAAGAGAGGAGTCGTCTCAAAACCATGCCTCTGATTCCTAGAACGTCGCTACCAAAGATAGTCTTGCGAGATTTACGATAGCAATAACCACCTCATGCAGCGACTACCAAAGTAATGTGGCAATAGCCTCAATGTGACCGCAGCTAACACCAGGAGACACCCTACCACCCAGCCAACCGTTCTATAACGCCTGTCTAGTGAACTGTTCCCGCTTGCATGGCCCATATGCGTCGTCGCGACCACTGCACTCAGATCTGAACTACTTCTTCTTTCCCTTAGACTTGCCCTTGCCTGTCGTGCTTGAGGCCGTAGATGCAACGCTGCCGGCTCGTGAGCTAGCAGTGGATGTGACTTTACTTCCACCGCGGGACTTTACATTGTCCAGTTGCTTGTTCTTATGGAATGTTAGCAATTGCTGTTCGCGAAATCGCACCTGGTCATACCTTAACGCCAACTTTTGCCTTCTTTTTGGCGGCCGGAGCGTCTTCCATCTCTTCATCCTCTTCATCCTCGTCCCTGGGCCTTCCTTTCTTTCCGGGGCCGTTACCATTAGCCAATTTTCCGTCCCCACCTTCGAACTCTCTAGCCACTGTCGTCAAAAGAGTTGCACATCTTCTGCCAATCTCGGTCGGGGTACGACTTAAGAAGAACCAGTCGAATCTGAACAATGGGCTGTCGCGGATCTCATCCCGGATTCGTTCATAGATGCCCTCCTCATCGACGCCAAATTTGTCCAGCATGACAAGCAGAAAACGATCTTCTTCTTCTGTATAGACCTTCTTGTTTGTCGTGGAGACAGAGTAATTGAGCTTCAGCTGTTGCAGTGGGACGCGGTACATTTCCATCTTCTTCCGCAACATCTTCCGCTGATGGTTGATCTTTCTAGCTTTCTCTTCGCCGGCTTCAATTGTAGCGATATATTTAGGGTAATCATGGATTTCCGAATACCGCTGCCAGAAAACTTTCGCATATTCCCTGACCTCTTTCTCCGTCTTATTATCAACTTCCTCTGCAATGGCGGCATAGTTGGCTCGACCATGTCTCGCAGACCCGTTGATAAATTGCTGGAAATCGCGCCTGTTCCAGTTAACGAAGCCTTCTTCGGACAAGCGCGCCTTCAATTCTTGCTCTTCCTCTGTGAGCGGAGTCGCATCGTCAATCTCTTTCTGCTCAAGGTCCCGCTCTGCTTCGCGCTCGGCCAAATCATTCTCGTCTCCATCTGCGAGGGGGACCTTGTAGCCGATCTCTTTGCGGAAATATGCCGTTTCCCTTTCCTGCAAATCCCGAAGCAATGGCGGAAAGAATTGGTAATCATGGACAGCGATCTGTTTAGGAGCTCTGGGAGCTTTGGGTTTGGTATCTGCTGTCCTACCGCCGGTCGCCAGGGCCTGGCGATAATACTTGTCCATTGAATAGGACTGCTCCTTCCGCTCACGCTTCGATGGATTGATCCAACTGACCCCAATATCTTTCTTTCGATTAGTAAAGTCTTCGCCATTCCATTCATAGGCGGAATCCGTTGTGAACTTTTGAAGATCATCAATGCCAAGCTTTTCGTAACGTGCGTTCAGCTCTTTTGTCCTTTCCTCTCCATGCTTCAAGATGCTGTCGATATCGTCATCCGAGAGATCCGATTTGCTGGCCAATGTCCCCGTAGCTCCCTTTGTTTGGAAAACCTTCTCGGCGCCGTGCTGAATCATATTAAGTAATTCATCTTTGGAAGCTGCATTCTTTGCCTGTTGTTGTGCACGGCCTTGTTGGATGACAAGTTGATCGAGACGTAGTTTCTGAGCTGCCCTTTCGAGCACTTTCTCCTCTATAGCATTCTCGGTCACGAAACGATAAACATACACCTGTTTTGTCTGTCCAATCCGATGAGCACGGTCCATAGCTTGTAGATCAGCCTGAGGATTCCAATCGCTATCATAAAGAATGACAATGTCTGCGGTGGTCAGGTTGATACCCAGCCCACCAGCACGGGTGGTCAAAAGAAATACGAATTTCTCTGACCCAGGTTTATTGTAGTCGTCGATAGCAGCGATACGGTCTTCATGAGCTGTTGATCCATCAATACGGCAGTATTTGTAGTCTCGGAAGACACAATAGTCCTCAAGAATGTCAAGTAAGCGGCTCATCTGAGAGAATATCAGGACCCGGCTACCCTGTTTCTGCATCCGAACCAAAAGCTTGTCCAGCATGACCATTTTGGCAGCGTTGTAGATGATATGCTCATCAGTGGTATATGGCGGACCGGGCTCAGCTCCCTCGAAGAGGTAGGGGTGATTGCAGCACTTGCGAAGTTGCATCACAATGTTCAGAAGACGAGTCTTCGACTCTCGCTTGCCACCAGCACCATTGACTGCGTCAATATCCTTTTCCAGAATCTTCTGATACCACTTGACCTGCATCTCCGACATTCCAATATACAGATTGACCTCTAAAGACCATCGATCAGCAGAGCACAAGGAGAAGCGGGGATAAACATACCTTTCTTCGGCAGTAGGCTCTTCTCCACATCACTCTTAACTCTTCTTAGAAGGAACGGACGAAGCACTTTGTGTAGTTGCTGGACAACTGTATCTTGATCCGCGCCCTGCCCCGAGAACCATTGGTCGAACGCCTCAGAGTCTCCGAAGACATCGGGCAAGAGAAAGTTGAGAAGCGCCCAAAGTTCATGGAGGTTGTTCTGCAACGGAGTGCCGGTGATGAGCAGCCTGTTACGCGAGGTAAAGACCCGAATGATCTGCGCAAGCGAAGACTCTTCATTCTTGATACGATGAGCTTCATCGACGATGATGTACTCCCAGGCGAATTTCTTCAGATGCGACTTCTCCCTCAAGATCATCTCGTAGCTCGTGATGCAAACATCGAACTTCTCATCAATAAGCCGCTCATTGATAAGTTGATGTCTCTCCTCCTTGGCCCCCTGAAGTACAAGCACATTGACTTCTGGCGTCCACTTCGCGAATTCTCGTTTCCAGTTATCCAGTGTCGACTTGGGTACAATAACCAAATGTGGCCCGGTTATATCGCAGATGTGACGAAGATAGCCGAGGAACGCAATGGTCTGTAAAGTCTTCCCCAGGCCCATCTCATCAGCTAATATACCGGAAATGCCGTTTTCATGCAGTGAAATGAGCCAGTTGAGACCAGCAACTTGGTAGTCTCGCATCTGGCCTTGAATGAAAGCAGGAGACTCCCTGAAAACGGTTTCGGCCGAGCCACCACGCTTTTCGTCCTTGAGCAACTCTGCATCCTCTTCTTGCTCTGTCCTCCGTCGTCTTTGTGCAGCTGCGCCACCGGTGCGTGCATGTCCTTTCTTCCCTTTAGCTTCCTCTTCGTTTTGACGATCGATCTCGGCCATGATCTCTTTGATGCGTGGATTAGGGTTTGTATCGATGAAGTGGCGGAAGAGATCTGTTAAGCCGAGCAAGTAGCGGAAGCGTCGAATCGAATCATCTTCCTGTATATCGCACTCATGATCAGGTGCTGTGCGTTACGTAGCTGTCTTGGAACGAGGTACCTTGGACTCTCCTAGCCGATCATGTTTCTTCCCAAATACGCTCTTCCGTAACTGCATAACTTCCGATCGCCGCCTCCTACCATCAAGATGTACGGGATCTCCAGCAACGCTGCTTGCAGTAGTATTCGGATTTGTGTCTGAATCCTCCTGCAAAGCAAGGCTCAGTATCACGATCGCAGTGTAGCGGACATGGAAAGAGCGCTCTTACAGTATAGTCTGGTGTATCCTGCGCATCCTGCAGACCCAAGTTAGCAAATTTAGCAGCAGGGCTTCAGATGCGCGCGTCTGTTGTGTTCTGGAAGTTGCGGGCCATGAACGCACCATAAAACTTGCATCTCCGTTTGATTTAGGATGATTTATCGGAGTGCCACCACTGACATCCAGCATGGAGGTGTCAGAATCAGGGACCGCCAAAGCTGGTGCCATCTTGTCTAATCGGATTCCCGAAGAAGCCTTCTGGGAGGCTGGATATCTGGGATGTCACAACCGCTTCGTCGGGATCCAGCTGGGCGGGGCCTCCCTCAAGTGCGACGGAAGAATGCCTCTTCACAAGCAGACGCTCAATGTTAATCGTCGCGGGCTGAACGGTTGGGAAGAGGTGACGGGGTTGGTGGTCGAGAGTTTGAGTGGAATGATGTAGGTGAAGGTAAGTGGAGGACGAGAGGGAGAGAGACGGGAGATGGAAGGGGAGACGATGGTCCTTCACTGCTACAAGCACCGAGCATACCTGCATCTGCTTGCCAAGTAGAAGTCGCGTCTACGGTACGGCTACGCGATTAACCTTAACCAGAGAAGTTGTAGCCGGCAGTTACCATTGGCGGGCTAGCGAACCAATAAAGAGCCTGCCTGTGCCTTTTTCCGGTCTGGAGTACCCTGCTCGTCTGCTCGCCTCTACGTTACTCCGTACTCGTATTACTCGTGATCCTATGAGTTCGTTCGTCCATTCACTGGACCACAGCCAGCTAACGTGAAGTACGGCATAATCTTTCTACACAAGCGATCCCTTGCAAACGGTTCCACGCATCAAGAGACGTCTGGTCCTCTTGCTGTCGGATCCAACATCCACCTTCAGGCACGCACGCCGCCAGCCGAACAGTCTCTTCCGAGCCCCACTTACTGTCCTGATACCCCGGCGCCGAGGTCAAGGTCTGTATTACCACCGGCCCATGACCAGAAGGTGTCAGCAGTCCATTACTTACTTTTCGCTATATAGGTTCCTTTCTTAATCATTTAATATCATTCCACGATGGAATCCATGCGGACGTTGAACACATCCTTACCGACTTCGTCACCAAAGACACAGTCAGCTCAGCCGCCCGAGCAGCTGCTGCAGGCTTTCAAGGCTGCTGCTCTCTCGGTTACAAATCTTTATAAGACTGCGGCCTCTGACCAGGCTACCGCACGTCATGCCGGATATCAGGAGGCCCTTGATGACTTGCTTTCCTTCCTCGATAAAGAAAACCTAGGCTTGGAGAAAGGGGAGGGCTTGAGAGTCCGGCGATGGGCCACAGAACGACTAGACGGTGTCCTGAGACAGGAGCCCAGCAGTGAGAGTGACGACGAGCGGACCGAAACAGAAGAGCGGGCAAGAAGTTCTTCCCCTGTCTTGCATCGAAAACCGAACGGCGACATACTTGCCAACGACGACTCCAAGAGATCCGTATCCCCGCTGAGGACAGAGTCCGCTCCCCCTTCATCATCCGTGCCTTTTGGAAGAACATCGGAACATTTCATCTTCCGATCTACGGTCCCTTATCCTCAAGCAACCGAACACGACATGGACACCGGCCCCGATACATCCAACTCCTCTACACAGCCGGAGATCCGCGCGTCACAAGGTCAGGTTAGCGGTCCATCGAGCTCTTCAACCCCTTCAGTACGATTACAGGTCACGCCTCGGCATTCGAGATCTGGTAAACACGGCGGGTTACCAGGCAGAGGAAATAGTCGATCTTCGGCTTCGCTAGGCACATTAGGGTCAGGTGCCGGCCTCAAGCGCAAGATACCATTCAGTGAATTTTTCGATATCAGCGGTCTGGGGAACTCCAAGGATGGATATAGCAATGGTGGTGGAGGTGGAGGGAAGCGGGGTCGATATGTGTGATACTACCTACGACCGTTTCCGAGCACCGGGCTTGATTGGTACGAATGAATGACTTGCATAGCTGTTAGCAATGACAGGAGAGCATTCCAGGGGTTGAATGTCTTCGATGTCAAACGAACATCTTGTTTTATCACCCGCACTGGCGCTGCTTGGGATTATTATCCAAGCAGATTGTGGGTGCATTTTTTTGGGATTATAGACTATCCGATCCGATATTATCCAAATATATGGGCATCGGCCTGGACAGTTATCTTGCATTGCTGCCGACTTTCTTGCAATGTGATCCCTACAACCGGCATTGGCCGACATGCTAACACCGGTTCAACACCCGAAGTGATCAAAAGCGTTTGAAACAGGGAGCTCCAATCCTTGTCAACAGTTACAGGCTAGAGATCTGCTCGCGCGCCTTGGATGCGCACATCACGGCTCCCGACTGTGTCCGTTTTGCGTCATGCTCAGTTCACGAGCCTCCAGAAGCCCATGCCTACTAACATTGCCGCGATCGTGGTGATGCCTCCTTGCCTTGCTCGCATGCCGAAAAGCGAGCCACTCTTCACAATCTTAGCTTGCTGTTGCTGTAGTTGATGCTTTCCGGAAAAGTGGCTGTAAACTCCCAGACCGATGAACGCTCCGGCGCCTGCTCATATTCAAGACCGAGATTAGTAGTCCACCTATAATCTCACAGAAGCTACATAAAAGAGTGGGAGAGCGAACCTAGTACCCGGCATGGAAGACAATCTTCGGGCTTGTCTCGTTCCAGGACTGTCCTAAGCTTCTCCGGCTGGTCCAGCTTGTACACGGAGGACAGCGACGGATCTCGCGACATGATTGCTGGCTTTTCGGCGGATGCACCCTCGGAAATTCAGTGCGCCCTCACCGCAATGCCATCTGAGTCAGGGCACCCAAAAGCCTTCGTGACGGTAAAGGTGCAAGCATAGAAGTACTGTAGGTAAGGTGGGCGAACAAACTCCGTAGCTGCGAATTAATATTAAACTCGTTGACGCGGAACTTGCCAGCCCTCAACGACGCACTGGCGACGATCTCCATAGCTCGTTAACAACTCCCCGAGGCTATTCGGGGAATTGGCACGTCAAACACGAATGCGGCGCGCCAGTGGAGTTGACTTTGGACTTGTTATTGTCTAGTTGTCATGCTGGATACAAGACGATATGACCGGCTTAATTGAGGCAATTTACATCTTCAATCAACACAAGTGAGTCTCCCCTCCCTGTTGTCGATCCACTTCCAGATTGCTAATGTGAGCTTGCCAGTAATACCATCCTTGAACATGTTTACCGCTCCAGACCAGCATCAGCAAGCGCTTTACTTCCCATCTACCTTGCCTATCCAGAGCCCAGACCGGCTCTAATCTATGTTCCGGAAGTTAACCCTCCGACGCTCCTCTTCTCCGTCGTCCATGCTGGCGTCCTCTTCCTCTCCCCTTCTTCGACCGAGATCGAGCCTCTTCTTGTTCTTGAATTCCTGCATAGGACAATCGATGTACTTGAAGACTTCCTTGGTACCCCCTTGCTAGCTTCTAGGATAGAAGGGGCGTACGATGTGGTAGCTCAGCTATTGACGGAGATGGCTGATGCCGGTGCAATTTGTAACACTGAGCCTAATGCATTGAAAGATGCCGTTGAGGTGCCTGGTTTGATAAACAAGCTGCTGGGAGGTGTCGGGCTTCCAGGGTAAGCATTATTGGCCTCCTCCCTGCAATATTGGGTCTGGTTCATATTGGATGTTTATGCTGATAGAACGTGCAGGAGTGCACCGTCGCTTGGAGGTGGAACGGGCAATATTGCTATGAAGAACCAGCAATGGCCACCCAATGGTGCAAATACTAACTCGTCCCTACCATGGCGCCGAGCAAATGTCCGTCACACATCCAATGAGCTGTATGTTGATATGGTGGAGTCTCTTTCCGTTACAATTGCTCCATCAGGACGTCTTCTTGCAGCATTTGCCAAGGGCACTATCGCCTTTACATCCCAGATCTCAGGTGTACCAGGCCTCACTTTAACTCTCTCTGCACCAGGCGGCAAAATGGGTATCGCAAAGGCATTGGAACTACCTACCTTCCATCCTTGCGTACGTCTGGCTCGCTGGAGAGAGAAGCCTGGAGAACTTAGCTTCGTGCCGCCGGACGGCCGCTTTGTCCTCGCCGCCTATGAGGTTGATCTCCTACCGAATCCGCCAACTACTCTTACTAGTAATACAAACCTGCAACTTCCAGCATCGATTGATGTCCGTACGAGCCTCGGACCTACAGGTTCCGACTTTGAGGTGCGATTCTCGGCCTCCAGCACTTTCGCGAGTACGTCGTCATCAGCTAGTGCCATTGGAAGTAGAGCTGGTGGTTTTGGATCCCGACTTGGTACATCCTCGCCAGCCTTGGGTGGGACTTCCAACCAACCGCTTCTGGAAGATGTCCTTGTCACTGTTCCCATATCATCAAATGTGCGCAATATTACGGAGTTGCGGGCTAGCCGGGGAGAAGCCAGCTTCGTCCCAGGCGAGTCTGTCGTTGAGTGGCGGATCCCTAATAAAGATGTGCTCTCCATGGGGAGCAGGGGTGTGGCTACGCTCCGGTGCACAGTTGTTGGACCTCTCTCTGCATCAGACGAAAAAGGAGACTACGGGGGCCGTTCTGATAAACGATGGCCCTTAAATGGATATGGTAATGACTATGACGAGGCCACGGCGTACCAGACCGCCGTGCAGGCAAGCGAGTCTACGTCGGCAGAGGCAAAACAGGAATCTAGAGACGCTCGAAAGGTACAACAGAATACCTCCCTAATGCCGCGGTCAGCAACGCTGTCCTTCAATATACGAGGCTGGCTCGCAAGTGGGATCAAAGTGGAGAGTTTGACTATCGATACCAAAAAAAGCCGAGGCCTTGGAGAAGGACTACGGCCATACAAAGGCGTAAAGTATCTGACAGCCAGCCGACAAGGTATAGAAGTCCGATGTGACTGATGGCGAGGATTGGACTCTCTTGGAAAATCATAGTACAAGCTACGATGATCCATGGTATCGTTCTGTGGCACAGTCTGTGCATCCTCGCGCCGAATGAGCCTGGTCACAATGTCATAAACCACAGTCATATGGACAATCGATGATGATTCTCATTGACAGAGCTGGGTTGCTATTGCACTGTGCCTGCTCTTTCAAATGGCATCGGCATCTCCGAAGCATCTTAAAAGAAGGGAAGCCTACGACTACCCACCAGTGTCTGGACATGGAAACGCCCAGACGATCTCCCCCTAGGCGCTGGGTAGAGATAAAGCTTGTCCAATATGGGGGATTCTGTGCAATTGTGGAGACAGAGCCGAGAAAAAATAGGAGCCCTCACCTCCTTGACTTCAGACTGTGCGGTACTGCACAGGCTGGAATGTCCCTGAATCTGGCTCTCGGTGGTTTCCAAGCTCCCCCATGCCCATGCAGGGCGGAGCCCCTATAATCGCAGGGTGCATAACGTCCAGCACAGTGTCTGCTCCAATTCTAGTCTATTTCACCGGAATGAAACTGATGGTCCACTTCGAACGAAGATTATGGACCGCATATGGAACACACCACGATGGCTTGTGTTGCCTTGGGATACACAATTCCGTAGAGACGAACAATGATACAACTATATGTTGCCTGGGATGCTTCAGTAGATTATCAGTGTGGTTCATTATTCATGCGATCCTTCATAATGGCATGTGTTCTCTAGCGGAGCGTCTGGGGAACTTAGATAAGATGTAGCCTTGAATTGCATTTTATAAACTTTTTCTGGGGCTCCTTGGCAGCCGCATCGGTCGAGACCGCCGGGCCCCTTTCCCGGCCAGCCTCATCGTAGCCAGTACCGAATAGCATATCTCCATCCACTCGGGGAGCGCACCAGCTTAATGCTAGTCAAGCTGCCTCCTCTGTCTTCGCTAGCTAGGTATTTGAGTTCTCGGGCGACCGGCCAGTATTATCATCCACTCAACTCTTTTTCGACCACGATGGGCGGCCGTACGGCCGGCTCCCCTAGGCGGTTTGCGCCGCTGAACCCTCACTGCTCCGCATCTAAAGGAGCGCCAACACTTGCAGGAATAGTTTTCGACGTTGACGGCACCCTATGGTAAGAAACGATTTTTGGGCAGCCTCCGAGTATCTTTTAAATCTCGACCTGTTTCTTGGTCACATGCGCCCTCTGTCGTATTTCCATTATTGCTTTGCCTGTCGTATCCTTATTATACTTCAACCTATGCCGCATGATGATAACTTGAATGTTCTGTTATGTTCAGGCTATGCTGTTGAGAATAATCGTGGTTTTCGTCCTGCATCCAGTCGTACTCCGGTATCCCTAGATACAATGTTCAATGCTCTGCACTTCACTCCTACACCTTGGTTTCGGATTACTCCCAGCTTGCAGACGAAAGCTGTGTACTCGCTAACTCTCGCTCGATTGCGTGCAGTGAGCCGCAGACCTACATGTTCGGGGAGATGAGGTAATTGGAGTTTTCGTTGTTCTCTGCAAATAAATTAAGATGTTTCCAGGGAGGCACTTGGCATCGACAAGAGCATAGACATCCTTGACCACTTGTATTCTCTGCCGGCAGAGGAGCAAGCAAAGGGCCATGAAGCTATCCGCGCCATTGAACGGAGAGCAATGGTCAATCAGACACCTTCCATCGGGCTCGTGGAGCTCATGTCGTACCTGGAGTCAAGAGGGATCCGGAAAGGAATTTGCACGAGGAATCTCGAGTCAGAAAGCACCTGGTCTGAGATAGACTGCAGCTTACGCGAAGCAGGACTCCGGTAAATCACTTGCTGGATAAGTTTCTCTCTGGCAAGGTGTTCCATCCTATCGTAACCCGCGAGTTTCGGCCACCCAAACCAGATCCTGCAGGGATATTGCACATCGCCGCTCAGTGGGGACTGGAGGACGGGGGGAAGCGTCTCATCATGGTGGGAGACTCCATAGATGACATGACGGCTGGTTATCGGGCCGGGGCTGCTACGGTGCTCTTGGTCAACCCTGTGAATGAGCACCTGGCTACTCACGAACACACAGACCTATGCATCACAAGGTAAACATCCATCGCCACGCCTTTCCATTCGCCAAATGTTACAGAGGCTCATTTTTGCAAAAGACTAGATGAATTGATACCTATTCTGGAGAACGGGTTCGTTGGGGAGATAGGTCAAGACGAAGATCACCCGGATACCAAAGCACAGGTTACAGCTGCTATAGAGAAGAGACAAGGGGCACACTAGAATATCACGTATGAGGACAAGTAAATATCGAGAATTATTCGTATAATACATCTATAGAACGCCCTGCGATGCCGTCGATGCATATCATCTTGCTTTCAGTCTTGGTCTCTTGACGTTTCCCTTTTCGCCGTGCTGTGCCTGCACTACACCTATGCTAGAATTGACCGCAGAAGAAACGAGAACTTTTTCGATCTCCTTGACACCCTCTACAAGCTTGCCCTGCTCCTCTTTCTGCTGGTCCAGAAGTTGCCGCTGCTCGCGTGCGTCCTCCAGTTGCTGCTTCCGTTCTGGAGTCATGTACCAACTTTTCGGAAATTGCGGCTTCTCAACGAACTTGTGGTGACGGAAGTCAAGGGGGATGTCCTCAAACGTATCAGTATTGTCCTAAATGACCGACTTAGTTCACTCAATACGTCTCCGCCCGAGTTGCACTTACCCTTGCTTCCTTCAAGAGCAAATCCACCACATCGCCAAGATATCTCTTATTCTGGGCTTGGGTCTCGAACATTTCACAACTCATCTTGACAATATCTGTCTCCGGGTTGTAACGCACCCCAGCGACTTTGATCAGCTTCGCCCGTTGTGCCTCGGTGAGATCTGGGATATCCTGCGTGCAAAACTCAACGACCACCTTCTTCTCTGCAGGATGCTGCTCCCCCATATAATTGGTATAACGGAAGCGTAGTGGTTGGTCTTTGGATGGGAGGACGAATGATTTACAGAGTTCTGTCAGAGTGTAAGCTGGGAAAAGCCAGAGTGGCAGGTGTACGAACGACTCAGTAGAGGCATTTCCCAAGCAGCTATCCGGGCGTATTCTCGAATTTCCCTATGCTGCTCGAGCTCGCCATGGGCCAGAGAAGTTATATCGTCCATATCAAAATCAGCTTCCTCCCCAATGTCCGGATCTTCATCATCTCCTATGTTCAACAGATCCTCCTTCAGCCGTCTCGGAGGATTGCCTTCTGGAGGAAGCTCTCTCTCTACCGATTTGGCTGCCGTGCCCGCTATCGAGTCCAGTCGCGTCCTAACCGCAGGGCTCATCATGTACCGGCGCAGCTCTTCGGCTTCCTCTTGGTAGGCCCTCTTGTCCTGCTCCGAGAGCGCATCGAATGTTGCGCGGTCCTCCGGGCCCAATGTAGCTGCAAACTCGGACGTCGATAGCTGCGTGAGCTGGATATCATCGTCCGGGACTTTGGACCCTCCCACAACCTCCTGTCTATCTGCTCGCAGGCGTCTGGCACATGTGAACGATCGGCTGGCGGATGTTGGAAATGCGCGAGGCTGGCGTGGAGGCTGCCAGGACCTACGGCAGATGGATGAGCCGACCCTCAATCCGAATTTGTTCAACGCGGTCGCCATCATGGACCAATGATGAGCTTCTGGAGTGAAATTCTTGATCGGTCCTCATTGAGGAGATGATTCGAATCGGCCCCAAGCCAGAAAGGTAGCGCCTGCGGTAAACTACCTTACCGTACAAGAACTGCGCAAACAACGGCGGAGGTAAGTTAAGAAAATTCGTCCAATCAGCAATCGGCGGTCCCTTGCACCTTACCCTTAGGTAGATAGCACCGCCGCACCGTGGCTTCCCCGCGCCTCCGTAGTCCGAACCTCTACTTAGTTCCTACTCGTATGAAGCAGCTCGTCCGCTCCAAGATGTTCCGCTCCTTTGGCTCTCTTTTTGCAAAGGCCAACAAATGACAACAATGACCCATTCCTAACCAATGGCGGGCCCAAGTCCTCGTGCGCAGAAGACATGCTTCGTCACGATAGGCGCGACAGCTTCCTTTGACTCCTTAATTGCTGCAGTGCTCAGCCCTCCCACCCTGGCCGCTCTCCGACGCGCAGGCTATACGCGGCTACTGGTGCAGTATGGAAAGGGCAAAGCCACATTCGACAAGTTCAAGTCCCAACTCGAGGATGATCCCACAAGGGCGAATGTATTGGAGATCGCCGGTTTCGATTTCAATGCGAAGGGCCTTGGACAGGAGATGCGCGCTGCCAAGGGAGAAAATGGTGGAGCGGAAGGCGTGGTTGTGAGCCATGCAGGTACCAATTCCGCGTCACCTGTTTGTTTCATCTCGTCCCTGGTTTAATCATTCTGCAAGGTTCTGGCTCTATACTGGACGCTTTGAGGGTTGACGTCCCTCTTATTGTCGTTCCGAATCCAGATCTGCTGGATAATCATCAGGTGGAATTGGCGGAGGAACTGGCTTCCCAAGGCTACGTCGTACACGGGAAATTAAGGTGCGGTTCAATTGAACATGTCTCCCTTGTCTTCTCGCTGACACGACGTTCTCGTAGTGATCTGAGTACGGCTATAGAGCAGTCAGAGATTTTGAGGCAAAGGAAGAAGAGCTGGCCACCCGTAAACAGTGGTGAAGACCCGTCACGCAGGGGTATCATTGGAGTTATGGACGACGAGATGGGCTTTGTGGACTAGCATTCTTTGCTCATTGCGTGGTCTACACTGATGGAAATGGGGCCTGCGGCATCCTCATGCATATCTGGTTCTCTTACGGCAAGGAACTGTCCGACTCCGCTCAGTCTCCTGGTTACTTCCATGTATCGCAGGGTTGAAGTTGCCCCTTCAGAGGTGCGCCTGCTGCAGCTGCATGGTCGACCACATCACAAGGGAGGACGATTCGTCAATTTACAGCACCTAGAGTTGCCGTTATAGAAGTTTCTAAAGCAGGCTGTGTGATGATGACTTGTGTACGAAAGGCCGATTACGAGTCACCAGCTTTCGATTGTTCTGCCAGGACTTCTTACCAGGTTCCAGTGCATTTTTTACGAGGGATGGACTGTGCCTCCTCTGGTTTTTACGAGTTGGATCACGAGCTGCGCTGCGGACGGCTTATAGCGTGTGGCACGTCTGCTCAAGACATTGTTTGATCATATATGCAGTATCATGTTGGATACAGACTGATACCTGCATTACATCCAAAGCTCAGCTGTCAGTGAACAGGCTAATCTGACCCTATTCAAGTGTTCATGACCACCACAGGTACGCCGTGTAGCATATAGTTGCTGCCATCCAGAGCAGATGCCACCGTTGACCTCCTTAACCGAACCGTCTCGAGAGCAATAGCAAGTATGAGCGAAACGAAGCGCAAATGCGTGGACAGCATGAACAGAAATCACGAGAACCAACCCCATGTCGTTATTGCAGAGAGTCTCCTGAAGCTTGACTTGCTGCAGTATAGTGGTGCAAATTGGTGCAGCTCACGAGGCTGTGTGACCATGGTCCTCCTCCATGCTCAAAAGGTCGAAGGAGTTCCTGTCACCAAACTTGTCCGTCGTGGTCTGGCAGCTATACTGTGCAGAATTCTGTCTTCCACGTTGGTTCCTATCGCCGAAGGAGGTCCATCCGCCACCAGACGACTTGGGCAGAGCTCCTTGAGCATTGTTCGTTGGGAACCCGGCTCCCTTGTAGTCGTGCTGCGGGAAGAAGTGTTTATACTGGACAGCGGGAGGCCCAAAACTATCGAAGGAGGTGATGGGGCGTGCAGCAGCACCATTCTGCGCCGTGGTAGGGGAAGTATCATTCGACGCACCCAGACGAGCGGTGGGACGGGCAATAGGAGCAGGCGTGTGGACCATCTCATGTGCAGGGGATGGGGCCTCGGTCACAGAGGAAGGCGATATCCCGAAGATGCCACCTGCAGCGAATCCCGTCTCCCTCTCCTTGCCAATCTGCTGCCCATCATTGCCAGCAGTAGTGAGCGGACGCCACTGAGCCTTTGTATAGTGAGCATAAGTGCGGGGATTACCCCTCTTATCGACGTTATGCTCACGTTGCCACCACTGAGGAAAGCCGTCGAATCCCAAGGCAGCCAAAAGGTCCAAATCGGTCGGCATTATATGCTTGAAGCGGCAGCCCTGCTGCATATATTTGCATCTTCCTGTCTCAATCCAATAGGTGCAGAACTCCTTCTTGGACTGATCTGGACGGACACCGCTAGGAGGAGTTGTCTCACGGCGAGCAGCGCTGAATCCGAGGCTCTGTAACCCTGTCAGTGGTGGTATATAATCGATCAGATAACCAGACGTACTTGTGGAATGCCCTGGATCAATCCATATGCGGTTCCGACGCTAGAGGTGACATCGACTGTGCGCATACCAGTCGTGGCCGGTGCGTTGAGATTCGGCGCTGGCGTGACAGCCCTAATGTCACGACGGGTCCAGTCCACAGGAGTGTACGGTCCGATGACAGGTGCTGCGAAAGTGGCTTGACGGAGACGCCCGGTTGGGCACGGAGCTGCATCGATGCCATCGACGATGTACGAGCGCCCAGTAGGCGGGAAAAGACCGACACAGGTCATGTCGACAGTCTGGTCCTTAAGCAAGAGACGACCGACGCCCTCCAACCTCACAGGGAGCTCATCAGCAGGGATAAGAGGTACAAAGCAGCCATTTCCCCTATCGATGCACCACTGGGGACGAAGGTAGTTGTTTGAAGTATTCTGAATCAATGGTGTTCGAACGCTCCGCCATGGTCATCGACGCGAGGTGCAAGTGGAAATGAAGTGATTGAGACGTTGCTTGCAACACGAAAGAGGTGGGAAAGAGCAGTAGATGCCACAGAAAGCTGTATAACTGTGACTAGACACGGTAGAAGTAAGAGCAAGATCTCCCTGGGATCCAAGGACGGTGTTCTACTGGTAGACACGAGGAGAGATGGAGTGAGGAACTGTCACAGAAAGGAAGTGCAAGAGAAAGATGAGGGGCTGGGTCCAGAGTGCGCGAAGGGGCTAAAGCCCTGCGGACCTGCTGAGAAGGCGGCGGCTGGCGTCGACAGTGAATGCGTCGTGCTTGTCTCAAGGTTCCGGATTCATTGAGCGCGAGGAGGTGACGGCGGTGATGGCCTGCGCGCCATGGTGTGGTGTTTGAACAAACAAAACCGGCCTCCTCAGCATCACTCACGTCACATAAGGCAAGCGCTCATCCTGCTCTCTTACACCGGCTGTGTCTCAACTTAACAATCTGGGTCCTCACGGAAAGTGGAAATTTGCAAATTATAGCATCAGGCGGTGGTGGCGCGCAACGGTTACCTACATGCTGCGCGGTGCGTGGCCTTTTCGTTTGCGATAGGTGCACAAACGGCAATGTTACCTTTCAGGGATGATCAAGCTACCTCTGCTTCTCGGATTCTGATATAAATACATTTCGAGCATATGCTAGTACACGCATGATTCGTATGGACTTTCGATCCTAGGTTACAGGGAGCTTCTTCCCGCCCCACCATACAAGGTAAAAAAGAAACATGGGTTGATGATGTGCATGAAGCTCCACACTGGTATCCATCTTCAATATATAAACGACAGAAGCTGCCGATGTTAAAACATGAGATCTCCGCGCCCCTTCTCATCGGTCTGGCGAGTAGTGGCGCCGGCCCTGCCGGTGAAGGCATGACAGAAGATACCAGTTGCCACACTCACGTTCAGACTATCCACTCCACCCTGGCCTAGGCGTGGCCCCGAAATCCCCACCACGTGCTGTGCCGCGTTTCTGACCTCTCGTCGGAGCCCTTGATCTTCTCCACCCATCAATAAAACGCAAGGGTGTTTTCTCAAAGCCATAGACAGCCCGTGAAGTGGCACGTTCTTCCTTTTCTCAGAGGGACCCATCCTGGAAGCGATTGGAGCTATCGTTGCATAGAAGTGCCACCCATTTTTCGCACTCTGGTCAATAAGATCTTTGGGTTGGCTTACCGTCAGGATCGGCAGGTTTTCTGTTGCTCCAGCAGATGCTTTGAGAGTTACTGCGGAGAATGGTGCACTGCAGCTGATGTTAGCGACATATCCATACTGACTGCGGGCCAATTATAGCTGTCCTGGCAGGATGGACTCATTTACCAATGGTTTTGGGACACTATAACACAGTCAACCCCGAAGAAATAGGAGGTTCGCAATATTGCGCCCAGGTTCCCGGGATCCAACTATGAATGACCATTAGTGAAAACCATAGGACTCCTCGACTATATGCAACAGTCGTTCTTGAGTTGTAGAGCCCACTCACTATATTATCAAGCATTATAATGAACGGGAATCTCTCTGTATTGCTCTCCAATTTGGTCGTCTGCCCACTAGAACGCAGTCCAGTTGATGCATGAGGTGCTGGGATGAATTCGAAGCCGCCAGCGTTGACATGAGGCACTCGCTCAAGATGCCGTACTAGAGGCCTCGGCAGAGGGGAAGCCTCGAGAATGTAGCCCTGGTGCAAAGAAGGGTAAGCACTTCTGATTTGGTTCTGTGGCATTGTGACTCGTGAAAGAAAACTCGTCTTCGAAACCTGGAGCACATTCAAAGGACAAAGAGTAGAAACTTGTGATCTGTGGACCTAGTCAAGTTTGTGAAGTGGAAAGGAAACGGTCTCAAGATCGATTGGCCCCCAAGATATACAGGGGAACCAGGACAGATGTCCAGATTGATGACAAATTTACGATCATACATGTATAAAGATGACGGAGATGGTTACTTCCATCTAGAATATTGCATGGAAGGATAAGGGCAAGAGTGAAGGACATACGTTATGAGGTCTACCACCGCTGAGTTTATCAATCAACCTCTGGTCGTCGAAGGTTGTCATAGTCTGCACTGGGACTCCTGCTGCGCGAGCCAACTGGAGCATGGTCTTATCCCTGGCAGCATTCCTCCGGCCTTCAACTGCACTCACATAGAGCTTGTAAAGATTTCTTTTCCGATATCTCAAGGCGGCCTCGACGACAGTGGTCCCATACAGAAATTCCGAAGCTGCTGTAGTGTAAGGGGTCGATAAGATGCTTTTTGAGGGGCGAGAAGGTGACATCTCCAAAGATGGTTCCTTGGACTCTCTTTCACTTCTCCACTTGTGTGGAGGATCATCTTCACGAGGTTCCCGTCCTCGACTTTTTCCGCGGGACATCTGCAAAGTTGCTTCCTTGGACTCTCTTTCACTTCTTCGCTTGAATGCAGGACCATCCTGGCGATAATCCGGTTCTCGACGTCTTCCGCGGGACATCTGCAAAGATGCTTCCTTGGACCCTCTTTCACTTCTCCACTTGTGTGAAGGATCATCCTCGCGAGGCTGCCTTCCTCGACGCCTTCCACGGGTTGCGTCTCCCCTGGGTGCTTCTCGCCAGTTCGGCACATGACGACCTAAAGCGGCGTCTCTTGAGCCACCATGTTTGGCAGGTAGAGCATAGTGTTCCGCTTCAGACGAGGAGCGCCATGGCCGAGGTTCATTGTGTTCCCGTGCAGCATCGTCGTTGGGCTGTCTCCGCCCGATCAACCGTGAATTATCTCTTTCATGGTTGGTACTGCTGTCTGTTCCGTTCCTCTTTCCAGAATTCGAGCGGCGAATGCCTCGTTGGATGGCTGAGGTTAGGCTCGCGGCTCGCACAGATCCGCGTGCATTGGCAAAGATGAATCCCTGGCATGCTGTTCTAAGGACTGTCTCAGGAGGCTGGGCGAGCGTTCTACGCATCGCAGATGGGCAGAGCATGATACAAGATCTGATCTTCGTTGGCAGGAGGTGTTGGTTGGCCTTGCTAGGAGGGCGGTCGGGTTAATTCCTGATAGACCTACTTTACCTTAGTAGGCAGTCAAAGAATAAGGTCCCCTTGAGCTCCGCCATATTCACAGTACTTGTGGTATGTACGAGCTCCAAATTTGACTCGGACGGGTTGGTGGTCTTGTAGTGTAAGATTTAATTTTGAGTTTAACTTAGCTCGAGGTCAGAAAGGCTTGTTCATCGAAAGACGTTTCTTCGCCTCAGCCTTGTGCTTGTTAAGGAACAAGCCGGGCAGGCAACTTAAAATTTAGCGTGTGTCTCCGGGCAGGGGGACGCGCTCTAACGTGGCTCAGGAAGTCACTCTATTCCCGAATACAGCGCACCGAACATAGAACGCGGAACATGGGGACTGAGCACTGCGGACGACAACCTCCCTTGACCAGTCTGAATAATATCTGCTTGAGCCGTCCATGTCCTCTCGGGCTTCAATCCATCTCTATCCGGAGTAGAGAAAGCGTCATCAAACGTCCTCGAAGCTATTCCAATCCGGCGGGAGCAAGATGGCTATGACAACCGAGGACAACGTTCTGGAGGATGAACCCATGGCCATGGCCGAGGAGGAATCAGATGGCAGATCGGATGGTAGTGGCATGAGTGACTCTATAGCTGTGGCAAGCTTGCATAACGGTGGTCCGAAGCAGCAGCGGCGCGAATCCCGTCACCAACACACTCGACAGTCAGAGCTTGTCATCTCCGAGGATGAATTGGCCGACCCTGTCCCAACATCGCTGCCCCATTCCTGGTCGCGACCTCAGCAGATAGTCCATACGGTAGCAGTCTCGCCTGTCAAGGATCGGGACGCCTATGAATACTTTCCCGACGAGCTGAGGGTAAAACGTATTGTAAGGGAGGTTGGCAGTCAAGGGCTAGGCGAACCCGTGCAGTACGTTGTCCAGTTCGAAGGCGGCGATACGAACACTGTAAGTTTCTCACCTATGCTTCATTGGCTTCTGCCACAGCAAAGCGCTCACCAGGCCTTGCCCACCACCTGAAGTGGCTCTACCGTCACCTCACCCGCTTCGAGGTCTTTTGATGTGCCGTTACTAAACAAGCACATTACAGGTCCCGTTCGACCGCTTGATACTTCTCCCCCGAGGTCACGCAGCTCTGGACTTATACGAGCAGGACGACGACTTCAGCCACGTCACATACGCTCGCAAGGAAGGACGAGCAGTGAGCAACAGACGCGGGAGGCGCAGCACCATCCGCCCTACTCACAACATGGCCACGCAGCGACTGAGGTTCAAGCGATCCGGCCAGCCGGGGTTTGTGAGCTCCTCGAACTTGAAATTTTCGTCATCTGAAGATGATGAGTCCAATGGCTTCCAGACTGCCAGCCATCGGCGACGTGCCAGTTCGCGGCTCACACGGTCAAAGGTGCAATCGCCTCACCGGGACCAGGAAGACTATTCTTCGGACAATGATGATAGTGAGGCAGAGCCTTACTCGCGACGTTCTACGCGGCGCCGAAGACGGACTTCAGCTGAAAAGAGTGCCGAAGATATGGGATCTGATACAGTTGCACCGAGCAAGCGACGACCATTCAAAGCATCCAAGCAGAAACCTACGCGACGCTTACGGTCCCGTAACATTGACTCCTCTCTCAGCGAGTCAGATTCGGGAAGTCTGCAGCCAGTAGAAGGGACGAGGCGTTCTTTCCGAACCGGAAGAACGACAAAGAGCATGAGAGAACGCGCAATTGATGATATCTACGCATCCGACGACGGCGGGGATGGTGTAACGCCCCTGGCTAAATACGTTGGCGCGAAGGAGGTGTTCCGCGAGCTTCCACGAACGAATGATTTCCGCCAAGTTCATTGTCAGTATTGCGACACCTGCCGCCAGTTCGGAGATAATGCACTGAGGGGCAAGCTCGTCTTCTGTCAAGGTTGCTCCTTGTCATACCACAAAGGGTGTCTAGGTCCGCGGAACCAACGAGAGCATCTTGTCACCAAAGTTGCCGAGGATGATTTTGTATTGCAATGCCGTCGCTGCATCAACATGGCCAAGAAGAAAGATCCGCATGCTCCCCGGCTGGACATATGTTTTGAGTGCAAAGATGCGGGCCCTGCTTGTGCCCCATTCAGGGCTCGTAAGACCGCCCGGCAGGAGGAAAAGGAGCGCGAGGAGAATGAAGGCGAGGATCCGATTACTCAGGTTGATCCCATCTTGGTCAATAACGCTGACAACGTCCTGTATCGGTGTCTCCAATGCTTCCGGTGTTTCCACTACGCGCATCTCCCACCTTTGGACGAAAACACAGCGGATGCCGCTAACGAAGGAGACTACATTGATCAGCGTAAACGTGAATATTGCAAAGAATGGATGTGCAAAGACTGTCAAGACATGCCCAGCAAAGTAGCTGGCTTGGTCGCATGGAGACCAGTCGACATAGACAGATATATTCCAGGCCATTCTGCTGAGATGGTAGATGAAGATGAGAAGGAATATCTCGTCAAATGGGACAAACTGTCATACTTTCGGGCGACTTGGGCGCCAGGCCCTTGGGTTTGGGGTGTGACTTCCCCACACATGCGGAAGGAGTTCTTTAAGCAAGACAATGTCAACAAAATGCCTACTCTTGACGCCGCAGACGCCATCCCCGAAGAGTATCTTCGGGTTGACATCGTATTTGATGTCGAGTATTCCAGCATTGTCGATGTTCAGAACGAAGAAGTGGACAAAGCCCGCGTCAAGGAAGTCACCAAAGCTTTAGTCAAATTCAAAGGACTGGGATATGAGGATGCGACGTGGGAGACGGTTCCGACCCCGGAAGATGGCGAAAGATGGACGGACTTCTCAATTGCATACAACAACTATGTCATGGGCAAATACGTCACTGCTCCCAAACAGGGTGCTCTAAGAGAGCAGATTGCCAAAGTCAGATCCCTGGACTTCAAGAAGAAACTTTTACAGAGAAAACAGCCGGCTAAGCTAGCCGGGGGCGAGTTGATGGAATATCAACTAGAAGGTATCAACTGGCTGCTATACAAATGGCATCAGGGCCAAAACGGTATCCTTGCGGACGAAATGGGCTTGGGAAAGACTGTCCAAATCATCGGCTTGTTGGCAGCACTCGTGCAGGAGCATCGTTGTTTCCCGTTCCTCATAGTGGTTCCCAATTCGACGTGTCCGAATTGGCGGCGAGAGATCCAGAAGTGGGCCCCTTCCATTCGGGCCGTGACTTACTACGGGACGTCCAAAGCCCGACAGATGGCATACGAGTACGAACTGTTTCCCAAAGGACCTAAAAATTTGAAATGCCATGTGGTAATAACCTCCTATGAGACTGCTATAGAGGAAAGCGCTCGCCGGTTCTTCAGGAGTGTAACATGGGCAGGCTTGGTTGTCGATGAGGGTCAACGGCTCAAGAATGACAAAAACCAGCTCTACGAAGCTCTCAATGGGATGAACACATTCTTCAAGGTCTTGTTAACAGGAACACCCCTGCAGAACAACGCCCGGGAATTGTTCAACCTCCTCCAATTCTTGGACCCTGCTATTAGTGCTAAAGATCTGGAAATTGAGTATGCGAACTTGACCAAAGAAAACGTCCCTCAGCTCCACGATCTACTTCGGCCATTTTTTCTTCGTCGCACCAAAGCTCAGGTTTTGACATTCTTGCCACCTATGGCACAGGTAATTGTGCCTGTGACCATGACTGTGGTTCAAAAGAAACTCTACAAATCTATTCTGGCCAAGAATCCGGACCTTATCAAAGCCATCTTCGGGCGTCAAAATTCTCTGAAACAGTCTGAACGACAAGGACTCAATAATACATTGATGCAGCTGAGGAAGTGTCTGTGTCATCCATTCGTCTACAGCCGGGCCATTGAAGAGAAGAGTTCCAGCGCCGCCATTTCGCATCGCAACCTTGTGGAAGCGTCGTCGAAGTTGCAGCTTTTGGAGATCATGCTTCCAAAATTGCAAGAAAGAGGTCATCGGGTATTGATATTTAGCCAGTTTCTGGATATGCTTGTAAGTTCTCCGGCCTAGTAATTGATGGAAGTCGAGCTAATAGGGGATAGGATGTTATGGAAGACTTCCTGGACGGCCTTCAACTACGCTATGAGCGTCTAGACGGTACAGTCAGTAGCCTGAAGAAGCAGAAACGGATCGATGCATTCAATGCACCCAACTCTGAGTTGTTTGCTTTCTTGTTATCCACTCGTGCGGGTGGCGTTGGAATTAATCTCGCCTCTGCCGACACGGTCATCATCATGGATCCAGATTTCAACCCTCATCAGGATATACAAGCATTGTCAAGGGCTCACCGGATTGGACAAAAGAAGAAAGTCCTTGTCTTTCAATTGATGACTCGTGATAGTGCGGAAGAGAAGATTGTGCAGATCGGCCGGAAGAAGATGGCGCTCGATCAGGTCTTGATCGAGCAGATGGATGCAGAGGATGACGCTGGGCAGAGCCTGGAATCCATTCTCCGCCATGGTGCAGCTGCTTTATTTGAAGATAACGCTGAAAATGAGATACGCTACGATTCAAGCTCTGTTGACAAGTTGCTTGATCGGAGTCAGGCGGAAAATACTAAGACAGGCGATGATACCTCTGCCGAATCTCAATTCAGCTTCGCACGGGTCTGGGCAAATGATCAAGGAGCTTTAGAAGAAGACTTGAAAGATACAGATACTGAATCCAAGGCCCCGGATCCCACTATTTGGGAGAGAATACTAAAGGAGCGGGAGATGCAGGCTGCGAAAGAAGCGGCCTTGCGCCAAGAAGTTCTGGGTCGAGGAAAGCGAAAGAGACAGGTAAGTGAAGCCTTGATCAAAGCATGGGCTCGCTGCTCCGTATACTAAATTATCCAGACCGTTGACTACAATCAAACCGTCGAGGGCTTCGATATCTCTCCCATCAAGCGTCGTGGAAAAGATCAGTCAAGCAGTGACACCGACTTCCGGGATAAGGGACCTGATGAGAGTGAAGATGAGGCAATGGCCGAGGAAGGAGCTGCGGAACTGGCTACTGAGGTTCAGAGCCTGGACGTGCGAAAGAAACAGAGCAACGTGACTGAAGTGCCTCCTGAGGCGCCCAAGGAGGCAGGTAAGCGTGGCCGGAAGCGCAAGAGCGCGGTCCTGAACGACACAAGCGATAATCTGCAAGGGAGCGTTCGACGCACAACGGGTATGTTCGATGATCTGGACTGCTAGAGCGATTTCTAATCTGTCTGCGTCCTTCTAGGCAATGGCCCCTCGGCTCAAGGCACCCCTCAGCCAGGTCAAATCCCGCAGTTGGATGGCCCGAACGTCCTTCTACCACAACCAGGGACGATCGCGAGGTGCATTGCTTGCGAGCAAGTGCACCCAGTGGGAGCTTGCCCTCTGAAGCTCATGGGCGTGCAGAAGTGCGGTCTCTGCGGCCTGGCTCACTTCGGCGCCAACCGGAACGGGGTCATAAGGACATGTCCGCATCTGAGCTCGGAGACGCAGGTGAGGGCCATGATGGAGGCGCTGAGGCAGAGCACCGAGTCGAGTCAAGACGTGGCTTTGGCTATGCATTACCTCAGAGGCGTCAAGGGAAATCTGGTGCTCAAGAAAAAGCGTCAGGCAGAGAAGCTGGCGGCGCAGGCGGGTGCGCAGCAAGCACCTACCACTGCAGTTGCGGCATACCCCGAAGGTAGGGTGAATAGCGTTTACTTTGACGGTCAAGGCACAGCATGATCCTGGTGCAAACTGGTCGCAGGTATATGGTGCAGGGCGTGCTTACTCTGAATTATTGGGTGGTTTTGGTCGAAGGGGCTACTTTGAAAATGGTAATAGATACTGAGCAAACGGCGCATACGCAGCATAATCCCAAGGCTACTTATGTCACTAAGGAGATCCTTGCAATACCATTTTGATTCATCGTAATTCGGAAAGAGACACCGTGTCGTGAGACGCAGTGAGGCGATTGACATATTTGAACTGAAGGACAAAGAAAAGTTTTCCAGAAGAATTTCTTGCCGTAGAGGTTATTCCAGTCCCTTTCCGTCGCGCACGACTTCGCCTTCCTGTGTGCGGTTGAAATCCAACTTGTCATGCACGCGCCCTAGGCGCAACCAATGGGTGGTAGCTTACGCTGCTCGGTGAGCCTCAGAAAAGACCTCCTCGTCAGAAGCGTCAAGAATGTCATATTCCTCGTCCGTGAGAAACCCAGCCTCTGATTCGACTTCCTCAAGCTCAAGACTCTCCAAGTCTTCCACGATAGAACCGGCATCTTCCTTCGCTTCAGTTGCAGGGGACACAGCCTCAGCATTGCCGGCAGTGAGCTGGATGCTGGAGACCGGGGATTCTTTTTCGAGCTTTGGGAAGATCATCGCGCTGTGCTCGGCCTCTTCTTGTCCTTCCTCCGTGAGCGTCGTCTTCAGATATTCCTCTGGCTTGGCGCCGTTGAGAGATTCCTGATGGAGTTGAGAAGCGACATTTTCTACATGCTCGACGCTGGAGACATTGCGCTCCGGTTGGCAGACATCGATGTCACACCAAAGCTTGTGACCGAATTTGACTCCATCAGCTGACGTTAGGCGCCAGTAAGAGATTGCCTTGCCCTCGCGCTGAGGAGCCCTCATGGTGACAGAGAAATCTACTGTCTCGCCAACACTGACTACACGCCCAATGACGTTGGTCTCCGTCGCATTGGCCAGGTCGGTGACGCTGGAGGGATGTTCTGGGTCGATGTTGAGCATGCCATCCCCGCCGACGAAGCGAACGCTGCAGCCCGCAGGCCATGCCACGGGACCTGGGTTTCGAAGAGTCCATGTCTGCTCAAAGACAGAGTTTTGAGGCAGCTTTGAGCCGTCGGGTACAGTATCGCGGACAAAGTGAGCATTGAGTTGCGAAGATGATGCAGTCACCGTTGCAGTGCTTTGCTCTTCAACCTCCTCGACAGCTTCCACCGTAGGCTGCAGGTCTGCGACAGTCTGGACCTGGACGGCAGCGTTTGCAGACTTAGTGGCTGGCTTTGTCTCTGTAGAAACGGATCTCATAGGGACAGCACGATCTCCCATGATCGGCATTCGTTTGCCATTGTCCCGTTCTCCCAAAGTTGTGACCGCTACATTCCTCACCGGGGTCTTCAGCTTGATGAGGGGATGAGTAACGTTGTGCTCATTGATGGGAGAAGCTTCACAAGCAGCACAGAAATCAACGTTGGGGCAGACAGCGCACTTGTAGCGGTCTCCAGTAATGTAGCACTGGGTGCCCTTGCCCTTGTCACGGCAAAGAGGTCCATCACAATAGATCCCAAAATGCTTCGTCCGGGGTCGGTGGCAGAGGCTAATGGGCTCATAGATAGGAGCAAAGCGGTGTCCTGGATGCTCGCGGCGTGCCGACTTGACACAAGTAGAGCAATAGTCCCAGTCAGGACAATCGAGACATTTATGGCGGACTCCATAGATGTTCTGCGTACACATAAGCTTTGAAGCATGAATGAGAGTGGAGACAAGACCAACCTTCTCACAGCCGTCGCAGATGGCCAGATGACGAAGGTTACGGCCCGGAGCACAGAGAGCCTTAGCTAGACTATCGAGGGATGTCATCGCTGTCGCAGGTTCAAAAGCGTGGGAAGGATTATGGCCGTGCTTCATCGTAACATGGCAAGAAATGCAGAGGTCATAGTCTTCGCAAATCGTACATGTCACGAAGTTGGCCTCCGGTAGAACTATTGTCAAGGATAAGTATGGTCTGAAGGATCCAGCAGAACGCTGAGGACGTCATAAACATACCTTCCACGCAAGAGTTGCAGGTGCGGGTGTCCCAGTCAGCTGGCGGACCATAAGAGCTTAGGGCAGCACGGAGTTCGTTTGCCTGGCCAGCCGTTCTGGGCTTCGGGCCGATCGTTTCGGTCGTGCTGTTTACGACTTGGCCGTTCTGGACGGACCTCTTGATCAACCAATGATCATCACCTCCGCAAAGGACCCCAGACTCGACGCAAGCTGGGCAAAGGTCAAAGTCACCCGCATCGCAGATGCTGCAATGGTAATGGATGTCAGGGATCGGATTATCACATGCGTTGCAATACACGCAGTATGGTGCCGAATACGTCATGAGACTGGGGACCGAAATTTCCGCCTTGGGGGGAAGAGGCTCTTGATCCGCTATTGTGGACGGCTTGACCTGGAGGTCATCCATATCTTTGAGTTTCTCCTCGGTTTCCGAGTTGGTCTGGGGAACGATGATGTCACCGGACAACGGGTGGACAGGAGAATCCATGGCAGGGCGCCGAGAAACACCGTCGGCGCTGGCCAACATAGTGTGTACAGCGACACGGGTAGGAAGAGCTGTTTTTGTCCTGTCCGCCGAGAGTATTGGAGTCCCACCCATCATAACAGGGTTGGCAGAGAGGCTGTCTCCGAGGGTCGCCGTCACACCGGCGCCGGATGGCTCAGGGTGAAAGGCAAGGGCAGTGCTTGCTCGAAGACGGAGCTTTAGCTTGGCCTTGGCCGCCCGGTACAGTTGCTTGTATACCGACGGGTTATCCGAGTCCAAGCGGATGTATGCACCGGCACTGTCAGAGTACCGCTCGAAGATGACACTCTGGTCTGGCGGGATGCCCAAGTGTAATCGAAGCTGCGGTAACTACAGTCAGCATCGGAAAGTAAGCGGGGGATGGATGCAGCTGATATCAGAAGCTATCCAAAGCTGTGAGCCGATGGCCGATGATGACGCACCTTGGCCGGGAAGACTGAAGCGCCGAGCTCCCTCAGCGGAAGCTTGAACCGCCTGTTGGTGCCATTAATGGCGACCTTGACGGTGATGAGAGTGTCCGGTGTAACGGGCATGTTGGATGCCATGATTGTAGTTGTGGTTGAACGAGGCTGGCAGATGATGGTAAGCTGTCCAAGGCGCCCGTCTTCGCCGAGCAGAGAGCTCCGGCTATCTTATCTCAGTGGAGCGATGAGCTCAACTGATAACGACGACAGCTAAGGAGGAGCAAGGTAGTGCACAGAGCACTCCAAGCAACGTGGACTGAGACGAAGGATGATGGCACGATGGAGGAGATGGAGAAAGAGAAGGGAGGGGATGGTGGAAGGTAAGGACGAGGGTGAGGGTGAGGGGAGGATGTCAGGCCAAGGTAAGGTAGAAGGTGTAAGGGTGTACCGGTAGGAGTAAGGTGTCCAAGGTACAGTACCTTAACTTCAGGAGCAGAGCGGAAAGTGAAGGTACGAAGTAGCTCCGTACTGTCCCCGGCCTTCCTAATTGGCCGGCTGACGCTCCAGGCAGAAGGGAACCCGCGGGTGTACGAAGTTTAGGCTAGGCCAAACACGACAGTGCGAGGGAACCAATCACCCTCACGCGTCACCACTGGTGGAAGCGGTACTGTGATGAAAGTACCGAGGTACAGGTGCAGCTTTAATGATTTACCAAATTCACCACTCCTTACCGCATACTGACTACGAAGTACTTACCAGGCAGCCATCGCCTACACTGACCACAGGCCTTACCGCGTAGACGCACAAGGCAACAAAGCCTCATAATGCAGCCGTCGAATGGTGGGCAATCGAAAGATACCTTATATGACAAGCAATAGGAAAACAAATCAGTGTTCGGACCGCTTTGAACTACCAAGAAGGATCCCAGATCATCGCGGTTTCTGCCTCGCACATCTGCCACACCATCCAGGCGTAGCCTGCCCTGTTACACGACTGACATCAGCAGCTCGCAGGATAAAGACGCCATTGATGCCATGTAAAGTGTTCGCCTGTCCCAGGCGTCACAAGGTTCAGCGGCCACTCCCACTTCACAAGCCATCTTAAAGGGGTTCCAGCTGCAAAAGTACTGCGAATGGATGCCTTGTCTATGTCAACAATTCCAGATCATTTTAGCAGGTAACACAACCTGGATTGGCGTCTGTCGGGAGCCTAATCCATGACAATCCACTGGGCAATTGCACGTGCGAGACTTGTAAAGTAGCATTAGTCTAACATGAGCTTCGCATAGCTGGCAGAATCTACCAGGCACATGTCCTGCGATTATGCACAATTTTATACACCGGAAACAGAGGGAAAGCGATCTTGTACAGCCGAGGCAAGAAGAGCGCCAACAGCAAGATCGGCCAGGCCCAAAAGCTTCCAAAAAGAACCACAGGCAGCGCTTCAATGAGGGATTGTAACAGGTTTAGGCGGAATCGCGTCGTGTGAAAATGCGCAGTCAACACCAAAAGCCATAGAGTCGTCAGATTTTTGAGCGCGAGCCGCAGAAGCGCCCAACCAGTATGATAACCGACCTTCTCGCGGTCAGGCCAAAACACGCTAACATCAATACATGAACAAGAGGAGAAACGAAAGTTACGCCAAAGCATCCCAACTATCAGCAGTGGTATGGTGCTTGCGTTGTAAAATCGTAGATTTGCGACACATCCCCAGTCTTGACAACGACAACAATGAGAACGGGAAGTATGCATGCCTGTTCACTGGGAATAGTAGACCTCGCCCTGAACCGGTTGTGGGTAGTAGTAGACGTCAGGCGATGGAGTAATCATTCCTCCAATGCCCACAACTCCACCGGCAGGGGGGACGACATAACCGGATGCAGGAAAAGAAGCGTTAGAGACAGGGCCAGCGTAAACCTGGGCGCTATCATAGTAGTAAACCATACCATTGCTCTCGTGTGCCACAGTAGCAGGGGGCACACCGGTAGCCGGTGCAGGTGGGGCGGCGGGAACAACGTATGGTGGCTGTGCCTGCCCAGGTACGAAAGCTGGAGCGGCTGCTGCTGGCGCCATTGCACCGGCATAAGAGGGATAGTAGAAGCCACCTTGAGCAGGAAGTGGCTGTGGAAATGTACCACCAGGATAGGCTTGTTGAGAATAGAGGTGGGGTTGAAATGGTTGAGCGTGTATTGCTCGCTCAGGAATGTGAGAAAGAGGCGTCCCGCCGGATGCTTGACTCGGGAAAGACGGGTGACGTGAGTGTGGGTAAGCTGTCCCATCCTGAGGGTAAGGATGATGCCCGTTGACTTGCGTTGGAACCTGGTGGTGGAAGGGTTGTTCTTGTTGCTGTTGGGGCGCCTGGAATGGCGCAGATTCGGGGGACTCAATGTCAGCAACGGAGACAGTCTTCTGAGGCCGTGGCTGGTGCATCGTCAACGGCACTGTCTGGTTCTCTCGGTACGTCGGCGTGCCTGGGGTCGCATACGCCTGCCTATGGGGGAGGTTAACCACGGGCTGGATGCCGTTCGGCTGTTGCTGTGGGTGGCTGTGAGATATCTCCTGGTCGGAGCGTGGACCAGGAGCAGATGGTGGAAGTCTAACAACAGCCTTCCCCGGCTGCACGGGAATGAGAGCGGTCCTGGAAACAGTAGAGCCAGTGGGCGAGATTATGCTGTCTCGCGAGACCTCTCGCGCCAGTGACGATCTTCGACTCATCGCAACACTAGGTGAATACAAGCTCCCACCGTAGACACTCGTCCTTCGACTACCCAATCCACTATGTTGACCAAACCCTCCTCTGCCTCGGGGCCGGCCGTAGCCTTGCTGGTTTGGACGCATAGCCCTCGGTATGAAAATGAATGAGCGATCCATAGCAGGGAAGATATACCGTGGAGCATGATCCGGCAGGGAGATGCGCACGGGTTTGTCCCGTCTAAGAGGCGGTCTGTGTTGGGGCAAACGGGTGTGCTGTTTGACGGGCACAGCAGAAAACGTCACAGGTTCTTTCATGCCTGAAAGGTAGACGCGGATCTGCACATTGCCAATATGCACTGTCCTGGAGAATGAGCGACCAAGTGGACTCCCCCTTGGAGCAGATGGAGGAGGCCTTGCGGCATCTTCAAATCTGTCATTACTGGCTCCAGCGATCGGTAATGAAGGACCGGTCTCTGGCTGTGAGAGAGTCTCGTGCAAGTCGTGAGCCCATGGCGCATCAGTCACCTCAGACGGTTGCTGCACTTGACTAGATGTACGTTAGTCTTAGCTGAGTTGCATATGCGATGGAGGTGAACGTACTTCGCCGGCGAGAAAGGTCCACCTATAGCGCCCCTGCCTCTACCCCGGCCCCTACCAAAAGGCCTGAACCCATTCTGCCCTGGCCCTGCAGATCGATGATCATGCATGAAGAAGCCACCGCGATTGGGTACAAAGGCAGGATCAGTATCACGCTTCTTCCGATACTCGTCATGCTCCCTCCGCCGTCTGTCTGTGACCGTGTCATGTCTATTCTCCGGTAACCCCACCGCTTTTGGCTGCTGATCTGTCCCATCCTGTACGTCGTCGAATTCTAACGCATCTGCTTCGTTCGACTGTGAAGAGATTTGCAACCCGTTCATCATTGCTTCCGTATCTGTCACAGCGACAGTCTCAGACGCCTCGGCACCGGTTGATAGGCCCTTCTCGGTGGAAGTATCTATGCGGTTGGGGTCCTGGCCGTTGATCTGGTTGCCGGACGGCGCAGATGGTCCTGTTTTCCTTACTGGAGGATCGTCGCCTCCATTTTGCATTGAACCAGTTTTCTTCCCCGCATCATCTTCTTCATCTGCCTCCTCATCCTCGTCCTCTTCGCCGTCGCTAAGCAACGAGCCCTCACTCAGGGAATCGTCTTCTACCTCCGCTCCCAGCGAGCCCTCTTCCTCTTCTTCATCCTCTGGCTGTCGCCTCCTGGCAATCAGGTCTCGACGGCGATGCCCCGCCATGACTCCGTCTGGGATCGGACGTGGACGGTTCAGACGTCGCAAGGCCGAGGTGACGAGCTCGCAAGGGGCGAATGGGAAGACTCGGCGTGATGCGCAGTATCAGACTCTGGAGCAGCTCCAGAAGGCGAGGGCGAAGCTCGTCTGGTCAAGCACGATGCAGCGCGGGGCAAGATATGACAGGTGGAGGAGCAGAGAAAGGAGTGCGAGCAGATCAGCGGGATGTGCAAAAAGTTGACAGTACCAGCTACAGGTATCTCGCATCAAAATGGACGAGGGCAAAGGGAAAGTACATGGACCGTCACGGAGTATTCCATTCCGTTGGGATGATGCGCCTGCCTAAACTGCATGGGGTAACGGGGAAGCGAGCACTGACATCCATGGAAGTTCACTGATTCACAGGCTCAAGAAGTAACGTACCCACTTCGTAACAAAGGCAGATATATCATGTGGATCTTAATTGAAGAACAACGAAGAGATAGACACTTCACATCTTGGAGAATTCTCGCATCTGTTCTCAATCATCACTGTGTCTCAACCTGGGGCATATGGCTCATCCAATCCAAGCACATTGGGATCAAAGGGTCCCAAAATCAATATAAATGCCAGTCTATAGGGACAACTTTAATCGACCGATATATTTACAAGACATGCAAGACATTGAACAGAGTAGCCGCCAGATTCCAATTGGGGATCTTGCCCCCTTTCTCTTTCTTTCTTTCTCTCTCCCTCTCTCTCTTTCTTCAGCTGGAGACGTAAAACCAGTATTGCGCAGAATACGGTACGCTTATTGTCCCGGGCTGGTTGACACAGCTTTTCGGCGGGTTACCACCTGCAGTCTGCACACGGTAGACCGAGGAAAATCCGTTCTTACTGATCCCTTTGCCATTGTCTTCTAAAAAGAGCCAATCCACGGCTCCGCTCCCCGTCTGCCCGCGTACTGCATTTGCTGGAGCTTTGATGTCCCCCACCTTCTTTGCGCTTAGAAGCCCTGTGGCATTGAAGTTGAACGTAGGTGCTCCCGTGCTGTCAAAGAAATGATTCCCCACCGGGGGAAGGAGTTCGGGGAATACGACCGCCGGCTCAAGCAGTGTCTGGTTGAAGAAAGTTGCAATGGCCGGCAATACTTCGAAGAGCTCCGCAGAGAGTTCTAGGACTGCACTGGCATCGTACAAGGTTGCAATGGCGCCCTTTGAGACAGGAATGGCAGACGGGTTGGACAGGTCGCAGGTGTAGTTCTGAACGCCAATCCCTAGGGTGATAACCTTCAATGTCTGGTTATCAGCTGGGGCGGGTAAGCTCTGGTTCCCTGCACCAGAACGTAAGTATATAGTCCACGAACTGATGGAATGTGACTCACCGGCAACCAGGTCAGGGCTGGCAATCGTGACGAAATCAAAAATCTCGTGTATAGGAGGCTCGTAGGGAAGTGCAGAGCCAATGTTGAATAGGAAAGAGGAAATTAGTCCAACGACGACTGGATGCATCGCGTCGATGGCTTGTAGGAGATGTATATAGAGGATCGCAGCTCACAACAGAAAAATGGGGG